>OX376172.1:15000-1215000 GCA_947363495.1 Euzophera pinguis
CTAACCAAAGGTCAACTGGAAATCCAGAACAAAATAAATAAATATAGGAATATGTACTTTATATTTTAAGAAATAGACTTAAGAAGTTGTAAACAAGAGATTGTAAAGAAATAAATAAAAAATGTCTTCCTGCTTGTAGAACCCCAGTCATAGAGAATTAAGTAGAACAAAAATAAAAAATCAAGTACAGAATAGCAAATAGACGGGAGTCCCACCCGTAACTAGGAATGAATGATAGATGAATGAAAGGTAAGGATGCGGTATGTCAGTACGAGTATGTAGCAAATGCGAGAACTGGTATGGAAGCAGGCGCGAATAGAATAGGCACCAATTTCATTGTGGTGGTAGTTGTATAAAAAAAAAAAAAAAAAAAAAAAAAAAAAAAAAAAAAAACCTAACCTAACCTAACCTAACCTAACCTAACCTAACCTAACCTAACCTAACCTAACCTAACCTAACCTAACCTAACCTAACCTAACCTAACCTAACCTAACCTAACCTAACCTAACCTAACCTAACCAGTCCCGTGCCCGCACGCAAGACGAGCACCACGATTTTAAGTCGCTCCGCGCTTAAAAAATTCTAAAAATAGTAATTGTGTTGTGAAAGTATATGTGTTATATGTTGTTAGAACCGCGTTCGCGAGTGCTACTCAAAAGTGAAAAAATTTTTAAAATCGGTGCTAAGTGTAAAAAACTATATCAAAAACAAGGTTAATTTTAAGTTGGTTTTAAAAGTCCCGATCGACATAAGTCCCGGAACTCATCGAGAACCTTTTGTGCTGGAACTGCTACATTGTGCATAGGAACGCTACGCGTTGCAGCAAAAAAATTCCGGATATCCAGGACCAAACGGGACGGAGCGGGAGAGTTTTCTTTGGCGGCCCAAACCGCAGAGTTAAGTTGGTAGCCCAAAGCCATCAACTGGGAAGAATCGGCCAATCGTTACCATCACGACTCGACACTCCTGTTCTTGGACGTCTAGAATACGTATACCATACCTGGGGGAGTTGAGACTGCGGCGCTCCAGTGAGCCGGGAACGCGAGCGGACAGAGAAGTTGCGGTTTTTGCGTCCCATAGTGCCTACAGGAAGAGGGGTACGCACCCTCCTTGTGCTGCAATAGGTGGAGCACCCACAGGAGAAGCCCTGTACGAATTTTCAGGACCCTAGTACATCGGGGGAAGGAGCTGCAGCGAGGAATCCAGCTCGACCAATCAGCGATTTTTCGCCGATTCCGGCTGAACCCTCGGGATCCGCCAGCTGCCATTCCGGGGGACGACGCGCCGGGCCGGGAGGAGTTCGGAGGCACCCCAAAGGTTTTTCTGCTGCCATCCAATCTTTAACTGCAGCGGTTTTTCCCGGTGCAAACAACGGAGGGCTGACTTCGGGTCCGCCTGCGCCAGGAACCGGGAGTCCTACGGGATAAGTAGAAGGTGGGAACTATAGAGAACTTATTCAACTGTGCCTGGTCCAAAATTGGGAATTTTTGCCCCAATAGCTTAATTTTTGTGAAATTTTTAGTTGAGTGAAGTGAATATAAGTTTAGTTGTTTCACTTTGTTTACTCCAACAGAGGACACTCCGACCTAAGAGTGCTACAGACAGCGCCACCTGGTAGCGAGTTTTAAAACTACATAGATATATAAATTGGAAATTTTATGTGGAAATTTTTTATATTCGAGCGAAAAAATAGTCTTGGCCTCCCATAATTGGTTATTAAGAAATTTTTGATTAATATTAGTAAAAGAAATTAAATTTTTCACACTTTTTGCAAAATTTTCAATTAAAAATTTTTTATCTTCCTTTCTTTCTACAAGGAAATTAAAAAGTTGAGGTTTTAGTGCACAGGAAATATAATCGGGCCAAAACCGGAACTAAATCATATAAAAAATTTCTATATACGGGTGGCGCCACCTGTGAGTGAGTTTCGGTACTGGGAGTGAGAGTGAAACAACATAGACTAGTGCTGAAGGCCCCATCTAAAATAATTTTGTTTACTTCAGATTATTTATTATCCGTGTTACTTTGTGTTTGTATTCCTTGTATACTTATAACTACCACGACCGCTTCTGGAGTGTGCTTTAGTTGTGACTTATTGATTCAAGGACAAATAGCGTGGATTGCTTAACCACATAATACGACAAATTAATTAGTTGATAAGTATTAATATTGAAACCGAATTTAAATTTAAATATAAACTTAAGTTTAAGCTTCTGGTGAAGTTGTTATTGATACAAGTTAGGCCAAGAGTGTTTTGTTTACAATTGTTTGCTTGAACAGGGGTCACTCCGACTGAAAAATTCGACAGACAGCGCCATCTCATAGCGTGAGTTGTAACTACATAGGTGTGCAAATAAAAAATTTTTTTAAATTTTTTAACTATATTTAAGGAAAAATAGCCTTGGTGTCCCATATTTGTCGATTGGGAAAATTTTGGTTATTATTGGTTGAGATAAATCAAATTTCTTCTCACTTTTGGCAAAATATAATAAAAGAAAAATTCTTTTCTTCTCTTTCAATTTAAATTCAAAAAAATTAAAGACTTTTTGTAAGCAAGACATAGAATTAGAATAAAACTAGAGATTAATTTTGAAAATTTTTTATATATACAAGTGGCGCCACCTGTTAGTGTGAGTCGGTACTGAAGGTGATCTGTGAAACAACATAGACTAGTACCGGAGCCCCTTCGGGCAAGGTTTTGTTTACAGAAATTCCTCCTAAAAATTTTGGTTGGGCTGACGCCGGGGGACTGTCCGGGGCGTCGCGACGACCAGAAAAGTCTTTGTACCGTGTATCTGCGGCGTCTAGTTTCGGAGATAATTGAGAGGTAGCTTATAGCTGAGTCGGCAACGTCAAAAACTTTAAGTGCCCATATCTCCGGCCCTGGTCGTCGTAGGGACTTGGAACTTGGACTGTGGGTCTCAGCACGCTCGGCGCCTTCCTCCTACGGGGGTCCAGTCGGGACAGGACCTCGGCGGCCATCTTGGCCCCTCTTGTTTACCCAAAAAGTCCTAAATCTTATATCTCGGCTCTCCGTGGCCGTAGAAACCTGGAGTTTTCAACATAGGCATTGACAATAGGAGCTCTTCCGAGTGGCATGGTGACTGACTCTATATAGAGTTATCGACATATAGAGACTAGGAAAAATTCTGACAAAAGTTAAAATTGGAAACTGTGAGGGACAAACCAAGCCTATAGTTCCCTATACAAATAACTAAGCTCTATATAGAGCCATTATATTATTTACTCTAAGTTATTTTATATTGTTTTGTGTTACTTTGTATTTTAAAACTACCAGGACTGCTTCTGGGGTGTGTTTTAGTCTTAACTTATAATCTTTAATTGAAATTTTTTACTTTTTCTTTTTATTTTATTTATTTTATTTTTATAAATTGCAAAACTACTTGGAATTCGACCTTATTTTAAATTAACTTAGTCTTAAGGACAAAAAGGGTATATTTACCCTTCAATCGTCAATAATTGACTGTTTACTTGTTAAGTAAATAAAACCTTTTACTCTAATTTAATTTTGTAATTGTGACCGTATCGTAATATTGACGGTCGAGCACCTTGTGGGGCACTTTTATATTGCTTTATATTGTGTTATTTTACTTTAATTAAATTGCAATTAGTTGTGGGAAATTGAAAGGATAGCAACTCGCTACCAAATAAGAGACTAAAATAAATTGACTTTAGCTAGAAGTTTAGGCTTCTAGGACTTGCTAACGATCTCTTCGGAGGCTGAGCTGGGCGGCGTACAATATATAAAACTTCTACAAGTCTACAAGGTACCCGCGCAATATCAACCTGACGTATACATAGTCTGATCTGACTAATTACCGGAGATCTAATTATCGTGTTTAGTTGCCCCTACAGATATTTATATAATATTTTATTTAACAATAAATTTTTAAGTTTTAAAATTGACGTCCACCACCAAAATGCTACGTTCACCAGTCTTAAAACCGACAAAGGGCGACTCGCCCTCAAGTGACACGACAAATCGTAGCGGCCGAGTAAGCATTGAGACAATGCCTGATAGCCCGAACTCGGCTAAGGTACCTACAGCGTTAAACAGAATGACAACACGGGCCGGATCCGTGGATTCAAAAAAGACTTCTACTCTTAACAAAACGGTAGTCTTAAAGTATAACCTCCTGGAACAAAAAACAAACCGTAGTAGATCTGAAGAAGCCGACCGTATCCATAAAACAGCTGTGGAGATGATGGGCAAAGCCTTAAAAAGGGACATATCGCAAATTGCTATTGACGCCTTAAATAGTCTGAGAGATATGGTTAAAGAAGCAGAAAAAGAAAGGCATATTTTGACGCAGGCAAATAAACAGGGAAGGAATGAGCCTAACACATCGCAAACAGAGGTAGCAAGAATGTGCATGGAGAAAATGGAAGAATACACAAAGATGCTAATTGAAAATAAAAAAGCTATGGAGGAGATGAAGGGGGAAATTCACAAGCAAAATGATAACATAGAAAAAGCGTTAACAACAACCTACGCAAATATAGTAGCGGGAAATCCAAACCCCCAAAACGTCAAAACGTCACCACCTAGGAAAACCCTGCACTCAGTAGCAATCAGTTCCACGGATGACACTGAAAAAAGTGAAGAGGTACTCGAAAGAATCCGCGAGACAATAAATGCGAAAGAAGGCTGGATACAAATCAGAAACGTAAGGAAGGCAAAGGATAAAAAGATTATTATAGGACTAAATACAAAAGAGGATAGAGATAAACTGAAGAAAAAGATAGAGAAAGAAGGTAAAAACCTAAACGTTGAAGAGATGAAAAACAGGAATCCTCTTTTGGTTTTTAAGAGTGTTCTAAACTCCTACAAGGACGAACATATTATGGAGGCCCTTAGAAACCAAAATAAGGACTGGTTTAGGGATTTGGAAGAGGAAGAGAAGGCGATAGAAATAAGATATAGAAAAAAGGCTAGGAACCCTCTAACGGGTCATGTTGTGGCGAGGGTCTCACCAAGGGTCTGGCAGCGGGCAACAGCAAAGGGTGTCGCATATATCGACTTCCTGAGAATTGGAGTAGAAGACCAAACGCCACTGGTGCAGTGTACTCGATGTCTGGCCTTTGGTCATGGAAGACGGTTTTGCTCTGAAACAGTGGATCTGTGTGGCCACTGTGGCGGCCCCCATCTAAGGACAGATTGTCAAGAATTTGTAGCAAACCTTCCCCCAAGCTGCAGAAACTGTACCAAAGCAGGCTTCGATGGCGCGGAGCACAACGCGTTTGACCGCAATTGCCAAACTAGGCAAAAGTGGGATGCGATAGCCCGCTCATCGGTGGCGTACTGCTAAGGGCAGCCACAGGGAAAAAATCCTCTATGGTTTCGTGCAAGCGAACCTACAAAAGAGGATCCTAGCAACTAATGAACTGTTTATAGAGGCTGCAAACCGCAAAACGGCGGTTGCACTAATCCAGGAACCCTATGTAAACACGGATGGTAGGATGAACGGTAGAACTGGGGCACGCATTTTCCAGGCAGATGACTCGGACAGGGGCAAGGTCAAAGCGGCAATCGCGGTTTTTGACCCAAACCTAGAGATTGTCCAATACCCAGCACTCACGACAAAAAATATTGCAGTGGTCGAAATTCGGACATTGGCCTGGAAAATTGCAGTTGTCTCGTACTACTTCGAACCCGATAAACCCATTAGTCAATATATTGAACAACTTAAACTGATTGCACAAAAAATTAAAACTAAATTTGTCATTATGGGAGGTGATGCAAATGCCAAAAATACATGGTGGGGCAGCCCTATAAACAACCACAAAGGAGTTGAGATGGCAGGGGCTCTCAATGAAATGGGACTCCATATCCTAAATACGGGACAAATCCCAACCTTTGATACGATCAGAGATGGACAGAGATTCCAGAGTTATATTGACATAACGGCTTGCTCGACGGAGGTGATGTGCATCGTTGAAGACTGGAAGGTAGTGGAAAACTTGGTGAGCTCGGATCATAACGGCATAACATTTGACCTAAACCTATGTAAATCAAGGGGCATTAAAATTGAAAGAACCACGAGGAAATTTAACACCAAAAAAGCAAACTGGCAAAATTTTGAAGATAAAATAAAGGAGCTAAAAACGAAAGAAGACATAACATTAGAAAAAGTAAAAAATTTAAAAAACAAAGAGGAACTAGAACATGCAATTGATAAAATAAATGAAATTATAACTAAGAGCTGTGAAGCAGCAATGCCAAAATTAAAAAAGAGTGAAAAACTTACTGTGCCGTGGTGGTCCGAGGAGCTCGCCGAGATGAAAGCTGAGGTCTCAAGAAGGAAATATAGAATCCGGAACGCCGCGCCAAACCGAAGAGCCATGGTCGTCGAAGACTACCTGAAACAAAAAAGAGAATATGAGGATGCAGTAAGCAACGCACAAACAAATAGTTGGCGGGAATTTTGCACCAAACAGGAACGCGAAACTGTGTGGGAGGGTATCTATCGAGTTTTAAATAAAACCGGAAAACGCGAAGAGGACACGCCCCTACAAAGTGATGGGAAGGCACTCGATATGAGAGAGTCTATAAAATTAATGGCGAATACCTTTTATCCAGCTGACTGCGCGGAGGGCGAAGACAACTACCATAGAGATATGAGAGCAAAGGCGAATAAAGTAAATGGAGGCAAACATGAAGGAGTATGCGACCCCCCGTTTACTATAGCTGAAATAAGATCAGCAGCGGCCTCTTTTTCTCTGAAAAAAGCGCCAGGGGCCGACGGTTTTACAGCGGACATCTGCCTCCGAGTGATAGAAGGAGATCTAGATCTCTTTCTTGAACTCATGAACAGGTGTCTAGCCCTGGGCTGCTTCCCTAGGCAATGGAAAGAGGCTATAGTAGTTCTGCTCCGGAAACCAGGGAAAGAATCATACCTGTCACCAAAATCCTATAGGCCCATAGGACTGTTGTCAGTGTTGGGTAAAATCCTGGAGAGGATGTTGGTAAATCGGCTTAAACATTATCTCCTGCCAAAAATGAGCACACAACAATATGGCTTTATGCCACAAAAGAGTACCGAGGACTCCCTCTATGCCCTTAAACAACACATAGAAAACAAACTCGAACAAAAGAAAATTATTACAGTGATTTCACTGGACATAGAGGGGGCCTTCGACAACGCCTGGTGGCCAGCCATTGTGCTTCGATTGGCGGAGGACGGGTGTCCGATAAACCTAAGAAGGATTATGGATAATTATCTAAGTGACAGAAGGGTTAGGATCCGCTACGGGGGAATGGAACAGACCACTGAAACGACAAAAGGCTGCGTCCAAGGATCTATAGCAGGACCCATCCTGTGGAATGTTCTTTTAGACCCCCTGCTGCGGAAACTGGAGAATAGGGGCGTAAGGGTCCAGGCTTTCGCGGATGACATAGTTCTGGTTCTCGATGGGGACACAGCACAGGAGGTCGAAGGCCATGCGGGTCCAGCACTTGCCCTTGTTGAGGAGTGGGGTGTACAAAATAAACTGAAATTCGCACCACAAAAAACAAATGCCATGATAATAACAAAAAAACTAAAATATGACACCCCGCGCCTCAGCATGGGAGGAGTTGATGTCCGCATGGTAGACGAAATTAAGATGTTGGGCGTCATTTTCGACGCAAAGCTGACTTTCAAACAGCACGTAAATTATATCTGCAAAAAGGCCTTGGGAATTTATAGGAAATTAGCGAAAGCAGCAAAAACCGACTGGGGACTAAACCCCGATATAACGCGCATTATTTACACGGCTACTGTGGAACCAATTATATTGTACGCCGCTAGCGTCTGGGCGAAAGCAACCGAAAGGATCAACATTAGAAAACCACTAAATGCTGTGCAACGCGGTTTCGCGCAGAAGATATGTAGAGCCTATCGCACGGTCTCTCTGCACTCGGCCCTGGTATTAGCTGGTTTGCTCCCTCTTGATCTTCGGGTGCGTGAAGCAGCTTCACTGTACCGGATCAGGCGGGGGGCGCCGGTGCCGGGGCTGGCTGACAGGGAGATCGAGCGGCCGGCCTCAGTCATGGATTTTCCTCACCCGGCGGAGCATATCGATCTGAAGTTCACCAGCCTTCTAGACCAGCAGGAAATGGATCAGAACTCCAATATGGACGTTCTTATCTACACCGATGGCAGTAAGGTTGGCGGGGGGGTCGGTGCCGCGCTTTCCATATGGAGAGACGGAACCGAATCCAGACCCGTAAAGCTCTGCCTGTCGGAGTACTGCTCGGTCTATCAGGCTGAGCTTCTAGCGATGTGCGAGGCCTCGAGGAGGATCACGACAATAAACGCCATCTCCTTTGGAATCTTCAGCGACTCCATGTCAGCGCTGCAGACAGTTACAAATTCGGCTTCCCTTCACCCACTAGCTATATCTGTGAGAAAAAACCTTAAAACTGCTTCTCAGCAGAACAAAACTGTTAAATTGTTCTGGGTTAAAGCCCACGCGGGGCTGGAGGGAAACGAACGAGCTGACAGACTGGCAAAGGAGGCCGCTGAGGGTTCCAAGAGAAGGCCAAATTACGACTTCTGCCCGATATCCCACGCCAAAACCATACTGCGACAAAAGACGCTGGTGGAATGGGATCGTCGTTATGACAGCGGCGAAACCGCCAGCACTACCAAATTATTCTTTCCAGTAGCATCCAGCGCTTACAAAATAGTACGTAAAATAAAAATCTGTGGGCAAATAACCCAGTTGTTGACAGGGCACGGAGGTTTCGCGGGGTACTTGCATCGCTTCAAGTGTCGCTCGGAGCCTTCGTGCATCTGTGACCCTGAAATGTCGGAGACGGTTCCACATATTCTTATAGAATGCCCAGTTTTCGCAAGTCACAGATATGACTTGGAACAAAAAATAGGCCAGAAACTAACCACTGAACTTCTCCCTGACATAATAAGTAAAGATGATAATAATGTATTTTTTAATTACTGTGTAAAAATTGTAAAAATTGTAAACAAAAGACATAGTAGTAAGCTATGATGCTGTAATATAAATTAGGTATATTACAAGCTCACCATAGATTTAATATAGTAATATAAAACTGTATAAATACATAAAAGTAGATAAGCAATGTAATAATATATAAGACATAAATAAATAGAATCTAAGAAGTATTGTAATTACATATAAGAGTTGCTGAAAATTGTTAAAACAATAAAATAAACTGTATCCTTAATTACCCCATAGAAATTAAGTTAAGAGCAAATATATATTAGTATAGATGAATAGTCAATAGTCGGGAAACCCACCCGGAATTAGCATAAAAGATGATGAGTGAAATTGGAGTATGATGAATGGAAGTACGAGAGGTAGCAATAGTGAGAACTAGCATGAATCCAGGCTCAAGTCGATATAGGCACCAATTCTGTTGGTGGTGGTAGAATATAAAAAAAAAAAAAAAAAAAAAAAAAAAAAAAAAAAAAAAAAAAAAAAAAAAAAAAAAAAAAAAAAAAAAAAAAAAAAAAAAAAAAAAAAAACCTAACCTAACCTAACCTAACCTAACCTAACCCGGTATTAAAATTTTCAAAAAATTTCCTCAAAAGTATACGTGTGATATATCGTTGGATTCGATAATTCGGTGCTAATTGAACGGTGCGCATACGGATTTGATTTTCGCGCGCGCCCCATACAAAATTTTCCAAAAAACACCGAAAAATTGCATTTTTGAATTTTCCAAATTTTCCACGAACACTGGTTGTTCAAAACTAAATTTTTTCTAGTAGATTCCGTCGCCCCGCGTCGATTGAGCCGCTTCTCGGTCTCATCGGACTATATTTGGACTTGCTAGGGCATTTCCAAAATTCAAAAAACAACATTTTCTTTGAAAATTTATAAATTTTCCTCTAAATATTTTCTGTTTTTGGCTTTATTAGATCCGTCTCGCCGAGACGAGTCCAGCGACACCCCGTTTTCGAAAATCGGACGCAGACTTTTTGAAAAATTTTAGGATTTGTCCAAAATTAGCATACCGAGGTTACTTGGTAAGTGCTTTTCTCCATACATTGGTATTAAAATTTTCAAAAAATTTCCTCAAAAGTATACGTGTGATATATCGTTGGATTCGATAATTCGGTGCTAATTGAACGGTGCGCATACGGATTTGATTTTCGCGCGCGCCCCATACAAAATTTTCCAAAAAACACCGAAAAATTGCATTTTTGAATTTTCCAAATTTTCCACGAACACTGGTTGTTCAAAACTAAATTTTTTCTAGTAGATTCCGTCGCCCCGCGTCGATTGAGCCGCTTCTCGGTCTCATCGGACTATATTTGGACTTGCTAGGGCATTTCCAAAATTCAAAAAACAACATTTTCTTTGAAAATTTATAAATTTTCCTCTAAATATTTTCTGTTTTTGGCTTTATTAGATCCGTCTCGCCGAGACGAGTCCAGCGACACCCCGTTTTCGAAGATCGGACGTATACTTTTTGAAAAATTTGCCCGCCCACCCTCCCGTAAATTACTCGGGATATCAACTTCGGACAGGGGTCAAAAACATTTTTTGGAATTTCGTTCATTTTGATTCTAACGTGTTAGGCGTGAGAGAAATACACTAAATAAAAGCTTTTTTAATAAGGGACTTTGCTAATAAATATTAGTAAAAAATTAAGACTACGATCTGCTTTATTATTGGAAATCTGATAATTAAGTAAATTGAGGGATAGTGTATAGACTGCAACTATTGTCTATATGAATAGTATTTGACTCCGCCTACCGCGTAGTGAAGTAGAGACCAAGGGCTGGTGCCCGTTGACAATTACCTATACATTTATAATAGGAATAACTCATTTTAACAACAATTTATATTATAGGCTCTATTTTTAATTTAATTAATAAATACTTTTAACAATTTGCTGTACCTGTACATACAGCAAAAGACTGACTATTTTAATCTAATTTAATTTAATATAACTTAATTAATAAATAAATATTTTAAACTAATTACTGTACCTATACATACAGTAAAAGACTGACAAAATAATAATTAAAGCGTATTAAATCAGAGCGCAAAATAAATAAATAATTGATTAAAAATTTTTTTTTAGGACTTATACAACTTTTACAATATTATATTTTAATCGTGATTACTTCCGGACTGACGCAATCTCCCCTCCCTTAAATCCCCCCCTAAATACTCAAAATGTTTCGCACTCCATCCACCAAGCGTACCCTCACTTTTTCGCCTGAGGAGCCCGACATCCCCGTTATACTAAACAAGACAATCACTAAGACTAAAGTTAGATCAGTTAAAAAAGTAGGCAAAAATTTAAATGACGATGCTCATATAGCAAAACAAATTAGAACAAATAGCGAGGGGTCGTCGGGGCCCTCAGGAGAAAAATTGCCGAGGGACGAAAGTAGGAATTCAAAAGCCTTTAGGTTGCTCCAGGAGGGCAAGGCCCAACTTAAGCAATCGGGCAATATAAAAACCTCAATTAAGGAAAACATAATAGAAATTTTGACAAAGCTATTCGAAATGGTGATAAATGAGGATGAAGAGTCGGTAAAAAATGATATTTTGACAGAAACCAAAAGAGACGATAGGATTGTGGAGGAGATGAGTGAATATAAGAAAATACTGTTAGAAAATAGTAAGCAGATGTCAGAACTCACCACAATCCTAAAAGAACTACCAAAACGAGAAACGACTACCTACGCGAGCGTAGTGGCGGCACCTCCGAAGCAAAAGCTCGGAGTTTCCGCCATGCACTCGGTGGTGGTCTCATCGACCATTTCGAAAGACACAGGGGAGGATGTCGTTACAAAAATTAGAAGGGCAATAAATGCGACAGAAAATGGAGGGTTCGTAGATATGCTCAGGAAGTCTAGGGACCAGAAGGTGATTATCGGGTGTAAGAAAAGAGAAGACATAGTAAAAATTAAAGATAAAATTGAGAAAGAAGATAATAGTTTAAAAATTTTAGACCTTAAAAACAAAGACCCGCTAGTCATCTTCCGGGACCTACTGGAAGAGCATTCCGATGATACGGTGCTGAAGGCATTGCAAACTCAGAACGTTGGCCTCTTTGAAGGACTCAAAGAGGATGACGTCCGAATGCAGATTGTCTACAGGAAGAGGACGAAAAACCCGCTTAAGAGCCATAGAGTCCTCAGGGTATCTCCCATTTTGTGGCAGAGATTGACCTCAGCTGGGGCTGTGCACGTGGACCTCCAGCGGATAAGGGTCGCCGACCAATCCCCTCTCATTCAGTGCTCGCGCTGTCTGGGATATGGGCACGGTCGGCGATTCTGTGAGCTGGAGGTTGACGTGTGCAGCCACTGCGGAGGCCCGCACCTGAGGGCTCAATGTGAGGACTTGGTGGCGGGAGTCCCACCTTCCTGTAGGAACTGCAAGGAGGCTAAACTTCAAGACCTGGTTCACAATGCCTTCAGCACTGAATGCCCTATTAGGCAGAGGCGCGAGGCCCTGGCTAGAGCCAATGTGGCGTACAACTTGTGACTCGACCAGACAGACAGACAGACAGACATAACATTGGAACGACAGGGAAGCATAGACAGTAATCGGGTGCGAGGCGCAAGTGTTGGATAAGAGCCTTGATCAGAAAGATAGGAACTATCTCTTCTGATCAAGGCGTACACCACGAAGGGAAATATCTTGCGTCTCGTAGTCGATTGTTGTCTAAAACAGAGAAGGAAATTGGGTATTTATAATTTAGATTATAAAACTCCAGATTTTAAGGTATGATGATACAGAAAAGGAAGACAAATAAAAAATGTAATAAATTCGATAAATATATATACATAAAAACAAATACAGTCATACGATGAAAACCAAGATTTTAAAAGAAATATACAATAGATCAAATAGAAGTAAGAAATAGATATACAGAGAAGAATACAACGTAATTATAAAATATAAATGGAAGATAAAAAATATAATACAAAACTAAGATAAGTAAAAAAGTAATAATAGCATGTTATATTATACAGTAGTCAAATAAGAAAAAGTTAAAATATGATCCCATTGAAAAATAAAAATTAGTTAAACCGTATGATGGAATAAATTATTAGATAACAAAAATAGAAGATAAAACTTCAAAAAATACACACACACACAAGAACAAGTTGTACAATAAACAAAAGTAGCCAAGGGCGCCTCCACCCGTAAGGCGGAAAGAATGTGAAATCATTTTAAAAAAAAAAAAAAAAAAAAAAAAAACCTAACCTAACCTAACCTAACCTAACCTAACCTAACCTAACCTAACCTAACCTAACCTAACCTAACCTAACCTAACCTAACCTAACCTAACCTAACCTAACCTAACCTAACCTAACCTAACCTAACCTAACCTAACCTAACCTAACCTAACCTAACCTAACCAGTCTTGTTCGAGCCGCGGTCGAGTGCGGACGCGTCCCGAGCAGCTCCCTGTATAAAAAAAAAAAAAATATATATCAAAATTAGTGAAAATTCTCAAAAATATTAGTAGAAAAGTGTTCCCTACGCCATTAGTGTTAATACTACCAAGTTTTTTGCTTGGAAGAACCACGGATCGTGAATATCTTAAGAGATTACGACCAGTGGAAAAAACGACCTTGTCGTAAGTCGAGCTGCAGAGACGACTGCGCCGCCATTGGACCACCCAACAACACAGTGACGAAGGTACGAGAAACCAGTACCCGGAAGTCATTCGGGAAGCCGCCGAAACGCCACAGGAGCTTGGGGGATTGTCGACAGACAAAGCCGCTCGAAGTCTCCACGCGGCTACGGAAACCGTGGTAAAGTAACCACAAACTAGTACCTGACTATTTTAGCGATTTTAATATTTTGACCTTGAAATACTTTATACAACTTCTACAAACTTAATTTTAACCATAGACTATAGACAAAAAGATGAATAGAAAAATTGTCAGTAGTAACAGTAGCGTTATAGAACGGTTTGACTCTTTGGTTCGAGCAATCGGGCAGGAGCTGGTGAAAGTGTATACACGCCTCAAGCCGGAAACTGTGTATAGGAATAAGGAAATCATAACAAAAAATTTTGTTGAACTTCGACAGTTGTTCCATGACATCACTAAAGCCCTTCCTCAAGGTGAGAAGCCAGTTCTCGAATCAAGATCAAGAGAAACCCAAACCAACCCGACTAAAAAATCGAGTACTGAAACCCAGACTACCCCACTTAAAAGCAAAAATAAAACAAAACAAAAAACAACAGCAGAGACCCAGACGACTCCCTATAAAACAATAACGAAAGCTTCAAAAACAACTTCAGATGACGACAGGTTTGATAGACTGGCGTCAGCAATTGAGGAGAATAATAGAAACATTAGAGAAATAAAAGAAAAACTAGACCAACAAAATATTATACATGCAAAATCAAATACTTCGGATAAGGTAGAAATAAAAAATCAGAAACAAACATTAACACAGGATACCCTGCACTCAGTAGTAATTACCGCCAAAGAAAAGAAATATACAGGTGAGGAAGTGCTCGACCAGATAAGGGAAGTAGTTGGAGCACTGGATGGAGGGATACGTGTAGAAAAGGTGAGAAAAGCGAAAGACCAGAAGATAATAGTAGGATGCAGAACTAAAGACGAAAGGAACAAGTTAAAGAAGATAATACTCGAAACGAATTACCTCCAGGTAGAAGAAGTGCAAAATAGAGACCCGCTACTAATCTTGAAAAATGTAGTCAAGAAAAATTCTAATGAAAACATTATAAAAGATATGAAAGACCAAAACAAAAAATTGTTTAACGATATTAGTCCTAGCGATTTAAGAATGGAAGTTAGATTTAGGAAAACGGCAAGAAATCAGCTTTTAAATCATATAATACTGAGGGTATCCCCAAAAATTTGGAAGAGGGTAGTCGAGGCAGGTACCGTGCACATTGGAATGCAGAGGATTTATGTGGAGGATTACTCCCCCGTAATCCAATGCTCTATGTGCCTTGGATACGGGCATGGAAAGAAATTCTGTCAAACAAAAATCGAGAAATGCAGTCATTGTGGAGGCAGTCACAAGAAGGAAAAGTGCCCTGGATACCTCGAGGGGGCTCAACCGTCCTGCCTGAACTGCGTTAAAGAGGACAATGGCACTGCTGATCATAACGCATTTAGTCAGGAGTGTCAGGTTAGGCAGAGATGGGACGCCCTGGCGAGGTCCAAGGTAGCGTACAGCTGAGGTTAAAATAAGTAATGCATAAACTCTAGAGTCCTGCGCTGAAGCCAATCGAAGTTCAAGATGTCCAACATCAGGAACCCGATGCTGAGGTTTCAGCGCGGGTTCAAGAAGAAGTCATGCAAAAAAACTAGTGCCTCAAGCATGGACTCTGCATCGGCAGATAAATATCTAACTGGTGCAAAGATTGGATGGACTACAAGTATAGTTATTGTGTAGTGCAAAAATAGGCTGTGTAAACAATGTGTGAACGGACCCGTAAGGTAGCTACGTGTACATAGCAACAAAAAAGCAAACAAGGTTAGTACAATTATTATTGAAAATAACAAAGTGTAAACAACTGGAATGTAACATATGTAAACATAGTATTCAAATTGATAAAGCTAAAAACTTGATAAAAGTAGTAAACATATAAGACAGCATAATATGTACAATAAATAAATTCAGCAGACGTGTGTAAACAATACATATAAGATAAATTAAAATGTGATAATAATTAATAGTAATGACTAAATAATATGATGTAATGTACAAAAAATTTAAGATTTGCTTAAGTACAGTTAAAAACTGTAGCAAACTTGTATACAACACTGACTAGGGTTAATAAAATTAAGTTGATGTAATAAATCTTATTACAGTGTATAATCAAAATAGCTATAGGTAAACTATGCATAAATAGTATTTCAAATGTGTGACAAATCTAGTAACAATGACAAATGACGTACAAATAGTAAAGTAGTAAACATATAGGACAGCATAATATGAACAGTCAATAATTTAGCAGATGTGTGTAATTAATACATATAAGATAATTTAAAATATGTCAATAATTAATAGTAGTGACTAGATAATATGATGTAATGCACAATAATTTTAAAACTTGCATAGTACAGTTAAAAACTGTAGCAAAATTGTAAACAATACTAATTAGGATTAATAAAATTAAGTTGACGTAATAAACCTTAATAACAGCGTATAATCATAATAGCTTTATGTAAACTATGTATAAAAAGTATTTTAAATGTGTGACAAGTTTTAACAATGACAAATGAAGTACAAATAGTACTGTAAAAAATTATTTTCGTTTTTTAGTACAAAAATGGAGGTAGCAAAAAAAAAAAAATATTTTTCTGGGACTTGTATAGTCCTAAGACATAGTAAAACAATTACGAATTTTGTAAGCAACGACAAGATAAATTGGAAACGAATGTAACTAAATTACAGAATACTGTAAACAATTATTACTTTGTAAGCGGTGGCGAGTGAACGTAGAAATGGAACCTTATCTATTCTAGGGTTACTCGTCATTGTTCTTAATCTTAAGATAATTAATTAATTGCGAAATATGTAAACAAATTGGATTGTAAATTGATTTAGTGTAAAAAAGTTTTTTGACCAGTAGATTACGATGTGTATTATAACTAAGTATACAAAATAAGTGTAAACAAATGTGAACAAGACAAATTAACTATAAACATATGTATTAGTATAAGCAAGATATAGATAAATTGTAAAAAAGGGTGCCAAGTCTTGACCGTGGCAGTGCTACTGGCAATAAACTCCCCCCAGGTGCGGTTATAACACCTGGAGGAAACTTTAAAAAAAAAAAAAAAAAAAAAAAAAAACCTAACCTAACCTAACCTAACCTAACCTAACCTAACCTAACCTAACCTAACCTAACCTAACCTAACCTAACCTAACCTAACCTAACCTAACCTAACCTAACCTAACCTAACCTAACCTAACCTAACCTAACCTAACCTAACCTAACCTAACCTAACCTAACCTAACCTAACCTAACCTAACCTAACCTAACCTAACCTAACCTAACCTAACCTAACCTAACCTAACCTAACCTAACCTAACCTAACCTAACCTAACCTAACATAACCTAACATAACCTAACATAACCTAACATAACCTAACATAACCTAACATAACCTAACATAACCTAACATAACCTAACATAACCTAACATAACCTAACATAACCTAACATAACCTAACATAACCTAACATAACCTAACATAACCTAACAATACATTGACATTCGAATTTTCAAAAATTTTCATCTAACATATAAGTGTGATACATCGTTGGATTCGATAATTTGGCGCTATTTGAACGGTGCGCATACGGTTTTGATTTTCTCGCGCGCCCCATACAAAATTTTCCAAAAAACTTCAAAAAATTGCATTTTTTAATTTTCCAAATTTTCCACGAACACTGGTTGTTCAAAACTAAATTTATTCTAGTAGATTCCGTCGCCCCGCGTCTATTGAGCCGCTTCTCGGTCTCATCGGACTGTGTTTGGACTTGCTAGGGCATTTTCAAAATTCAAAAAACTACATTTTCTTTGAAAATTTATAAATTTTCCTCTAAATTTTTTCTGTTTTTGCCATTATTAGATCCGTCTCGCCGAGACGAGTCCAACGACACCTCATTTTTGAGAATCGGACACACACTTTTTGAAAAATTCGTAGATTTGTCCAAAATAAGCATACCGAGGTTACTTGGTAAGTGCTTTTTCCATACATTGACATTCGAATTTTCAAAAATTTTCATCTAACATATAAGTGTGATACATCGTTGGATTCGATAATTTGGCGCTATTTGAACGGTGCGCATACGGTTTTGATTTTCTCGCGCGCCCCATACAAAATTTTCCAAAAAACTTCAAAAAATTGCATTTTTTAATTTTCCAAATTTTCCACGAACACTGGTTGTTCAAAACTAAATTTATTCTAGTAGATTCCGTCGCCCCGCGTCTATTGAGCCGCTTCTCGGTCTCATCGGACTGTGTTTGGACTTGCTAGGGCATTTTCAAAATTCAAAAAACTACATTTTCTTTGAAAATTTATAAATTTTCCTCTAAATTTTTTCTGTTTTTGCCATTATTAGATCCGTCTCGCCGAGACGAGTCCAACGACACCTCATTTTTGAGAATCGGACACACACTTTTTGAAAAATTCGTAGATTTGTCCAAAATAAGCATACCGAGGTTACTTGGTAAGTGCTTTTTCCATACATTGACATTCGAATTTTCAAAAATTTTCATCTAACATATAAGTGTGATACATCGTTGGATTCGATAATTTGGCGCTATTTGAACGGTGCGCATACGGATTTGATTTTCGTGCGCGCCCCATACTAAATTTTCCAAAAAACTATAAAAAATTGCATTTTTGAATTTTCCAAATTTTCCAAGGACACTGGTTGTTCCAAATTTTATTTTTTCTAGTAGATTCCGTCGCCCCGCGTCGATTGAGCCGCTTCTCGGTCTCATCGGACTTTATTTGGACTTGCTACAGCGTTTCCAAAATTCAAAATATCACATTTTCTTTGAAAATTTATAAATTTTCTACTAAAAATTTTCTATTTTTGGCTTCATTCGATCCGTCTCGCCGAGACGAGTCCAGCGACACCCCGTTTTTGAAGATCGGACGTATACTTTTTGAAAAATTCTAGGATTTGTCCAAAAATAGCATACCGAGGTTACTTGGTAAGTGCTTTTCTTCATACATTGGTATTAAAATTTTCAAAAAATTTCCTCAAAAATATATGTGTGATATATCGTTGGATTCGATAATTCGGCGCTATTTAAACGGTGCGCATACGGATTTGATTTTCGTGCGCGCCCCATACTAAATTTTCCAAAAAACTATAAAAAATTGCATTTTTGAATTTTCCAAATTTTCCAAGGACACTGGTTGTTCCAAATTTTATTTTTTCTAGTAGATTCCGTCGCCCCGCGTCGATTGAGCCGCTTCTCGGTCTCATCGGACTTTATTTGGACTTGCTACAGCGTTTCCAAAATTCAAAATATCACATTTTCTTTGAAAATTTATAAATTTTCTACTAAAAATTTTCTATTTTTGGCTTCATTCGATCCGTCTCGCCGAGACGAGTCCAGCGACACCCCGTTTTTGAAGATCGGACGTATACTTTTTGAAAAATTCTAGGATTTGTCCAAAAATAGCATACCGAGGTTACTTGGTAAGTGCTTTTCTTCATACATTGGTATTAAAATTTTCAAAAAATTTCCTCAAAAATATATGTGTGATATATCGTTGGATTCGATAATTCGGCGCTATTTAAACGGTGCGCATACGGATTTGATTTTCGTGCGCGCCCCATACTAAATTTTCCAAAAAACTATAAAAAATTGCATTTTTGAATTTTCCAAATTTTCCAAGGACACTGGTTGTTCCAAATTTTATTTTTTCTAGTAGATTCCGTCGCCCCGCGTCGATTGAGCCGCTTCTCGGTCTCATCGGACTTTATTTGGACTTGCTACAGCGTTTCCAAAATTCAAAATATCACATTTTCTTTGAAAATTTATAAATTTTCTACTAAAAATTTTCTATTTTTGGCTTCATTCGATCCGTCTCGCCGAGACGAGTCCAGCGACACCCCGTTTTTGAAGATCGGACGTATACTTTTTGAAAAATTCGCCCCCCCGCCCACCCTTATTTCATTTGGGATATCAACTCTCGGACAGGGGTCAAAAACATTTTTTGAAATTTCGTCTTTTTTAATCTTGACAGGTAGACTGCGTGAGTCACACCTTTTCAAATCGACCCCGCTAGAGGAAACTCGCTTATAGCGGACCAACAAAAATAAAAACTACTTAAATACTTTGATTTAAAGACATTGCAATTGTTGACTTGTAGGGAATATTTTTGATATCATTGCTATACTTACGGTGTACGCTGGTGTATAGATCGCCGCTGCATCTGAAACAAAAACAAGCAACATTAGAAATAGTGCAAAATTCGTTGTTGACTCCGCCTACTAAACGGCTATATCTAGCATAGATAGGACAGGGCAGGTGCCCAAAAAACGTGGTAGTTAGTCTAAGTAAAACTAGCACTGATAAAAGTGTATGTTGAGTGGTATTGTTTGTTATAAGCTGCACCCTATACATGCAGTTTATAGCTTAGGCTGTACTATAAATATACATTTTAAAATTCTTGACCAAAGCGCTGTGATATAAAAATAAACAAAAAATTTTAACTAGCTACTAAATTATTATTTATTTACAATACTGATTTTATTAATATTTTAAAAATTTTATACAACTTTTACAAATTTAATTTTAATCGTGATTATTCCAATAATTGACTTCTAATTTATCATATCTTACTAAATAAAAAACTCTACCTACTAAGATGTTTCACACCCCGAAGCCTAAGCGGACGCTCGTGTACTCTCCCGAGATGATACCTGATGTACCTGCCGCGCCAGATAAAACTATAACAAAGATAAAAAAGCAAAGGACTGTTAAGAAACCTACAAATCAGGAAAATGACGTTGCTGGACCGGCGGAGGGGTCTCCTCGGGGGATAACAGCGTCTGTATATGGTTCTTTGGAGGAGAGAGAGATGGGGGATAAAAGTGCAACATCCAAGGCGTTCCGGTTGCTCCAAGAAGGTAAATCCCAATTGGAGCAATCCGGCAACATAAAAACTTCCATAAAGGAAAATGTACTCAGAATACTCTCAACCATGTTCGAGTTGGTTTTAGAAGTAGAGGAAAAGACAGGAAGGGACGAATCCTCGGTCAGCACAATAAATAACAAAGTGGAAGGGTGTATAGTGGAAGAAATTAGAGAGAATCGAAAAATATTAATGCAAAATAAAAAACATATGGAAGAAATATTAGAAACCGTAAAACAAAATAAGGGAAAGGAGGGGACGACATACGCAAGTGTCGTGGCCGGACCCCCAAAAGGGGAGCCTAAGAAAGGTACGGCCATGCACTCGGTAGTCGTCGTCTCTAAAGATAAATTAGATACAGGAGAAAAGTTACTAAATAAAATTAGAAAAGTAATAAACGCGACCGAGGAAGGAAGTAAAATAGATATGATAAGGAAGTCAAAGGACCAGAAGGTGATAATCGGGTGCAAGGAAAAAAAGGAGATAGATAAAATCAAAGAGAAATTATTAAAAGAAGAGAGTAAACTGACGGTAGAGGAGTTAAAAAACAAAGACCCGCTTATCATCTTCTGGAACCTACTGGAAGAGAATTCCGACGAGATGGTGCTGAGGGCATTAAAAACACAGAACGGCCATCTATTTGATGGTTTAGATCAAGATGTTCGGATGGAAGTTATCTACAGGAGGCGGACTAAAGACCCGCACAAGTGCCATAGAGTCCTCAGGGTCTCGCCAATTTTGTGGCAGAGACTAACCTCCGCAGGGGCTGTGCACATCGACCTCCAGCGAGTGAGAGTGGCCGACCAGTCCCCCCTCATACAGTGCTCGCGCTGTCTGGGGTACGGGCATGGCCGGCGATTCTGTAAGCTGGAGGTCGAGGTGTGCAGCCACTGCGGTGGACCGCACATGAGGGCTCAATGTGCAGAACTTGAGGCGGGGGTGCCGCCTTCCTGTAGAAACTGCAAAGAGGCAAAATTAACCGATCTGGTTCATAATGCCTTCAGCACCGTCTGCCCAATCAGGCAGAGGCGAGAGGCCCTGGCTAGGGCCAATGTGGCCTACTTGTGACTTGACTGGACTGACAGACGGACATATAGACTGAAAGATAGCAATGTAGAGACGATAATCGAGTACGTTGGCGCAAGTATTGGATAAGAGCATTGATCAGAAAGATAAACAGTATCTATTCTGATCAATGCGTACACCACGAAAGTAATATCTTGTGCCTCGTAGTCGATTATCGTCTACAAGTAATTGGGAAACTGAGTATTTATAATAGAGATTATAAAACTCTAGATTCAATGGAACAGATAGCAAACAGAAGGATAATAAATAATAGTTAAAACAGTCGCAAATAAATATGTATATAAATAAAAAATATATAAAAGGTATATAATCACAATTGGTATAATAAAACATGTATAAATAAATAAGGTCTGATAAACCATGAAAGCAATTAATTGGAAAATTAATAACAGATAAAAACACAAAAGAAATAAGTAAAAGTAAAACTAAAAGACATAAGAAAACCAGATAAAATAAAAAATACTATACCAAACGATAAATAGTGTGATAACATACATACCAGCAACAAAAAAAAAAAACTAGATAATAAAATACATAAAAACACAACACACACCTATAAACAAGATGTACAAAAACAAAAACAGTAGCCAAGGGCGCCTCTTACCTATAAGGCGGAAAAATAAGTAAAATCATTAAAAAAAAAAAAAAAAAAAAAAAAAACATAACCTAACATAACCTAACATAACCTAACATAACCTTTTTTTTTTTTTTTTTTTTTTTTTGTTAACGGAGGGGAAATGCATTTACGCACAAAGTGTGGGACTCGCCGGGCTGCTAGTCAGCCCGGAATACCCACTAAAACCCCTCCGGCGTTTCCGCACCAGCCGTTGTGGGAGCGCCATGGGATCGCAATAGCATTCTACCACGACGCCCCCCGGCTTTGGCCTTATCGGCCTTGCATCTGGGCGGCGCGGGCATATTCTGCCCGCCGCCTGCCCCTACCACGGCCTCTACCACGCCGAGCGCGTAGTGCATCGGCGTTGACCTCGCGCACGCGCTCGGCCGCCTCCTTTTGCGACATAACTGTTTCGCAAAAGGAGGCCACTGCGTCCCAATACCTCTCGCCAAACCTAACATAACCTAACATAACCTAACATAACCTAACATAACCTAACATAACCTAACATAACCTAACATAACCTAACATAACCTAACATAACCTAACATAACCTAACATAACCTAACATAACCTAACATAACCTAACATAACCTAACATAACCTAACATAACCTAACATAACCTAACATAACCTAACATAACCTAACATAACCTAACATAACCTAACATAACCTAACATAACCTAACATAACCTAACATAACCTAACATAACCTAACATAACCTAACATAACCTAACATAACCTAACATAACCTAACATAACCTAACATAACCTAACATAACCTAACCTAACATAACCTAACATAACCTAACATAACCTAACATAACCTAACATAACCTAACATAACCTAACATAACCTAACATAACCTAACATAACCTAACATAACCTAACATAACCTAACATAACCTAACATAACCTAACATAACCTAACATAACCTAACATAACCTAACATTTTTTTTTTTTTTTTTTTGTTAACGGAGGGGAAATGCATTTACGCACAAAGTGTGGGACTCGCCGGGCTGCTAGTCAGCCCGGAATACCCACTAAAACCCCTCCGGCGTTTCCGCACCGGCTGTTGAGGGCGCCATGGGGTCGCGTAAGCATTCTACCACGACGCCCTCCAGCCATGGCCTTTCGGCCCCCTCATTTTGGCCTTTCGGCCCCCTCCCCAAATCGGACGTGGCCCATAAATGGACCACGCCCGTCCCCCAGACCCACATCCATTCGCCGTCTCATCATAGACGGCGGTGGAGTGGGCAGTTGGCAGAAATTGGCCGACAGTCAACAAGACCCCGACTACCAGGGAGTTGTTAACTGTCACCCAGGGTGCACCGTCCCGAATCCCTTGTCAGCCCGCCCTCTCACCGGATCCTTGGGATCAAGTGAGAATGCAAAGCTTTCAAAGGACCGGGCACTCGAGGAGGTTCTCTGCCCTGCACCCCAACATAACCTAACATAACCTAACATAACCTAACATAACCTAACATAACCTAACATAACCTAACATAACCTAACATAACCTAACATAACCTAACATAACCTAACATAACCTAACATAACCTAACATAACCTAACATAACCTAACATAACCTAACATAACCTAACATAACCTAACATAACCTAACATAACCTAACATAACCTAACATAACCTAACATAACCTAACATAACCTAACATAACCTAACATAACCTAACATAACCTAACATAACCTAACATAACCTAACATAACCTAACATAACCTAACATAACCTAACATAACCTAACATAACCTAACATAACCTAACATAACCTAACATAACCTAACATAACCTAACATAACCTAACATAACCTAACATAACCTAACATAACCTAACATAACCTAACATAACCTAACATAACCTAACATAACCTAACATAACCTAACATAACCTAACATAACCTAACATAACCTAACATAACCTAACATAACCTAACATAACCTAACATAACCTAACATAACCTAACATAACCTAACATAACCTAACATAACCTAACATAACCTAACATAACCTAACATAACCTAACATAACCTAACATAACCTAACATAACCTAACATAACCTAACATAACCTAACATAACCTAACATAACCTAACATAACCTAACATAACCTAACATAACCTAACATAACCTAACATAACCTAACATAACCTAACATAACCTAACATAACCTAACATAACCTAACATAACCTAACATAACCTAACATAACCTAACATAACCTAACATAACCTAACATAACCTAACATAACCTAACATAACCTAACATGCCCGACCCAAAGCCCGGGGTTAATTTTGTATGCAAAAAGTTATATCTTTTTATTGGCGCAAAACCATAGCGAGTTTTATTATTATTACAACGCCACCTAGTGAATAGAACCGTGGACCAATAAAAAACATAAATTTTTAGTATTCCCAATTTTCAACAAATTAATTTCGATAGCTTAATTGGATAGGTTCTCTGCAGCAAACGCACATGGAGCGTCGCTCCAGCCAACAAGGTGCTTCCCGGAGCGACCACCATTGATGATCATCACCACCATAACAAATCTAGGAACAGCAGGTCCTTAGTGTACTTCTGATATTTAAGTATTTGTCTTAGAATAACAAGTTACTCAAGTTTGTCATCATCATCAACTCCGTCATAGTCACACATCAGTGCAAAGTTGAGATTTTATCTATGCCATAAGTATCACTATGCTATGCCCCATCAAAAAAATTTATGGTTGTATGAATAGGTTGTATCAGTTAGTAACTCAAAGGTTTTATATATCGATAGTTCTATCGGCTATCTTTTTAATTTATGATGTGGCCAGCATCATGGAAACCTTTGGGCCAATCCGAAACGAGGCAATCCTTATAAAAATGTTGCTGATAACCTATGCATTTTTAGCCAATAAAACTCCATTCAAACTGACACCAATCCCGCGCGGGACGCGGGACGCCCACAGAAGTAAGAGTGCCTTAAACAGCAGCCCGACCGCCTATATTCAAAGCGATGACAATAGCCAGCCAAATTTCCAAGCGATACTAAAGTTAACGTCTTGAAAAAAAACCTACCGCCGAAAATCTACTAAAGCCAGCCCTCGCTTTGGCTTTCGCAGATGTACCACAGATAGAACAAAAAGTGAACTAAAAAGGTCGCGTTTTGATCATTCAAATTTTATCTCAAAATTCTTCCGTTTTTTGATGAATTCCATGTAAATTTATAAAAATAATACATTGATATTATGAAAAATATCTTATTTTCTAATAATTCTCCTTAGTTTTTAAAGAATAAATTTATTTAGCTGAGTTGGTGTATTTATTAATTCAGACCTCACAAGGCAAAACCAAAACGCCATTTAAGAAAACAGCATTTTGTAAAAAAAATGTCAATGCCAAAGTTTGACGCACAGTTTTTTTTAATATGGCCTTTACTAGACATATTTAGCCAATTCAAAGTAAAAAATGAACAAAGTAGTTTAGCGATAGTTTTAGTGTTACAACGTTTACTATCATCTCTAAAAGTAGGGTAGAAACCAAAGAAGTGCCATAACGCGGCCAAAGTTAAGCGTCACTATACTAAGTTAAGACTCGAGAGCTATCGACGCGACAACTTTCTTGAAATAACTTGCTTACACTCTTATAGACTTACTTACAATCTTATAGACTCCTTATAGAACCTTTACGAATTGCTCGTACTCTTGTAATAGCGTTGTTAAAAATATGACTAAATAATAAATTAAATTTTTAGCACAAAACAGCTTAAATTCCAGGGCGCGTTGATAATAAAACACACAGCGTACCTGATTTTGTCATGCATTTAATTTACCACACATTTTCACCTAAAAACCAACACACATTCAGGTAACCTATATAACATAAATTTGTGACTTACCGTTTTCATTTTATTAAAATGGTGGAAGCTTTCATATTTTTCTCTAAACTGTCACAAAATTAAATCAAAACACTTATTGCATAATAATAAAAGACTGTTACAAAGGGAGACTGCTTTTTAAGCGACTTGGTTTTGTCGCTTTAAGTTTAACTTCTTTGTTCCTGACCTTAATAAAATACATTTAGAAGTAATCGCACTTATTCACGCTTTCAATGCGTTCATTATAAGTTCAGTTTTCTTGTTGGTTACCATTATAAAGCCCGTATACGGATAAAAAGCTAACAATAAATCAACTATAAGAAGGGTATAGAGCCTCTTGTTCTTATAATTTGGGCCCAAATGCACCCTTATTAGCGATAATACGGCTGTTATAAGAACACTATTTTTGGCAATGTAAGCTACTACAAGAGTAATTTTTGTTAGTTGGGTTAGGACAGCATTACAATCAGTTGCTGATATTATGAACATGATTAAACTTTCTCAAGATATGTGGTTCATTTAATGCATTAGTCAACTCGGCAAGACAATCGGACATGGATGTCTGCAAGAGGCCTAGGCTGAAATTATTGTCTACATATTTTTGGTAGGATCCATTTCCATACATTAACAAAGCAGCCAAGATCTGTAACATTGCCAATAACAAACCTATTAATAATATAATAAATTACTTAAGAATTACGTTTTGCATAGTATCCATACTAATAGTATTAAGTGTGAAAGTCTGTCTATTTACACTTTCACGGCCAAACTGCTGAACGGATTTTGATGAAATTTGGTATAAATATATCTGAAGACGTGTCAGGGTTGTGAAAATCACTGTGTATCACTTTTTTTAATTCGGAATTTCGGATGCAGCGGGCCGCGCGGAAACTTACACAACATTTCACAAATCGAGAAAAAACTAATGAAAGCAAGTAGCAATAAGACTAAAATGGTCGGAAATCTTAATAAATGGAATAATTGGACAAAATCTAAGTATTTAATATATAAATTACATAATATTTATTCTGAATGGAGTCGAAAGCAGTATCCCGGCACATCAAGTTTTCGATGACAGATTGAAAGCGATAAGAAATGTCTTCGGCGCCATCTTGTTTGAAAGCCAGGGCTTACGCGGTACGAATTAAACGTCACTTTCATATGATTTTCATTCGTTATTCAAAGCCACTGGCAATCAAAAAATGAAAACATTTTGTTTTGCTAACTTGGCTTAGGCGGTGCAAAATAGGGCCGATGACGTCATAAACTATAAACTTTTTTATGGAAACCACATAGGCGGTCGAGCTACAGGTTAGTCAACTTTTGCACATACTATGGCACTCCTACCGAATCTTATTTCTGTGGGTGTATTCATTGGACTTGTACTTGTGTGAAGAATACACAAAGGTCTCTGAGCCAGACGTTTTAGGTAAGATGCTTGGTCATTTAGTATCATTATTATTAAATTTAATGACCACAGTCACACCCCGGACATTCCATACAACAGTGGTGAGCCCGATACCTATTACTACTACGATTCAGTCGCGTACGCACACGGATAATTACCGTATCTGCATCATTGTTGTCGCAACGGCCGGGCAGTCCCCGAGTGCCACACGTTTTTTTTTTTTCATCGATGACTTGAACTATATGGCAGCAAACCTAGCACCTTAGTCGCATCCCATAACGGTAATATAGATTCTACAACCCTAAGCAAGGCAAATAGGGCACTCTCACAGGTGCGACATCGCTTGCCTGACACCCTGGAATGAGTTGACATTGGAGACGTAGGACTATTTGACATTTATTTATTTCACTTTTATTCAACTACTATTTAGCCTCCCGCCAAAGGTTGGTTCTTGCATACAACACTGCTAGCAAGGGCGGACGACGCCGACGCCACACGTTCCTCCGGCACCTTGAGGCCAACGTGTTTAAGCACATCCGGGGGGATAATACATCTTGGTATCAGCTGACCCTGGGGACCTCCTTCGTCTTATCCACATTCTACATTTGCATATTCTGCCTGTTTTCTCATTTACTTCATTTTTGTAGTCTTCCTGTTTTCTCTTCATTCATTCCAGTATTCTTCGTCTTCAAACTGAAGAATACTGGAATGAATGACACGAAGATAAACAAAATGTAAAGGTCATGCAGATGACGTCAACGAACACAAAGAAGACTGTAAGGCGTTGAAGATGATGGGAATAGATAAAATTATGAAAAAAAAGGTAGATGGAGAAGATGGGAAGACGATGAAGGCGGCAAAAATAGAGAGAAAACGTGAAGACGAGGAAAGTGAAGAAAACAGGAAGAGTAAATGAAGATGACAAGAAGATGGAGAAAATAGAAAAGTTAGTTAAGTCAAAAAGAAAAGAATACTGTAAGGCGTAGAAGTTGATGGGAATAAAAAAATAATAATATTTAAACAGACGTAAATGATTGTTTTGATTGTGTTTCCATCTTCTCCATTTTTCCCATCATCACATTTTCTCCATCATTTGTTTTTCTCAATTTTGCCCATCTTAATCGTCTTCATCGTTTTTTCTACTTTATACATTTGCAAATTCTTTCTGTTTTCTCCATTTTCCTCGGCTTCACGTCTTTTTTTATTTTCTTAACCTCGATCGTCTTCCCATCTTCTTCATCTTCGTATTATTCTAATTTTCTCCATCCTCATTATCTTCAACGTCTTAAGGTTTTTTTCATCTCCTTTTACGTAATCTGTGTTCGGTCTAACACCAAACAGTCACGTTAAACGCATCGTATGTCAATGCGCTTGACCCAGAAATCAGTGCACAAATCGCCGCGACGCCAAACGGTAGCGCTCATAACAATTTTCATTATCATTTCAGTTCGTAACAATTTTGGCTACAAATACATTCTTTTATTATCCTAACATTTCTATTATTTAACTCAACTCACTATAGTTCAGGCACCAACAATCTGCATGACCTTCCCATTGTCTCCATCTACGTGTTTCTTCATTTTCTCAACCTTGATGGTCTTGCTATTTTCTCCATATTTCCCATCATCATGTTTTCTCATTCATTACTTCTTCTCAATTTTCTTCATTTTTGCCATCATTTCTTCTTCCTATTTTCCTCGTCTTCCCGTATTCTTCATATTTGCCGCTTTCGTCGTCTTCCCATCTTCTCCCTTTACCCCATCATCATGTTTTCCTTTCAATTCTTCTTAATTCCGTCCAGTCTTCTCCACTTGCTACATGAAAACATGGTCTTCCTAATTTTCTCCATTCCCATCGTCTTCAACGTCTTATCGTCTTTTTTGTTTTCTTTCACATCATCTATATAACCTTTCTATTTTATGTCTCGTAACTCATTGTATAAGTAAGTAATTTAGTAAGTAATGACTATAGCATGCTATATCACTAAATTTGTTCTGTCTAGCCCTACGACAAGTTTCGCTATAAGTTTAATACTGCTTGGTAAATGTTATATTTCAAATTAAATAACAATAAAAAATGTTATTACAGTTGGTGAACAACAAACAACCCACAAGCAAACGAGCTCGATAAAAATGTGGAGGGAAATTTGGAATTGGAACGTACTTAGTACTACATAAAAATAATAATATTTTAAAAATAACTGGCCAGTCTCGATGAATATTTTTGTTCGCAATACTTTCTGAGTGTCCGGATAAGTCATAATCTGTGCCCTGACTTTTAACGTGACTTTACACAGTTTAATACACATCCTCGCTACATTTTCTTTATTTACATAGAGGCACAGGTAATTGGTCTAAAGTGCTAAGCATTGTCTTCTAATTATAGAATGCAATTGGGAAATCGCTAAGATGAAAGAGATATTAAGTGTGTATTTCATGATATCTTATTGCGATTGTTACACATTACATTAAACTATTTTAATACGGTTTTTTATTACGTTTTTTAACTTATTTATTTACACCTAACGTTTCAAACAATTTACAGCCCATAATTGTATTGAAAACTATTCCGATTCACGCAGTATTAGCTCACAGTATCCAAGGGTTTTGCAGTCTTTCATTGAGTTTGAGATTCCATTAAATTGATAACCGGGTCCCAAGTTGGTGGTACCTACCATCCATCCTCTCTATTGAAATTAGGATGTTTTTTTTAAAATATCAATAGCGTCATCCAACATCCTTGGTATAAATCTGTTTTCTTATGTGCGTTTTTATAAACCTCAAGTCCTTGCAAAAGAATCTCAATTTAAAACTGGGATGGGAGCTTTCTCCTGTTGATAAGTGTTCATCTATAAGAAATGAAAATAGGCTGTACTTGTTCCTCATTAATTAAGATCTCATGTTTACCCTATTTTATGCCAATAAATTATTTTGAATTTTATTTTGATATTGATAGTGTAAATCTAAAATAAGTGACAATAAACAAGACAGTACCGGTTGTTGTGGTGGAGGCGCGGCAGACTCGGCGGCGACGTCCTCCGCCGACGCCGGGCGCCGCGGCGGCAGTCTCCCGCGCGCCGTCACTCACTCCGCACGCCCGTCACCGTCAGCGACGATACCGAAATCTCGCGAGATCGAATACGCGACTTATCGTGTGAGTGATTTATCAACAGTATATTGTTTTATTAAAGTTAGTGAGTGTTGTGAAAGTGTGGGGTGCGTGTGCGTGTGACAGTGGAGATGTGCGGGGTGGAGCGGAGCGGAGCGGGCTGAGCGGCGGCATGCGGCGCGCGCTGGCGCTGCTGCTGCTGGCGGCGGCGGGCGGCGCGTGTCCGCCGGCGAGCTGCGCGTGCGGCGACGCCGGTGCTCGCCTCGAATGCCGCGCGGCGCATCTCACCGCGCTGCCGCCGCTGCACAAGGACCTCATCTCCTTGTAAGGTTCCTTTACATGTTCGAGTCTCGAATTTAGTAAAAGTTGCGGGAGAATTTCCCTTAACCTCAGATAAGACACAAATGTAATCATTACGTGATTACAAATATTTTTAACTAGAAGTTTATTTGATGAACCGTGAGTGACCCGTTCACCCACCACAGCTCCCACCAGTTATATCCTCCAGTGGTTCCACGGGGATATTCGGTTTACCCGTGCACTCGCTAAGTTATGAGCAGGAAAATATCAATGAATAAATATTTAATCTGATAATAAGTTTTAAAATATATAAGAACTAACATCATTTCTTAAATGATTGAAATCTGTACTTATTGGCCAGAGCGAACGACCTCACACCCTCACGATCTCACGCACACGCGTGCAACATTAATCATGTGCTTACAGCGCGTTGATATCTTTTGCTCGGCGCACAGCCTTCAGCCTGCGCGCGCGCACTCCTTATGTTCATTTACGTAAAAGCTCTCTATATGAACGAATGGAAATATTCTATAACGATAGTCAATAAAATGTTACTATAATAATAAATGTTATTGAAGAAAATTGTTACTTTTTTTTATTCAAATACATTTTATTAAATAAGATTATTCATGTTAGGCATAAGTTTTTTTTTTGCATTCTATGAACTTTGTAATTACATTTAAAGTACATTTACCAGTTCATAAATAATTTAAACTTTCTCATATATTAAAACCTTAAACAGAAAGCAAATTAATAATTAGATTTATTTCGATAAGCTTTACAGTAACGTGTAATTCCGGTTGCAAAAGCTGTACAGCTTATACCTAGCAATACTGCTATGAAGCTTATATTCCATTAAACATAATGAGTACCAAATATTTTCTACCAATCGACAATATATTTTACGAATTAAATAAAACAAAATATGAATTCCGAAGTCGTCATCACGAGATTAGTGTTTATTGTTTATTCTGTCCTCGACTTTGCACATCTAATTTCGTGCTAACCAAAAAGTTCTTAAACTTACGGTGCTAACATAAATTGAATCTTGAGGAAGGATAAAATGTTCAAATAATTTTGATGCTTTGATTCTTAAGAATTAGCTTGTCGAATAAATATTATTTTTAAAAAGTAATTTATTTGCTAATAAAGCATCGTGTAGTATTTCCTTTTCAAATCAAATTCACCTATAACTATATAAATCTATAATGATTTTTTATGTTTTCGCGATTGTTATTCATTAAATTAAACTATTTTTTATCGCGTAAAAACCGTATTAAAATAGTTTAATTTAATATATAATTCTATAGCCAAAATTTTTATTTAACACACACAATATACAATATAAAATACTGACATTTCCTTGACTATACATATATGAAATGGCTATATTTGTAAGACTGAATTTAGGATTGTTTGTAAAGTTATCAACACTGAAAAAGAATCCGACACGGTCCCTTCACAGGCCCACAATTAGTCAAGAACAATGTTCTGGGTATGGCGGTAAGAATTTATAATAAGTTACCAAATGACCTGAAGGATTTAAATACTTATCTGTTTAAGGAGCAACTTCTACAGAAATTAATTGACAAATGTTACTACAGCGTTAATGATTTTTTTTTAATGACAATTTGTAAGTATTGGCATCACTATTGCATAATTAACTATATGGCATGTTTATTAATCGCCTATAATCACCTTAATTCTGTTATTGTTTGTGCATGAAATTCATATTTTGACTTTAATTTGGAGTTGTTTTGGCTGTGAGCCTGTGACCATTTTAGTATTAAATAATTATTTGTATGCTGTGCAAAATAGCAAATACAATAGCAAAACATAGTGTGTCTTATACACTGTAAAACATCTAAATTATGTACCTATGTTTAATAAATAAATAAATGAATGAATGATGAATGATAAAATTTTAGAGCTATTCTATAATCTCAGCTTATCAAAGTACGGAGCGCCCGCCTCGACCCGGCCCTCGTTAGCACATGAGTAGACATGTCGAACAGGGGGAAATATTTACACAATTGCACTGATACCTACAGCCTAGTGAAATCGGTTTTGAAAACATAGGTTAATTCATTTATGTTCCAAAATATTCCTATAGAACCGGCATGCTGGTGCTTTTCAAACTTAAACTTTAAAATACACAACACAGTTCACTCTTAGAAAGGTGTACACATTTTTTGTATAACTACTAACTTAATAACTACCTTATTTTATTATCATTTGTTACAACCCTATTATATCAATCAAAATGACCTCTTACCCACACGAACGACATTGAGAGCACAGGAGAAGTAACATAAAAAAGAGGAAGAGAGCTTCATACAACAACTCTCAATTACATTAGCGCGGCGTATAAAACGATAAAAATAACAACGCGTTCTCTATCTTTTTCGTTCGTACGCTACGATGATATATGGGCCTTACCTCTGTTTCATTATTTTCTCAATTTTACTTATCCCGCTTGTGAATATGTACTGATCTCCGTAAAGTTCTCTCTATCAATATATTGTCTACTCATGTCCTCGTTAGAGCACCTTCTGTAAGCCGCGCAAACTTCCAGCGCTTGTTTAGCTCGAACTAACTCGCGAGACAACACTAGTATATCATAATGAATAGCGGGTGTGGAAAGGAAAGGGATATATTGCGTTAGTGATCGGAGACGAGGGTCCGGTGGCTGATTTATGAGACCCTAGCGATGTTGCCGTAGCACTCTAGCTTACATAGAAAATTGTAGAGAAACTGGTTGTTGTCAAAATTCATCTTATCTTCCTGAATCTTGAATATGACAGTGAGGATACCGAAAAGTGAACCTATCGTCGATTAACATTTTAGAAACACTGAGACTAGTACAAAACATTAAGTGCTTAAACAATGCTACTATTTCAATAGCTACAACTGCATGCTGTGACTGTTGACATTAGTGAGCCACGCAAAAACAGATGGGCGAATTACTTTTTGATTAAGTAAAGCCACCATCGACCGCAATGTGCCATCATAACATTGAGTGTTCCGCATACGCAATCCAAAATCAATCGAGCGTTGAGCAAAGCGTCGGATAGAGCGTGCAGCGGGGCGGAGAGTACTAATAACTGGCGACGTCCGCGTCGCGGTGTGATTGATGTGAGCGGCGCGGGGGCGGGCGCGGGGCGGGGGACCCTCGTCAGCTTTTAATCAGAGCGGAATGTTCGCTATTTTTCGCCGTCACGCCGACGTCGCGGCACCGATATACTTTTTAATACCTACCGCCTAGGACTAACGGACGGACATCTTGTCTGCGGAACACTGAACTAATTGAACTGTCGCCAGCACCAGATACACATGACATGACTGACTCACACAGATTCTGATATGACCAAACATATCGCAGTATCATTCGAATATACTAACTCATACAAATAAAACTTTTTAAAAGAGCAGTAAACGCAGATGTAGACGACGTCATTATTTCCGCCTCGGTAGCAGGTAAACGAGTATATCATAGCAGTAATAAACGGGAGTCTCTCCAAATAATAATGTTGTGTTGTGGTTATAAATAAAGTTATATTAATGAGCGCATCGCCGCGGCGTCCGCCCGTAAATTAAGAGAACCCGCAATCATTTCCAATAGACGCGCCACACGCGGTACATGCCGCACGCCACACGCTCTGCTCCACGCCACGCGCGCGCCAGTGCCCAACAATATTCTAGAAAACTTAATGAGTGAGCAAGCCCGAAGCAATCCTAATTAATGAACAGTTTAGTGCCACAGTGTACAGAAGAACAGAATACAAATCTCGGCGGGCGGCGCGGTGTGGGCACCCTCTGGCGGTCGGCTCTCAATTTGTGGGCTCATTCATCTTACTTTGTTATTAATTCGCCTGTAAATTACAACCAGAGCCGCGGTAATCGACTGGATAATGATATTATTTATTATCTAAATTCGTTATAAGCCCCCGCTGTGAAGTATGAAAACGAAAACTCTATAAGTTGAAAGAAACAATTTTTATTACTATTTAATTTTTAGCAGGCTTTTCTTTACTACGTATACTTAACGAGTAACTTATGTACGAGTAAAGGATAAATTTAAACTGATTTTAAAGCATGAAACTGTGGTGTACTAATTTTGATTATTTTAATGTGGTTCACAAACACTATGTTGCCAAAATAACGAGCACTCTGTAGATTATTGGGTTTGCAGTTGTACTGTTGGGTATACTTTAGATATTTAAAGCAAAACGAAAGGATATCTTAAACAAATACAAAGACAAACAAGTGGTCGTCCCTGATTGTAAGGACTGTTTCCTAGAGTCTTGCTTGTTTTCCCGTCCCAGATCTATCGCTATTAATAGCCGGAACAAGGACGGCTGCACCCGCTCCCGATGCACTCCCCCCCCCCCCCCCAGCCTCCGCACCACGCCTCCCCCCCTCGCCGAATGAAGGCTTGCTTGCGTCACGCACTTCACCATCCTGCTACAAGATGGGACCTTGTGAAGGAATTAAATGCAGCTTAATGAGTCCCGAGAAGACTTGACTCGTACAATGAAGGCTGATAACTTCTGCCTTATAACAAGCTCTCGACTCGACTCGTCGAATAGTTTCTGCACTCGATAATGGAACAAGGTTAAGAGTTAGGAGCTGGATTATTATTAAAGTAGTGGGAATTGATTTCAAGTATATTGATAATTTATTCGTATTTGTATAACATACTAGTTTGTACGGTCTTACTGTACATAATTTAATTTTGCTTACGCGGCGATCGCCACGGCTCGCGCGTAATACTTCAATTTCACAATATTTATAATTAGAGTGCATTCAAACCTACGGCGAGTAACACAGAAAGGAATAGCCAACGTCAAATTGTAACTTTACCTGAACAATATACTTTTAACTAACTGTGACTGTTTGGTTATCTTTCTCTCCTGCACTCCACAACTACTAGCTCAACTACTACTCCAGTACATCGTACAAGTTGTTCCCCTCAGCTCCGCCTGCGTCAAAAGTAGCCTATGTGTGACCCCAGGTCCTCAGCTATATTCATACTAAATTTAATCAAAATCTGTTCAGCAGTTTGGCCGTGAAAGCGTAACAGACAGAAAGACAGACGGACAGACTTTCGCATTTATAATATTACTAAAAAAAAAAAAATAGTAATATTAGTAATTATATATTATATTAGTATGGATATGGATGGACATTAGTATGGATACTTAGTATTGTTAGTTTAGTAGAGAAATAAGTAATAAATACTAAATTTGTGAAGTTATCTTATACATTTATTTAAAAATAACAAGAAGGAAAACAGGCAATTTAACTATGACAACGTTGAGCCAAAATACAAAATAACTTCGCAGAATTTCGATGTTGGAAAGTTTTAAGGAAAATGTTTGGTGACCTATATATAGTCTGACTGATGAAACACATCCTTCACAGATCATGTTAATAAGGCTGTTTCGAAAACCTCTGACACCAGGGTGTTCATGTGTTCAGGAAGTAGCTCCGTCTTTCTGTTACTTCCCAATCTGAGCTACTGGGCTCATTGAACTTAAAGCTATTGTTACAAGAATAGATGAGGTAGAGATAAGGTCGATTTTGAGGAAGATTACGGACTACTTTCAAAGAGACATAAAAAAACCAAAGCCAAACCCATCGATAGTTTCCTTTTATTGAACCACTTACTTGAATATGAAATGTTTATAGTTAATTCCAAACACCTAACAATAGATGGCGACAAAATAAGTAACTCGATATGGTTTGTATTTTGTTATCAATGAAAATAAAATAAATAAAATCAATTAATTCTCACCAGTTTGCTACCGCTCGCGAGTTTGCATTGCTCGCTTGTTCAAAGGCAAAGCCCATGGCCAAGGTTCGTCCCCGAAAAGGCTGAGGGTTAATAGCCCTCGCCTCAAACTGTCCCGCTGTAAATTTAAAATCTCACAGGAGCGAAAATTGTAGGTCCGGTCAAAAAAAAAAATTCTCACCAGTAATCTTGGTATCATTACCATAGGGTGTCACAATAAAATCCTCCCCCGAATTTGTGCAGAGTTGTACACCTTTAGTTTCAAATTAACAAGCCTGGCCGTTTATATCTTCAGCTTTTCGAAAACCAATTCTGCCTTTAGTAATCTTGTTACATCCATGTTGAGAGGAAGTGCTCTATTCTTAAGAACGGCTACCAGCGGGAGAGCCAGGTCTTGCTGGGTGTTCCCATATAAATAGCTGCAACATCCGCCCGCTGTATCACCGCCCTACATTCAGCATCTCGCATGCGAGCGCATCCATGCAGTCGATACAAATATACTCACTCTAACTATATTTATCGTAGTTGTTGCGGCTTCATCGGGGTAAAGGACTCTACACTGCCAGATAACTTTTGTTACACTGTCAACTGTAAAGAGTTGTATGATTCAATCTACGCAAGATGATGATGATTTACATTGGTAAATTCTCAATAAACAAATATTCTATTCAAATGGATTTTTGTATTTCAATTCCTTGAAATAAATTATGTTGTGCCGAGCGTGCGCAAGCACATATATATATAGATTAAAAATTACAAACGACTGGCAGCGACCCGAAAGTAAGTCTTGGAATCTTATATATAAAATTTAGCAATATCCGTGAATCACCAGAAATAAAGGAAAATAAAAATTGTATACTTTACGGACGTTAAACAAGATTTTTTATTGTACAGCGTGAGTAATCACTGCTACAGCTCTCTGCAATGTGCAAACATGTCACTTCACTATGCGTAGTGTTTATGTCCTTACAGTAAGAGGTTTGCGCGGCACGCACTTGTTTGTGATGCAATACGTGCACGTGCAAGGTCGGCGTGCATCTGGCGTGCCCCCCCCCCTCCTCTCCTTCCCTTCCCCTCGAACCTGTCCGCTGCAGCTACGCACACATGCGCGGCGGGTTAATGAATTAATGCCTGGTTATTTATACAATACAAATCCGGGCTTTTGTACAACGTTGAACTGCGAGGCTATTTTAGCTGAACTGATTTTGTAATAACTACTACGCTTAAAGTTGGCAAAATGTAATGGCGCATTAAAATGGTCATATTTTTTATCTATAACTTGACGTCTTATGGAATATGTACTTCCATATTGGGCGTAGTTGCGCGACTGTGGCCTGAGCTTTAGAAATCCTGGAATTTAACATCTTATTCTGTTCCCCCAGTTTCAGACACTTCATTTAACTATACACGTGTTACCACTATTCTGTGTATGATCCCAAAATCCCAATAAAATGCATTTCACAATTTAGTTTTTTTTAATGAGTCTGGACTGAAAATGAACTGCTCTTGTACCATTTTGGTCGAGATACAAAACGAATCTTGCATTTTATGACTATCTATCTGCTGACGTAAAACACCTTCCTTGGAACACAGCCACACTACATGCCGGAGATAATTGTAAAATGAGACCAGTATAATGTCGCGGATTGTACCGCGGGATATTAGCTCTAGCCATAAACCAGAGCCTCTAACGGAATACCAAAGACGATGATCTGACGATAACAATAAGAAACAAGAGCAGCGTGAAAGGAAAGCAGCCCGTGCCGGAGACGGCACGTCCGCAATAACACGCGGACGTGACAATTTGTCGCCATTACTACACATCCTTTAAAATACAATATTGTCTATTAAATATGTGTTTTGCCTCACAATACATGTAAAATAGTATTTAGTTCTATTATTTTGTACGTTTAACGAATCTACCAATTTTTAAAAGTTGTACTGTCATATGGAACGATCTCCCTTTGGGCGTGTTGGACATTTAAGAGGTTTTTGTCTTACAACACTTAATTACAGTTACAGTATACTACACTGAAGGATAGGATATAATTATAGTCTCCAAAAGCTGATCTCAATAGACGTATATGGTATGGGTATCATAAGAGTAGTGTAATGAACAGTATCATATAAGTATCGATAAAATGGACTGAAAACATTGAAATCAAATTTTCACTAGGTGCAATCTGTGCACATGAAGTAAATCTGAAACTTAATGACAGAAAGTGAGAGAGATTAGTTATATTAACATGGTGACAATATATTTGAGAATACAACCAAAAATTAGGTATTTAAGGGGCATTGGTTACACAATGATGTATTTCAGTGGTGTTACGTTGGAAGAAGCACTTATCTTACGCCTTAGAGAGTGAGGGCCGATAGCAAAATAAATACAGAGTTTCGGCGCGATCCGAGACCGGAGGCCGATACCCATTCCATGCCATTTGAGGATCGACTGAGGACGTGACAAGAATGACAATGTTTTGCCATCTGTGGCCATTGCCTGTTTTTGCGAATTTACCACTACATATTGGGATATTTTCCTCATCATTTCATTCGCATTATCATTTCGGATGAATATAGACAGTCGCCGATTATTTGAATAACTACATTAGCATTAGAGTATACCGATAGCTTTTAAAAATATTTTTTCAATTTTCATACACAAAGCGGACAGAAGATTCATGACTCCATGAAAGCATTAGTAAACATAAATTGGAAAATGATACTCAGCCGTTTGGAGGTAAATGATGTTATAAATGTATTCACCTTTAGCAAAACAAAACAAACTTTTGCCAAAATAGCCTAATATGAAGGACCGAAATGCTCCTTAGACAGAGCTCATTAAACAACATATAAATTGTAACAGAAACTTTCTTCCTTATTTAGCGTTATCCCAAATGCATCATACAAATCTCTTGCAAAATCAAAGCTTTATCAGGTCAGCCAGGAAGCCCACGGCCACCGGCGCTGGCTGCTGCGCTGCCCATTCACCTCGCGCTGTAGGTCGAGGCCTGCATTGTAAATCCTGGCAGCGAGCCAGCCCGAGGTCGACGCCCGACCAGAACTGCCATCTCGTGTCAATGAAATACTGAAACGCGTAATTGATTATGAAACTCACTGTTTACACTGAATAATTGTTAGCGAGGCCGCGTTAATTAATGGCTGAAGTCGGCGGTCGCTGACCTCCCCCGCCCGCTGCAGCCGCGTCGATACAACGCTGCAGCGAGTCGTCTCGTTCGAACCTCTGACACTAGTATCGATTTACCGAATCACTGATTTTATAAAGCAATACGCGCCTCTTCTTTATTAAGTCTGTTATTGATACTTTACTACAGGCATTTATGCTTTTCAAACTGATGTGAATGTTCAATGACAGTAAATGGCCCCTTTGTTCAGCTAAGCTTTCATTTCCATAGTATATTCCTCGTTAGACCGGCCTCTTTTTGTCATATTGTCTTTGATGAGTATATCTCTTCATCTGAAAATAGCCTACTTTTAAGAAATTCAAAGTTTTCGTGCAAATTGCGTCTTTTAGAAGCTTATTAATTTCGCGAAAAGTGTCAATCATCGATATCGGGAGATTCGGAATGAAAATCCGCGTCTTTGGGATGCGGGGAGAAGGGGGGAGCGGTGCGGAGTCGCCGACCGATGATGGATGGCGCCAATAACGAGCACCGCATCACTCGTCACAGGCAACGCGACGCTCGACGCCCGCGAGCTGCGCCGCTCACCGCCTCGCTCACCGCCCCGCTCACCGCCCCGCTTGATATAGCCATAGCCTTGCGATAGCTAATATCACTATCAACTATTCATAGCCTATCTTGGTATTCTACATCAAGTAAACAACCTCAAAATATTGCTGAACCTGACAATGTCTCCTCCGTGCCTCCAAACAGTATCAACATTTTGGCAAACTGCAGCATTTTCAGAAAAATAACAATATATTTCAAAAAAAAATGGTACTATTTTGTAATCGCATCCCAACGCAATATAAAAAAAACACAGAATCTGACATCACAATTAGTGAAAAAGCATTGTTTCACTTTAATTAGTTCCAATCAATCGCATTGATCCGATTGCTCTAACTTTGGATGTGAAATGAAATGAAATGAAATTGTTTATTCTCAATGTAGGATATAAATATCACTTATTGACGTCAATTTACTTATTTTAAGTTTACCACCACTTCCAAAGCGCAAGTGGAGAAGAAGCGGCGCCACAAACTCCACTGCAGCATTTTCTTCAAAACGTCAATTTACAAATAAGAAAAACTTTGCTTAATTACCTAGTTAAATGAACGAATTCACATGTTTGTCAACATTTAGCACAATGGTTATATCAGATTATTTAAATTAAATAAAAATTGATTAAAAAAATTAAATAATAATTAAAAAAAAAAAAAGACAAACGAACAGAAATGTCAGAACATATAATGATATGTCAATTTGCCGAGGACTCTGCACCAAGCTTATGTTCAACATTCCCGTCATTAAGAAAATCACCAGTACTATAATAAGCCTTTTTACAAAGTAGATCTTTAACATGGGCTTTAAATTGTCCATTAGGCAAACTAGTGATGTCTAAAAATAGAAAGCGCTTATTTTAGACAATAGAATTTTGTAGATAACGTTGAAGAAATAAAAGATCACCTCCATTGGATTATTTTTTTTATTTTTTATTTAACACTTCTTTGCACACAGTAAATTAAAATTAAATATGTTACATAAAATGTGAACACAGTATGTATACAAAAGGCGGCCTTATCGCTCAAGCAATCTCTTCTAGGCAACTTTAGGGTAGTTTGAAATATAAAGAAAGGAGAGATACGGATATGGTGCATAAAGAACAGAACAACGCTAGGCAGAATAACAGAAGTACACGATATATAAACTACTTAAAATAAATACTAATATACGTAAATAAAAAATAAATAATTATGTATATATATTTATTTATAATAAATAAACTATAAAAAACACGAGAAGTGGAGACTGAAACAAGATGTACTGAAAAGGAACGAAGCTACAGTGAGGAAAGAAAGTGGGACTTTACTTGCGACTTAAAATTGGTCAGAGTTTGAGCCGTTCGAATAGGCAGTGGAAGGGAATTCCACAGTCGAATTTACCAAGCATACGGTCTATACGGTAATTCTAATGCAATTCAAAATAATATATTAAGCCGATTAAGTAATTGATTTATAGTTAACAAATTGAGGTGATTAAAGGGCGAAGAAGGCAATCGCCTCGCGGCGAAGTCCGCCGCTAGCACATTGTGTCGTCACACTGAGCTTTAGCGGAGTACCTAACTATATATCGCTCGTGTCTCTACTTGCGTTGCGAAAAAGAGCAGCTATTTTTTCCCCGTGGTCCAATTTATTTCTGTACAGATAAATCATCAAATGTTTTCAATGTTTTTGTTGTTAGATAAACTGTTCAGCAAGACATAGATTAACGCTCGCATTTTTAAAACTATAGCAGTTCCAAAAACATATATTTGTGAATCCGTCACTATCACTACATTTTCAAAGTGAAATATTTTTTTTTGTGTGTGTTATGTATGGTCAAAGAGTCGGTGAAGATGAATCTTCTTCACCCTAGTGCTTTCCAGACACTATTCTCGGCCAGTTGCTTCTAGTCCGTCGTCCGAGAGCCCGATTTTCGACCGATCGTTCTTTTAAACTGATTTCTTGTCAGACCTTAATAATACCACGTAATGATAGGTGCTTGTTTGATACACCTAAATGTCGAAGTTTGCCGCGCGGGTCAGGAAGCTTCTGGAAGTTATGGGACTTCGAAAATGCTCCAGGTAAAAAACAATAATTTGTAACCAAGAGTCCACTTTCCTATCCGCTCAGATAATTATTAGCACTTAAGTTTAACTTCAAGGGTCACGTTAAATTGGACGCGGAAGTATTATTATCGCACCACCCACCGCGCCCGTCGTAATGGGCTTGTTGTAATGGACTCAACAGCAAACACTACATTCTTTGCTTGTACACTTCACTACCGGAAAGTACCTTATCGCCTAATAACACCATAAACTGGAAGTTACCTACTTTACTGTTATTCTACGAGTTTTACCTTCAGCTACCTTTTCTTATTCAACTATAATCAATTTTAGATTGGTTTGCAGCAGGTAGCAGCAGCTGACGCGGCGTCCAACGTTTAGACCATTTGCGTCTCTACAACTTTATAAAATAAACGCTTGCATCTGTAGTGGTTATCAGTACTGTTGTTTGGATTTTATTAGAAAATTATAAGTCATATTAATATGACTTATAATTTTCTAATAAAATCCAAACAACAATTTGATTAATCAAATCAATATACTTTATTGTGAAACACAGGTGATAAGTTGTTTAAGTAATAATTAAAATAAATTCAAAAACTAAAACCAGACTACTGCAAAATCACGCTCTAAAATGTATGAAACAAGACAATAATTTATTATTGATATCATATATTTTTTCACTAGTTAGTAATGTACAGAAGACAGCGTAGTCGTAAGCAACCTAGGCTTGCTCTCAAAGTATTTTTAATTATTCTGGTGGACATACGACCACGGCTGTTTTCTGTACATTACTAAATACCTACTGAAATAATGTATGATATCAATAATAAATTACTGTCTTGTTTCATACATTTTAGAGCGTGATTTTGCAGTAGTCTGGTTTTAGTTTTTGAACTTATTTTTATTTAATTAGTTTTGGGGCCCGTCATTAAGATACATTCTTTTGTCGACTGCTCATATGGAGAACCGCTAAAAATTTGAATAAACTATACAGCTAAATGACTAGCAAAAACCAAGACACATTATTTGGTTCTGCTCGATTTAAAAACAAATATTTTGCTGGCCGTGCCGCACGCTCGCACTAACCTCGTCAAGCTGGCCCCGCTTACACGCGCGCTCCGCAATATCAACACCATGGCTAATGATTTAGACTTGTTTTCTTGCTCGCTGAATGAATTCACCAGGGTGGCTTATTATAAATTATGCTATTCCTAATGATTATTTTTTATTATTATTTAACTAATATTATTATGTAAATTTTAAATTGGATGGAATATTGAAAGTTTAAATTTTTTATAAGTTTGTGGTCTAATTTAAAATGGAATTGTCAATAAATGTACCATTTTATGTAACTACACTATCGCATTAGGGTAACCTGTAAAGATAGAGTAAGTTTTGTTTAATAAATAAATAAAATAAAATAAAAAAGATTTCTAATTATCGAATGAAGCAAGTAAAACCACCAGCAAATCTAACTATATATATTTTTGAAACGTGCTAATCAAGGTATTTCATTAGATAACCCAAACGACAGTAACACATATTTTTTTGCTATAACTTTTTTGTCCATTAGAGGGCGCTGTTTAAAATTGAACATTATGTCACATAGTCTCACTAAGCTTTCCAACGATACTCCATTTGTTTTGTTATCACTAGTAGTTTAGAATAAATTTCGAGAGCAGACGAAGTATTCGATTTGTATGAAAATATTCTCAAATATCGGATTAAGCTAGAAAACCTGCGAGCAAAAGCTAACAATATTTATATTTTTGACATGTGCTAATCAAGCCCTTTCATTTGATACCCCTCACGGAACCGACAAAAATGTTTTTTTTCTCGTCCTAACTTTATGCCCGCTAGGTGGCGCTGTTTTAAATTGAATATGACCTCACATATCCTAGAACTAGCTGATAACTAAGATGTTTCATCTGTTTCTAAAGTCGGCAATCTTTTCTTTAAGTCAGTCAAAAGGACAAACAAATTTTTTTTTTTACAACTAAGTAGGCAAACAGGCGTACGGCCCACCTGATGGTAAGTGGTTACCGTAGCCTATGAAATATAAACAAGGAATAGTTAAAATGCCGAGATCAGTAAAGTGCTCCTTACTACACCAATGGCGGAATACCTGTCATTGTGCGTGTAGCTCTTTTTTGCAAAACAAACGCTCGATCTTTTTTGGTTATACTGATAACTATTTTCCCATAGTTTAATGCTATACTCGTACCTATATTTTGATTTAACGAGACCATGATATACCTTTTTCAATTGTGCAATAATGAAATTTCATTTCGGAGAGATCTAATGGCGTAACAAGCTGATGAAATAAAGCTCTCTAGTGCTCCAAGTTCCAGTTTAAACAATCGTCAATATGTATATATAAAAATGTTGTGTCTTTTACTATGTCTACTTTATTTCCATTTAATTCAATGTCAAATCTATAGTGATTTCGTAATGTCGATTTAAAAAGAATAACTTTAGTTTTAATAGGATTGAATTTTAATTTGTTGGCACTAAACCACTTATGCCCTCTAGATGGCACTGTTGCACACATACATACAAACATACATAACGGTCAAAATCATAACCCTCCTAGTGGCTTTGCCGTAGTCGGGTAAAAAAGGATTATATCATTGTGATCTGCCCATAATGGACGAATAATAATTAAAAAATAAATTTAACATGCAAACTATTATATGTTTATTCTAATCTACAGATTTCCATACAAAATCTTAACTACAGGCACAGAAAATTTTGAAAACGCACTAAATTAGGTGAATCCCTCGTAACTCGTGACCGCAACTTGCCAATCCGTGTCACTATTCCAGAACCTACAAATCGGATTAAATGGCCTTATGTTTTCCTCTGTAGCTTCATCTATACATATTATAATAAGGTCGATGTCTGTACATTGAAGATTTTTGAGAAAAAACAAATATGAAGAGTCATGAATGGACCAACAAAAGCCAACACACTAATTTTTGGAATTTTTGTCTGTCTGTCTAGAACCAATAAGTATGTGGTCGTTGGCTGGAATCCTAAACTTTCCGTGTTTGCCGCAGGGACGTGTCTAACAACAACATCAGCGCGCTGCCGCGAGACGCCCTGCAGCCTGCCGTCGCACTCCGGGACCTGTGAGTACATATCATTTTGTTTCTCCTAATAATTACTAGTAGTTCTATGAACAGTAGACTTCGCGAACATTCTCCAAATATGAAACTCTACTTCAAACTTCCCTCCTATTTTTAAGTTTTCATAGAACCTGTGAACCAAATATAATTAAAATCCGTTCATAGATAACGCTACAGCAAACTTCCCCCATTTAGCCATAATTTTCCCCAAAAAAGCTCTCGAAGTCTCGACATAAAAAATTAAATAAATCAAGAAAAACGTGTTTTCGTATTACAGAACAAACATGTTTCCATACAAAACCAAAGTTTTACCACAGTACTTCCTGATTCACCGTCACTTTCATTCATCGAACGGGATCACAACAATTTTAAGCACATATATATAAAAATACAAACACTTTGGAAAGTTTAAGACTAAATTTAACGCCAGTTGTTTCCTACAAAGTGAAGCAATGTAAACTTAACTGTGTTGTTTACAGTGGTTTGACATGTGAACTTTTCAAACTCGAACAGGAAACCGCATCGCCGCTGAAAATAAACTTACAAGTTTTAACTGCACGAACACAGAAACTAAGACAATGCATTAAAATGTATTGTTGCATTATATTACCATCTAGATCATCCGTCAAACTTACTCGATTGCATTGGCAGCCGCCAGTTCGCAGCTATTTTTATTTATACAGGAAAAGGCGAAGATGCATTTTATGTAATGAATTAAAAATTAAAATATGTACTTACGTTTTATTTTACAATGCCTTTTTATGAAAAGGTCAGATAAAGCTACTATCGTCCCTAATCTTTAAGTAATCGTTGTCAAGGGCGACGAAGGTTGACGTGCAACTTTATGCCGCGAATGCCACTGATTTGCAACCGCGATACACATGACACAGAATCGAAACCCGATTTTTCGGGGGTAGGTCAGCCAAAGGGGCATGTGGGGGGGGGGGGGGGGGGGGAGAGTTCAACGAGATGCAAACGTTGCTAATTGACCCACCGTACTCGGCTACACTGGTTTAATATGAGTTTACCAAATATTCGTGCGCTACTCGATTACCTCTGAAAACTTTTCGAAAACATGTTTTAAGAACGTGTATTATTTCTTTTTGTGATGTTCTCGCTTATTTGTATGTACTGAGAATAGTTTTCGTCGATTACAGCACTTTCACCTATATCACTTCTTGTCTCATATTGTATTGTACTATGATAGAGTCAGGCTATGATCTATAATTACCAACTCCTTGTCCTTCAAATTAAATAGTTTATTGATATTTATGACACATTATATCACTTGTAAAATTTATACATAGACAAGTCATACTTATGTAAAATTCAGTCCTTTAGAGACTTCACGTAAAAAGATGAAATATTTAATCTTTAGGTGGAAATCACAATTTAAACACTTCTTTTAGTACTTTAACTTAATGAAAGCAAAGTCAATCGATAACAAATAGCAGCCCATATTCAAAGAGTATTGCAGCTCACTTATAATATTTTTCAATGACAATGCGACGTCGGGATCGGTTATTTCCCCACGTACAGCTGCTCAGTGGCTCGTCCCGTCCCGAGGGTCGACATGAATCGAGCAATCACGGCGCGAGTCCCGACCCGCAGACAGACCCGGTCCATCAAATCATCCCGCTATGATAAAGGTTATTATTGAAATATTGAGAGCCGAGAGAGTTCAGAATTCAGATGCTCCTGAATAATATATCGCCGCTCGTAACACTATGTAAGTTGAATCAATATGCGAGTTGGCTACAGCCGCCGTGATCGTGATTTTCGTTATGATTGAGAGATTTTATTTCGGAGAATGATGTATTGGTTATTATCTCATCGGCTACATAGATCTAGCCAATATCGCTCTTATTAGGGTATGGACTGAGATCTGATAAAGATGGATGATAGGTATTTGCCTTTTAACGATAGATTTTCTGAAAAAAGATATGGAATTTTCGGGATTGTTTAAATTAGAAAAACGAGCCACAAAAATGTATGTAAAGCGCATATTGTGAAGTTGACGTAGAAATAAGTAGTTTCATTCACTTTTTTCTATATAAATAGGACGAGTGCTGGATCGTGGTTAGACCGTATTATCGCATCGTCCAAATAAAGTTGACCACCGATCAAATTCAAGCCTCACGACCGTGAAATAGAGTCGTCCCTCTAAACTTGAGGGCAATCGCGCCATAAAAGCGTCATTAACATAACGTTATTTGCATTTTAGAGCAATTAGGAGGCTTCACCTAACTATCCCATCAACCCATTTCCTGTCACAACGTATCTTAAAAAAGTATTTTTGTTTTGTGCCTAGCAACCTATCGTCCAACCGGCTGGAGTCGATAGCGGCGGGCGCGCTGGGCGGGGCGCCGGCGCTGGCGCGACTATGGCTGGACAAGTGCGCGCTGCGGCGGCTGCCTGCGCACGCGCTGCGGGATCTGCATCGCCTGCACTACTTGTAAGAATATTCTTATCAAGATTGCTAAAGTCATCTTGCTTTTTGTATTTTTTGAGGAAGAAGACTGCAATGCTGAAAAGACATTGTCGGTCAACCGGCATGATATAAATCATCACAGAATTATTAATGCCAAAACAATAAATTCTATATTGCAACCACTGGTAACACTAGTTTGTTATAAATGTTCAACCTGGACACAGTTTTAGTTGTACTTATTTTCCTTGCTCTTTATCATTTTTCATTACTTCAGATTGCAAAAAAAATTTGATATCTTTTCTTGTTCTATGACCGAGTTCACAAGAATGACGCTAAATGTGTTATGTCAAGATTAGGATTTTGATATGTATAATATTATGTATTATGGCTATTCTATCGAATTGTTTTTTTTGCTGTGATGATAGAATTAAGTTTTGATTAAATAAATAAATAAATAAAATAAATAAATAATTTAGTGGTCATGAAGGTCAGGTTTCTCAGTATTATAAAATGGGACCAAGTATTGGTCCCATTATAAGTAAATAATAATAATAAATCTCTTTATTTCGGACAGTTATAAAATCCATATTAAAAAAAAATAATTAAAAAAATCTTTTATTTCAGACCATAAGTCCATAATCGGTTAGTAACAATTAAACTTAAATACCTATGTTAGTAAGAAACTATTTATGCTTTAAACGATATGCTGCCTTACACAGTGCTTGATAAAGCTACTGTCAAGCCGTTCCGCTATCATTTTCTTTAATAAATGTTAGTGACAATGGTCCTAAAACTAATGGGGTGATTCAATCTAAAACTGCGAACCATACACAAAAATCTTTCTTTATTAGACGCTAAAACATATTTAATAGCAGTTAATTACACCTGACAACTATCTAGTTATAAAGTTACTAGATGATAAACCTTGGACTAAGTCGAGTAACAGCATCTAAATCCCTAAAGTAAGTAGCCAGAAGATTGCCTTGCCAATCTAAAAGTGAAGGTAAAGGTAATTATTATACGTGTTGCAAATAAAACCACCAAAATGTGGACGAGGTTTGTGTATAATGACTTTGGAAAACAGGCATATAATAATAATTCCTGAAACTAAATCTAGGTTCATCGAACCTTATGTATCTTTGTAGGTAAAAAGTTCATTATATTACTTAAAGGTACATTTATTTCCTGCAACTACGTACTTAGTTTGATAGCCAGCAACTCAAAAAGGACACAACTTCATCGCATATTTTGCGCCGTGGCATAAAAATACGGATATTCAGTTATTGGTTCTAGCTCTTGCTTGTAGAGAGATAGAGTTACTTTCGCATTAAGAATATCATACACTTAGTAGAAAATACGAGACAAGCAATCGGACAGAACACAAAGCAATGTAAATAACCCGCTGTCGCTCGCACAACATGAACATCTACCGGAGACGGAGGATGTAAACGTCGAGATTTATCTACTGTTTGCTCGCAAATGCTGCCTTATTTATTCTCATTATTTACAAGAGTTGAGTTATGGCGCCTCGGCAGGATATTACGGGACGAGGCGCCCTCGGAGGTTCTACACGGGCTTATGACGCTAGTTGCCTCGACAAAGCTTACCCGTGTTTAAGTGATTGGAGGTAACGTTGCGCTATTTAACCATTGTTGATTGTAAATGTATGCTGTGAGGGTATGGTGCATATTTTTGTCACCAAGTCTTTATTGGAAACTTGATTTGCCTAGTCCTTTTCGAAATCTGATCTTTAAAGATCCGTAACATCAACCAATTTATGCAAAAGAGAGTTCCGCAGTTCGGTAACTGTTGTATGTGTATATTCTGATATTTACTGAATAAATGAAAAAAAAAAGAGGTGATGTGCTAAGGTCTATGACTCATTCAAAATAAGTGAATTGAATGAGTCCGATTTCGAATTGTTTACATCTCAAAAATAGCACTCTAGGTGAATGAAGGGTAACGATTATATAAATTGAGTTAAGATAGTAAACACCAGGAAATATCATTAGCCCCAAGATGCGTAAAAATCAGGATTCTCAGCGCAGAATATGTTTACTTACACATAACATGTCCCCAAATGCGTGTTATCACGAACAAGTGCGATATTAAAAAGGGCTCAGAGCCTAATTTGAATGCGGCGGCGGGCCTGCCGGCATTGATCGAGGGAGGCCGGGGCTCCGCTGCCGGTCCCGTGTCGCGGATGCTTGCCTTTTTACATCTTTTATCTATTTCGTGAGATCGGGAAAAGACCGCACTAGAAAATGGCGATTGTAAAGAAAATATAGAAAATAGAATGTACATTGTACATTTTGCTTGTGTAAGCATTTTACCTGCGCCGCGGCGCAATCCATTCAGCACACAATTATCATATATCGCGTGCACTCATATCAATATATTTACCTATCAATAAACTTCTCGTCATATCAAAACAACTTATCATTTCAACACTTCTATCACAACAACGTGTGGTTGAGAAATTAACCATACATAGAATAAGCAACCTAGATTTCATATACATACTAATTCGAACGTGGAGAACACATGCAATCCAAATTCATCTTAAATAAATTACATTCTCGCTATGACTAAGCTAAAGATGTTTACCTAGAATCAAGATACAGATACATGTATGTCACGATTCGCTGCCCTCTGATACCTCTACACTTCTACAGCCATCTATGGCAACCGGCCAACTCGCCCATCAATGTCGCCGTCCGACGCGATGGCAGAAACAAGATATAGATATTGAGCTATTGGTGTCAGTTCCATTCGCAGTTTCCGCTCGACTCTACATAATGTATAGATAATCCCCAGTGTACGTCGGCAATAACTCGCAATCTCAGTTATTGCCGATATATTGCCGAGCTGCGAATGTTTTGCGCGGCTCGAGAGCGGCTCCCCACCGGCTGTAAATCAGTCGCCGACAGTTGCCGACGCGACAGCCGAAACAATTTGCGATGATAAGTTATGTTCATAATGAAAGCATAAAATGAATCGTTTTAAGAGAAGACAGGGATGACTAATATCACGACGAATTGGGGCATCTTTATCGATTTCAGATTCTAGCTACAGCAACGCATAATCATGTATGCTCACTATTATGTGACATTACTGCACTAATCCACGGGTCACGGGAGAAAAATATATAGAGATCCACATATAGATTTTATCTGACACAGGGAAAGTTGTACAAAGTATTGATCAAATTGAATACAGTGCAGTCGAAGAGGGTGCATCATCACATCTAACTAAGAATACTGCAGCATGTCATGATCTTACTCCCGACCTCGCCGTAATGTTCCCTCTCCCGAGGTGCGCGTGCGTCAGCTGCTATTTGCTCTGCTTCGATAAACGCATGCAGCGGCTAAATCCATTTAACTGAGGAACCAAATTGATGCAGCGCATAAATAAATTCATCATAATAAATTGAATAAATCAATCTACTAAAGCTAAAATTGCCAGCGAAACGCATGCTTTATATCAATAGTGATTGGGCAAATTAATAATAACGTCAAAAAGGGCAATAATATTAGGCAATTTGGGCTCTACAAATATTTGTGCTGTCACTGTGGTCCAGTTATTAAAGAACCTAATTCGTAAACACTTTCAAGTGTAATTAATATACAATTTAGAATGTCCATATTGTTTGTTAATAAAAATGATTTCTTTCTTTAAAAGGCAGGCATTAAACCTTTGAACAGGATACTAACCAGCGGCCACCAAGCACAACCACGTCGCTAGTTGTGAAACAGTTACTAAAACCAGGGATTACAAGCTCAATTGACCTTGTGACCTACTTGATAAGCAAGCTAAATAGACAATTGTGCAAAAAGTACATACACTATTTAATACAAGAACATGACGTAACTGTTACGAGTACAATAGTGACGTCAGAGCGCTGGAAGGCAATCACGGTATTAAAAATGACGCAAACGTTCAAACTAAAATCAATTTCTGAACGCGAGGGTATTTTAGAGTATGTGAAACTCACCAATTATGTCGCATAACAGTTATTCGAAATCGAACGATTCCCAATCGACAAAACCATTTTACATACTCAAAAATGGCCCTCGTAGGCTAAATAAGTCTAGTAAAAAATAGAAAAACAAGGAAAATATGATTTTTATCGTGAACTTTGTTGGCCGCATCATGTTTGATCGAACTTTCTGTAGGTCACTTGCCAGGTGCCAATGGTCAGTGTCAACCGGGGAGGGAGAGGAGGAGGGGGGGAGGTGTGCGAATTCTACGTGTGGATGTTTCGCACGCCGCCCGTGAACTTACGCAATCGTGATTTTGCAAAATATGGTGTGTGCAGAGATGACTAGTACATGATAAAAAAAAGTACTTAACCAATTATAATGCTTTGTTGGTGTTTGAAAAGTGATTTGGTTTGAGAGTCCAATGTTCCTTATTCAATGTTTACTTGAGAAATTTTTATACCACGCAAAATAATGCCGAACGCGAACTCTGGAAACATCGTAAACAAATGAACAAGTGAAAATATTTTTAAAATCAGCTCTATCTGTAACATTCCCATTTATGTCAATATTGGCGCAATTACCGATATCCCAAGCACGATTCACACACAGAGGTTGCCGGAGCTTTCGTCAACCACCACCACTTACGCGAAAAAGGCGTATCCCAAACCATCCGAGATTCGGTATTAATTTCGAATAAACGTGTAGCCTACTTTTTCTCTCGCAATCCCTGGATTTTATGAGCCACATTATTTATCAAACAAACCTGATTGACTGGAAGATCTTGGCGTTCTCTGGAGATGTTTATTTAGTTTCGCCTCTGATTTGAGTCTGGTATGTGCCGCCTCATACGAAACCAGGTCGTCTCATATATTCATATAAGCAGTTGACAAGCTTTGATCTATGATTTAAAACTTATGCAGGCATGATTTAGTTGCTTGCTTGAAATGTTTGTAGATGTAATCCGGTGCTCTACAATGTAATTTAGTATTTAGGTTAGAAATTTATATTCATCATTTAAAACATTACTTTTCTTAAGCAAAATTATCAAATCCAAACTAGGATTTGATGACAATCAATTTGGAATTTCTTAAGTCTTTTCGCATCGCAAGTTCACCATCATCATCATTTCAGCCGTAGTCAGTCTGCTGAACATAGGCCTCTCCTAATGATTTCCAAAATGATCGGTTATCAGCAGCCTGCATCCATCGTTTGCCTGCGACCTTTTTCAGGTCATCTGACTATTCTATCGGTGGATGTCCAACGCTGCGCTTGCCGGTTCGTAGTCGCCATTCGAGCACCTTTCTGCCCCATCGGTTCTCCGCGCTAAGTGCCCCGCCTACTGCCACTTCAATGAACTAATCCGCTGCGCTATGTCGGTGACTTTTGTTCTAATACGGATCTCTTCATTTCTGATTCGATCTCGTAGAGAAACACCGAGCATCGCCCTCTCCATAGCTCTCTGGGCGACCTTGAGCTTTCTTATGAGGACCATAGTCAAAGACCACGTTTCGGACCCATATGTCATCACTGGTAACACACACTAGTCGAAGACCTAAATTTTAAGGGACTAAAGTATTTTGGACGAGAAGACGCTACGTAGCTGCCCGAACGCCGCCCAGCCGAGTCGGATTTGAAAAAAGACCTCGTCCTTAAAGCTGGAGTTGCCAGCTTGGATCATCTGACCCAGATAGACATACTGGTCTACAAGTTCAAAGGTGTGGCTCTCGCAAGTTCGATCTTATTTAATTAATCAATCAATCAAATATTTATTCGCATAAAATGTAGGTTGTACAGTAATTTATAAAAGAACTGCTAAGTACTATTTACTACCATCATCAAATTTAGTAAAATTTCATTCGTGTGTATTTTCCCTGTCCTAATCCGGGTAAGCCGCGGGTTCAATGACCGGAGCGGGATCATTAACATTCACATTAGAATCCCGACCACAGCGGCGCTGGCCCGACACGGGTATGATCGATTAGTAAGATCGGTTAGATTATCTCGACGGTAGCCGCGAAACCTATCATGGCCCTTATCACGTCGTGAGATATGACTGTGATTCAGCGTTCAGTGCACGCGTGGGTGGACAATCTGCCACCGCCGCTCGGCATTTTATTTGTTTATTTATTTATAGACGCGTTATCGTTCCTTTCGTAACTTAATAAATGATTTATTATGTCACAAGAGAGCGAAATGAAATCCGCGGAATAAAAAAATGATTTCATATTACGGACGGAGAATTTTTATATGCGGCCTTTGCAACTAAAGATAATTTAAATTGCTGAAATACAAAAATAATAATAATAAAATGTTGATTAGTTTGTCACGCATCCATAATCTATGAGGATCGCTGACACAGCAACTGCAGTTCTTAGTACTTTGAGTGGCCGGTCACACCACCTCGGTCGCTACATTGGAAGCGGTTGCGCAACGTCCCATTGTCCGCCGCCCGGCGAGTTACCAGAAAACATTCCGTGTCCTCACTTTGGTTCGGTTTCACCTTTAGTATTTTATTAATTGATTTATGTTAAATTATATGTATCTTAAGTTTTATTAAATAGCTTATAAAAAGATTTGTTTTTTTTTGAAAACTGCGGCTACCGCTCGCTTAATTAGTTATGCGGGGACTGAGTCGTTTTTTCAGAACTGTTGTTGTTTGTGCAGGTCGGCTGAGGACAACTTCATCTCAGACATACAAGAGGAGGAGCTAAGCGGCTGCCGAGCGCTGCGATCGCTGCGACTGGCGAGAAACCTGCTGCGAGTGGTGCCGGCGGCCGCGCTCGCCTCGCTGCACCACCTGCAGACGCTGTGAGTGACACAACTATATAGACTACTTCTTTGTGAATCGATGGTGGATCTCTGGATTCTTTGCGAATCTTGTCCGGTACGCCATTGTCTGAGCAGATACTACACACAGCTCTGCTGCATCTGGCCTATTATTTAGTAATAGAACCTGCTAGTGCCAGTGCTCATGCCCGCCACGCAATATTTGCAGAAGACAACAGTGCTTCTTCTTTTTGGCTGTTCGATGCCCTACAAAGTTAACGATTTAGTCAAACTCTACCCGAAAATTGTTCTGCTACTTTCAGAGTCCTATCGGTGGCTGCCATCGATGAGCTCAGATGACAACAGGACTACAATAAATTTCGACTCGTTTTGTGTGAACTATATATTGTCAGGAGTACCCGTAATCGACGAGCGTGTATGACGAGAGTGATGAGCGTAGAAGAAGCGAGGGAAGTCTGTAAGGATCGTAGCAAATGGAAATCCGTAGTCCTGCGGGAAAAAGGCGTGATGGTATGTATGTATGTATATTTTAGGAATCCAAGTCACTCACTATAAGAACAACTGAGCAGTTTAGTTCCAAGCCTTTGTAGAACATCACATACGTGGATAACGTTTCAACACGCACTATCTATGTCATAAGCAACAGAGGGAGGCGCAGTAATAGAAGGTGGTAGTTTCAGCCTATTGACTATTAGGATTCTATATACTTCTTTCTTAGATCCGTGGACGTGACGTCGCTGACAAAACGAGCAGATTTGTCTGCCATCATTACCAGTGACGAATGGCAGCTATTGTCGAGTGCGCAGCTGTCGTGTGCTAGTAATGCTTTATCTCGCGGTAATGCGGGCACATCTCGCGCAGCAATAGAGGGCGGGGCTGTGTCGTGCCCGTCGGTGACAAGAGCGAGTCTAATTTTATTTTATTTATTTATTGAAATCATAATAAGATCTTTACAGTTTTACACACCCAAGCGATGTTATTTGTATGTTAGCTCTTATTACGATCGCTGTATGGCTAATTATTTATTTGTTGACTTTATTTATTTCATTTTTACTGAGTATGTACTTAATAAGTGCAAGATCCCTCCTCTCCTCTCGCTTAGTGTATCCAACCATACCTAAAACGAATAGGCTCTGGTACATCAATGGGTAGTATGGATAAACACCATATTCCTTGATATGCAAAAATATTAAGAACTTATTTTGTTTTTTTTCAAGCATAAGTTTATATTTAGATTCATAAGGACACCATACTATCGCATTTGTTTCTAATAGGCTTCTGAGCAAGGCGTTATAAAAAATTCTAACTACTACTACAGAAGTCTTTACATTGTCGTAGTATTGTCGTGGTTGCTAAATGATAACTCTGGTACCGCATTTCAAGACCTAAATCTTTGACTTTAGTAACTTGCGCCAGGACCCGATCATTCATATGTAAGGATAGTGCAGTGGCGACCTCGCGCGTGTGTATGACATAACACAAGATTTGTCTATGTTAAAACATAATTTGTTAGCCTTACTCAACTCTTTTCAAATCGCGCTAAAGGCGCTGACAATCCGAAGTATCTGGTACTGGCATGAACAACTCGAGGTCGTCTGCAAACAACAGACACCTCACATCACGTATCATTGTAGGCGGGTCATTCACAAAGAGGAGGAAAACTAACGATCCAGTTGTGTTTCCCAGGCACACCCCTGAAAACGTGAAATATATCACAGATTCAAATCAAATCGAATTCAATCGAAAGAAATTATGATGATATTTATCATGATGATAATAATTTCCGCGAGAAATCTGCAACTGAGCTTTAGTCCTGCCCTAATAAAAATGAAGCTGTTGCCCGTTTCCTCCGACTGAGTTGCAAAGTTGCGTGAAAATCAAATTATATAGAATGTCGATAGATGTTCGATCACATAATTCCAACTAAGTAAGTTTAATAACTTGTAGAGCTGATGAAATAAAAGAAGAAAAATAAAGAACAACATTTTGTGGCACTCAACATCAGTGCTCTATCGTCTGTCTACCCCGTATGTGATAAAGTCACAAAAGTATGCAAATAATTTTCACTTGAACATCGCAAAGTTAAACGAAGTTGGAAACAAGTGAGTGGCTAGAAGTGTTAGAACAACGATAAAATTGTGACAAAAACAACATTAGAGTGCGAGCCGCGGCCGCGCCGGGAAATTCGTTTAGTTAACGCTCAGGCGCACAGAGATAACTTCAAGAGTTATGTTTCTAAAAGGGTTCCCGTAATAAAACTTAAGGATAATAATTTTTGGAGATTATATTTAACGTTTTATGGGTCTGAAAGCGTAAGAAGTTACAAAGTAAAGGGATATTTCAATTTGTGTTGAATTATTTTTAAGTAAAAAAACCCATCTTGTAAAGTATTACCTCTATGTGTATGTAAAGTGTACCCATGAACTTTGACTATATCCAAAACCCACGTAGGAATAGATTTGGATGCGGTTTCTATAAATTCAATATTGGCCTGGCCTGTCTTGTGAAAATGCGCAAACAGAAACATTTTTTACGATGTCCAGGAAACTTCAATGACATAAAATCGGTCTATCATTGATTACATATTTAACAAAGCTTAAAATCAGATCAGTCGTGTCGCATCAATCACATGTGGCTCGTGTACACCCGTTCCGGACCACACGAAATGCGATGCATGGAATTGTGTCAACTGCCCCGGGCCGACGGCACTGGGTGGCATTTGCGTCATACTACTTTCAACGTCTCACTTAACATTCATCTTATTTATCTGAGCGCGTTTCCCTTTTACAATCTCAGCTTACTTCTACGTAACGTAGCGTAACGCAGGGCCCATGGCATCATCATAGTCCTAGATAAGCATCGCTGGTATTACAATTAAACAACTACCGTCTGACCCCCGTAACCTTAGTCTTAGGGAAAACAAACACCAAACAAATCTGAAACGGTAAAAATATTCAGGCTGATTAAAAAGTATTTGTCATTACCAAACGCCTCAAGATAGAAATATCACTAATGTCAACAATCTAACTTACCAATACGCTACCAACCAACCCATTAACGTAATAGAGTTCCATATGCTCCTTAGTACTTTACATACGGATAAAAAATATGTTATTGTCAGTTCCTACAGCCTTTAGCCTCGCCCACACCGTGGTCGTCAGATCAAACGCACAGATCAGCTTCCTGACATTTATTCTCCCCCAAGCGCCATCAGTCGGGAGTCGGGAGTCGCCTGGAGGCGGGAGTGGACATGATTTAGGAGGATCGGGGACGCGCTGATAAATTGAAATTCTATTTTTGTAACAGGGAAAATTCTCGACGATTGAAATAACCTTAAAAGCGTTAAAATAACTGTCTACTTGATATGAAAATACCGCGGTGAAAAATATTTTCTGGGAGCTTTTACTCGATTGAAGCGAAGGCAAAAACTAGAGTTATTTTAAATATTAAATCTGCGTATGTCTATCTCAGTTTTCTTTCTTTTATTATTTCAACTATAAAACGGTAGAAAACAAGTAGGATTTAGTAAATAATTGTCATTTCATGATGTTATTTAGTTTTCATTTTATGAGTTTATTTTTCCCTCTTTCATAAACAAATCTAGGTATATCTATTACTACAATAAAAGAGTAGAATCGACGTGTCTGTACATTTATTATTTTGGCTAGAAAATGAAAAGGACTAAAGATGAATACCTACACAAGGATCTTGAGCTGCCATCCATATTGAGGTATCTTAAAGAAACGTCCCAACGTTACTTTGAGAAATCCTCCACACATCCGAACCCGTTAGTTGTGCAGGCTGCAAACTACAGCCCAGCAAGGAATGTCCCGTTGCGGCACAGACGTCCAAGGAATGTTCTCTTTGACCCTGACGACCCCATCACGGTGGCCAATCGCCCCCTTGAGAATCTCCGGCCTCCCCGGATATCGGGATATTCATTAGGATCACACCACCGCACCGCCGGCGAGTTCGACGTAGTAGGAACAGTAGCTCGTTTACTAGGTACCAAAATGTACCAGGGTGCTTCACTCCACCGATAGGCTCATAGTAGGCCCTTCAGGCACAATAGTGTCGGCCCTTATGGCATTGAGCGTTTGCTACCGCTCGCGAGTTTGCATTGCTCGCATTGCTCAAAGGCAAAGCCCATGGCCGAGATTCGTCCCAATTGGGAGCCCCTTGCGCTTTTGCCGAAGAGGCTGAGTGGCCAAGAGCCCTCGCATAAAACTGTCCCACTGTAATTTCCAAAGCTCTCTGTAGCTAGAAATGTTAGTCCGGTTCAAAAAAAAAAAACATATAACTAAAGATGAATAATAGATTACAAAAAATGTTTTATATCAATCTTGTCTGTCTGTCTGTCTGAACACGTTAATCTCTTTAGTTTTCACAAACTGATTGGCCTTAGCTCAGGGCAACATCTAATCTTTTTTTCATCAAAATCAGACATCAGAAAAGAAAGTTATATTCATATAAAGATTTTTTCAATTTGCCCTGATACAAATTTCATAGCAAAGTAGCCGAGTAAGTAGGTAAGTCGTCAAAGTCACATAATTTCAGCATTTTCCTTCAAATTGTTTGCTAGATCATGAAGAAGTTGTCTCGGTCAATCGACCCTGTAAGCCAAAATCCCTTCCCTTCAAGATGCATTTGATGTCCCTTTCTCTTAGTTCATTCAATTCATGTCCTAAAAGCTGCTCATTCTGGTGTCAAAGGGCAAATCGACCCTGTATGCCTTAGTATCACTGTTTCATTATTGCCTCACCTTCAATATTCTATAATCTACATCTACATGTAATAAAACATTAGAAAGGTCAATTCTGTACATCCATATCCATACTATATAATAATATTGTTACGAGCTCGGGGTTCGCAATTTGGAGAAAAACACCTGATGACTCTTAAAAACGTTTATTCCAACAAGGATGGTCGCCGACGTCACTTAACTTCACTTATCACTAACAATGTCCCAAACACTTGCTAATCACAGTCACTATAACTTGCCGAGGTCGCTTGTATCACTTGTTATTCGCTCCGGATATCGCTTCTTGATCGCACTTGTAGCTCAGTTAAATTAGAACTGCCCTCCTGAGGCACCTTCCGATATTTATATGGCTCGGGAAACCCGCTCCATAAGTTTCTAGAAAGATCACAACTACTCCGGAATAGAGAGAGAGGGATACTCTCTGTCTCGTTCCCTTAGTACATACTAGAAGTGCGAGAGCGAGACAAAGCAATATGTCAGAGCGAGATAATCGATGTACTAGATCGTTCGCGATATTATTCCCGTATGGAAACACGCGACGATTGTACGAGAATTTTCCGCGGACAGCGCTACTCAAACTTCCGCGGGCCGCATTTTATTTTTATTTATTTTTGATTTCGTAACAATATTATAAATGCGAAAGTCTGTCTGTCTGACTGTTACGCTTTTACGGCCAAACCGCTAAACGAATTTTGTTGAAATTTGGTATAAATATAGTTGAAGATCCGGGGTCAAACATAGGCTACTTTTTGACGCAGGTGGAGCTGCGAGAAACAGCTAGCTAAATATAAAATGAAAAAAATATTACTAGGGCTCTTTCACATCAGAACACTGCGCCGTTTGAAACGCCATCCCCTTTTTGTAATTGCTCCGTGGATGTAACAGAAGCCAAAAAATATGATTTTTGGAATTTTTGTCTGTGTATGCTGTGCATCTTTCATGCAAAAACTACTGGACGGAAACTTTTTTATTAAATAGTTAATAGTACTCGGCAACATAAAGATAGGCATTAATTTTACCAGTTCTCGAAGGACTAACGATTAACTTAAATTAACTCCTAAAATGTATGGCGCACATATTATTGAGAGGTTAAACAACACTGGCCGTTCAAATTTTGTAAACAAAAACCTGTTTTTATTTTACTTTTCGACAGAATTTATTTTTGCTATTGAATTGTAATTGAAGTAATTGGGATAACGAAAAGGTTCAAAAATTTAAAAAGTAATGACATTTCATGATAGCATACATGTATTTAAATTCGTTATTAAAATTAACATCATCATCATCATCCTAGCGTGTATTCCTAGTTGCGTCGTCAGCTTACGCTTCGGAGCCCAGGGCATGCTGTGTGCTTATTAAAATTAACACTGAATTTTTGCCCAGGAGATTTTTAATGACAATTTAAAAATCGATGGAAAAGTCCAGCTTAAAAATATAAAATTACTAAAAAATTATATTGTAATCGATAAACTCATAAAAAATTAAAAATCTTTTATGTAGGATGTAGGATTTACATAAACGCAATATTTATGGTAGTTGTCGAACAATTTTTGTCTCACCCTTGTAAATTACCTAGGCGTGACGTCACCGCTAGGTATCCATTTGTATGGAGTGTTTGGTATCGTCCAACATGCACGTGTGTTAAAATTCGTCATATCTCAGTTAGTTTAAGTTTTATCAACGTGTTTTTTATACCAATGTGCCTATTAAAGTGAAGTCTTTCATTTAAACATGAAATCGAAAATTGTTCGTCATGCCTATGTGGTGTTCATAATGTGAGTTATTATTAAATGTATGTCATTACTTAGTTACTTAAATGTTTTTCATTCATTCTCAACGAGTGGGTTACATGGCCAATGGACCATGCACATCCAGGTGATAAAGTTTTTTCGGAATTACCTTAAGGCCTCTGACATGATTCCATTAACGACCACCAGATGGCAGCCGGGCGGAAACAACGACTTAACGTGCTTTCCGAAGCACGGAATCATTATACGTGTTGCAGAATTTGGCCATCAAATACTGGAGGGCAATCGCGCCACATAGAAATCCGTTAACGTAACCAAAACCTCCCCTCTGACGTGGGTCACTCTTATAGAGTGGGGTTACATGGTCAATCTACCATCCAAACCCTGGTATCAAAGTTTTATCGGAGATACCTTTTGGCCTCTGACGTACCTTTTGGCCTCTGACGTGGGTTCTTTATTACGACTTTTCAGTCATTCTTATCGAGTTGGTTTACTTAATCAATAGACGCTGCACACCCCGGTGTCAGAATTTTTTCGGAGACGCCTTTAGGACTCTGACGTGGGTACTTTGTTACGACTTTTCAGTCATTCTTTACATGGTTACATGGTCAATCGCTCCTGCACAGGGTGTGCAGGGTGTCAGAGTTTTTTCGGAGATATCTTTCGGCATCTGACGCGAGTTCTACATTATTACTTTTCAGTCATTCTTATCGAGTGGGTTACATGGTAAATCGACCCTGTACACCCTGGTATCAGAGATTTTTATCCGAAACGCCTTGAAATGTACTTACCTATTTTTGAGAAGTATGACTCGCTATATATGGTAGTCGAAGGCCATTGATGTGAGTCAAATAATTACTTAAAAAAAAGAGGTATATATCAAGATCACCATTTCTGCTTGCTACCAACTGGTGGTTGTCAATAAAACTTTCACACGCGAATCATGATTTTATAGGTCTTGAAAGAGTTTATGGGTGAATTATGTTCATATACAAATCGCGATTGTTCTTTTTCTTTTTTTTTACTTCATCACTTTTTCTTTCATGCCAAACAGTATTCCGCCGCAATATTTTACATAGCGACCTTCTAAACATTTTAAATATTAATAACATTCTTTGTTGTTAATATTATTAATAATATAAGTATTTAAAATATCTGCAATGACGGATAATAGGTAAGGAAAGAGGTATGTAATCGAATGTTACGCGGACGAAGTCGCGTCCACAGTTAGGAAATAATATGTTCCATTGCAGATGTTTTTAAAAAAAATGTTGATCTAAATACCTATTTATCGTTATTTCATTTGAATCCAAATAAAGTCAGTCAGTCCATTAAGTCTCGATTGTACGCACCCACTTCATAAAGGAGTTTTTAAAGACCGTTAAAAGTGAGAGTGATCCGCGAAGTCACAATAGGCAGAAAGTTCCGAATGAAACTGAAATCTTTATCATTTCCTGTCTGTCCCCCCCCCCTTTCGCCTCTCTCCCCTCACTCGCGACCCCCTCCCGCGTGATATATCTCCGTGTTTGCTTGCGAGGCACATCACATGTTGGCCATAAGAGGTAACAGCTAGTGCCAGGTTTGTCGATATGTCCTTTCGTATTGAATAGACGACGTCAAACATACACACAAGGAGTAGAACTAGTCTAGTCATTGCATATCGACAATGCAAAATAAATCAAACCAAGTTGTATAACACAATAACTCTTTTTTGGGTCTGCTAGAAGAGATTCCTTCAGTAATAAGCAGCACCCTTGCACTAATGTTACTGTTCTGTCGTGACCTGTTGAATTTACTGTGCACATGAATTTGGTAAATAAATAACGACCACAAAATTGTTACTTATATGACAATATTGTCAGCAATTTAAAACAGTGAATAAAAGCAGCAGAAATTACTTAATTTAATTTAATGCTAAAAATAATCAAGTCAACTTCTGGTGTTCTTGATATCCTTAAATTAAATAAGCGTTTCGTATTTAGTTGGTAAACAACTTGCAACAATGAAAAAGAGTTAAGACATATAGAGATGACTCGGTATTTAATTAAGGAGCTTCCTTTTTCTGTATCTTTCCCTTGGGGAATCTAGGCTGTCTTATAAACAAAAAGAAAAGCCAACTAATGGTACATTAGCCACACAATTTATGTAACTTTGACATCCGAAAGAGCATATTTTGTGTTTACTCTAACATTACAAAGCCGTTAGACTTCATAAAGGAAATCAAAGCAGTTGTTTTCGTTGTGGATTTTCCCCAAACATTATCTAATTCCTTGTTCGGCAGTGTACAGTTATAGAGGAACTAACTTTACCACTTTCTATCATTATAAACCACTGTTAATCGACACTAAAATTTAAACGTGTGACCTTCTACAGACTAAACTAATTATAATTCTCGATTAAAATCTTCTTCTTTTGCTAAAAATATAGAATGAGCTCTAGATTTTTTCATAGTCAGCAGAGTAATTTAATATCCAGGTTTTACCTTCCACAGATACTTTACTTATTTTGACGATTTCTCCTTTATGGAGGAGACCACCTTCGGTTAAACATGATCACGGAATCACGGCACGATATGACAGTACTGAAGGAAAGCAGCTTGCACATTGTGGCGACCAGGCCCAATCTGTCTTCAACACGTTGCAGTAGTAGAGGGCGAAGGCAGGTGCGGGCGAGCGAAGGCGTAAGCAACTTAGCTTCAGGCGACACAGCTCCAGGCGGCTTAGCTTCCGGCGGTACCGCTTACGGGGGCACAGCTTGGGGCGGCTCAGCACATGGCGGCTTCGCTTCAGGCGGCTTGGCTTGCGGCGGCGTAGCATGAGACGGCGTGGCTGCGGGCGGCGTAGCTTAGAGCGGCGTGGCTTGGGGCTAAGTGGCTTCAGGCTGCTTAGCTTCGCTCCGAGCTGCCGAGGACGACGACGATGAGTGGACTGTATGAGGTAGGGGGCGGGCCAGCAGGATGAGCGAGGGGCCTATATTGTAGTCCGCCGACAATCCGAGCAGGGGGGGTGGGGTTGTATTCTTGAGGTCCTGGGGAGCCGATTCCGAGCAGGGGTCCTATTTTCCGATCCGACCGACTATATTTTTCGAGTACACTAGTAGCAATCCGGGTCCGAAATGAAAGATCCTTGTCCGTAGTTCACTTCCTTTATAGTCTTCCTTTATTATCTTCCATTCACTATGTTCCGAGAGCCGAATTGGTTCTATTACTGTCGAGTCAAATTTTTTTTTTCTTTTTTACGGACCTACAATTTTAGCTTCTGTGACCTTTTAAATTTACAACAGTTTGAGGCGAGGGCTATTAACCACTCAGCCTTTTCGGCAAATGCACAAGGGGCTCCCACTTGGGACGAACCTCGACCATGGGCTTTGCCTTTGATCAAGCGAGCGATGCAAACTCGCGAGCGGTAGCAAACGCTCAATGCCATAAGAGCCGACACTATTGTGCCTGAAGGGCCTACTGAGAACCTATCGGTGGCGTGAAGCGCCCTGGTACATTCCGGTACCTAGTAAACTGTCTACTGTTCCTACTACGTCGCACTTGCCGGCGGGTGCGGTTATATGTTCCTATGGAAAACCCAGGACTCCGTTGAGTCGAGGGGTTTTCGAAGGGAAGGTTCGCCACCGTAATGGGATCGTCAGGGTCAAAGAGAACATTCCTCGGGCGTCTGTGCCGCAGGGGGACATCTTTCGCCGGGCTGTAGTTGGCAGCCCGCACAACTAACGGGTTCGGATGGGTTGTCGACTCAAAATCGCTTCATTTATTTGCTCTTAAGACTACCTTATCTACCTTGATTATTATACATATATTGCAACTTAACTAATTATATACTATACTACTAATTGACTCTATATAATTTAAGGTAGTAGAGTAGTTTTCAGTCACGTCGCTAACACACATTCTATGTCTTCTCTCCTTGCCTTATCCCTATACGGGTCGGCCCACCTAATACTATTTAGCTACATTCTATGTAATTTTAAAAAATAACTAAATTGAAATAGTATTCCAGTTTGTTACTAGGTAGGAATTCAAAGTTGTGATAGAGTTTTACATGTCGTGTTAGTGCCACAGTTTAGTTGTCCGTCCGTGCCGCGGTCCTTGTAATTCTATCAGTCTCCGACTGAATTGGAGAAAATTTTATTTAGATTGTGCTGCGAATATTTATGAAGAAGTGAGGGCGAGTCGCCGACTGTTGATTTGCATAAAGTTGTCCTGTTTGTACCGCGTCGGGTGACGAGCTGATAAGTTATTTTATAAGGACTAGTGCCTCCGAAGTATTACCATATTAAAATTTCGGTTTTTAGTATCATGGATATTTACATTCGAAAACCTTGCTACTGGAGATGGTGAATTCTAAATCGCTCGTTCTAAAAAGCAGTTTTCACTTCATCGAAAACTGTTACAGAAGTTCTTACTGAGAACGGAATTTTTTCAGTATCTTATTAAACATTATGCCTACGCATGTTTACTTGTACGTCACAGATACAACTCCCAGGCGGTATTGTATTGAATGACTATTTGTTTCAGAAACTTGGCGGGAAACCTGATTTCGGAGCTGAGCGACTCCTCGCTGCCACCGCTTACCGCGCTCCATACCTTGTGAGTGCTTAATGAAGTCATTTTCTAGTTGTAGAGTTTACCTAAATGTTAAAGTTGTAGAGTTGCTAAATATTAAAATAACAGTTCTTTGTTCTCAATTATTTGCTAGCTGTATCCCTGTTTTATGCGTACCATCGATTTTTTAACGATCGTTGGTTTTCGTGTTGTTTACAATTTTATTGCTAATGTTCGGAGAACAACTTACATAGAACACATAAATCACAGTATATACAGATATTACCATAGATTTTTATATTACCCGGCAGTAGCCCCAGGATGTGTGTAATCTCTGTCATACGCCCCCCGTCGATTTATCTTCACAAAAAAAATGTGTCGCCTGTCACGGTACTTGGTTTTGACAAGGGGACGGACAGACAGACTCTATCTAACTCTATCTTTCTAAGCCTATAACTATATATAAGTAGTGTTGATGTAAGTCCTTTCTTAGTAATTTATTCGATATGAGATCGCACCTTATCCATATCATTGCATTTACGATATTAGTAATAATCTATCCTAAGTATTTTTTAATTCATATAGTCACGATTTGGAACAAACCTAGGTAAATTAGGTAAGAAAACTTTATAAGTATTTGATCTATCCGTCAACCCTCTCCTCGTAATGTGGGGTCATAAGATTAGTCTTTTAAATATTTCATTCGAGGTTACTGTAATTAATTACCCAAGGCATGGGTGTGTCCGATGATGAAACCTCAAAATGGCAAAGCATCACTGTGATTGAGTGGATCCAATAATTTCTTTGTGTGAATCATATAATTTATAATAATGGTATGTAGAGGTAACAATTACCACCATAGGTGACAGCATAAATGATGACGATAGTTAGAGGATAGGCGCTAACTGTGAATGCGTTAATATTTGATTAGCAGCCTCTAACATTTATTTTCATGCATTTACTGGTTTATTATACTATCCGGCACTACTCTTCCAGCCGCACTAATAACTATATCAAATTTTTCAATTATAAATATATGCTTTCACTGAAGGAGTTTTTTTTTAGTTTGAAGTACGGCTATAAAGATACTAAAATTGGTACCCTTTGATTTATCAGAACCAAAGATTTTTTTATGCTATGATGAGAACTCATAATAACTCATGCATGAGGTTTATATTATTCAGCCTTCCGAAGAACCTGTGCTTAGGCTTTACTTTATTGCAATATTTGCAATATATAATATACGTACTTATTTGATTCATAGAGGATCTACCACCCACCACAGCCACGCCTACGGAACCTTCCTTCCTTCCGCGGTAGTTCCTTATTACGCTATCAGTTCCGATTCCCACAATGATATCGTGGACGTAATCATATCCTATGGAAGTGCGGACGTATGATTCCTTATTTCCTACCTCTCTAGGTAGGAAGTAAATGGGTGTTGTCTTTAACATCCAGAGACAAACTTAGTTGATATCCAATTCATACTTTAATTCGTAAGAATCTGTTAAATGAAATCATCAACCACTAGAATATGCATAATTTCGTTGTTTTGCTTGAATCCTTCCGTGATGCTAGCAACAATATTGCATTTTTATTTGAAGCGCGTAAGTCTTCGTGGATCTTCAGACAGTTTTAAAAATTAACATTGTTGACATCAAACACAACAGCTGTGTAGAGTGTAGTGTAGTATGTACCCTGGCGGTCGTCCGGTCGCGATAACAACATATCAATATCATCAAACAATATTTATTACTTGATATCTTCACCCGTTTACTATACTTGAATTTAAAATCTGCTAAAACTTTGTTTTTCCACAATTACTTTATTTCATAGCTAGTAGTCGTAAATATATCTATATATATAAAAGGAGAAACTGGCTGACATAGATAGATAGATAGTGACTGATCCCTAGGCCTAGAAACATTAACTTTTGCACAAACATTCCGTGAATACCGTTAGTGTGCACTAAGAAGGGATTTTTGGAAATTCATCCCCTAAGAGGTTGAAATGAGGGTTGAAAGTTTGTATGAAACTTGGTCATTTTTGAAGTTAAAAATGTAAAAATTGACTACTGAGCTCACCGTTTGAAACAAAAGTTTATAGTATCACTATTTAAAAAAAAAAACATTTTCTAAGGGGGTAAAATAGGGGGTGAAAGTTTGTATGAAAATTATTCAGTTGTAAGTTAGTAGTAAGTAAGTTTTTAAAAAAAGTGATACATTAGATCAATCACAAATTTTTTAAATTGTAATTTCAATGATGATAATATTTTATATATATTTTTTTAAATACCTTCAAAAGTCTTATATTATTACATAGTGCTCAGATAAGAAAGGTTTTTTTCAAAATTCACCACCTAAGGAGTCAAACTGGGGTCCAAAATATGTTTGTTGGAAGGAGATTACTTAGTCTGATTCATTCGAAACTTCACAAGATTATTGCTTTTGATGACGCGTGTTTCAGGATTTTTCATAATTCACCTCATTAAAGGGGGACAGACGCTGAAAATGCAAAATTAAACGATCACTGATCTGTCAATGAATTTTGGCATGTAGGTTCCTGTTTTAGTCAAGGGTATATTACATTAACCCCTAAAAGGAGAAAAAGGTTGTGTATTTATATTGTAATCAGGGGGTGCACTAAGCAAGGAGTTTTCAAAACGCACCACCTAAGGGGGTGTAATGGGGTCCGAAGTAGTTACGTTTAATAAATAAAATAAAATAAGGGGACAGAGATTAGTATGAACGTTTAATCGAAACTTCACAAAATTATATCTTTTACTGAATGAACACCAGCATCAGTATTTTTAGAATGCAAGTTCTAAAAGGGGAAACAAACTCTGATTAAATTATATTTCCCATAAAGGAAACTGATGTCCAAAGTATGTACGGGGGAAGGAGATTAGTAAGTCCGTTGCAGTAGAAACTTCACAAGATTATTTGTTTTGATAAATGATTCGTTACCTGTTTTAAAGTTTTTACAATTCATGAATTTTAGAAATGGGTGTTGTCAACGTCATTCATGACTTTGTCTGGTCTATTGTGTTTAATCGATTCAGTTGCAATATAAACCATGTAAGAAGCCCTGCTGTTTTATTTTCTAAAATATCTTCGTTAAACGGGAACACAACAATTTACCAAAAACATCAATACAAAATGGTCCTATTCGATCCTGATACCAGCGCATAGTAAAAAGTCAACCCAACTGATAAGGTTTGTTACTTACCGTTTTTTTCATACGAAGATCATTGTTGAAAAATAAGACGACTTAAGCTGGAATATGCTATTTATAGATATTGGTGCATCGAAATAATTATTACAAATCTAAATGATTATTGCAAGTGAGTAACAATGGCGTCTGTAGAAGAAACGTTGGAAATCTTAGATGACTTATCTTCTATGTTATTAAAATCCAAAACAAATTATAAGAAGTCTCCGAAAAGCCGACTAACGAAAGGGTATATTGAAACTAGATTACAAAGCTTAGAAGATTACTGGAGATCATTTCGAGTGTCGCACGAAACATTGATAAAGATTACTAACAGAGAAGAACGGAAGTCTATTGAATATTTTGTAGAAGGAAAATATAATGAGTTAGAGGAAATTTATTTAGATTTAAAGGCGGAAATGGCAGACGCGCTCGAATTATTTACAACAAAACAACATATAGATGCACCATGCAACTGGTCGTCCAAAACAGAGGGATCATACACCACGGAGATCAAGTTGCCCAGAATCAATCTACCAACATTTACGGGTGCATATGAAGAATGGCAGTCGTTCGAAGATACATTCAGAGCATTGATACATTCAAACAAATCTCTGAACGATGTACAAAAGCTTCATTATTTGAAGTCATGTTTATTGGGTGAAGCAAAAAATACTGTCAAACATATCCAGGTGACAGAACATAATTATGAACAAGCTTGGAGTACCTTGAAGAACAGATATAGTCATAAGCGGCTTATTGTCAATTCTATTTTGAAGAGGTTATTTTCTTTTAAAAAGGTAAACACACAGTCACCAGGACAGTTGAAGTTTTTGATTGACAATACCAAAGAGTGTTTAAACAGTTTGAAATCTATGGATATTAGTACTATGTCTTGGGATCCTATCATTATATTTCTAACAGTGCAAAAATTAGATACCGAGACACACAAAGAATGGGAATCGCATGTAAGTCGAGAATATCAGACAAACTTACCTTCTTTGCAAAATTTTATTACTTTTCTGGAAAATATGATACAAACACTCGAGTTAACCATTCAAGCTTCATCTAACACACAAAAGACAAACAAAGAACGTTCTTTTCATACTTCAACATCACAGATGATTTGTAAATTATGTAACGGACAACATCTTCTATGCCACTGTAAAGAGTTTGCCAAACTTGACCCCGAGAAGAGAAGCGAAGTAGTCAAAACTAATCGATTATGCTACAACTGCTTATCAACAGGCCATCCTATATATTATTGCAAACAGAAGACTTCTTGTCAAATATGTGGGAAGCGTCATCATTCACTTCTTCATTACTGTAAGAAGAAAGAGGACTCTCAGGACACCGAGAAGATTAGTTCATCACCTGGAGTTTCCTCGCCGCACGATAACGATGACGATACACAAGAAAATCTTCAGGATGAGTCAATTGTTTCAAACTTTGCCAGGAAGCAGAATAACTCATTGTTAGCAACAGCACTAGTACCGGTCAAGAGTGAGAGTGGCCGAGAGACTTTGCTGCGAGCTTTGATCGATCCAGGATCTCAGACTTCTTTTATCAGCCACAATGCAACTCAACTTCTTCAGCTTAAGAGAACACCCATCAGAGGTTCAGTCATCGGAGTAGGCTCCACAACCACTTCAGTTCGTTACGCTGTCCAATTGAATATTCTATCAAGATACGATGAGAAATTCAATCTCCCTGTAAAAGCATACGTCTTGAAGTCAATAACATCTACGTTGCCTTGCTCTACCATCAAGCCAAACACAAATTGGTCACACTTAGAAGGACTTTCCCTGGCTGATTCACAGTACTTCGTGTCAAGTAAAATAGACTTGTTGCTTGGCATTGACGTATATACAGAAATCGTGAAAAACAATTTAGTAAAAGGCCCTCAAGGTACACCAATGGCACAAGAAACCAACCTTGGCTGGATACTATTTGGAAAGATTCACGAAAATCCTCAATCAAATACTCCACTTGTCATGCATCATCGTATAGATATAAACATGGATCATATTCTTAAAAATCTTTGGGCTATAGACGATGATAAAAATAGGAAATTAACATCAGACGAGAGAATGTGTGAAGAAATATATGAGAAAGAGCACTGCAGAACAAATGAAGGAAGATACATCGTCAAGCTGCCATTCAAAAGATTACCGCAAGAAGTAGGACAAACAAGAGAGATAGCATTGAAAAGATTGATACAAATAGAACGAAAATTGGAAAGAAATCCTAATTTAAAAGAAGAATATGCAAATGTTATGGAAGAGTACCTACAGTTAAATCATATGGAAAAGGTTCCCAAAGAAGAAAAGGAAAATTATTCTATATATCTACCACATCACGCCGTGATCAGAGAGAGTGAGACAACAAGAGTCAGAATCGTTTTTGACGCGTCCTGCAAAGGATCCAATAATACATCTCTAAATGATTTACTGTATGTGGGACCTCAATTACAAGAAGATTTAAGAAACCTGATCATGAGATGGCGTATGAAGAAAATATGTTACATAGCTGATGTTCAAAAAATGTACCGTATGATTTTAGTAAAAAAAGAAGATTCAGATTATCAGCGGATACTATGGAGAAAGAATCCTACCGATGAAGTCGAAGATTATAGAATGCTGAGAGTTACATTTGGTACTGCATCGGCACCCTATCTAGCGATCAAAACTCTGAAACAACTGTCTAAAGATGAATGTGAAAGCTTCCCAGTTGGTTCAAAGGTTCTTGCTGAAGACTTTTATGTCGATGATTGCCTCAGCGGTGATTCCTCAGTAGAAGGCGCTGTCGAAGCTAGTAGACAATTACAACAGTTATTAACAAAAGGAGGATTTATATTACAAAAGTGGGCATCTAATAGTAAAGAGTTTTTGAATCAAATACCACAAGCATTGAGAAGTAAAAGCGTTGAGAAAGGAATCACAAATGAAAGTATTATCAAAACCTTAGGATTATCTTGGAACATGACAACTGACACATTCCATTATTTGTCCAAATTACCTTCAAAGCCTACATATATTACAAAAAGAAGCATCTTGGCAGACGTGCAAAGCATATTTGATCCGTTAGGATGGATTTCACCTGCTATAATAACTGCAAAAATGCTTATACAAAATATTTGGAAACAAAGACTTGATTGGGATGAGGTAATAGATCAGAAAGATGAAGAAGAGTGGATAAGACTAAGAACAAGCTTTGATAATATTAATCAAATACATATTAAAAGATGGATATATATAGACGAAAACCAACACAAAATAAATTTACATGGATATTGTGATGCATCAAATAAAAGATACTGCGCGGTGGTCTATTATAGAGTAGAAACCCAAGATAGGAGTGTAAAAACTGGAATTATTGCATCCAGAACCAAAGTAGCTCCTCTTAAGATAGTTTCTTTACCCAGGCTTGAGTTATGTGGTGCTGTACTTCTAGCTAAACTTTTAACGCAAATCAGGGAAGCTATGAGGTTAAATAAGAATCAAATATTTGCCTGGACTGACTCAACAATCGTTTTATCTTGGTTGATGGGTGATCCCAATAGATGGAAACCATTCGTCAGTAATCGAATTATAGAGATATTAGATAACACATCTGTCAATCAATGGTTTCATGTCAAATCTAAAGAAAATCCAGCGGACATAGGTTCACGAGGTACATATTTAGACAATCTTATAAATAACAAATTGTGGTGGGAAGGGCCAGAATGGCTCAGACAGAAAAATATAGACTTCACAAAACCTATTGTACAGTCAACAGATTTAGAAATGAAGAAGATGACATTCAATATACAACTAGAAGAAGAATCGGAATTAATAAATGAAAAATTTAGAACATTACAAGAACTTTTAGGAACAATAGTTTACTGTTTGAGATTTTTAAATTTGAAGAAGGATCCAGGAAAAATAGATAAAAGTGTAACAACAGAAGAATTAGAAACAGCTCTGATAAAATGCATACAAATATCACAAAGGAAAGATTTTATTAAGGAAATAGAAGCATTGTCAAATGATAGAAATGTAGCAAGAAACAGTAATTTGAAATGTCTAAATCCATACATTGATGAAAATAAGTTGATAAGAGTTGGTGGCAGACTTAGAAATGCTGATATAAACAATGATCAGAAACATCCAATTATACTTAGCTATAAATGTCACCTCGCACGTCTAATTGTTACTGAAGCTCATCGAAAAACATTGCATGGTGGTATTCAGTTAATGCTTTCTTATATCAAAACTAAGTTTTGGATTATTAGAGTAAAGAACTTAATTAAGACTTTTATAAATAAATGCATCGTTTGTGCCAGATATAAATCCATGCCGAAGACTCAACTTATGGGAGATTTACCCAAAGTTCGAACCACTCCAACAAGACCGTTTATACACAGCGGAATTGATTTTGCCGGTCCTTTTCAAATACTGGTATCTAAGGGCAGAGGTGCTAAAACAAATAAAGCCTATATTGCTGTTTTTATTTGTATGTCTACCAAGGCTATACACCTAGAATTGGTTGGCGATCTTACTTCTGAAGCGTTCATTGGAGCTTTTAACAGATTTGTAGCTAGACGTGGACGATGTTTGGAAATCTGGAGTGACCATGGCCGGAATTTTGTTGGTGCTAATAAAGAACTCCATGAAGCCTGGAAGAATGCAAATCTTGAATTACCTGGTCACTTAGCAGACTTACTAGCAGTAGATGGTACCCAATGGAAACACATCCCTCCCTATAGTCCAAATTTCGGTGGATTATGGGAGTCGGCCGTCAAATCAACAAAATTTCACCTAAAAAGAATTTTGGATACTCACCTGACATTTGAGGAGACCACTACTATACTTTGCCAAATCGAAGCATGTTTAAACTCTAGGCCTTTGATACCTATAGACACTGCTGACACTGATTTAGAAGTTTTAACTCCCGGACATTTTTTGATTGGAGAGGCACCTATATCTATACCTAATCCAAATCTTCAAGACATTAATATAAGTAAATTGTCACGATGGCAATACACGCAACGGCTTGTTGCAAGTTTCTGGAACCGCTGGCAAAACGAATATCTAACAAGACTCCAGACTCGTAGTAAATGGATGAAAAAGCAAAAGGAATTCGAAATTGGAGATATAGTGCTTCTAAAAGAAGACCAGTTGCCACCTGGCAAATGGGCTCTTGGCCGCATTGTAGCAAAACACCCTGGGGACGACAACCTTACAAGAGTGTATAGTATAAAGTGCCGTAACGGAGTAGTTAAAAGATCACTCTCTAGAATTTGTCCTTTGCCAATTGACACAGACTAATTTTTAGCTATCGAGATTCAATGTTCTTTAGTTAAAGTTCTTGTATCAAATATTAATAGGTTTTGACATCCTTGGCAATTGTTTTGTATACATTGTTAATTATTTTATTTTGTTTAATTCAGTAAAATATAACTTCTATTAGATTTTGTTGTGAGTATAACATTTTAATTTAATATTTACTTGCTTTATTAAGGACTTTGCCCTTCGGTGGCCGGGATGTCAACGTCATTCATGACTTTGTCTTGTCTATTGTGTTTAATCGATTCAGTTGCAATATAAACCATGTAAGAAGCCCTGCTGTTTTATTTTCTAAAATATCTTCGTTAAACGGGAACACAACAATTTACCAAAAACATCAATACAGGTGTTATTTGTATGGTTTATAGCGTGGCTGACTACGAAAATAACAACCATTTGAAAATCAGACATGCCAGATGTGATATACTAACAATCCCTATTGGGATCCGATGGGGTAGTAAACTTCTAAGTATATAAAAAGAAGATCCTGAGAGACTTGTCATATTTAATCTAAGTTATTCAAACTTCATTAGAAAACCTTTATGATCAGGCGGGCAAAGCCGCGGGCCACAGCTAGTTATTACATATAATATTCACGAACTGTGCGTGGTGTACCCCGAGGCACCTGTACCTAGTTCTCTATGGCCAAACACTATGTAGCGATGACAACTCCTCCTCATAAATCCTTTTGACAACTATATCTTGAAATTGTCGAAATCGTAATTGTGTGGCACACACACACACATTAAGTAAAGACTTCCCCCTTATTCATAACAATAAATAAACGTTCAATAAGACCAAATTAACTAATTTATGTTTAGTCCCTTTCCGCCTTAACATTTTTGACGTTAGTTAATTTGAATAGACCGCGATTATACCGAATGAATCCAAAAAGAAGAATTCCTGAAAAATGCCGAGGCTTTTCAAGAATTTCGAACATTTGGACTGGAATTTCTAATTACACGACGACAAAAATTCTTTTTACTTGGTTAAATGACTTCATTAGGGTTCTGTACCTTAAAAGGAAAAACCGGACCCCTTATAGGATCAGTTTGTTGTCCGTCCGTCCGTCCGTCTATCTGTCAAGATCCTTTTTCTCAGGACCGCGTGGAGGTATCAAGCTGGAATTTATACCAAATACTCAGGTTTACTGTCCCTTGAAGCTGTGAAAAATCAAACTTCTAAGCCAACGCAATCAAAAGATACAGCCGTTTATGCCACAAATTTCCGTAAATTTTCGACACTCGCTAGGGAATCAAAACCTACAGGGTACTTCCCGTAAACTCAGAATCTTGAAATTTGGTACGAAGCAACGTCTTATAGCACAGATAGAGGAAAAATTACAAAAACCGTAAATTTTTAATAATTTTAAACTTACTACTCCACCTACAGGTTTGTACGGAACCTTCGGTGCGCGAGTCCGACAATATAACTTTAATTTCCTATTGTTTAACAAAACTTAAAATAAGTGTTCGTTTGCTTAGCTATTTGAATTACTTTGCAAAATAAAAATGTCACCGCGAATGGGCATCCTCATGACGTGTACAAGTACAGCATGATTACCATTATCGTGACCGCGAATGAGCATTGGACCCTCATCCCCGGGCCTAGGGGCGGCGGGGTCGACAGCCTCGGAGGGGGAGGGGAGACCATCACAACAAAAGATTACTCTAACTCGTTTATTATCTCGGGAATAGCGTCGATAGTTAGTTTTATTGCGATTTTAGCTGATACCAATGTGCTTCATTCCTAGACGGCTCACGTAAAAGGATTTATTTCCTTTCTCTAATTGTAAATCATTGTTCAAATAAACCCGAATTGCTTACTCAACTAGGACAAAGGACTAAAACGGAATGTTTGTGTACATGTGTGATATTCCAAAGTCCTGCACAAACAACATAAAGTCGCGTCCCACTCTCCCACTTCTGAAATACTGTAAATCTAACTCAAGCAAAAGGATTATGTTTCCAATATTTACATGTACTCTGCTGAACTTGTTAATATAACGTTTGTTTTGCTTACCCTTTTTTGGGTCAAATTGTGTCTTTTAGTACCTACATTGAGTGTAATCATGTGCTTGTTTGTTATTGTAGACGGCGGCTGTTACGAAACTGTGCTTAGGGAAGGGAAGTTTTTAGCCTTGTTTGCTTTTCGGAAAGCCGAAGACACGAACCGGTTTACCATCATTCTCCTGACCATATTGGGTTGAGGTTATGTTATTAAACTAGAAATGGAGGGAAATAGATTTCAGCTGATCTGAAGAATATTTACTGATAAAGTAAGAAAAGAATGTAATGAATATGTGAAAACGCAGCAGTGAACGTTATTATTGGACATTATCCTCCTCATTAATGAGATCTCACTAGACTAAAACGCAGCTAGATTCTTGCAACTCCACTTTAAAATTAATAAAGCACTAACAGCTCCGGACTTACAAGTTAGAACAGCAGCTTGCGGACCGGCGCCTTATTGTTATAGTGTGATTTCGAAGGCGGCTGACGCTCTGAACCCGGCGCAGACAGACGGCGGGGTTGACACTCGGGTAATGGCTGCAGTCGGCTTCCATCATTACACATTATTTAAGGCACATTCCGACGCTTTTATTGTCTATTCGTTCGTGGCCAAACGCAGTGTCTGTTTGAGAAGACACAGAGAGTAAATACTAATATTTGTTTTTTAATGTTTCGTAAAACTTTTTCGATTTTCATATTTGATCTAATTTAATAAATAAGTAAAAAGTGTAGTGGCGAGAAACCAGCAAGTCCTAAATTATCAATTTCCTTCCATTCCACGCACTTCCTAACACTGCGATCCAAACTATTTGCGTGAGTTTATGTAGAAACCGCGAATTTAGGCCTAGATTTAGTGCGCATGCAATGCAGAGCATTGAATAGTGATCGTGAACATATGAATAGCTAAAGGAAACAAGTGTATTTCCTATGTGATTTACTACCTTCGGATTATTAGGCAAACGTCTAAACTACCGGACCACAGTAACATAGGTAGCAGTTATTATAATGTTACTACGCCAAAAGTAATAAAAATGCATGTTCGCGTTTTGATATCTAGAATATCGGCAAAGTGCTATAAAATGTGCACTATGGGCGATAACCTTCATCATTTGATACGATCCCTCGTCTCCCCAGCCGCCGTGTCCCTACAGATTGGAGTGAGTCATCTGAATATAAGTATACTGGTGTTTTATAGCTCTCTCGACATCAGAATTGGTTACGATCACAAATAGGAGAGATCAGAAGCTACTTTTTGTCTGTAGACAAACACACTTATAGGCCGTAGTGATTATTGGAAATGATTTTAAGACAAGTAGGTATTTTGGAAAGTGGGAATTTTGTGAATTGTCAATCGAGGATAAAGCACTCAGGTACCGAAACGATCGGACGTTATTCTTAATTACTAGAAAAACAAACACATTTAGCCTTCACATATCTAATTATTTGACATGAATGAATGAACACTTTATTGCACCTTTTACATAAAATAAGAATCAAACTTGAAACCGAATGCTTGATATCTCAAGCATTACTTAAGTTATAATACATCTGAAAGTTGAAAAAGGTAAGTTGTAGCAATTACAGAAAAAGTAAATTTTCACTTTCTCTCTTCCAAGTACAATTGTATTAGGAAATTAGTGTTACTTCTGTACCGTCAGTGTCCCGCAGCAGGCAGTTCCCGCGGGATGGGCGACGCTCGTAAAGCCGACGCCGGATTGTTTACTGCGGCGAGTTTATATCAGAGTTCATTTATTGCCTTCAAATTACCATAACGCGATACTCGCCGCGTAATGGCCATTGTTTCCCCTTTATGGCGCAACTTGGCAGAGGCGCGTCGTAACTCAGCGGCCGCCGTCGATGCCACTTTGTATTGATTTGATGACTTTTTGGCGCCGGCGGCGGTGGGTTCTGGCTACTGGAGTATGTCATTAGGTTACCTACCTGGCTTTCGACCATGCAAATTTTGGAATATCCTGAAAGACCTCGCTTCGGAAGCAGAAGTAGAAAATGCAACCGGAAAAACGTTAACATGAGGTTAATCATTACCGCTGGAACTAGATTCCTTTAAAAAATAGAGATATTTTAAATGTTGATAAAACCGCATTAAGAAATTCTCAATATCGAGCTCATTTATATATGTTTACTCATCCATACCTCCTTCTCTTCCATTTATTCATTACTTATTGTAATCAACGTCAGTTTTGTTTCAGGGTGTTGAAACGCAACCGCATCTCCCACATCTCGGACCGAACATTCGCCAACACGCCGAACCTACGAGTGTTGTGAGTTTTACATTTGTAATGGCTGTTTAAACCCTATTCTTCGTTTAAAAAGTACCGCCAAATTAGGACAAATCACACAATTTGTGCTAAGTAGCCCTAACGTAAGTTTTGGAACTTATGGTATAACAACGATACTACCTTTCATAAAACGTATTTTTTTTCACAACTCATTTTCCAGCATAATATCCTGCCCTAACTGCGGATCAAACTAATAAAAGTTCCACATTAACGAACTACTATTACGCCAAAGAGGTCGTCAAGTAGACGAGCTCATTTCTATAGAATAGACAGTGTATAATCATTATCTACAAGATCGCCCGATAAACTACATCCCATTAATTCAACTGCCCATAAATCCACCAGAACTACTCCTATAATAGTTATTGCACTTCTGACAACTCTACATTTTCATAATCCCTTGCCTAATGATTGACATAGCTGACGGCTGTTGAGACTTTTACGTGTCATAACATCGTTCCCGGCGATCAGCCATCAGTAGATAATGGAGCAGCCTCAAACGGCGCTCGGCAGTAAACCCGACAGTTTACCGCCGCGACGGCGGCGTCCGGCGGCTCCCTATATTTACATTAACTCTAATTTAACTGCAAATGTCAGAGGTGAATCGCTCTCACACATAAATGGAAACAGCACATTAAAATCCTTGTTTATTTGTCTAGTATTCAGACATAATAAGTTGCTGATTTTTATAAAGAGAAGCAAACAGACATTTACGTTTGTCCTCCCTAATAGTGACCGTCGAAGAATATTGAAAATATTGATTCCGGTGACCGTACAGTAAAATATACCTTTATTGCCCATATTAATAAATACAATGAACATTACATTAACGTAGTTTATTATCTCTGAAATTTTTTCATGCTTTTTGAAAGATCAATCGCGCAGTCTCTTGAAAAAAATATTTTATGAGCTCATTTTACATATTTAGCATACGTTGGAGAAAATAAAAATATATTTAATTAATAACTATGAGAAAACTTAAAAACTAAAATAAAGTATGTCACTTTCGCCAGCAACGTTATCTTCCTGACTAATAGCAGAGCTGCAGCGCGTCATATCGGCTTCCGTGGACGGAGCGGTAATCCTCGTATCGGGCGCTCGCTAACTCGGGAGTTTGTCCTGCAATCCGAGACTCTCAGTCCCGTAATTAATCGGCCGCATTTGTCGGCCGTCACTCGCGTCCGAGAACTGCTGAACTGGGGTTCCGGACAGATATACCGTGTAACCTAAATACCAAATAGTTTGATGATTTTGGCATTATGTTGACTAAATTAGATAAAAAAATGCTGGGGTTCTGGATACATACCGTGTAACCTAACACCTAAAAACTAGCTTAATAGATTATGGTTATGGAGTGTTGACTGAGTTTAACAAAAAAGAAATGTTAATTCAGAAAATTCTGAGACACCTGCAGAAATTACGAAAATTAGATTAAAAAATTAAGGTATTGTAATCTAACATCGCAAACGAATTATAATTTGAACGGCCCAGCTGAGGAGTGTCCCGAACGCATTATCAATACTGAAGAATACTATGAAAATAAATCTAAACTGGAATAATTGAATGTTTTTTTTTTTTTTTTTATTTTTATTTTTTTTAACGGACCTACAATTTTAGCTCCTGTGAGCTTTTAAATTTACAGCGGGACAGTTTGAGGCGAGGGCTATTAACCACTCAGCCTTTTCGGCAAATGCACAAGGGGCTCCCAGTTGGGACGAACCTCGGCCATGGGCTTTGCTATCAAGCCAACATGCCAAACTTTGTCGAAAGCTTTCGCTACATCGAAGAAGAGTGCTCCTGTGGGTCTTCCGCGACGGCGGTTGCCTAGGATGTGTTCGGTTAGGCGGTGCAATTGGTTCACGCAAGAGTGTTTTGCGCGAAAACCCATTTGCTCGTCGGGAATCAGCTTCATGGATTCAATGTAATCCTTCAGTCTGGCTGAAATGATTCTCTCGTATATCTTACCAATGCAGCTCATAAGACTGATTGGCCGATATAAGGACGGGTTTTTCAGGTCTATGCCTGGTTTGGGGATGCCTATTACTGTTGCTTGTTTCCAGGCGTCTGGGAACGTGCAATTTGCTAAGCAAGCATTGAAGATGCTCACTAGCAGCAGTAGTAGGGTCTGAGGGAAGTCTGAAATTGAAATGGTCCCCAGGTAAAACGAGTATTCAATTTTAGTTTTCTTCACAGGAGACTGGAAGAGAATCAGTTGACGGAGCTGCCGGGAGCGCTGCGGTTTTTGCCACTGCTTGAGGACTTGTGAGTTTGTTTCTCTTCAATCTTGAAGATTCTCGCTTTAGGTTGGAAATTCTGAACTTATTAGTAAAAAATGCTATGTAAAAATAATAAAATAATAGTATTTAAGACATGCCAGGTAGAATTAATTACTTTTGTTCATTTTACTTTAAAAAATCATGCAAATTATTTTGCCTTAAGCGCAGTACTGATTTAGAGGCGTTTAGTGCCTCTAAATCAGTACTATGGTAATTTACACATTTTAAACCCTTCTCATTTCAAAGGTCTGTGGCCAGCAACCGCATAGAGTTGGTTGGAGAGGGCGTGCTGCAGTCCGCGCGGCGGTTGGCGAGGCTGGAGCTCCGCGCAAACCCACTGTCGAGGCTGCACAACCGAGCCATAGAGCATCTACCGAAGTTGACCACTTTGTGAGTACGAGTACCAATAGGTCTGTGATGGTTGGAGAGCGTATACGAACTGCAGTTCGCGCGGCGGTTGGCGAGGCAGGAGCTACGCGCAAACGTATTTGAAAAAGTTAAAATATGCTATCAGATTGCATAGCCAGCAACCGTTTCCGTGACAACAGCCGTTGTAACTGCAACACGGTTGAAAAGTTAAAAGTATGAAGGAAGAAATGTCTTAGATCATATATCGTAAAAGTTTAATATACACGCTAAACCCTGCAATTTTTCCTAAAATATGCAGGGCGTTTGTTTTGAAAGTTAATATTTCTATCTAAAACTATCACTGCGACTATGGTAATTGGCGCGTTATCAAGAGTTACGCCGAAGGTCACGTGCCCACAATCATGAATATTTAACACCGCGCGAGGTCTCGCCGTGACCTTGCCGGTTCCTGACGAACTTTCCTTCGAGTCCTATCCCAATCAGATTAAAATGCGAAGCGGTAAAATAAAAACTCTTTCACCCGTGAATGAAAATGAAAAATACTGTTTTGATTTTCATTTTCAAAGATCAGAAAAGATCTTGAGATTTTCGAATTTAATATATTTTACAATAGGTATTCTTATAGAATGAATAGGTATTTTAGATTAAAATTCAAGACAGATATTACTTATTTGCAGCTTGTATCGCAACTTGTTCTGCTCTGATTTGATATAAGATAATTCTGCCCTACCAGACAACCAATTTATTAATGCAGCGCCAGGTAGAGAATGGAACGAGTTATGAAGATTAAAAAAATAAGGAGATGACAGAAATCAAATTAGCTATAGTTATTAGAATATTATCTATAACTCATTCAATCTGATATATATAAATAATCCGGATTAGTTGGTCGAAAGGTCACGTGCTATGAACTTACTAATACTTTGAATTTGAAATGAAATAGCAATAATACTCGTACTAATGAACATACTAGATTCTAGTAACTAAGCATAGAGAAGGGCTTAAAAACATGGCCGCCGTCGGTATTGGTCTGCGGTTCTGCCGAAGGTCAGATCAGACTTTTATTACTTTGCAATAATATTTCGTGATTCTGTGATATACTATCGTAAAATATTAAACGGACTCTACCGTGAAAAATAATACGTATGGCACTGAAACTATGACTTTCAGTCGTATTTGCAGACACATACAATTTGTGTTATTTCATGGCTAGAGCGAAAAGGCTATTAATGAGCCAGCGAGCTCTACCTTGCACTAAACATCAGTAGGTAATCGCTGGTCATTGTACGTTATTTGGACATAAAAAGTATAAAGTTATTTTGAGGCAAGTTGTAGGAAATTTCTAGATCAGTTTAAGTGTCTGTGTAACGCGGTCAAAGGGGCTCCTTGTCTCCTGAAGATGTAGCGTGTTCAGAGGTCGCGTCGTCCGGACGAAAGGGAGTCGAACCAGGCCCAACGCTCGTAAAGCCGACTGCAGACAATAATATAAATTTCATTTACGTTTGAAGTGTCGATGTTTCGCCCCCCCCCCCCCCCGGACCCCTCGCCGCCTCGTAAACAGGCACATAAACCGCTTTGGACGATCGGCACAAGTGCGCGTGTCGATACCACAGTCACATCAATTATTCTGAATTGGAAGGACAAATTCGATAACTGTTGTATTTATTTCTACGTCTTTTTGATGACCACCAGTTTGTTGGTTACAAAGTCCATCGCCCTGAGTATAAGTGTTTTCCAAACGGCTAGTTTCTTATTATCTAAGACATGCAAAAGTCACATACAACATTCTCACATTTTTAATATTAAAACATTATGAATAGTGTGTGATAACCTAGACGGAATTTACAAAGAAAATATATATTACATAAAATTGGATAAATTAATTTTTCAATTATTAAACATAAAAGCTAAACTAAATTCTATTTTACAACTTCGTCAATTACTTAAATTACAAAGTGATACATACCGCAAATATGAAAACTAACGAACTTTGCCCTCGGCTTCGTACTCGACAGTAGGTACATTTTCAGACACCTTTCGTCCTTCTCAGTACTTATACCTATGTGTGTGTGTAGGTATTGCGGAATTTCAGGAAAATTGGTTCAGTAGGTGAAGCGTAACAGACAAATTAATATGCAAACTACCTTTCCCTTTTACAATATCAGTTTGGTTGGATCAAAGAGCGTCGGAACCGCCTCCTGCCAGTAAACGTTTCTTTCGCAATGGGTAGGATACATAAAAAAAAATTATGTTTTCGGAATTTTGAATTTGGAATAGACTATTAAATAAGAATTTTAGGTGGGTTTAAATTTAGCACTGGACTGGAGGAGAAACAAAAGAATATCAAATGTATGTGTAAGTTATATTTAGTTAAAAAACAACTTGCATTTCTCACCAGCTAGTTGTGTTGTGGGATGCCCGCGGGCGGCGCGCGACCTTTCGTAGGACCCGCGCACACCACGCGAGGCCGGTCGCGTTATTTAGCGGTAATTGATTCAAATGTACCGCAAACACGTTATTAAAAAGATTTATTTCCACTACCGTTTGTACATTTATCTTCACGTGATGATTTACGCCAATTTTCTTAGATACGTGCTCTACTTCAGTAGAGTCATCGTCTAATTATAACATGTTGACCCTAAAATAATCTCGGAAATCGATTTCTTTTTTCTAGATATATATCATCTTTACGCCTGTAATTGAACTCCTTCTTTTCGTATTAATTACTTGTGAGTATAAGGGGAGCATTGCAAGTTAAAATGTAACAACAACGTCCCAACTCAAAAGTCAACATTTTAAATGGAGAAAACAATCTCCTACAAATGTGGTCCAAATTGGATGTAGCGTCTGTAAGAGTTTATAAATTGCGACGTCGTGAGTTGATGCGGCAAGGGTCCCTCGGGAGCGCAATATTGAGTTCCGGGCACATGAAGCAGTAAAAGTTACACAGAGGAAAGAGGAAAAGTTTACACAAATTTGCTTAGATTTTAAGATTAGTGCATTGGTTTGTGTATTGGAGAACACACTGACTATACACTAATGTGGTTGAATAAATAGAGAGAAAAAATCACGGATTTCTTTTTTTGGAGTGTTTTTTATAAAAAGCTCATCTAGCTTAACGTTGGTCATTTATTGGTAACAGCTATATATAACCGTAGAATTATAGATTATTCCAAAAAACGTTACAGCCCAAAGTTCAAACTGCGCTGAAACCGTTACAGTTACATGATCTGGTCTGGAAGAATCTCAAAGCCTTCATCAACACTCAACAGCGATATTTCGAAAGAAATCATTCATCTTACGGAATTATATTAAGTCATAAATCTCTAAAATAGCACTTCTTTAAGAAAAAGAGAGAAACAATTTCCCAAATCTTATATAGACTGATTTACACTGAGTATACCGCTCCCGCGTCTGTGATCTATGAAGGTTCCTCTGTTCTGTGTATCTACTCTTGTGGTTTTTGGTCGCCGGAGTTCTCACTCGGACCGTAACAAAAGCAATCTAGTAAATAAAGACGTTTTAGAAGTTAAGTACGCGGGGAGAAAGGCAGACTGGGGAGTGAGCCTCTAATATAATCCTCTAAGCGGTTAGAATATCGTGTTAAACTTGTTCACTGTATCTTTATAGCCTCTTGCTGGCATTGTCCGGTCTATGAATTCTATGATCTATTTTCTATTATTTCTTTATGATCAGCCAAACCGCACATTTTCAATTAGCAAATACAAATAACAAACAACCTGCTTTTGAATGGTAGGTACAATGTACTAAAATGTCTATGCTAATATACAGAACTATCCAATTGTTATAAGTATTTGTACTTGTGGAACAATAAAGTTTTAATAAATAATACAGAACTGTGCTTCGTGACTTAATAACCTCCCGTAAGGCCCATCAAATGTAATGAATTTTAATCAGAAGTTAAAAGGCAACCAATCAAAACAACTATACTAAACATAATGAGTAGTTTCGATTACTTACAGTATTTTAGTAATTTTTAGGATATATAAAGCAAAATTATATTGTGGCCGTTTTCACATGAACGGCGATAAACGTGTCTCGCACGTTCTATGTGTAGAGGGCCGAGTTGTGTTGTGTTGTTGTGATAAAGCAATGAGACCCCGCAGAAGTGTCCGTGTGAACGGTAGCTTATTTGCTAATGGCGTGTTTACACGTGCCGCAGGCTTTGCCGCTTATTGCCCGCGATGTCCCATCTGGCATTGGAAGTTTACTCTAGATACTAATAATGTTGTCATCGTAATTACTAAATAATATACACAAAGTCGGGTCTCTTGCCGAATTTAATTATAAACATGCATATTTGACATTTTTGGAAAAATTAAGTGTATTAGGATATTACAAAAGTATAAATAAAAAGTTTCCACGATGAAGGTTTTGCCCGATTAGAGCCAAAGATTCCGGCCGTACGGGGCTACAGCACAACAATTCTCATTTTCTCAGGGTACATTTAGTAAATTATAAAAAATAAAGACTAGCATGTTATCTACAAATCTACAATCGACTTTATCTTTTTAAAATTATTTTATATGTGAAAAGTTACTCACATTAGTTAATATTATGGGACTCTAATTCTGTTTTCTAGAGTATTTTAATTAAAGTTTTATATATTAAATAAATAAGTGTCTGACAGCTTATATTTTATTGTACAGGGTGTTATCAGAAGCTCGGGGCCTGCGCGAGCTGCCATCGCTGAACGGGTCGGAGCGGCTGCGCACGCTGCGGGTCGACCGCGCGCGGCTCTCCCGCCTGCCGACCGCGCTGTGTGAGCACGCCCCGCAGCTGCGGGCGCTGTAAGTTATACATTTAAATATAGAACTATAATTTTTGTTATAAACTACAAAAGTACTAGGTACTTATAATTAAACCCTGAGGAAATAAAGAGGCTGTTAATGCCACATGGAGTGTAAGTTTACCTGTTCCGTACCTAATTCGTTTGTTCCCTGTAGTTCTATTGAGCATTACTTTTGTTTTTAAATTGGCATTTTTTAGGTTACGTCTTGAGTTGCTTATATGCATTCGGAGTCCAGTATCCGCTTGCCTGCAGCAGGCAATATATTTGCAAAATAACACACATAACACATTTTACAAATCCAAATTCTCGAAAATACAATACAATACTCCCTGAAGGGCGGGATTTCAGCTCAACACCGATCTCAGGGAAGTCGGGAAAATAAACAGCTAATACAATATAAATACTCTTTATTGCACCAAAACGGTAGAGTCATTTGGCCACTTCATCTAAAGAACTCCAACAGGTATTTTAGCTAAGTTTCAATCAACCACGAACGCCCTTCACCTGCGTAGAAACCATATTTGGTTCTTAACAATGTAATTTTTATTGTTAACCAGTTTGACGCAGGGGAAGAGACTCAGCAGATATTGTCCATTAAGTTGATCAAAATAATATGGCAGAGACTATCGAAATAATTTGGTGCGTGCAATATTCATAAGTCACGTTCACATTGCGATTGCAAAGCGCCCGCGGACGGCAATGGCGCGCGGCGGTCGATGCGTCATTTGCATGAATCGCGCGCGATAATCCCGCGCTCCACCTGGACGCTAATCCCTATATTTTGTTTTCAAATCCCCGCCGCTTACGAGGACCAACCTAACCTACTTACGGGTTTTAGGAAGTGAGTCAACGTATTTCATGCTATTGTAAACAACAACTGAACACTACCCGCTTGGATTTTCAACGCGAAGTGTATAGAGGTTTTGGTTGTTACTCTAGCTGAAGCGGTAATACTTATTTCTAACGATCATTGTTATACAAAAAGTGTTTGCCTCTGTGGTCCCGTGTTTTAGTCGTTTATATCTGCAGACATTGGTGGTCATGGGTTCGAATTCTATAGGAAGCAAACTTCGTTGTTTCCAGTTAGGATATTGCAAGCTTGAATCACCTGCTTGTCTGATAATAAAGATGATCCCGTGCTAAGAAAGCACGTCAAGCCGTTGGTCCTGGCTGCCATCTGACGGTCGTTAAAGGAACCGAGACCGAGAGACAGGACAGAGCGGGTAAACTCTGACACTAAGTATACAGAATCGAAGTACCATGTGTTCTCACAAAAATATTGAGCTGTGTAGGAATTTCTGCGTATGGCAGGTATGAGGTTCGTGAAGCTTTCACAATTGCAAAGCCAAGCAAAAACTAGTTCTGTCCCTCACAACTACAAGATGATCAAGGTGGGCCACCAAGCTGCCGAGACGACTCATATCAAGATGGCCTGAGAGCGTGCAGTACGTCATCACAACCTAGTTTTCGGCGAGGGTCGAACACCGCTCGAGGATATATTGCTATCTAAATTCGCAATCCGCTGATTTATGATGTTTGTGAGATTCAAACCGTCTGCAAAGAGATGCGGGACATAATAAACTAGTAATCTTTTGATTTTTGCAAATCTGTGTCAGCCTGACCAGCTGACCGACATTTTTCTTTTCATCTCTCGTCGGGCAATTAGCTTCGGTTTATTCGACCGCGTAAATCTTAAACTTTAATTAAGTTATTATTATAATCCGGCTGTAATGGGAGCGACCTCGTTTTAAAGTAGACGTGTCAGAGTTGGTCTTCTGGTCTGCTAATGACGTTATTAGAACAGTTTCAATAAATAATTTATCATTTTCATCTACTTTTACTAAAATAGTAAAAATAACTATTACTAGTTGTGTTGCAGTGGAGTTATAGTATGATATCCAATTGTCCATAATTCACATGATATCCTATCTTGACTTCTTGGCCGTTCAGAAATCTAAGTAGTTAATAGCTACATTGTTACACTTAGATAATTTGTGGATGAAGCAAAAGTTTCTTCCTAATGGAGAGGATTTCATTTACCTACCAATTCGACTGTACTGTCTCGGCTCTAAGCATCAGAAATCAACTACCTACCTGATCAATAAGGCTTAATAATTAAAATAACGTATTTTTAAGTGTAATATACCATAGATTCCATTAATTCCTTCTCGAAATATTATTTATGACATTTCAAGAAGAAACAGACCGAATAGATTTCCTCTGGAAAGTATAAATTTGTACGAAAAGCCTAAACAAAATAAATATTCCGGTTCGCAACTGTGATAGAATGTCGCCCGAAGCTTTGCGGTATACATTTTACGACTACTTAAATATTTTGTTTTTGGTATTTTGGGTTGTTGCTTAAAAATGAAGCTATGAATTGAGTAGAGACGTGGAGTAGAGACGCAGAACAAAAATACCTGTTGCATGGATTAAGAAGGGAAGAGGGAGGGAAATCTCTTCTTCATTCATTAGTGACAATGTAACAATAAATACCCGTGTTAATATTAAACTGTAAAAGCAAGCGGGATAAAGGTTCTATTCATTTGTACTCTGCACTGCTTGCACTGCTTCTCAAACTCTATAATTCTTCTCTTCCTAGCGATGTCCTGGAGCACTGACTATGTACGTTAACACCTGAGTAGCTGATGCTGATAGAGATAAATAATAGATGCTGCTGAGGTAAAAGCAAATGTATTCAAAAATACTTAGATGCTAGTGAGTACACGAACGCGATACGCGGCGATGATGTGCGAAGGTGAATCGTGAACTGATTGATGCTATTTACAAAATTATGCATTCGTGTAATAATGATGATCGGGCGATTTGATATGTGCGGTGAAACCGTACATGCTCCCGGACGAGGAGATGAGAGAGATGAGTGAGATGAGCTAAACTAACACAGCTGATACCGACATTAAGTGACGCTTAATGGCAAACTAACTTACAAAATGATACCGACATTGAATAACGTTTAAAATAATTTAAGATGATCACAGATTATTTATCGGGATTAAAATTACATCTAATTAAAACTGGGGAGGTGTTTTTATTCGCGGAAGTGCTAGGCTTGATTTGACCGTCTATGTCGGATACACTATCACTTTGCTCTGCTTTTACACTATCACTTACACACTTTACATCTTTTAAACTCACACACTGCACAATACCGTGTTGCTGCTGATCCACGGGCTGAGCGGCGCGAACACGCATGCGCGCGCGCACGCACACAAACACCGCTGCTGCTAGGCCTGCTGCAACCACGCAGTAGATGAGGACGTAGTGGTGAATGTCGTGAAAGCTGATGCTGTTTGTCTCGCTATCTACATTTTGAGACGCTATTTTTAATTGTCTTATCTGGTCGTCGATTGATGCTAAATTTTCGAAACCAGATGTTGGATTATATGTGCTGATTGGTATAGATATATTTATGATGTTATTGACAGGCGCGATTTCTGGTGCAAAGATCACCGGCTCAATATTAATTTGATTTTGTAGTTGTTTATGAGGCGTAATAACAAAGGTATCTCCTCGAATGACGCATTCATTCCCGAGTGTTATAATACGAACTCCGGTCAGCTGTTCGACGGTAACTCGATCTATACATATGAATCGCAAGGTACAATGACCACAACAGTTGATTATAAACGAGTTTGGCTTAGTAAGCTTTTTCCATGTAGTGTGACATTGAGTTGTGACGATTTTACAGCTGTTTTTTAGTTGGTTGTTCTTAATACATAGGCTTTCATCTGTCTGTCGCTCGTAGATTGGCGTTTGAAGTTGGCAAAGATATATACATATAAAAGCATCAGGATTGAAAACTATACATTCCTGGAACTCATTGTCTTGTACAGGCATGAAAGTGTCATTCTTCAAGTTTATTGCTACATGATCAGCAATCGGAATGATGTTCACCATGGATGCGTTAGAAATTTGATGATGAAGAGGAACTGCATTGTAAATTTCATAATCGTCTCTATTTACAAGAGGTATTAAAATTTCAAATTTATAGTATCGCTTTGTCATTCTGGCTTTTACCTTTAATATCTTATAAAGGTTAGAAATATCGTGCTGAATATTTTCTATAGGCAGTGACAAGTCCTTTGGCATTTGGCTAGATATCAGGCTAATTTCGTCTTGTAATTGAGAGGGAGAAAGAAGATGAATGTTGAGGTGCTGAATATTGGTGATTGTATCCAAAAGAGTTTCCTGGATATCACGAAGGTTGGAGAGAACGTTGTAGGCGATGAAACTTGACATGATGAAGTCGTTAGTCATTTCCGCTAACTCTACTTCCACTCTTAACTATGTTAGCTGCTTTTTGTAAGGTGTTCAGATGTTGATTAAATGTTTTAAATTGTCTTTCCATCGTATTATCAATTCTTTTCAAAACGTTGTTTTCCGCTTCTATGACTGACGTTTGATTTTTCCAAAGTTGTGCTAGATGTTTCTGACTTTCCCGTACTAAGTTGATGTTCTGCTCATATTGTTCGGCAAACCGTTCATCTAAAACGCCGAACAAAGTATTCGCGACGTAACCGACTCCGTTGATAAGACCACGACGCGTGCGCTTCCGACTATCAAAACGCTGATCCAGCAACATGCGGTCGTAGTACTCCATTTCCGAGAATCCGTGACGAAGCTGTTGTAATATTATGTCGCAATGTGCGTTCCTTCCCGATTTTACACACAGATGTTCAAGATGATTTAAATAGTTGTTAAATATAGTTGATCCGTCCCAATATGGCTTCATGTCATAGTATGCAACGAGTTTCCAATGGTCTTGAATTAATCGCATATTTCCCAATTTATCAAAAAATACGAATTTACTGTTGTTGATTCAGTTACATTGTAACTTGATTGCACTGCAGAAGTCATGAATAACAGAAGAGTCATTAGGATAGACAAAAGGTTGATGTGAAATCCCTTTCTCGATGTTTTCACTATTTTGGCTTCTGCTGCTGGTAAATCTGATTTGATGTCGTGGTGTTGTTGCTGCTCGGCGTTGGCAGGTAAGATGGAGAGCTTGATGATTGGCCTTTTGATGGATTTGCCATTTTTCGTTCTTACGGTAACGACTCTAACTAAATTATCGGCACCGGGATGAAGTTGAATCACTGGACCAAGTGCCCATTTTCCAGGAGGCAGGTTGGCGTCGTGAATTAATACCACATCATCGAGTTGTATATTAGCTTGTTCCTTACGCCATTTACTTCTTGCTGATAGTTGAACTAAATATTCGGCGCGCCACCTTTTCCAGACATCGTTAAATATTTTTTGAGTGAGTTGCCATCTAGTTCTTTCGTCTCGTTCCGTCTCGATGATTGAAAGGATTGGTCCACTTGACAAGAAATGTGCTGGTGTTAGGTAATCAATGTCGTCTGGATCTTCTGATAGAACACAAAGTGGTCTTGAATTGAGACAAGCCTCCAGTTGAGCTAGTAGAGTGAAGAACTCTTCGTACGTCAGTTTTTGATCACCGATGACTCTACGTAGATGGTGCTTTAAGCTCTTTACGGCTGCCTCCCATAATCCTCTTGCTGAAGCGTATAGGGGTGGATTGGGATGAAAGTCTATTTTCATTTCACTAAGTTCAGTATAAAATTCCTCAGACAAAATTGATTTAAGATCGATGTGTTCTTTAGCTAAGATCTTGTAGGCTCCGATAAAATTGGTTCCGTTGTCACTGTACAAGTGACGCGGGGCACCCTTCCTTGCTGCTTGTCGACGAAGTGCTGCTAAAAATGCCGACGATGTTAAATCAGAAACCAATTCGAGGTGGACTGCTTTTGTGACCATACAAATGAATACAGCCACGTAACCCTTGAAGGTTTTTAATGCCACGGCCTTTATTGGATTTAATCTCAAAATGACCCGTGTAATCTACGCCTGTGTGATAAAAGGGTCGCGTTTGATTTGTCCTAGCTTCGGGTAAATCACCCATTAGCTGCTCTTGTTTAGTAGGGCTGTGACGCTTACAAATGACACAGCGACGTAAACGATTTCTCACCGCTTTATTTCCACCGATTATCCAGTACTCTTGTCTAAGCCAAGCGTGAGTAAGCCGGGCTCCTCCATGGAAGGTTGATTTGTGCCCTAGATCGATGAGCAAATCAGTTAGATGGCTGTTATGGGGGATGATATATGGATGCTTCATATCAAACGGGATGTTGCTATTTCTGAGCCGACCACCTACTCGTAACAAGCCGTTCTCATCTAAGTAAGGGTTGAGGCAGAGAATTTTACTTTTAGAATGAATATTGTCTTGATTAGAGAGATTGCTAATCTCCTGTGCAAATTCATTTCGCTGGACTTTCTTTATTATCAATTGAGTTGCATTACGTAACTCGGCTGTTGTTAAATATGATAGTTTTATACGGTTACGCGATATCGCTCGCAATGTCCATGCAAGGACACGGGACGCCCGTGTAAAACTGCTGAATTTGTTTATTATGCTGCTAATAATATCGTCTTGATTGTTGCTGTTTGTTTGCACGATATTAGTTAATTTTTTCTTGCTTTCCAAATCCGTATCATAATTTTTTGACTGTATTTGAGGGTCGAATGATGGTAACCAGGAAGGTCCTTTAAACCATAAAGTATGATGCTGTAACTGCTCGACTTTCATTCCTCGGCTGGCACAATCGGCCGGGTTGTCTGTTGTTTTTACATAACGCCAGCAGCCAGGAGGCATGACGTCAGTGATTTTTCGGACTCTGTTGGCGACGAATGGTTTCCAGCGGTTTGGATCTCCTTGAATCCATCCGAGTGCTGCTGTGGAATCGCACCATCCGTAAACCTCTGTGTTTAATGAATTTAGACTTCGTTTGACTTTTACCATCAATTTAGAAAGTAAAAGTGCGCTGCTTAACTCCAGTCTACGAAGGGAAACGTCACATTTCGTCGCAGGTTTGTTTGTGGGAACTAGTTTTGTTTTAGCTGCTAATATTGTGATGGACTTTGATTCTTGATGCTGGACACAAGCGTATACGATGCAAGCGTATGCTTTGGTTGACGCATCGCAAAAACCATGCAACTGTACGCAACTTTCCTTTTGACTTCCTATCCAACGGGGTATTTTAATATTGTTGATGTTTTCCATATCCGCTCTTAGTACTAACCATTTTCAGTATACGTCCTCAGGTATGACGTCATCCCAATTTAGATTTTGTATCCATACGCTTTGGAATAATAGCTTCAGTTGCAATACGGCTGGGGCTAAAATTCCCATGGGATCGAATGTTTTTGAGATTTCGCCTAACAATACTCTTTTAGTCGGTTTTGATGATGGTAGTTTAGACATTTTACATTGAAAAGTAAAGTTGTCATCTTTAGCGATCCATGTAAGGCCTAGTGCTTTGGTTGACTCTTGATGCTTGAAGTCGTATGTGTTTGGTGAACTTTGAGCCTTATGAACTCCTTCCAACAGTGACTCATCATTTGCTGAAAATTTACGAAGGTTAAATCCTCCCGCTTTAAGGAGATCTATGAGGTCCCTTTGTAATTGTTTGGTAGAATCCAGATCAAAATTTCCACAGAGTGCGTCATCCATATAGAAATGCTGCTCCAGAACCTTTGCTGCTGTAGGGTATCGATGGCGCTCATCATTTGCTAGCTGTTTGAGAGTCATCATTGCTAAAAATGGTGCTGGTTTTGTACCATAGGTGACGGTGTCAAGTTGGTATGTTTGTAAAGATTTTCGTGAATTTTCCCGCCAAACAATACATTGGTAGTGTTGATCATCTGGATGTACAAGGATGTTCCTAAACATTTTTTCCAGGTCACCTGTAAAGGCGAAGGGATATTGTCTCCATTGTAATATTAAAACTAAAAGTTCTTGCTGTAGATTTGGACCTCTGTACAATACGTCATTCAGACTGACACCTGTCGACGTTTTCCCGGATGCATTGAATACGACTCTTAGAGCTGAAGTCGTTGAGTCGGCACGTATTACGGCATGATGAGGCAGATAATAAGTAAGATTCTGCTTGCTCGTTGTTGATAAATGCATGTGGCCCAAATCGATATATTCGTGTATGAAATCCTTATATTTACTTGCTAAATTTGGGTCTCTTTCAAATTTTCGCTCCATCTGATAAAATTGAGCGCAAGCTGTAGGTTTCGATGTGCCCAACTTCTCGTCGGCGTCCGGGTGAAGTGGAAGACGTACTACATATTTTCCATCCGAACGGCGAGTTGTTGTGGCTTTGTATTTCTCGACACATTGATAATCTTCCGATGTCATGTTTTCTTCGTTTTCGCTGATATCTTCGATTGACCAGAATTTTTGTATTGATTCCAAATCTATCTTGACTACGTTACAATAATATGACTTGACGTTTCCACACAAAATCCAGCCTAGGCGTGTCTGCTGTGCGATTGGTAATCCGTCATTCACTTTGATGATTCCACCCATGATGATTGAGGCGAAAACATCAGCGCCGAGGAGTAGATCTATTTCTCGGCTGGAGTAAAATTCAGGATCCGCTAACTGGATATTTTCGATAAAAGCCCAAGATGGTTTTCCGAATGATTTGTTCGGTAGGTTGTTTACTGCGTGGTTCATTATAAAAACGTCAAGATTAAGGCGATAGTCATTGTAACGCGATGATAACGTGATGTTCATAACACCCTTGCAGCTGTTTTCCTTCGCTCCTACCCCTACGATTATTCCTCTACATTGCTTACGAGGTAGGCCTAACCTCTGCGCCCCAGACTCTGTCAAAATCGACGTTTGGCTCCCCCCATCAATCAATGCCCTACAGGTGTGAAGAGTGCCGTCGATGCCTGTGACGTAGACCAATGCTGTCGCTAGGAGAACCTCTTGAGTGTCATCCAATGACACGTGCGAGTTTGACCTCGCGCCGTTCGATGCACTCGACGATGTTGCGACATTTGCTGATACAGCGAAGGAGTCGTGCAGTAGTGTGTGGTGATTCGAATTACATTTATGACATCGTTTTATAGAAAAACATTCATTACCGTTATGATTATAAAGACAATTTTGACAAAACGATAACTTGGTAATTGTTTGCCGCTTGACGTCAGGTTTATAGGATAGAAATGTTTCGCAAAATTGTATCGCGTGATCTTTATTACAGACGGGGCACTTTTGCCTCGGTGCATTTACGGACGATGACCTAGTTTTATTATTGAAATTATTAATATTAGATGATTGATTTTGATTATTTGAAAATGATTTAAAAGTGAATGATTTTTTGTAACTGGATGATTGAGATGGCTGCTGCTGGGGTTGATTTGATTTTTGGAAATCTGGCTTACGTTTCGACGATTCTAAAGCTGTGAACTTAGCTTCTAGGAACTGAAGAAACTCTTGCAATGAAGGCAGTTCCCGGGGTTGTTTAAGTGACTCTATGTAGTAATTGTGTGTGTCCACATCTAGTTTCTGAGATATGATGTAAACTATGATGGGGTCCCAGTTATCGATGTTGACACCAAGATTCTTCATAGCGTTTAGACACTCGTTGGTCGTATCATGAATCTTTTTGATGGCTGCTGCTGACTGCTGTTGAATGGCAGACTGGTTGAGTAAGACCCCATATGAGAGTTGAAAATAAGCTTCTTGTTGTCGTAGCGATGATTCAGGAGATCCCAACACGCTTGATAGTTGTCTGAGCTGATGTGTAAATGAGTTACCAGTTTTTCGGCCTCTCCCTTCAACTTGCTTTTAAGAAATTGCATTTTCTGCGCATTAGGAAGAGATCGATTGCTGTGAATAATTTCTACGAACAAATCCTTGAACGACACCCACTGGCTGTAGCTGCCGCTGAAGGCTGGGATATCCATTTTTGGAGTAGTTTTCTCCCGATAGCACTCAGAATGCATTTTGCTGTTTATCAGTTCTTTGATGTCATTAAATTGACGCTCGTAGCTGCTGAATATCTCGTCGTACTCCAGGTTATCTTCATATAGTTCGCTGTCTATTTCCCAGTGTAAAGTGTCAATGACAGTCCACCGGGTCTGTACTGATTTAAGGATGTCCTCGAACTTCCACTTTTCCGAAACGTTATCAAGATTTATGCTGCTGATAGTCCGTTGAAAAGCCTTAAAATTACTTTTCTGCTTTCTTAACATTTCCTCAAGTTTGCTACTAGTACCTTTTGTTCGGGGAAATTCCGCGTCAGAAGGAGATACGGGACGAGAGATAGAAGTGCCAGACGGCTGATCATTAAAGCCTGACAAAGGGGTAGCTGGTTTGATAAAAGGTTTTAATGTAGATTCAGAAGGTAAATAACCTAAAAATAAATTCCGCGTTTCGTTATAGAAATCGGAGGTTTTTTTAAAGTAATTGCCAATAAAATATTGATGAGATCGATCGTCAAACTCACAAATTTTAAGATGATTATTTTGGAATTCCTGCCAATAACTATCAAGAGTGCTAAGTCGTTTTTTAATATGAGCCGGTGTCCTGCGTTCGACACCGTCTTTCTTAAAATTGATTGAGAGCTGATCCATAGCTCCCATGATCTGGTTTTGGCTAGCTAGAAGGTCTTCCATTTTGCTGATTGATGTAAATATGCTGCTGCTGATAAATATATAGGAGAGTAATGGACTCACCAATGCTGCTGCTGGTTAACTTACGTGGCGGATCCAGGTATGCTCGTATTGAAAGTAGGTCAACACTCGCGATTAGGTTCCGCTACGTTTAGCTCGAAGGACCAAAAAGATGTACGTTAACACCTGAGTAGCTGATGCTGATAGAGATAAATAATAGATGCTGCTGAGGTAAAAGCAAATGTATTCAAAAATACTTAGATGCTAGTGAGTACACGAACGCGATACGCGGCGATGATGTGCGAAGGTGAATCGTGAACTGATTGATGCTATTTACAAAATTATGCATTCGTGTAATAATGATGATCGGGCGATTTGATATGTGCGGTGAAACCGTACAGACTATATAAAGCTATACTAGCCCGATATGTTAATCACTTCTTAAATTATAACACTCATCAATATTTAATTGACCGAGCGAGCTAAACGAGTGAGGTCTCTAAATCGAGTTGGGACAAAAACACATTGTTTGTATGTATGTATGTTTATACCGCGATAACTGCCGAACCGATGGTATGATTTTGTTGAAACTTTGTAGGCATGTAGGAAATATCAATAGAATTTTCAAGTGCGTTGGGCATTAAAATCGGTTTAGTAGTTTTGAAAATATTCATAAAAATGTCCGCGATTGTATAGTAAACGAAACCATAGCGCGTTTTAAATTTGGATAGTGCCATCTAGGTGTTACTTAGGGAATTAATTGTATTAGAAATATCGAAATCAGTTCTAAGCAAGCAGTTGTAGATGATTTTAAAGCGAATACATCGGAAAACTCAATATTATTTTACGTTTGGCATCAAAATCCGTTAAATAGTTTTTGAGATATTCGCATGAATGTACAAAAATAAATATTTATTGATAACTCCAAAGCTGTCCGTTTTCGTTGATAATCAAAATGTATGTAGGAAACGTTATGATACTTATGATATCAAAATAGATTTAGTGATATTCAACCGACTTTCAAAAAAAGAGGTTGTAATGTTTTTTTTCGTATTTGTTACTTAATAACTCCGTTATAACTGAAACGATTGAAAAAACTATATTTAAGTCCGATAAGGCATACTTTCAGTTTAGTCCAGTAAAATTTTTAAAGCTATTAGTTCAGTAGTTTAGTAATAAAATAATAATAACTGTAAAACACCTAGAATTATAGTGATGATGTCGTCGAAGTAAACTAATCATCTTTTTTCCCAAATCACAAAAATAATGTTCTTCTCTCAAATTAGTGGGTCCATCATGAAGATATTTTGAAGTCGGGATATTAATCTACAAGGGTGGGAGTAGAAGATCAATGGACCTTATAGTCTAACGGGCTAAAAAAATTACGATAACAGAAGGAGGTGCTTTTTAAAGTAGATAAATCTCTCAAATATACAGGTCATGAAAAATTAATTGACCTACAAGGTCCTTTAAAAAATCTGAAACGGAGGAGGTTCTCAATTCGAGTTAATGTTGACAGCATAACTCTCCAACACAACCTCTCGTCCGGGCATCAACTCTGGCCCACGTAGGGGGCAGGCAACGGGTACAATTAAGACTTACCTGGCTAACGAGGCTCTGTAAATAACAGCATTCCTAAGGAGAGTTGACGTCAGGCAGACGGCCGGTCGTAAAATATTAGCCAAATTATAGGAATGGTTACAACAAGAAGGAATGTGTCTATAGATAGGGCGCCGCCGCAAATTGTCTCTAGATATGGAGAAGACAGACAGTATAACTTCATAACTCCATCATGTCTGAACCGATTTATTTCTTTTTTGTCTTAAAGGATATACTTACTTTCAATGAAATTCCATAGATATTCCAAATTCCGTAGAAATAAACAACGTTAATAAAATCGTAGACAAACTATTTTAATACGGTTTTTATCGCGTTTATTACTTACTTACTTGCTGTTTCTCGCAGCTCAGCCTGCGTCAAAAGGTAGCCTATGTTTGACCCCGACTCTTCAATTATATTCATATGGAATTTCATCAAAATCCGTTTAGCGATTTGGCCGTGAAAACGTAACAGACAGACATGCAGACTTTCGCATTTCTCATCCTCCTAACAACAAGCAGCTAAAATAATTAAAAATAGTTTAATGTAATGTGTAACAATCGCAAAAATATAAAAAATCATTAATTCGTAGAAAGTCAGTATGACTGGCATATGAAAGAACGATAATACAATTATCCAAATAAACTCGATTCAACATTTTTGATCTTTCATATTTTTAAATTCACTTTCTTGATCTTAAAATATTTTATTTATATTTTCTAAGACTAATCGACCCCATATTACTACGAATTAATTCACGGCCAATAAAATGCTATTTTTGGGGTCAGTCTTAATTGGGCAAAATCCATGTAGCTTGAACTCCAATCCAATAGTTTACACCCTGGTGTTAGAGACGTTAATGGCCCCTTTTTGCCTTGGTCTACTTATATTTATCGTCTTCGTCCAAGGGTATTTTCCAATCGCGTCCTGAGCTTACGCTTCGGAACGTAAGGTATGCTGTTTATCTTGTTTCTAGATTTGGCAGTACTGGTTATTCCCATGGAGCGACTGCCTTTTGACCTTCGGGATGAACAGAAACATGGTCAGAGGTGTTTTAGTGGCTGACACTGTCAGATTTTTCAGAATGCCTAAGGGCACAGGATTACGATAAATCTCTCCCAGGTGTATGAAACTTATGGGCTCAGAATATCTTAAATGGCCTCAGTAAATAATGGGAAGTTTTTTTTATTTTTGTGGGTAAACTTTATTATATGAAATTTGCGAGGTCTACATATCGCGACGAACAACTAGTTAGGCGTAAACAACCGCTTGGACGCTTAAAACTGTTAGTCCTCCATTTGTCTCTGCCCTGAAGGCTCAGAAGATAAAGTACAGCCTAACCTACATCTAGGTCAGCCGACCTTTAACTTTCTATTTTCTCAAAATTCTTAGCTACTCTTTGTTGGCAAATAAATTAACAACAAAGAGCTCAATCAAATAATTTGTGGTGTATAATAGGTGTAACAGCAATTTTAGATAGTACGACCACAGAATACCACGATTGCCGCAGCTTAGTTCCAACAGGCACAACAAGGTGCAGCAATCACGGGCACTTACTGATTGCAAAATTTCGTCAACGTCCTGATGTTGTGTTCCAGAGATGTGAAGGGCAATCAACTGGAGCGCGTGCCGGAGCTGCGGGAGTGTGCTGAGCTGCGCGTGCTGTGAGTCTTCCATCTCCTACTTATTAATTCATCCTCGTTTTTAACATCCATAAAATTATCTATTCTGATCTATTTCCTGTTGTTATGGTAGCAAAGATAAGCGCCCCAAAACCCCGCGCTGAACTATACACTGCCGCCTCAATTACAATGTTCAATCGTGATAAGCACAGCTTGTATTACATCGAATACTTATTAAAATAATGCTAATAATTAACATATAAACGAAATTTACATTAACACATTCTTCATACGATAAATAATTAAAGTTACTTAAACCGTCTTACTTTATGAAGGATAGCAATCGAATGATGCTCTGCGCAGCTGCTATGTCGTTTAGAAAGAGTGGATGACAGTTGTAACAAGAACCAGAAGCAACACATGCGCTTGAGTCAACATTTTCTAAGCTAATACAATATGTCTACTTATTAACACTTTCACAACAATGGCACTCAATTGTTATCTACGTCGAGAGACGTTATTGTCCGCGAAAGTGTTAACTGAAATATTAAACAACTTTTAGATTAGTGATAGTATATACGTATAAACAATGAAATAAGAAAGCTAACACTAGTGTATTTAGATCTTAAATGAGAGCATCTTGAATTAAATTACACTATCTGTGATTTATTACAGGGAGCTGTCAGACAATCAGATCTCATGGCTGGGCGGCGACGCGCTGCGGGGTCTGTCCCGCCTGCACGACCTGCACCTCGCCGGCAACCGGCTGCACGCGCTGCCACGAGACGCCTTCAGAAACACGCCGAGGCTGCAAGTACTGTTAGTATTGCCAACCATATATTTATAACCTTTTGAAGTAGTTAAAAAGTTCCTAAATCTATGATATACCTTCTTAAATATAATAATATAAAACTCTAACGGCATGGTGTACGTACAGGGTCGATCAATTATTTAACCCACTCATTATGAATGAATCCGATTCCCAATGTCGTTTTAAGCTCAGGCTTCAAGCTAAGGAAAGTTTAAAAGATGAAAAGCCTATATTGTTTTTCTATTATGCTCCTAGATTTGGCGATTACTGGTTGTTGTAATAGATCGAGTACAGCCAGAACGTACTTCGGAACAAAAATTCTAAATTATGGATTTTTTAAATAGGTACCTAGACCTACTGCGTCTAAATTAAATATTCGAACTCACGGCGCCTTAATAAAACTCTTAGGAAACGAAAATTCAGAAATAGAAGTAATAATAAAAAAATGACCATTTTATGAAAATCTCAAGTGTCAAAGGTCTAAGTATCAATAACGACCTTTATTGAATGTGGACTAATGGGGCGGATCGGGCCCAGCCCAGGTAGACGAAATTAAAATTAGTTTCCTGCCGCTCTCCCGCGGACGCCACGCCAGCGATCGGACCAGCGAATTGTTGCCATTCTTTCAAAGATTTCCAGATTTTATTCCTTTTAATTCCCGATATTGTTGTTTTTAAAGTCTATTTTATTAATTGTATAAAACTTTGAAAAACAATTGATAAACAAAGGTTTCGAAACCACTGTCCAAATTTTTACAGTGTATTTAGTCCGTAAAACTAAATGACTTATAATAAAAAATTTGTTCTGTTCTATATATAACCGATGGGTCCTGTATATACTGTATATAACCGATGGGTTATCGACCAGTCAAACAATTGACTGACGCAAAATTTTTGGCGAACGAATAAAAATGTTATTTTATCTTATCCAACATCAATGAAAATATAAGAGTCCAATTCCATCTATCATTTCACCGTCCATAAAACATCTGAATTTTTTGCCAAATCAGTAAATTCAATACTTACAAAAACAAGAGTTTTTCTTTATTATTTAAATTACTCTTTTAGTTTCTTTATACAGTTGGCAATTCTACCCGCACGCCAGCCGCTTCACTGCCGGTATCAAAAAGACATCGAAGGCTCGTAAACAGATCCCTCCTGAAAGGTTCTGAAGATTCTCAATTAGATATGCAAAGGAGGAAACGATGCCGTCAAGTGGTCCGGTTAATTGGAAAAAGTTGGTGGACGAGCGGGGGTGGGGTGGGAAGACGGTAAAGGGGGGCTCGCGGTCCTTCGATAGTTTGTTGTTGGGATATACTCTAATTCTATTATAAATAACCATTTCGTATATTTTGTTTTACGCGCTATCTTATTTTCTGAAAATTAAATATTTCTAAATGTTGAATCAGCTGATGACGGAAATGGAAACTTCGCTAAGATAAGGAAGAGAGATAATTATACTTTCTATTTGTACGTCTCTAGATTTATGATAAATAATGACGGTATAAAATAATTTAACCCACATTTTTTATAGTGTTAATAATTGATGAAGAGTTGTTCTAAATTATTTCATGTAAACAACAATATTTTTGTCAATATTTTTAAGGCGCTTCCCTCTTTCTGCACTCGACAAAATCATCCCATGACCATTCCATTTTGTCTATATACCATATTCTTTTCCTGACATACTTAATGTCTTTGAAAATCTTGTATTAATATCTCGGTAACAGAATTTAATTAACTTTATTGACAAGAAATATGTTTATTGAATGGAAGCTGGTAATGATATATTGAAATTAATGTGTACGTAATTAAATTTAGCGTAAACACGAGTTTCCGCCTCACCGCGGGTATTCAAGTTTGCTATCTACAAGTTAAATTTTGAATTTAAATACATTTACCATATGAACTCCATGGCTAAATACAAATACCCAACTATAACAAGTATAGTGACTATAAGCTGCACTACTGGAGTATGCAGACTGAATTTAATTAAAATTAACACCATAGAGAACAGAGGCAACCGTAAAATTTTCAACCAGTGATTTCTTTAAGTATATACTTTATCTTTCAGCAGATATATTTTGCTTGTCATGCGGTAATAGTGATCGATAAGAAAAATTTCGCGAATATTCGAGTGAGAGGTCTCTTCTTTTATACAAATAAACAAACTTGAGATAAATGTAATCCTAGTTTTTGTTTTGTTCTGAAAAATATGAAAATATGTCCAAGTAAGTTCTAAAACTTTCATTCATCACCAAGACACGTAAACCAATAACGTACCCCTTCCAAGGAGCGCGAGGCAGGCTAGCCATCCATCACGGAAGGTAATTGTATTTGTCAGGAGACGGGCTTCTCGGCATTGCTGCCATCTGGGGCCTAGACTAGTACTAGCAATTAAGCAGTTATACTACGTAGGTATTGGTACGACAATATTCCTATTATATTATAGACATGTGCGCCGGCGGCGTGGCGCACGCCGACGATAAAATCTGCCACGCCGCCGCCTCCGTCGTTGTCATCAGCGTAATCGGCGTCAAATTTAAATTATTAATTTTATTCAAAATTGCGTGTTTAATTAACAACATATCAGCATTTCTTTGTGGTACTGTCTACAGAACTAATGGAAACGTTTTTTTATGTGTCCGCTACCCGTAGAAAATCACCACCATCAAAGTCTAAGATTTTTCTCTTGCTTCTCCTTCATTTTCTCTTGATTCTCTATCAACTTTCCTTAGGCATTAAACTGTATACTATTTCAGTTTTAGAGTTTTTCGTTACCTCCTTTCGGCCTCTGACGTATGGTTTCTTTAACGCCCACTAGCATATTAACCGCAGGGCTTTTAAAATAAAAAGTCATGCAGTTTCAGTGAATGGACTGGATACGTACCTACATAGAGAAAATTGTTTATTGTAATAGAAAAATATTTACTGTTTTATTGCAGGAACTTGGAGGAGAACGAGATCGAGCACATCGATATGGAGGCCTTCGAACCTATTTCTAACTTAGAGGACCTGTGAGTAACAATCTCATCTAAAACAATATTTTTTTAAGTATCCAAAGATACCCTTTAGATAAATATCAAAAACAAACATTTTCTTTCCCAAACTTTATTTTATTTATTTTTTTACATAAAAAGGTTGGGGAAATAGTTTCTTCGCAATTTTTAAGAAAGTTCAAAATAGTTTTTAATATAGTTTATTTACATTTAACTAAAGTATTGAGGTACCATTTTGTTCGATTACTTTTTGCCATCTTGTAGGTAGGGACATGATTCCATTGCTATAGAAATTTTGAGGCTTCTGATCAAAATACCACGATAAGTGGTTTTGGCAGTCCTCTCGTGATGTTAACCTGACACTGCCTAAAGAATTCTGAAGAAACCGAAACAGGTGGAAATCTGAAGGCGCAAGGTCAGGACTATACGGCGGATGCATTAACAACTCCCAGCCAAACTCTCTTAATTTTTGCTGAGTGGCTAAAGATGTGTGAGGTCTAGCGTTATCATGATGAAAAACCACACCCTTTTTGTTGATTGATTCCGGCCGCTTTCTTTCAACTTCTTGCTTTAATCTCATCAGATGTCCGCAGTATAGTTCAGAATCGATGGTCCTGCCTAGTGCTAACAGCTCAAAATGAATAATGCCCTTCCAATTCTACCACACACACAGCATCATCTTGTTGCGAGTTAACCCGGCTTTCGCCACGGTCTGTGAAGCCTGGCCAGCCTTTGACCACGACCTTTTTCGCACGTTCTTATCGTACGTGATCCACATTTCATCACCAGTTATCAGCTTCTTCAAAAATGGTTCAGTTTCATTACGTCGTAATAAAGAATTACAAACGCTTAAACCACATTTGTGCTACTCTCACAGACACTGCACTATGTTCATAAACATCGTAAATTTTTTTCGCGGCTTGCGTTGCTTTTTACTTTTTTTTGTAGTAAAATTTTAAAATGTATCGAATTTCTTCATTTGATTTATTGACATTAACAGTAAGAAAAACAAATGAAAATCACACATTTTCCTAATTTGAATTTGGAATTTATCTTCTTTAAAATGTAGACTTTTTATGATACCAAAACCAGCCAGATACAAATAGTATAGCCAAAGAGATTTTATTACAGTTCATGCATAATATATGCGAAAAGACTTTTTCCCCAACCTAATAATTTCACACAATTTCAGAAACGTAGGCAACAACCAGTTCCCGTGGCTGCCGGCGAGTGGGCTGCAGAGGCTGCTGCATCTGAAAGCACACAACAACCCGCACCTGCGGCATTTCCACCCACCGGAGCTCTTTCCGAGGATACAGGTAGTTTAGGGGACTACTAATAGATGGCGCTTAAAAGAAATTCATCGTTAACTCAAAGCGTTTGGACCCATTTTGACCAAGTTATGTTTTAATTTTAAATGTCTGTTTACATATATAACTGCAGTTTAATAACATTGTAATAATGTAAATACTAAATAAAATCAGTGAATATCAAAATGTTATTGAACTGCCGTGTTAGAAATAAAAATATGCTTAGAATTTCGACGCAACGACGTTAACCTAGGGGTTTACTGTTTCTAGACGCTGGTGCTGTCGTACGCGTACCACTGCTGCGCGTTCCTGCCGCTGATGGAGCACGCCGGCGCGGCTGCGGGCGAGGACGAGCGGCTCACGGACTTCGTGCTGGTGCCGCCGCAACACGTCGACCTGGCCGCCTGGGCCAACCTCACCGACATCTGGCCCCACTACCGTTAGTATTTGACCGCGTGCTATTCAAATGTATGATATGTTGACTTGATACTGGTTTTGATCAATAGCGGGAACGTCGTTGGTCGCTACAGAACATCAGCCGTGCGGGAGTTGGGGTAGTTGGGACATACCAAGAGAGCCTACATTCCCACAGGCTATTAGCTAATAACCCTCACCTAACTCTATCTTTTAAGACTCTTAAAATCTTGACATCTAGGTACCTAATTTTCCATTGTTCTTCACTATTATGAGATTTTTATGCTCAAAATGTATTTTTTAATTACACAGTAAATGCATCTGGAAGCGGTGACGCCCGCGTCCGCGCCGTAATAGCGAACATGGGCGCGGGGGGCGGCGCGCTGTGGGGCGCGGGGGCGGGGGACGCGGGGGACGACGGCACGCGACGCGCGGTCGACCTGCGAGGGGACACACCGCGACGCGTGCACTGCCTACCCATGCCAGGTGAGACCGCGCCTTGTGACCTGTCACCATCACAATGCTTTTTATATTGCATGCTAGGCCATACGGTTGGAGTCTACTTCAAAACTATTTCAATTTTTCCTATATTTTCTGAGCTAGAGAAATCCTTTCCAGGTCCGTTTCTACCGTGTGTTGACCTGTTCGACTGGTGGACTCTGCGTTGTGGCGTGTGGGCCGTGTTCCTGCTAGCGCTGCTCGGCAACGGCACAGTGGTATTCGTGCTGGTGTTCAGCCGCAGCCGCATCGACGTGCCACGCTTCCTCGTCACCAACCTCGCGGCCGCAGACTTCTTCATGGGCATCTACCTCGGCTTCCTGGCAGTGGTGGACGCGGGGACGTTGGGCGAGTTCCGCGCGCACGCCATCGCCTGGCAGATGTCCGGCGGCTGCCGTCTCGCCGGCTTTCTGGGCGTGCTCTCGTCTGAGTTGTCCGTGTACACGCTGGCAGTCATCACGCTGGAGCGTAACTACGCCATCACGCACGCCATGCACCTCAACAAGCGGCTGTCGCTGCGACATGCCGCCGGGGTCATGGCGGCCGGCTGGGCATTCAGTCTGATTGCGGCCGCGCTGCCGCTGTTCGGCGTATCCGACTACCGCAAGTTCGCGGTGTGCCTACCCTTCGAGACCTCCACGCCGGTGGCGCTCGGCTACGTCGTAGCACTGCTCGTGATAAACGGCGTCGCCTTCCTCGTGCTGCTCGGCTGCTACCTCAAGATGTACTGCGCGATCCGCGGCTCGCAAGCCTGGAACTCTAACGACTCCCGTATCGCGAAGCGCATGGCTTTGCTCGTGTTTACGGACTTCCTCTGCTGGTCGCCGATCGCATTCTTCGCGCTCACCGCCGCGTTCGGAGCGCAACTCGTATCCCTCGAGGAAGCAAAAGTGTTCACAGTTTTTGTCCTGCCGCTGAACTCGTGTTGTAACCCATTTCTGTATGCCATTTTAACTAAGCAATTTAAGAAGGATTGCGCTCTCGTGTGCAAAGCTATAGAGGAGTCTCGCGTGACTCGAGGCATAGGTCGCTGCCGTCACTCTTCCAACTTCAGCAACCGGCAGACGCCGGCCAACACCAACAGCCTAGCCGAGCGCTCGTCGCGGGGGCAGCACGGCGCCACGTGCGCCTGTCGCCGTCTGCTTCCGCCGGCCACCGGATCCGAGGGCGGCGTCAGCGCCGGCACCGGCACCGGCGCCGGGCCGGCACCACCGCGCCGTGCCAAGCATGAGCGGCTCATGCGGTGGCTGCGCACGTGCGGCCGCCGCGCGGATCCCACGCCCGCGCCCGCTCCCAGGCTGCCGTCCGCGGTCCCCGCGCGGACGGGATCCGTATCGTCTTCCGTAGAGTTCTCCTCGTCGCGGTCGGACTCCTGGCGAGCGTACGGTCGTCCGCCGCCGCCGCCGCGTCGCGCCGCATCGTGGCTCGTCGCGCGCAAGACGTCGCAAGACTCGAACCTGTCGTCGTCACGCAACGACTCGTCGGGTTCCAACGCGACCGCGTCGACGGGCACGTGGCGCACGTCGCGGTCGGGCGGCAGCGCGGCGGCGGCGCGGCCGAGGCTGGCGCGGCAGGCGGCCGTCACGGCGGACGAGCCGCCCGGGTCGCCGGCGGTGTTCCGTCCGCCCGCACCCGCCGCGCTGGCTCCGCGCCACTTGCAGACTATCCCTTCGGCCGCGGAGACGGAGGCTCAGCCGGAGGAGCCGGACCGCTGCGCCGCCTGAGGGCGCCACCGCGAAGACTGATCCTCTCCCGCCGCCGCCCGCGCCGGAACACATGCTGTGTCTTACCGAGCCGTCCATTAGATTCCGATCGACCCTACTTCTACGGGTCGGTGCCACAAAATAAAAAACAAACCGACCCGCATAAAGAAACCCCTCGCAGATTGCCGTGACGCGGCCCGGCGCACTCGGTGGCTCGCGACTCGCGTCTTCGTAGACGTGATCGTAGCGAAATAAGTAATTATTATAGTTATTATTGTGTTTGGTGAATGAACGAGTGATCTGCCGGGTGCCCTTTAGACTTAGTCGCTGTAGAATGTTTTGTACCTACAGTATTAATTTCATGACAATTATTGTAATGAATACAAAGTCAAGTATTATAGTGACGAGATATTTATTTAGAAAATTTTTGATATAAGATTATTTGTAAAACATTGATAACGACTATAATATAGCTAATATATATAATGTTTATTTAAATATTTATACATAGGTGCCGATCGTACTATGTACGTTACGTATTCCTAAGTGATATTGTATATTTTCGAAGATAATTGTTAAATGTTACCGCAGGCCTCATGCCGCTCTGGCTCGGGCTATCGAATTGAATATATTCGATGGAAGTATTTGGTATGTTATACATAGGGAACGATTGTTAACACTAGATGTAAATTTGAAACAGATAGGGAGATGATGCGACGACTAAACCTTACTTTATAAGTGTTCACTTAAGTAATTATCAGTACTAAGTACGCCAATAATTCCTCACCATAAAATAAAACTCTGAAAAATATACCAATTAAAAACTACTGTAAGAGTTAGATTTAATAATATTATTAGAGCTATAAACGAAACATTATAATAATATGCAAGTCAGAATCTACCTACATGTCAGGACAAACAGCATTTTTTTATTCAAAAGTTTTAATTTATTTAATTAAATCGGAAAAAAATGTACAAATTGAATTAAGCAACCGTTACTAAATAAGACGAAGTAATTTGCAGTGACTTAAAGGTGCCTTTAATTTCCAGAGCTGGACTCGACCTCTACTCACTATTATTGCTATAGATAGCATAATCTCAAATACTTCATTAGTGACTCATGAACTCATGAATTCACTCCCGCTGTTTCTCGCCCCAAAAAAAGTACCGGAGGTGTAGCGCCTTCTATCGCTAATTCACAAGATTTAAAAAAATATATAAGTAATCAACCGTAGTTCCTCATTTCTCCGCGAGAGTTCATTTCTCCGCGAGAAGACTATTTAAAAATACCTATGACTTATCATAAAGCTGTCGCCGACACATCTCCCTATGCCATAAATCTAGATAAGTATAATTATTGTTTCAGCGTTATTGTTTGTTATAAATAAATAATGTTAGACTTAGTACATAAGTGTATATAGGAAATATATTTATTGAAGTCCGAGTGACGCGTGACCGAGAGTGTTATTTATTTATTTATTGTACTATGCAATAAATGAGATTGCCAAACATGTTGCTTTTTATTGTTGCATCACTCCCAAGTATGGTGGATCACAGCACAGACTCAGACATACAAACACACGTAAGAGTTATAAACCCCGAGAATTTCTTTTACTGTATGTAGCAAATGTATGTTTTTATATAATATTTATTTTTTAAAGAATAAGCATTTGAATATGTAACTATTTTGAATTATATAATACAATATGGTGCGGCCCAAGAAGCAGCGTATTGCGCTCAAAAGATCTGACAGTCGCCGATAAGACGAAGAAGAACATGCCTAGCAACTCTACATTTTCCATGATATTTCATTACACAGTTTAATTACAGTTACAAAAAATATTTAAAAAAAAATACAAATGGATTGCTTGCTCTATTTTCACAGGCCGATGTGACCTTCTATAAAGAACTGCTAGTTAACAATGCCAATCGTTAAGCATCTGTTAAATAATATTTTTGATTCTATATAAAAACGCGAACAATGTACTACATTTTGTTGCACCTGAGCACATAATACAAACAATCGCTCGTAACTTTGTATGTAGCCAACGAAACGCCGCGACAAGCACTGTTGTAGTCCAGGCTCGAGCCTTTCACTCTTGCTCAGTGGTCAAGTGTCTTGTGGTGGCGAGTGGTGGAGCGCAGAAGGCTCGCTGCCAGCTCGCGCCGTCGCCGACAGCGGTACTACGGCTTCTTCAATATCGCGCTCGCGGAGCTCGTCGCGCCGCGCTCGCCGCGCTCGCCGAGCTCGGAACTCCGCGAACTGGCGGCCGAGCGGCTCGTCGAGCAAGTCGGGTCGCCGCCGCCTCTCCTCGCTCGCCGCCGCCGCCGCTAATGCGTCTTCGTTCTCTTCATCCACTTCCTGAAATTTAGTTTATATTCATTTGCATAAAGTATTACACAAAAAATATTATGTTATTAAACTGTCATTTTGTTTATTTTAACGCCTTCAACTTTGGACCCGATGGATTGTAAATCCGTTTTTTTTTTATTTACATCGAAAACGTGGATCCACGTTTGATTAAAGATTTTTTTAACATAATACTTGAAAATTATAAAAAATAAATAAAATAGGTATGCATTTTTTAAGTAACATTTTGCTACTTCTACGCCCTCTCTGGACATCCTTTAGAGTTTTTGATCAGTTTGCCAGCGCAGTCGCTAAAAAAAATTTGCAAAAAAAATCTAATTTTTCTTGCTATCGCCACTACGCTATTTATTTATTTATTTTATTTATTTATTATAAGGAAGACCAACAGCTTATATCTATACAATAGGTAAAAAACTTAAGCAACTTAGAAGCCAATTATAGGTGGTCCTCACAGATAGAACTAGAATAGTACAACTAACAAACCAAACATAGTACACACGGTCGTCGGCACATTTTGAAAAAAAAAAAAAATTTTTTTAAATATTTCCATTAATCGGAAGCAACACCGTTTAGTTTAGTAAAGGAAAACAATTTAAAGTTAAAAATCATCAAACCAAAAATCAACGAACTACCCTAAACATTACCCTGCTGGAACAAATGGTCATATAGAAGTAACTTAGCCCTCGCTATACTTGTAGTGAACAAATCAATATCCACAATTTGAGAAATAATATTGAAATTCTTACCTGCGCGCAAAATAAACGAATTCTGTCGATAATTAGTGGATGTGTTCGGTATAAAAATATACTATACTGCTATAAAAAGGCATAACAGATGAAATGACCTCTGTTGTGTAGGAAATTACTAAAGAATTTTCTTGGTAGTTATAGTTGATGACAAGAATGGTTGAGAAATATTCATGACTTTTTTTTTAAGGACATAGTGCACTTTTATTTATTGCAATATTTTAAACATATTATACAGAAATTATTGAACAAAATGGACTAAGCATAAATAACCTACTTTAAATTTTAAATTTACTAAGAAATATGTAATTAATAAAAAATAAAAAGACATTGATAAACAATGAAATACCTAATAAGTTTTTTTTAACTTAAATAAAAAATGGAGCCCAATTCGCAGCCATCACAGGTTAATGTATTCAGAAGGCTGGTGGTATTTCCTCTTTGGATAGCCATGCTGATCCTTTGACCGAAATATGTGCCAGCCCTTGGATCCCCGGAAACATCGACTAGGCGTGAGGATATCTCTTTGAACAAGAGTTTTGCATCCAATTATGATTGTCGTTTCAACAGAAATAATTTAAAGAAAACATACAAACATGAATAACGTGATTACTTTCACCCTCAATGTAGAGTTTACTTGCAATGCGGTCGAGTGCACTAGACTTACTCCAAGGTTGCCAATCTATTTTTTTCCCTACGAAGACTAAGTACCTACTAATTTCCAAACAGGGCCCGAATTGCGGTAACTAAATAACGTATTTACCAAAAGCAAGAAACTATCGTTCCTTTGGTCAAAAACGTTTGTCAAAAAATACCGCGATACCGTTGCAACACAGAAAGTTCGACCAAACATGATGCGGCCAACAAAGTTCACGATAAAAATTATATTTTCTTTGTTTTTTTTATTTTTTACTAGACTTATTTAGCCTACGAGGGTTATTTTTAAGTATGTAAAATAGTTTTTCGATTGAAAATAGTTCGATTTCAAATTACTGTTTTTCGACATTATTGGTGAGATTTAAATACTAAAAATAGCCCTCGTGTTCGGAAATTGATTTTAGTTTGAACGTTCGCGTCATTTAAAATACCGCGATTGCCTTCCAGTTTAGATCTTAAACATCACAAGCCATCATTAGGTAGGAAAATACTAACCCGGTAGACGTTCAAACGTTGCAATAAAACTTATTCATTTAAAATTAAAAAAAAAAGTTAATATCTCGTCCATATTAATTTGTAGGTGATGTTGTCCTCGTATAACACTTGGCTCTTGGGATACGTCGGCCCCAGTATGATAAAGATGAAGCAAATAATGTATGAGCAAGACAAAACCTTATGATGTTAACAACTATTACATTTTCGAGTCGAATTGGCTATTTACTTAATTAGGTAGTACCTACTTAGACTGTCTGTGTGGTCTAGTGTTTAGGGCGTCTGCCTTAGACTCTGAGGTCGTGGGTTCAATTCCCACGGGAAGCATTCTTTGTTTAGTTCTTTCTAGTTAGGTTAGGACATTGCAGGATTTAATCACCTGATTGTCTGATAATAATGATGATGCCGTGCTTCGAAAGGCATGTAGAGCTGTTAGTCTCGGCCGCTATTTGGTGGTCGTTAAAGGAACCACGTCAGAGGGTGAAAAGCGGTTCGGATAACCAGGGTGTATAGGGTTAACATTGCATTAACCATGTAAACCACTCGATTTGAAGATGATGACTTAGACTGTCCGTGTGCACTGCTCTATCTTCTCCTCCAAATCTAAAACCGTGCAACTTTGGTCAATATTATTTGCAGGTATCTACCTTGTAAAAAGCAAAAAATCTCGCATATTATGTAGAGAAGCTTGTACATTCGACAACCCTACTGGCTCTATGACTCGCGACGCTCCTTACCTTGATCTCGACGAAAGTGGCGAGTGTGGTGCGGTACTCATTTGCAAATATCATTCATTCATTCATAAAAGGCTGTACTTCATTCGATTCGACAACCCTGCCTTGCTCTATCGGCCAGACTCCTTACCTTGATCTCGGCGAAAGTGACGGGCGTAGTGCGGTGTCGCGTGCGCGGCTCGGGGCGCCGCAGACGACGCCCGCGCGCCAGCGCCGACGCTGACGCGGGGTATACTGTCTCCATGATGTAGCTTTACGAAGCAGCAATTAATTGTGATGTACCTGGAATATTAATGAATATTCGGACATTCGTGTGTAATTTTATACTGCAAACCCTGGCCTCTCAATTTAAGACTTAACGCGTATGTTACTTTCAGCAAAAGCACGAGTAAATTGGAGCTGAAAGCCGTAGACTTATTCCTGCCAATCAACAAAAAAGAACCAAGTCTAAGATTTGGGTTAGTTCATTAATTTTGCAATAATTACCAGAATTGTCCGTAATTGGAAAATAGAGTATAACTTCATTACTACGGAGGGCAGAGAACACCCAGTGATAAATACCCATTAGGAAATGTTGATAGAGATAGCTCACATTCATAGGAATAATAGAAAAGAAAATAAACGCGTGGGGGTAAGAAGTATTTTATGATGTTTGTAATTAACTTCCTTGTTATTTATCTACTTAAATGATTGACAATGTCTCTATTGACAAGAACGAGCATCGAAACTTCTCCTACAAATGACGTTCCTTTCTTAATGATTGACGAAGTCTCTATTGACAACTTTCCCAATAATTGATGGCAAAGATACATAATACTTTTTAATAAATCAACTAACCAGTAGAAATCAAATAGAAAAAAGTTAGTGTGCGCGTGTCATCCATGTGTGCCGCGTAGTATCTAGGGTAAATAAATATATTTGAAGTATAACGGCATGTGTTAACTGAAGTGGAATAAGTTAGATGTTATCCTTGAAATCTTTTAATAGATTTGGGTTTGGACATGGACAGACAGCAACCGGCTGCAGCGGCTGCCGTCAGCGAGGACCTTGCACGCGCGCCGACTACGAGTGCTGAACGTTGCACAACTGTGACGAACTCATTCAGGCATAAATTAAAGAAACGAGAAGACGTGACATTTCTAAGAAAAACAAGGTGCGATTTGATCATTCACTTTATTTATTGGGGTCATTGGAATGTTATGTACATTACAGAAAAATAAATGGGAGTATTCTAAATTAGAATACTCCCATTTATTTTTCTGTGTGAATTTCTAATGCGCTAGCGAAAGAATAAATAGTACATCTTGCTTCGAGCCGGAGGATTCTGTTAATGTTCTGTCGCCATCCTTTCACCTTAAAAAATATTTTTTCGCTAATAGTGCGTTCTAGAATGATCAGTTCGATAATTTAAGAGAAAAAACTGCGAAGGCTGATATTATTTACAAGATAATGCACCTTCTGACAAAGACTTCTATTTCTACACTCTAAGTATTTTGTGAGGCAGGCGTTGCCGGAAAACGCGCAGGCGACCAGACGCCGTTTATTCTCTCTCGAACCTGATTGTTTACATATATCGGCGCACGCGCACGGAAAACTAATTGCATCAGTAAAGTTCGGATAACTAGTGAATTATCGAAACTCTGAAAATGTATAATAGCAGGAAGTAACGATTTTTTATTTTATACTTATTTCCGGGTTCAGTTTTCTTTTTGTTTAAAGTGCGTGATTCTATACAAAGAGGAAGATTTTCTCAATAGAATAGCGCTCGTGACATCTCCGGTGTTGCAGGCGTTCATAGGCTACGGTAACCACTTACCATCAGGTGGGCCGTACGCCTGTTTGCCTACTTAGTTGTATAAAAAAAAATAGAGAAGTTCCATCATGGTGGGTTTCATCACCTTATGTGAATTAATTAACCTCTTCATTTTGTTAAGATTTGCTTTTTTGAATTAAAAATGAAGCTGAGAGAAAGTTCTTTTTTTTATTTATTAATATTATTATATAATAAATAAATTTTATTATTTATTTATTATATATATTTCACTTAGCATATAGCAGAGAAAATTCTACAGAAATAGAATATTCTTTGATTCTTTGTTTTTTCATCCAGTGGGTAGAGTCGATGGTATTAGAGAAATAATTATTGAGCTGTAGATTATTAGATTTGGGTTTCGCAACTTCCCTGGATTTTTTTCTTGTTTACTGAATGCAGGTAGAGTAGAAAGTAAAGTTGTTGTTAGAAAATATTTAGGACGATATACGATGTCAGAATAATAGAAAGAACTGGTGTTGTTCTTACTTTTCATTAGTTAAATGAGTACTTAAATGATATTTATACAACTGTTTCGAGGTCAGCAAAGAGAGTTGGGGATTTGAGGTAAGAAATTAAAGTTGAAAATTTTGATCACGATCAATGAACAACTTACCTTGGTTACAAAAATAAGAGACACAGAAGTTCGATTTTATAAAAATACACACTGTTAGATACTTTTGCAGTACACAAGCTTAACCTCATTTTTCTCGATTTCCGAATGTCATCGTCACATTGATGAGAAGGTTTCTGGCTAAAAGTCATACACCATGGAGACACCAAAAACGAGGATGTTGAACGCTGATGCACTGAAACACTATTAAGGCATATTATATAGACAGTGGAAAACCGTGTCTCGAACGCGCGGGGCCGTGTGAGATCTATGTGACCGGTGCGGAGTGGACAGGCTCCGCAAGTGGTCGATATTTTTTCCCGAGAAATCCGTATGTTTTGGTGTGTGACCGCGATCGCGATGGCGCACTGCCAGACCCCCCCCCCCCCTTGCCTGCGTTCTGCGCTGGAGCACACCACATTTACAAATTATAGCAAGTCACAGATGTAACTGCCCTAGTTATTTGTTTTCCGGGTTAGAAATATGCTTAAATCATGGAGAAACGGAGTTTCAAACGAGTTGAGGATGCAATCGAGAAAACGGATGAGGATACTTTGAGAGAGACACTACGAGAGGAGGATAATTTGTTACCAAAACAAAATAGATATTTCTACATTGACGATATTTTGATACACGCCCGACCAGCCCGATTGTAAACACTCGCGGAGAAAATAAAATTACTGAACTGTACGAACCTAAATTGTTTGACGTCACCAGCGATTTATGGGTTTTACACAACTTTTAACAGCGATTAAATAGGAAAGGTACACACGACACGACATAGGCACAGAAAAGGTAATAGATATTCTTACTTTGTGACATAGGTACCTCTTTTTCGTCCGAACTTGTTTCTTAGTTACATCTGCTTGTGCTTCAATCAGCTTAAGTTTTAAAGCAAGACAGTGCGACGCTTTAGTCATGGCCCTAGCTTAGAGTTGCAACCCTGAATGACATGAATTATTACATTATAGGAGAGAGTTGAGAGACATGGAGGCCAACGCAGTCGCCGATTTTTCCAGACTGCATAAAGAAAGATTAAAGACATGCCACGGCCTAACAAATTCCATCTATTGATATTTCAGATTACTTCGGAAGCGAAGCACGTACCTACAAAGTGTCATTTAATTATTGTTTCTGAATTCTAAGCCTTATAGATGGCGCTACAATACAACCTACTTACTACTCCGCTGGCTCAGCGACCAGTGGATCTTGGCCTCCGAAACGAGACAGCGCCAGAGTGTTATTCTGCGCGATGACTCGCCAGTTATCAGCTCCCATCTCTCGCAGATCAACTTGCACTGTAGTGAAGATAGCGCAACATTAATCAAATATTTTGAATTTATCTATTACCTAATCTTACACCTATATTCTTAAACCTTAACTCAAACTCGACTCAACCTTACCCCACCTCATTGGTCAGTTGCGGTAGCGGCCGAAAAGAGTATGATTAGTCGTCACAAGCTTCCTTTAATTGAGATAATTTCTCATTGGAGGTGAGTATCGAACTGTCAAGAGGTTGGTCTAGACTCTAGAGGTACCTTGAGGCGTCCTTGAAATTAAATAAAGTAAATATAAATCGGGTTTTTGCCACTTTTGGTCTAAGTATCTACTTACTTTTTGTTATTTTTTGCACTATTCTTTTGTAATTTTCAATTTTTGTGTTTGGAATTGTTATTATAACCTGTGACGTTCATTGGAGTTTGCTCAAACAACCAAGAATGTCGTTTTCAAGGAAAGTTCGAGGACTTCCTTAAGGCGCCCTCGAATGAGTTTGAGTGAAGGACGTTCTTTAAGGTTATGTTTAGGAATACGGATGTTAATCTTAGTAATATACTCATTACTGAATTCCTAATAAAATTCAAAGTCTGAAAGTTTGGAAGTTGTATGTATGTATGTAAAAATCTTTATTGTACACAAAGAACATAGTATCAGAATACAGGTTACAACAAAAGGCGGACTTATCCCAAATAGGGATCTCTTCCAGTCAACCAAACTAACATAGGACATGGACATATGGGCACAGAAGAGGGCACAACACGCAAAGAAATCTTAGGTGCATAGACTTACATCTAACATACAAATTCAATTACACATAAAAACAGTAAGCTCAGCTCAAGTCCGATCGTTCGTAGTATTCCCTAACCCGAGATTTGAAAGAGTGAGAAGACAGCTCTTTTATCTCCAAAGAAAGCTTGTTCCAGAGCATTTGCAGTGTGAATTGAGAATGAGTTGGCGTAACACTGTGAGGAGTATACAGGTATGTTCAACTTTAGGTGGTGAGATGCTCGCAGACGGGGATCAAGATCCCGGAAGGAGAAATTTGATCTGAGATATTCAGGGGAAGAAGGATTAAACAAGACATTATAAAGAAAAGAGACAATATGTAGTTTACGACGTATCCGTATTGGTAACCAGTTCAAACGCTTGCGAAACTCGGAGATATGGTCATATTTCCTTAGCCCAAATACGTAACGAATGCACGAGTTCTGTAGTCGCTCTAGTTTAGCAGTGAGTTCGTCTGTAAGATCCAGGAACGCGACATCAGCATAATCCAGAACAGGTATAAGGAGCGAGCGAGCCAGTAGTGCTTTAGTATCAGTGGGCAGAAAATTTTGCAAACGTCTTAAGGAGTGCAAAGATACAAAGATTCTTCGGCTCAGCTCATTGATATGAGGAGACCATAATAGTTTTCGTCCACAACAATACCCAAATTGTTGACTTTAGAAAATAGAAAATTTAAAAGTTTGACAATATCTGTTGTTATAGCGGCAATAGAATACATCATCTGTGAAAATTACTATCTATCACGGTTCATGAGACGCCTGGTGACAGACGGACGGGCAGCGGAGTCTTAGTAATAGGGTCCCTTTTTACCCATTCGGTACGGAACCCTTAAAACGGCTGTTTGAATGATCACGTGTAGTTTTTAATTTAAAATATTTGGTTACTTTTATATCACGATTCCCATAGGATATGTTCATTAGAATTCTAGTATACGCCCTAGAAGGCGGTGTTTTATTACCAGACCTTAAACTCTAATTATGATATTTAAAATATTTATTTAACTGTGGTGGTGACTTAAAACACAGATTACTGCTATCCTATACAGGTATTCAACCGACATATTCTTGGCTACTCCTTGTTCACTCTCACACAAAGTCTTGTTACGCCTTCTGTTGAAAACATGAAAAGTTGTCTTTCTTGATTTATAACTTTTTAAATACAGCACGCACTTGTGTTGTGATAGAAGCTACGTACGTAATATTATAATCATGTTTAAAAAATATTTCTCTTTTCACCAAAAATCGTAAATCAATAGCTAATATAAATATTTTATTTTTGATCAGATAGAGAAACTTAATTATTTTTCTTAGGCAATGGTGCCTAATGCTTAGACCCTCTGACATGCCTGCTCCTGCACAATCTGATGTTGGAGCAGATTGGACCAATTTTTGTTATCTCTACACACATGCCAGCTTGGCTCTCCTTCGCAATCTTGGTTGGAGCAACTAGGGACAATATTATGTCGTCTCGTTTATGAAATTGGCAAGTAAACTTTTTCATTAAAATGTCTAATTCGTAAACCATTTCGAGGAATAGGCTTAGGGAACAGATTACAATAATCAGATCTTTAGTTAAGCAAGTATTTTTTAAGAAAATCGCAGAAAACCCAATGACTTTAATTTTTTAACAAAGTTAACGTATGACGTAGCCTTTTAACTTCTTGGTAGCACAGGGTAGTGAATAAATATTTTTTGTTTGGTAGCGCTAATTAGGCGCTTCACGTACTTGTCACCCATGTCAAATGTCATCTCTGTTCATTTATACATAACCCATACTTTTTTTACTTTTTTTTGTCGTTTGGAAAAGGCCTTCGCCTACCACCCAGCCAATGAACGGGAAGCTGGGTGGTTATGTGGGACTTGGACAAACTAAAAACCACACGGTGTCAAACGCCGACCGCGTATTGCCGGAACTTTGTGCTTCTTAACGCTCCACAGTCCCGGCGCGGCGGCCGCTACCACGGCGGCCTCGGCTCACGGACGCTCTCCACGGAGCGGCTGCGGGTTAGCCCCCTGGCCTTCACTACCCGCTTGGGTGAAGGCGCGCTTGACACGGGCGCGCCCTTCAACCCGAGGAACCCAAACATAACCTAACTACATCTTCATTACATTCATTTATACATTATAATAAAGAATCGGTGTCCAATTTTAGAAAAATCAGATGTCAACGGATGAAGAGACGACAGTAAAGTACAATGAACAGGCCATTAAGCAATAGATACGAGAAATGGCGTAGGTACCAAGATATTTGGCAATTGTAAACAAACAAGAAACCAACTCGCGGCCTTCGGTCCATCCTGACTTTGACATTTGACACTGACATACATATTTTTTAATACCTTAGTAATTTTAGCTTTCTCGCACTTCGAGATGGCCATTATCGTTGCGTGACGTCATCACTATAAAATCTTTAAAATTAAAAAAAATATATAATTTTAAGAATTTTTTTGTTTAAATTGTATCTCTTAAATAGTCTATTCTATCAATAAAATATATAAAATACACAATTTATTTTTTAGTTGACTAGCCAATTGGGTAGTAAACTTTTTCATGAAAATGTCTAATTCGTAAACCATTTCGGGGAATAGGCTTAAGGAACAGATTACATTAATCAGATCTTTCGATAAGCAAGTATTTTTTAAGAAAATCGCAGAAAACCGTATGACTTTCATTTTTTAGCAAAGTTAACGTATGACGTAGCCGGATAACTTCCGGCTATTCACATTTAATTTTTTAGGTTGGTAGCACAGGGTAGTGAATAAATATTTTTGTTTGATAGCGCTAATTAGGCGCTTCACGTACTTGTCATCCATGTCAAATGTCATCTCTGTTCAAGTAAACATAACCCTTAAATAACCTAACTACACCTTCATTATATTCATTCATACATTTTAATGAAGAATCGGTGGCAAATTATTGAAAAATCAGATGTCAACGGATGAAGAGACGGCAGTAAAGTCCATTAAACAGGCCAATCTGCAATAGATACGAGAAATGGGGTAGGTACCTAAATATTTGGCGATTGTAAACAAACAAGAAACCAACTCGCGGCCGCGGTCCATCTTGACTTTGACATTTGACATTGACATACATATTTTTTAATACCTTAGTAATTTTTGCTTTCTTGAAGTTCGAGATGGCCATTATAGCTGCGTGACGTCATCACTATAAAATCTTTAAAAATAAATAACAAAATAAATATAATTTTAAGAATTTTTTCGTTTAAATTGTATCTCCAAAATAGTCTATTCTATCAATAAATTATATAAAATACACAATTTATTTTTTAGTTGACTAGCCGATTGGCTAGTCAACTTTTCATGAAAATGTCTAATTCGTAATTTTCGTAAACCATTTCGAGGAATAGGCTGAGGGAACAGATTACAATAATCAGATCTTTAGATAAGCAAGTATTTTTTAGAAAATCGCAGAAAACCCAATAACCTTCATTTTTAAGCAAGGTTATCGTGTGACATTTTTTTTAGGTTGGCAGCAGGGCAGTGAATAAATATTCTTTTATTTGGTAGCACTAATTAGCGCTTCACGTACTTGTCACCCATGTCAAATGTCATTTCTGTTAGAGTAAACTTATCCCATACAATAACCTGACTACATCTTCATGGTACATTCATTCATACATTATTATGAAGAATCGGTGTCCAATTCATGAAAAATCAGATGTCAGCGGATGAAGAGACGGCAGTAAAGTCCAATAAACAGGCTTATATGCAATAGTTAAGTAAAGATACGAGAAATGGAGTAACTAGATATTTTGCGATTGTAAACAAATGAGAGAGATCATATCGCGGCTGACTGACGTCCATCCTAACTTTGACATTTGACACTGACATACTACATATTTTGTGGGTTTTTAACGGGAAGCTGTGAAGAGCAGTATCAGCGAAGTGTTTAATTTTCCAAAATTTGTGTTTTTTTTAATGTTTGTGGATAATAATGATGGATTATTAATCGCAAAGTGTTCAATAACAGGTGTGAGTGTTGAAAAGTAATACAGTGTTTGATTTATATTATTTTCATGCTTATTGCCAAAAGCTCCTAGTAATCACTAATCGCAGTTTTTCTACCACTTAGCCTGATTCTTCTGACTAGACTTGACTACCGACTAGACTTTAAGACTTGACTAGGACTTGACGAAACCACACTGTAGGACTGAAGAAGATTGAAAAATTAAGAAGGGCTATAATGGACTTGTATCCATGGCAGTAAAATCTATTACTTAAAAAAAACTGTCAGTTCGTGAAAATAATTCAGAGCACAGAATACTATATACCCTAGCGGGGATTCAGAGTCAGGCAGGATTCGGTGGTGTTTTTTGAGGGTTTTGTTGTTATTATTTTTCACCCAAAATTTAAAAAAAACTATCAGTATGAGTTATATGTTAGGACATTTGCACAATGGATGGCAAGTAGACCAAGCTATATTGTCTGAAGAAGACCGTGTAGTGGTAAGTACTTGCATCTAGTTTCAGCTCTAGCATAGGTTAGAATTTACGAATTTTCTAGATCAATCTGTAATTTCTAATCTTTTGGTACATTCCCATCTTTTTGTACAGTCACATCAATTTACTTTACTTTTGTCAAAAAATAGTGAACAGTACCTATTAATTATTTTGTTGTAGGTCATCAGGTTTGGCCACGATTGGGACCCTACATGCATGAAAATGGACGAAGTTCTATACAGTATAGCTGAAAAAGTAAAGAACTTTGCCGTCATATACCTCGTGGATATCACTGAAGTTCCAGATTTTAATAAAATGTATGTCAGTTTACTATCTTTCATGGCAGACCATATCTTTGATTGAATAGAGTTATTATGTGTCTGATAATTAGTTTTCACTTATTATTGCGGTATGCTAAACATGTTAAAAAAGCAAGTGAGGATGTGTATATTGGCTATGGATGTAACATAGATTGATGTGTCATAAAATGTTGAACTGTTGGTAACAAGAAAAAGAGTGGAATTGTTAGAAGGTATAAATTTTTCAAGTTAACATTTCAACATAGTAAAAACTTTTACAGAGCCCTATGTAAGCAAAATCATAAGGACACTGCAGGACATAGCACAATTTAATTTTCTAATTGTTTTTGCCAGTTTCAAAATATCATCATTTAGTTAAATTAAACTATTTTAATACGGTTTTATCGCGTTTATTACTTATTTATTTACACCTGACGTTTCAAACACTTTACAGCGTTCATGGTCGCAGGCAGACTAAGTTAACATTTGTCTTTGATGTCATAAGATTACAAAACTACCGCCTGAAATTTTTATTGGGAACTATTCCGATTCACGCAGTATTGGCTCACAGTATCTAAGGGTCTTGCAGTCTGCTTCCGAGTTTGCGATTTTATTAAGTTAATGACTGGGTCCCAAGCTGGCGGTACCTGCCATCCATCCTCTCTATTGAAATTAGGATGTTTTTTAATTTCAATAGCTTCACGTAACATCCTTGGAATGAATCTGTTTTCCTTTGCAAGGACTTGAGGATTATCAAAACGCATATAGTGGTTGGGTTTGTCTAGAGCATGTTCACAGACTGCAGACTTGGTTGAGCGTCTATTTTTCAAGTCAGCAATATGTTCTTTTATACGAGTATTAATGCTTCTCTTTGTTTGCCCAATGTATGATAAACCACAGTCACAGTCAATTTTATAAACTCCAGCATCTTGCAATGGGATATTGGATTTTACAGGTCTTAAAAATTGGTTTATTTTCTTATGCGGCTTGTAATAGGTCTTGATTGAAGCTCGCCTAAGTATGTTACCAATCTTGTCCGTGACTCCCTTTATGTATGGTAAGATGGCAGGAAAACGATAAACTGTGTGTGGCTTGGGTCGACTTCTGTGACATATGTGTGGGAGGCTGAGATTGTTGCTTCTTAAGACAGACTTGACTCGTTGAAGCTCCTCCTTAAGATGGTGGGTGTCACAGATGCCGTGTGCTCTCTGTAACAAAGATTTGCCTACGGTAGCTAACTGACATGGATGATGGTGAGATTTACCGTTGAGATATTTGTCTGTGTGGGTGGGCTTTCTGTACACAGTGTGACTGATACTATTGTCAAGATTTCTAGTTATTAAAACATCAAGAAAGGCTAATGAATTATTGATCTCAGGTTCCATAGTGAATTTAATTTTACTATTAATGGAATTTAAATGATCTAACAAAACAGAGACTTGAGTTTTGGGGAGTACAACAAAAGTATCATCTACGTACCGTTTGAACATCTTCGGCATAGCCAGGGTGCTTGAAAGAGCCTTCTCCTCAAGGTCTTCCATGAAAATGTCGGCAACAATGGGAGAGACTGGAGACCCCATAGCTACACCGTCAATTTGCATGTAGAATTTGTTTTCCCAGAAGAGATAGCCTGATGTTAAGCAATGCTCAAGTAACTCTGCATACTCTTGAGGTAGATGGTGGTCCTCAAGCCTTCTCTTGACAATATCAATACAGTCATGCAAAGGTAGGCTGGTAAATAATGACTGTACATCAAAACTGACCATTGTGTCTTCATCAGTTAATCGTAGATCTTTTATTAAGCTGATAAAGTGATAAGAGTCCTTGACATTAGTATCAGTATGACCACGAAGTTGTGTTAATATCTTCACCAGGTGTTGTGCTAGTTTATAAGTTGGCGAATCTATTTGGCTTACAATTGGTCTTAATGGGTGGTCTTTTTTGTGTATTTTTGGAAGGCCATATAATTTTGGTGGTTTCACACAGGAAGGCACGAGCGACGTGATGTCTAAGTTCACGTGCACATGCAAATTGACGGTGTAGCTATGGGGTCTCCAGTCTCTCCCATTGTTGCCGACATTTTCATGGAAGACCTTGAGGAGAAGGCTCTTTCAAGCACCCTGGCTATGCCGAAGATGTTCAAACGGTACGTAGATGATACTTTTGTTGTACTCCCCAAAACTCAAGTCTCTGTTTTGTTAGATCATTTAAATTCCATTAATAGTAAAATCAAATTCACTATGGAACCTGAGATCAATAATTCATTAGCCTTTCTTGATGTTTTAATAACTAGAAATCTTGACAATAGTATCAGTCACACTGTGTACAGAAAGCCCACCCACACAGACAAATATCTCAACGGTAAATCTCACCATCATCCATGTCAGTTAGCTACCGTAGGCAAATCTTTGTTACAGAGAGCACACGGCATCTGTGACACCCACCATCTTAAGGAGGAGCTTCAACGAGTCAAGTCTGTCTTAAGAAGCAACAATCTCAGCCTCCCACACATATGTCACAGAAGTCGACCCAAGCCACACACAGTTGATCGTTTTCCTGCCATCTTACCATACATAAAGGGAGTCACGGACAAGATTGGTAACATACTTAGGCGAGCTTCAATCAAGACCATATTACAAGCCGCATAAGAAAATAAACCAATTTTTAAGACCTGTAAAATCCAATATCCCATTGCAAGATGCTGGAGTTTATAAAATTGACTGTGACTGTGGTTTATCATACATTGGGCAAACAAAGAGAAGCATTAATACTCGTATAAAAGAACATATTGCTGACATGAAAAATAGACGCTCAACCAAGTCTGCAGTCTGTGAACATGCTCTAGACAAACCCAACCACTATATGCGTTTTGATAATCCTCAAGTCCTTGCAAAGGAAAACAGATTCATTCCAAGGATGTTACGTGAAGCTATTGAAATTAAAAAACATCCTAATTTCAATAGAGAGGATGGATGGCAGGTACCGCCAGCTTGGGACCCAGTCATTAACTTAATAAAATCGCAAACTCGGAAGCAGACTGCAAGACCCTTAGATACTGTGAGCCAATACTGCGTGAATCGGAATAGTTCCCAATAAAAATTTCAGGCGGTAGTTTTGTAATCTTATGACATCAAAGACAAATGTTAACTTAGTCTGCCTGCGACCATGAACGCTGTAAAGTGTTTGAAACGTCAGGTGTAAATAAATAAGTAATAAACGCGATAAAACCGTATTAAAATAGTTTAATTTAATGAATATCAATCGCGAAAACATAAGAAAACATTATCATTTAGTTAAATTTAAAACCAACATGTTTTTATTCAAATAGGCCAAACTATAGCACTTTTAAATCGTCAATAGTTACTATAGTCTTGTTATTTTTTAAACTGTTCAGCACCTGTTGACGTGCCCTGTAAGTTGTACAAAAAGGAACCTTTATGTCGTGTTAACCTGTATGTAAAGTGCAACGGAGGTTGTGCATTTCTGGAGTAACAAAATAGTTTTTTTTTTGAGCTTTCAACTCGAAAAGAACAATTGTTACAAATTTCTAAGCATTTTGAAACAACCACAAATAATAAATAAATCTGCTTACAGGTACGAGTTGTACGATCCGTGCACAGTAATGTTCTTCTTTCGTAACAAACACATCATGATTGATCTGGGCACCGGCAACAACAACAAGATCAACTGGCCACTCGAGGACAAACAGGAGATGATCGACATCATCGAAACCGTGTACCGCGGCGCACGCAAGGGTAGAGGTCTGGTCGTCTCTCCTAAAGACTATTCCACCAAATATAGATACTAAGTTGTAACTAGAGAAATTCTACGAGCATTGTTTTAGATGTTCCATTTTGTATATAAAAATGAGATGAAATCTTTTTGTTTTTGAAAAGTGTAATTCTCTAGGTAATGTGTAAACTTAGAATAAATCTTTGTATAGTGAATGTGAGGACATCAAAAGATTTGTATGTAAATTTGTTTATTTTACTATCTAATAAATACTTTTGGATTAAGTACTTTGATTTTTAGTTAAATCTTGTGTATTCAGTACATACATATGGTATAGCTTAGATAGAGCAACTAAAACTTCTGGTGGATATTATTAACCCAAGCAAAGGGCAATTCCAAAATTACACATGGTACTGAGCAGTTAAATTTAAGCCAAACATACACTAGGGGTCAAATTGGAACACAACATGACGACACGAAACACTCGATTTAAGTGTTCCTGCAACATTGTATAGTGATACGGGACAGGCCCCGCAACATTCTATGTGACGCGGGACATATTGCTTACTCCCGTGTTGAAAGCGGGAGCACGTGTTGCCGCGACAGTGCTGAGCTGATTATCGCAGAGTGTGGACGTGTTCCTCAATAATGTACGGAGCACTAGTTAACACAATCTCTTTGGGCGACATTTGTCCAGCTACTGACTAGTGTGTACCTACAGGATGTTCGACATCTGCTGGCGTTTCCCAAACGCTTAGACTCCTGTACCCCAAGCACGAATCACTATCGAAAAAAGTTTCGTATCGTTAACGTGAGCATTTAGTATGGGCACTTGAACAGCGCCTCTAGTGTGCGTAATTAGAACTAGTTTTCGAAGCACAAATATTTACATTAGGTTTCGAATAGTCTTCGTATCGAATAGGTAACGTAACTTGAAGCCGTTTGTATGAAGATAGCGAGCACGAATGCTTGAAATGACGTATGGTATCGTAATTGTCGAAGGCTGGCTTGCGAGTTTCTCGAAAGTTATGTCACTTTAAATTTTGCAGTGAGAAAACATTCGTCAGAGTTTATTGGAAGCTTAAAATAATAATAAAAGTGATTTTATTGATACATTTTGATTCATTCAAACAAGAAGTACCCCTCGACATCGTATTTTGTACTATTTAATATCTTATTTATTTATTAAAATACTTTATTGTTCCACATGTAAAAACACAGTAGAAATGGTTATTTGAAAAATATTTTATCTTCTTATTTTATACTTGCATATAATTTGCCAAAAATTGCTCATGTTGCCTAGTGGTTAATAAAGTCGTTTATCCGAGGACTCCGAGGTCACGGGTTCGATTCCCGCGGGAAGCATACTCTGTTTAGTTGTTTTTAGTTTGGTTAGGACATGCAGGCTTCATCATCATCGTGATCATTTAAGCCGCAGACAGTCTCCTAGCCTCCTAATAACGCTTACGAAGAGCAAACAGCAGTCGCTCCATTGTTATATGATTGAAACGTGCCCTAGACTCGCTGAAGCGCAAGGTGAATATTTAACTGGGAAAATATGCTTGGACGAAGAAGAGTTTGACAAAAATAAGGCACATACTTACACGCCATCACAGTTTATTTAAAAATCGCTTTGTTTACAAATAAATAAATATGACCAGCCTAATTTCTTTAATTGAGTACCTCTACAGAATATACACTTTAGCACTTTTATAACCTACACAAAAAACATATTCCAAGTATCCACAAAAATATCCACTGAAAATCCATTTAAAGTAAATAAGTCCAAACTTTTTATAAATCACAAGTTTCACGACACAAGTTCATTTCAAAACAAAGGTTGTCCTTGTAGTGATTAGTGAATGAGCTTTGCTATCGTCTCAAGTGCTAGGTACCTCCGCGTCGATCGTTTAGAAACGCACGGCCCGCGGGCGTATATGGAAACCCTTCCAGTACTCAGAACCAAAGCTGCGGGAGCCTTTAAATGATTGAACATGCACTTTGACTGTTTAAATGCTACCCTGCTTTTAATTCTGTAATGCGGGAGGCTTTACAAACGCAATAGCAGAATTATTGATATGAATTCCTACCGCTACTCAGTATAAAATTTGGCTTATAGGTTTAATTTAACAGAATACGCTCAGTAAGGACTTCTATGGAAACGAGCGAAAATTAAAGAAAGGATGAATATCATACCTACTAAAATAAAAATAATTGAAGTTGCATAAACATGACATTATAATTACAAAATGTAATTATACAAAAATGTAATTAAACAAAATAAAATTATCGAGCGTTAGGTTAGGTTAGGTTAGGTTAGGGATCTGTATAAGGGAAGCGTTTTTATTATGAAGTCTCGAATACTACACCGGAGACAATACCCGAATCCAGCTCGTTCGCAACTCTGAATAGCGGAATGGTTTAAGGCTATTTTTTTTGAATTAATGCTAGGAAGCCCTCCCGCAGCTCAGAAGTACTGAGATTCTGAATACTGGAAGGGTTTCCATATACGCCGGCCCGCGGCATGGCAGTCTCACCAAACAAAGTTCATTATTAAATTAAACAACGAAATCATTTTTTTTTAAGTGAATATAAACTTTTACTGCAAATTCTTCATATTGCATAAAATTTCGACGAGTTTTAAGGTTTACTATGCCCTGGAATCACAATCTTTTTTATTAATTAAATACGGATATAGTTTTTGAACGAAATGTTCATTCAATTTTTAGATCTTTCATTCGATTTTGCTCATCCTTATTTACATTAGCATGACGTCACTAACGTTATCGTGTCGAGGTCTCGATACGATTACGATAGTGCTTCGTGCTTCCACCTTTCGTTGTATTCCGTTATCGTGTCGACTACTCGATACGTTAACGTTACGAAACTTGCAAATATTCGTGCTTGGGGTACTGCACGTATGAGGATCTTTTAGTGGCCAATGACAGAGCGTTGAGCATGGCTACTTGTGATCTAGAGCAGGGCAGAATTATGTGAGTAAGCGCGTTACTGCTTGTATTGCGCCTAGTGTTGCCGAACTATAACGATTATTCCACTATCGATAGTTGACCTCGTAAATCAGTTAGGATATCGATAGGACTATCGATACTATTGATAGATCAAAATGTAATATAATCCTTGTTAATCGCTATGCTATCGATACTATCGGACCTATGGACTCCTCTGCCTCGGCACATGCCCTACACTCAGGGCTTTCGACAAGTTTCAGTTTAAAAAGATGACTGTGGTTTTCAAAGTGTCCTGTCAGTGCTCCTGTTGTCCTATTGTATCCTTGTCTGTCTCCTATTGTACTTACAGATCTTTTTGTGCAATCCGGTGACTTCAGCACCAATCATCGCCTTTGAGTGTATAAGACCCATGGAGCAATTACAAAGAGGAGATGCCGTTTGAAATGGCGCAGTGATGTGATCAATCAATCAATCAATCATTTATTTATTTGTTAAACATAGGTACATAATAAGATGTTTTACAGAGTATAAGACGCACTATGTTTTGCTATTATTGCACAGCATACAAATAAGTATTTCATACTAATATGGTTACAGGCTCACAGCCAAAACAATTCCAAATTTAAAGTCAAAAATATATATTTCATGCACAAACAATAAAATAATTAAGGTGATTATAGGCGATTAATAAACATGTCATATAGTTAATTATGCAATAGTGATGTCAATACTTATAAATTGTCATTAAAAAATTCATTAACGCTTTCATCATTCAAAATTCATCATTGGCGCCTCGCCGACACGAAAGTGGGCGGAGCTTGTCATTGCTCGTGCTCCATGGTTGGAGCCACGGCCGAAACCAAGCACCCCGCACGTCTGCCTTGCGCCCCGTGTAGAGAATACAATCCCGGGATCCCAAATCTCGGGATCCCGGGATCCCGACCGTTTTCTGGCCCCGAAAATCCCGGGACTGTACTTGGCTAATCTCGGGATTTTTGGGATTGCCACAAACAAGTCTAGTTTGTATTCCGTAGTCCGTTGCGTCTTGAAAATAACCTTGCCTAGATTATTTTAATACATTACGACAAATAGCAACTCGTACAATACGTAGGTAGTTAGGTACCCACTATTTACTACACAGGTACAGTCCTAATAATATGTTTGTCGTAGAACTTAGAAGGGACTTCCCCACTCGGAATACTTTAATACAATACTCTTAAGGTAATTCCCCAACGAACCAACAGGGGAATCACCCGATCATCTCATATCATAATATTGTTGCGGGTATTTCCCGTCGGGGATTCCCTATACGAAAGTATAAATATGCAAATCCGGTTTTATTTTTTTCATTTATTGTTCTGTCAGTGACGGGTTACGTAGGCTACGTCATTAAAATTTAAAAGTCAATTATCTGAAATTAAGTATTTCAAATGGCGGGAGACTTTGTTAAACATAAAAAAGACAGTGATACGACGTCAGTGTGGAGTTATTATTTAGTTGCGAAGGACGGGAATAGTGCTAAATGTAAGCGATGCCCAGCCATCCTCAAGACTTTGGGTGGATCAACTAAGGGATTACATACACATTTGTTATCAAAACATAACATCAAGGTTATATCAGCTTCAAAAAGTCAAGATTCTGAAAATCTGAACACAGCACCGCCGCCAGCCAAGCGAAAGTTAGATGATTATTTTATTAAAAGTGCCGACGATAGCTTGGATGATATTTTGGCAAGAATGATTGCATTAGATGGATTTCCATTCAGTGTATTCATAACCTCAGATGATTTGAGAAAATTGCTCTTAGCAAAATACACGGATTTACCAAAGTCAGCCGTCACTGTTCGAAAACGTGTTATGAATTACAGTGAAAAAATCAGAAAGCAAGTAACTGCAGAATTAAAACATTTGAAAAGTGCAGGTGAAAGATTTAGTCTTTCTTTCGACGAGTGGACTTCAACTTCCAATAAACGATACATGGCGGTCAACGTTCATTCATATAAAAAATTTTGGAACTTAGGACTTGTTCCTATTTACGATAGTATGACAGCTGAAAATTGTCTTCGTATATTGCAAGAGCGTCTAAGTAAATTTGACATTTCCCTAGAAACTGACATCGTGGCTATTGTAACCGATGGACCGAATGTTATGATAAAGGTGGGGCGGCTTGTTTGCACTGAACAACAACTGTGTCTCGCACATGGTATCAATTTGGCGGTCTGTGATAAAGCACACTTTATGAAAAACATAATAATTTGCAAGATAGCCCTACCTCAGCTGATACTATAAATGAACCAGCTGTGACTGTTGATTATATGGACGACAGCGATGATGAACACCATTTAGAAGACTTAGACTGTCCAGAATCAGGTTTAATCGTAATGTCACAAAATGATCTTGCGCCAGAACATGTACCAAAGTTAACACAATATGAAAATATTAATAAGCTGATAAAGAAAATCCGCAAAGTTGTAGTGTATTTCAAAAGATCTCCATTGAAAAATGAAACAGTACTTCAAAAATATGTGAAAATTGAACATGGAAAAGAGTTGTCACTTCTTTTGGACTGTAAAACCAGGTGGAATAGTCTTTTAACAATGCTGGAGCGATTTTATCTTTTAAAAGCATGCATTCAAAAAGCTCTTATAGATCTCAATCATCCAATTCGTTTAGAAGATGTTGATTTTGAATTGGTAAATAAAATTGTTGATGTGCTGACCCCAATTAAATTGACAGTAGAAGCAATCTGTCGGCGAGATGCTAATTTATGCACAGCTGATGCCGCTTTGAAATTTCTTATAAAACAACTGTCTAGCAAAAACTCAGCACTTGCCAAAAAAATTAAAACATCCTTAGTGGAACGTATAAAGCAACAACGAAGTGATGATTTAACTGGCGTGTTAAATTATTTACAAAATCCACGAATGGATGATGAAAATCAGTTATTATCGGATTTGGAATGGCACGACTTATTTCCAGTTCCGACACAGGCTTTAGTGAGGAAGCAAATAAAGAGTATTGTTAAAAGACTTAATAGTCGAGATAACACGGAAGAAGAAGCAAGGTCAGGATCACAAACAGATGATGAGCTAAGGTCAGAAACCTCCCAATTGACATTAAAGGAAAAGTTACAGCTGGAAATTAACAAGAGTATGAAATCCCCAGATCCTGAAGCACAAGTACAAAATGAATTGGGGTTGGCAAATAGTATTAGACGTGAAATGAGCCTGTTCGAAAATGGAGGAGTTCGTGGATATCACTTAGAAACAGCATATAAGTATCTATTGTCTATTCCTCCGACCAGCGTAGAAGCTGAACGAGCGTTTTCAGCTGCTGCTTATGTTGGCAATATGACTACGAAGCAGGCTCGGAAGTCAAAACTGCTTTGATATTTCTGCGATTATATTTTCGAAATTCAAAATAGTTATTTTGTGCTGTTTTTTAATTTCTTGCAAAAGTATAGTATTTTTTGGTTTGTGTTTTTTCTTTTCTTATTATTATTCTGATTTGTGTTGTGCAAAGACATTAAAGAATTTTTTTTTAATTACTCGTGTTTTTTATTTTAGCCCAATTAGAAACCACATAGTCTAATCCCGGGATAGGCCCGGGATCCCGGGAAAAGGCTTCAAAAATCCCGTAAGCCCGGGATTGAAAAACATGCTCGGGATTGTATTCTCTAGCCCCGTGTATTCTCACAAATACTTTCTTACAAAACGCTTATTACAGCATCTCCTCTTTGTAATTGCTCCATGGTAGTAAGACCACTCAGTAAGTGCCATTCGGCTTTGTGTCTTTCTCTGACATTTGCTTCAATAGCTGTGATTGCTGTTCCATACGCCAGCCCGACGAAGGGTTCAGGACCTGTGAGTGGAGTACTAGACCCTTCTCTTGCCAGTACGTCAGCTTTCTCATTTCCTTCAATCCCAGCGTGACCCGGTACCCAAACCAGTCCTAGCTTGTTGGACCTACCCAGTTTATTAAGGGAGATCACACAGTCCAAGACAAGCCCGGAACAGATCCTGCTGGAGCCAATAGCAGTGAGAGCCGACTGACTGTCAGTAAGAATATAGATTGTGTAGTTTTTAGGCCTTCTTCTAGATTCAGTTTAGCACGAACAGCAATCGCATATGTTTCTGATTGAAATACAGTAGACAATTGCCCAGATCCGGCAATCCTTATTTGAAGGTCGCAGCTTATCATTCCATTCTTTCCTTGAAGGAACATATCTACATCTACACTAATATTATAAAGAGGAAAGATTTGTATTTTTGTGTGTATGTTTGTAATGAATAAACTCAAAAACTAAAACTACTGTGCCGATTTCAAAAATTCTTTCACCATTGAAAAGCTACATTCACCCTGAGTAACATAGGCTATATACCGCAGGCGGAGCTGCGGTAAACAGCTAGTATTTTATAATTCTTTTTAAAATTGTACACGGGTAGTATTTTATCACTTCCCATGTTTAACACTCTGTCAAGTTCATGTTTGGCCTCCATTTGCATATGCCTTGTCCTGGGTGCGGTCCTGTTCCACAAACCAGCAGTTGATAGCCGGTAAAGTGCTTTACAGGCTTCGCCTTCTATATATAAATGCAGCGGCGGTAGTCCTAGGATAACCTCCATGGCTGCTGTTGGTGTAGTAGGAAATGCACCAGAGATAGCACAGCAAGCTTTAAGCTGCAACTTCCTAAGGGCATTTATACTCGCTCGCGGGTTTGTTTCTACAAATCAAAATCAGTCGTGCGCCGCTAGATGCCACGGTCACACGCGTCGGAGGCTAGGTGTAACCATGAACATCGATACAGAGCGTGTAATTTCGGCCAGTGTTATGGGACATGGCGAATGAATTATATATATAAAGATAGAGATGGCCGTCAAGAAGCATGGCTTGAAGTTTATCGACAATTAATAGAAAATTTTGAAGTACTCATATTACTTATTCAAAAGTACTTTTAGCATACCTACCAATATCTTTTCAATTGGTGCTATCGTGGACTTTGATCTTTGAGTCTTCGCCTTCAAGTGCGGTTCTAATTTTGAAAATAATTCATCATATGTCCTTGTACTTAATTTCAAATAATTGTAAAATTCGTTGTCATTGTGCCTCAACTTCGAAAATTTGGTTACGAATTCTCCGCTGAGTAGCTTGCTTGTCACGAACGGGTTAGGCAGTCGAAGTTGTTTGCGTTGACGTCTTTTTGCCAAATAATAAATAAGCAAATAATCCATGGTAATCTACTCGACACAACAGTACACGCTCGACATCAAAATTATACTAGCAGCGCTAAATGAGACGAGCGCACGCGACGAGTGTCCGCTCGCAGATTCGTGGCCCGCGGAGGACTTCGGAGCCGTTTTCGGAGCCTTGTATCAATCAATCAATGTTATTGCGTATTATGGGTGTACAATGATGTTATATATAGCAATTACAAGATCTTAGACCACAAACAAACAGCAGCGGGTCTAAAATCGCCACTTTGCGCGAATCATAATATGATCATAATATGAATGACATTGCAAATGCTAAAATGGCCACATTTGTATAGTTCATAAAGTGAATCACGAACAATTCATTGCATGCAATTCTGCAGTTTGACATTTTTCTATGGAAATACGTAAAATGGCTCACTTATAAGGAATTGCTTTTATGTCAATCAGCAGAATCGGGTCTAAAATCGCCACTTAACGCGAATCACAATATGATCACAATATGAATGACATTGCAAATCCTAAAATGGTCATAATTTGGCAGTTCATAAAATGAATCACGACCAATTCATTTTATGCAAATCTGCTGTTTAACAGTTTTCTATCGAATTTCGTAAAATGGGTCACTTTTACAGAATTGCTTTACTGTCAAATAGCAGAATCATAAAAAGTTACTCTTCAGCAACATCTACAGTTCATTTCTCCAAATTTCACAAAAATTTGCTCAATTGGCTAGTCAACTAAAAAGTAAATTGTGTATTTTATATATTTTTTTGATAGAATAGACTAATTAGGAGATACAATTTAAACGAAAAAATTCTTAAAATTATATTTATTTTGTTATTTAATTTTAAAGATTTTATAGTGATGACGTCACGCAACTATATTGGTCATCTCGAACTGCAAGAAAGCAAAAATTACCAAGGTATTAAAAAATATGTATGTCAGTGTCAAATGTCAAAGTCAGGATGGACCGAAGCCGCGAGTTGGTTTCTTGTTTGTTTACAATCGCCAAATACATAGGGCGCACTGTAAGTTTCCGGAACTGGCCACTTACATAAACAATATTTAAAAATTTATTGCAACATTTAAAAATAGAACTCTTTGGCTGTAGAATGCAGTTTGTTTCATCTGACTGTCTTTTGTTTTTACCTTGTGGCGCCATTTAAAAAATTGTGTGTCTGCATCAACATGGATTTAACTCGGGAAAATTTTCGTAGTATGATTTTCTACGATTTTAAGTGTAATTTGACAGCTCAACAGAGCATCGCTCGGCTTGAAACAGCTTTTGGCAATGAAGCACCATGCAAGACAACTGTTTATAGCTGGTTTGCAGAATTCAAGCGTGGTCGTATCAATCTCAGTGACGAATCTCGCGATGGTCGGCCGTCCACCGCTGTGACCAACAAAAACATCAATGCTATGCGCCGTATGATTGAAACAGACAGGCATGTGACCTACCATGAAATTCGCGCATCCTTAGAAATAGGCATGAGTCAAATACAATTAATCCTACACAAACATTTGGGTGTGAGAAAGCTGTGCTCGCGGTGGAACCCACACAACTTGACCGAGGCTCAAAAAACGGACCGCGTCACTTGGTGCAGTGCCATGCTTACCAGATTCAACGAAGGTGCGTCAAATTTGGTGTGGGACATAGTAACAGGTGACGAAACATGGATTTATTGCTACGATCCCAAAACAAAGCAGCAATCGAGCGTATGGGTCTTTCAAGATGAGCCGAAACCAACCAAAGTGGCGCGCGTGAAAAGTGCATCTAAGCGGATGATTGCTTCTTTTTTTAATAAAACTGGACACGTGGCTACTGTTGCTTTAGAGAATCGTCGTACAGTGAATAGTGACTGGTACACGACCATTTGTTTGCCGGAAGTTATTGACGAACTCCGTAAAAATAACCGTAAACGCCGTATCATCCTGCACCACGACAATGCTAGTTCTCACACGGCCAGACAGACAAACGACTTTTTGAAGGCGAAAAATGTAGAACTCATGAGTCATCCTGCATACAGTCCCGACCTGGCACCTTGTGACTTTTTTCTGTTCCCAAAAATTAAGAACCAATTACGCGGTCAACGATTTTCATCACCAGAAGAGGCTGTCGAGGAGTACGAAAAACACGTTTCAGAGGTCACCACAGAGGAGTGGCACAAAAGTTTTCAAAACTGGTTTCATCGAATGAAAAAGTGCATAGACGCCAAGGGAGATTATTTTGAAAAACAATAAATTAATTTTGTACCTTTAATAGTATTTTTTCATATTCATTCCGGAAACTTATAGTGCGCCCCACGTATCTTGGTACCTACCCCATTTCTCGTATCTATTGCATATAGGCCTGTTTATTGGACTTTACTGCCGTCTCTTCATCCGTTGATATTTGATTTTTCAATAATTGGACACCGATTCTTCATTTTATTGTTTAAATGAACGTAGTAAAGATGTAGTTAGGTTATGTGTGGGTTATGTTTACTTGAACAGAATTGACATGAGTGACAAGTACGTGAAGCGCTACCAAACAAAAAATATTAATTCAATACCCTGTGCTACCAACATAAAAAATGAAATGTGAATAGCCGGAAGTTATCCGGCTACGTCATACGTTAACTTTGCTAAAAAATGAAAGTCATTGGGTTTTCTACGATTTTCTTAAAAAATACTTGCTTATCTAAAGATCTGATTAATGTGATCTGTTCCGTAAGCCTATTCCTCGAAATGGTTTACGAATTAGACATTTTTCATGAAAAAGTTTACTAGCCAATTGGCTAGTCAACAAAAAAATAAATTGTGTATATTATATATTTTATTGATAGAATAGACTATTTCGGAGATACAATTTAAACGAAAAAATTCTTAAAATTATATTTATTTTGTTATTTAATTTTAAAGATTTTATAGTGATGACGTCACGCAGCTATAATGGCCATTTCGAACTGCAAGAAAGCAAAAATTACTAAGGTATTAAAAAATATATATGTCAGTGTCAAATGTCAAAGTCAAGATGGACCGCGAGCCGCGAGTTGGTTTCTTGTTTGTTTACAATCGCCAAATATTTAGGTACCCCATTTCTCGTATCTATTGCATATTGGCCTGTTTATTGGACTTTACTGCAGTCTCTTCATCCGTTTACATCTGATTTTTCAATAATTGGACACCGATTCTTCATTATAATGTATGAATGAATGTAATGAAGATGTAGTTAGGTTATTTATGGGTTATGTTTACTTGAACAGAGATGACATTTGACATGGGTGACAAGTACGTGAAGCGCTTAGTTAGCGCTACCAAACAAAAAATATTTATTCACTACGCTGTGATGCCAACCTAAAAGATTAAATGTGAATAGCCGGAAGTTATCCGGCTACGTCATACGTCAACCTTGCTAAAAAATGAAAGTCATTGGGTTTTCTGCGATTTTCTTAAAAAATACTTGCTTATCTAAAGATCTGATGAATGTAATCTGTTCCCTAAGCCTATTCCTCGAAATGGTTTACGAATTAGACATTTTCATGAAAAAGTTTACTGGCCAATTGTGGAGTAAGAATACTTTGTTAATTTGATTTTAGGGTAAAATTCGTCAAGTTTTAAATTGTTTCGATACATCAAGCGAATTTTTATCATATAATGTTGTTTAAATTCGTCAATTAAGTACTAATAAGATTTCGTATTAAATTGCAAAGAGAATTATAATCACCAACGTTTGATTATATTGTTATTATTTCGTGTTAAGATCGGTTTGTCCGAATTTTTTTTTAGAACATGTGCTTATATGAGGTAAGAACATATATTAAAGGTAGGAAAGACGCGTCTAGCTAGACGTCGCCGTCATCGCAGTGCAAATCTAAAAACCGATACCTATAGGGGGATTACCATGATATATAAAATTCGTCTAAATGCGAGAGTGAGTAGGCGTGATAGCGCTTTAAAGGATGTAATGTAGGGCACACATCTCGCTTACTCACTCGCATTTGTTGGATAGAATTAAGAGATCATGGTAGCCCTTTTTTTGGTGTGTGCTTCCTTCATAAAAAGTTAAGACTTGAGAGGATTAACTGGCCGATACATGGCACTTCTTTTAACTAATCTTATTTCTGTGATCACACAAAAGCAAAGCAACTGACTTGCCTTTACGAATTAACATCATATCACCATAAAATCATTACTAGTACTAACGATATCACAAAAATAAGATGTTTGTGTGCCAGTTAAGCCTCTTGAATCTTAATTTTATATGGTGATGCTAAACGTGGACTTCACGTGCGTGGCACGCGGGTAACGCCCACATTGTACTTCTATAGAGATGTACCTAGGTATCGCCTTCCTTAGTTATTTACACACCGTTGTGCGCTATATATATAAAATAAAGAGTTGATAGTAAGACCCGAATAAAGAAGAACAAAAAATAAGAAGAGCCTAAAAGACTTGTATCCACGACCGTAAAACCCATTTTTTTGTTGACAGATGACTGCACTTGATTGACATTGACTGATATGATAGACTTTATTGCCATTAATAAAAATAATTATTCAAGTAGTCTCTATTTTCTTTATTGCGTACTCAAATCCTAATGTACGCAAGTCAAATAAACAATAATCTTAATTTCCTGTTTTACAGTACGTCTAACATCATTAATAACAAAGAATTATATAAAAATAATGAATCAGTTTCGTTTTTGAAGAATTGCTATGGCAATATTATTACGACAAATGATTCACGAAATGAACTGAATTGTTAATGAATTGCAAATGATGCGTGTCCATTTTACAAAAAAAAGAAGAATTGCAGAGGAATTGCTAGGGATTCACGAAATGAATTCGTTTTGATGAATTCAATTCGTGAATCCCAATTCATCAAAACGAATCATTTCGTGAATTGCGAAGCTTAGCAATTCTGCAAATTTTGACATTGACGTTTCAACTCTAATTCAATTAATTTCTTGAATCACTTCTCGTTTGAGTATTGCTATATTAATAAAATAAAACTAGATTTTAAAATTTTTATTGATATTTATAATTCTACAGTAAATTAATGATGGTAAATCAACATTATTGGTTAGAAAAACTTATTTAACTAAAAAAATCGTAAAAGTACGCACGCTATGCAAAAATAACAATTATTTTTACGCCTGGCAATTCACAAGCAATTCACGAAAAGTAAGCCATTTTGCGACTTTCCGTCAAACAGCAGAATTGGCATGAAATGGTTTGCAATGATTCTTATTATGAGCATATTGTAATTCGTGCAAAGTGGCCATTTTAGATCCACAGGACAAAAACTTGTAAAAGGTATAATGGTAGTTTTGCTCGGATTTATACTCAGGTTGTTCTCCGAACACCAGTGTTGTACATCCCTTAAGACTATCAAGGATGAATACTATCGATACTATTGCAAATCATCAATAGTATTACCACATTTTGCACTATCGATACTATCGATATTCCCACTATTGCCGCAGTATCGATAGTCTATCGATCGGTAACACTAATTGCGCCATCCCCTGTATTCAATCGTTTTGTCCTGCTATATAAGATGGTATTATCCGGGCCGAATTTGAAGGCTGAGTGGTTAATAGCCCTCGCCTCAAACTGTCCCGCTGTAAATTTTAAAGCTCACAGGAGCTAAAATTGTAGGTCATTTCAAAAAAAAAAAAAAAGGGCCGAATTTGACGACATTTTGATTCGACAAAGAAGAATAAAACAACTGCATTGAATTTTAGAAACGTAAGTTTTATTCAGTCTCAAACAGACGATCTCGTAGGGCGTGAGTCGCCCGCGGCGCGGCGGGGCAGACTAGAGCGCCGCGGGTGTGAGGTGATGGGGGAGGGGAGGGGGAGGGGGCTCAGTGTTCCGGAGGGGGGTCCTCGCGGCGCCAGTCGAGCGCGCCGGGTCCCCAGATAGCTGCGAGCGAGCGGAAGGGGTCGTATGCTCGCGGGGCGGGTGCGGCGGTGGGGGACGGGGAGGGAGCCCCGAAGCCGGGCGGGGGACGCACGGGGTCGGCGGGCCCCCACAGCCAGGCGGGAGGGGCGCGCGGGGCCAGCGTCCCCGAGGAGCCCCACACCGACCCCACGGACCCGTAGCCCGAGCTCGGGCCGTTGCTCGTGTGCCCCAGTGGCTGGTTCTCGTCTGGAACAATACAAACACACACAATCGGAGTTGATTTCAATCATGTGTTAGTTCAAAAATTACCATCAGGCTATTTCGCCCGCGTCGCCGTTACTTTCACCCACTATTATCGCTATACATTACTATCGCACCCGCAATCTATTGATACCTACCTAAAATGTTCCCTTCGGCACAACTTGCAACCAACTTCAAAAACGCAAAGTTTTTTTTGATACGCTGTCACACCATAGACACTGCATACAATAGCGACGATCACGCTCGACACCTATTCCTACTACTACGATTCGGTTACGGTTTCGGGTGTGAGGGTGTGAGTGTGTGAGTGTCCGTTCTGTACCTACGTTAGTACTATTAATGATTCTGTGCCTTAAGTGCGTCTTTTACTTGTTTCTTGTCAGTTTTCTCTTTGACAGGATTTCAAAGGCTTATAACTTATTTATTTTTAAACGGGTATTTCTGGAATTTTGGATTGAAATAAAAAAATATTGAATATAATACCTTATTGTAATAGGCTACTTGACTGTATTCATACTTGGGCAATATTACGAAACAATATGTACACTAAAAAGTAACCGATTCTGAAAACAACAACAAAATTGGTTGTTAATTAAAACAGTAATTGGATTTTAAAGTTTTATAACGTAGTTAATATTTACTACTAAAGGTATGTGTGAGGAGAGAAGATAAATCCAGGTTTCAGCGAATAGCACAATATTTATTATTTCTACTTTACAAGTTTAGACTCTTATGGATATACGAAGAAATATAGATAGGGGTCGTGAGATCGAAGTAGGCACGAGATCCAGTCAAGCAGCCGCTATGAAATATCCAGCCACTTAACTTCGAGATGACGAGATGATCCGAGCAGCCTTCTGGTGGACGCGCGCAGGCTTATATATGGCCCTCGGGGTGATGCGGCGCGGGGAAGCGGGGAAAGGCAGCCGTTGATGGAGGCACGACGTCACAGTTTTCTCAAGAAGAAAAGTGGGGGCGTGGTTGCGTCTTGCTATCTCTTATGTACGCACTAAACCGAGTGCCAGTGACGTCACGGCACACACAGTACATCCTTTTCTTGTTTTTTCCACCAAATTTCAAAGGATTAGAACTTGCTTATTTAAGAACGGATTTAAAAAAATGTTTGATATGAATTATAAAAATAAATTGTGTAGATTACCCAATTGAATATCGTCCACATACCTCTATAAACGTTGTTGTTGAACGCGGAGCAGTCGGGTCGAGGCCAGCCGGGCGCGGCGGACGCGGCCTCGTTGAAGTAGAACAGTGAGTGTGTCGCTCGGCCTTCCGCCCGGCCTTCTGCCCGGCCTTCTGCCCGACGTCGCACGTCCGACCCGATCGGAGCTAGCGGCGCGGCCGGTGTGACGCTAGAGCTGCCGTTGGTGCCTGCACAATTTGTGGTCATACACTCATCAAACACTTTTGAAGTCATATTGATTTTTTAGCGTCCACTACCACCACACGCTTGTAAATGCGAATGCGTGCACTATATATATACAAACATGGCGGACACCGAATTTGTATCAACTATTGCGTTTGATTGAATTACACAAAGACATTCATTTCAAAAACGAGAAACTGTCACCGTTCCATCACTTACTCATTTTTAAGAAAAAATTAGACGTGCTTTCGTTGCGAGATCACAGCGGCTACAAACCACGCACCAATGTGTGTCAACACGTCGCAAGCGCCCTTTTTTTCCTTCATATGGAATGGGTTCATATTGAATGGTCAATCGACCTGGTGTCAGAATTTTTTTCGGAACCGCCTTTCAGCCTCTGAAGTGGCTCCTTTAAGCTCTAAAACTGACGCGAATCCCGCGCGACAGGCGGGAATAGAAGAAATAAAAATAAAAATATATAGAAGTGCCATATGCAGGAGTTAACGTTGACACAAAATACGGCACTTCTACCGATTCTTATTTCTGTGGGCATCACGCCAGTCGCGAGGGATTCGAGTCAGTTTAAATGGACCTTTCAACTCACAGATTAAACAAATTACTACAGATACAGTTATCAAACATTTTAGTATTACGTTATGTATCCTTAAAAAATGATCACCATCAATCCTAGCTCATTCGCAACTTTGTTGCGACCAAAGCCTTATATGCTCGGCATTTTACCGATAGCGCCGCGAAGGGAATTCGTATTCGCGAAGATGTTTCGCAACAGGACGAACTCTCTGGCCAGACGTGTCGCGACAACGCAAACCTTCGCCTAATCGCGATAATGTGACCGAAGCATTACTGACATCCAAAATATTATTATCTTTACGGAAAAAACCACTTTATAGAAAAATTTACCATGTACTTACTACCTACAAATGTTTTTACGATACAATTGTAAGTTTTTATCCTCGTTTGGAAAGGCATTAAACTACTTCAACAGAGATTTAAATCGCATAAACACTATTATCGCTCCATATGGCACGGCCATGGCTATCTCACTGTTCGGTTTTATTTGGAAGCAATGCAAAAAATATCCAGGTTTATCATTTGAGATTCCTGCTTTTCATTCACTCGTTCTTAGCTTTTTTCTAGTTGTTTTTTCGTTCTTTCTCTACATACCTTCAGCGACGACGGAGCTCCACGTGGCGCCGCGTCGCAGCGTGGAAGTCGCGCGTACATCCGCGACCAGCGGCGAGCGTGGCGTCGGCGCGGCGGGCGGCGCGACTCGCGATGTAGCGCCGCGGCGGCGACCGCTCTTTTCCTGAACACGCGCAATAAATTTTATAGAAATCCGCTGTCTTATTTGCGTGCACGGGTTAGCCTCCCCGAGAGACGATCAGTCGAAGTCCGGCGCACTTGGATAGCCAGAACTCGGTAACGCAGTGTTTAGTGAACCAATGTCTACAACACAATCGTCACAAACCCTAAATCGACTCGCAAAGAAGAGATTTGGAAAATCGACAGCTTGTAACTATTTCTACGTTCAAGCGTGGTTTTTTTCTAGTTGCATCCCCAGTTTTCGCTTCGGAGCCTAGGTATACTGTATTGTATAGTCCTAGATTTGGCGGCATTGATTATTACACTAGAGCGACTGTCGTCTGACTTCCATAACCCTTTTTTTACAAGGAAATCAGACCAAAAAAACCGGATCATGACCCAAGGTGTGTTTGTGGCCAATACAGTGGTCAGCTTGTATCTACATATGGGTAACTAATTTAACTATTTTGATTCCTTTTCCCAACCTAATTCGTTCAATGCAGGTCCGAAGACCTATTTTTGAAAAAAAAATTGACTCGTTGATTTTACGTGACTTTTCAAAAATAGCACTCCATCGAACGATTTTCATTCGACATACAGTGGTGGTCGTATAATTAGAAACACTACCAACGGTCCTTAACATCATGTAAGACACTTCACCGCAATCGTTTTTATTTTGAAATTAAACAATAAATAGGAAAACAATATGTTCAACGATTTATGATTTATTAGAAAACAACATGTTTACAAAAGAATTAAACAATATAAATCCCACTAACAGAAGTGCAGTTTCAATGTTACATTACGGACAAACATTTTAGAAACAACAACAAAAAAATATAAAAAACAATATTTTTAAGTATTAGTAATTAGTATTGTTATTTACGAATTAGCTACTATCCACAGCGTAGCAATAGTTCTAATTAATAATTAGTGGCATTATTTTCAATAACAGCTCTGCAACAACGACGTGGCATTGATTCAATCAATTTCATACATTTTTCTAGGGGAATTGAATTCCATGCTTTAACAAATGCTTCATATATTTCGTTTTGACTGGTATTACGTTTGTTTGAGACTTTCTTTTTAACAATATACCAGAGATTTTCTATCGGGTTTAAACCCGGACTATTTGCTGGCCAGTCTAAAACGGATATACGCTGTTCGCTAAGGAAACATTTGACGCTATTGGCCGTGTGTTTAGGGTTATTGTCATGCTTAAAGATCCAGGTTACAGGCAAATGATCGTCCGAGTAGGGAATCATTGTGTGCTCTAAGCTATTTTTGTATTGCCATTGATCCATTGTACCTTCAATCTTCCGAACGGGTCCACACGTCCCCAATCTTTAATGTTACCGCCACCGTGCTTGACTATACTCCTTGTGTATTTATAATTAAAAGCATTGTTTACAGGACTCCTAACATAGCGCTTTCCATCGGAATTTACCATATTTATTTTTGTTTCAACTGAAAATAACACTTTTTCCATTCTCGTACCGTCCAATTAATATATTTTTTTGCGAATAATAATAGATTCTCTCGATGTTGCTTGGTAAGAAGCGATACCTTTCGAGAGGTTCTTCCAAACAATTTAGCTTCCACTAATCTTGGGCGTATCAGTCTTGACGAGACGTTTCTCATCAGGCGAAAAAACTTCATTTTTAATCTGGTTGGAGCCTTTAAATGGGTCTTTTTTTAGCAACACGAACGATTAGCGTATCTTCTCTGGGAAAGGTTTTTCTTGTCCGAGCCTTTCAAAGAACATTTTCAACAGTTCCATGTGTTTTATAATAATCAATTGCATTAAAAACTTTCTTAACAGAACAATTTAAATGCTCAGCTATTCTTCTGTACGCCCACTTTTGATCTATATGTAAATTAACAATTATTTGCCTAGTTGACGCGTCACAACTTTTATTTTTGACCATTTTAAACAAAATAAAATCCAGATTAAAATTTGAATTGCCGCCAAAATAATAGAAAAATCCAAGAAAGAAAGGTTATACTCCAATTACAAAAAAGAACGAGCTATGGATGCTTTTTTTAAATGTTTCTTTTTTCAAAATTAGGCGTCCAAGCGGCCAGTAACAGAAAATAAACTTTTACATGTGTAAGACTCATTTTATAATTAAAAGTAAGATATTTTTATGTACGAGTTAACAATCGTACAAAGTCGTAAAAATATTGTTTTATCATCATCTTGTAAATCAAAGTCATCAAATATAACACGTCATTCATATACATGTTAGACATAGAAAAAATTGTTTATCACCTTGTTTAAATAAGGCCACCACATGCCTCATCCTCGACTAACCTCATCTCTCCCGCCCGGGAAGATGTACGAGTTAACAATCGTACAGAGTACATTTTCACGTCATTCACATAAATTCATTGCATTTCATATTCAGTTCGCGATCGGTCATCAAGAGCGCCGCCGTGTTACTCATTATCATAAATCATCTTTTTACTTTTGTTGCAAATTGTCGTGTGTGGTTCAAAATATAGTTTTATCAGTTAACAAGTTTATCATTTAACATCAACATAGTTTCGGCAACCCGAACATTGGTCCTTCGAGCTAAAAGCGGGACCTCACGTGTCAAGTTTCATTTTGGACTTTAAAACGTGTCAGTGGTTCCGCGTACTAACCTATTGGAAGCAGTGCACTTTAACACGTGGATACCAAGTTCTACGTGTTCATCAAGTACCGGGATATCAAGGTTTCCGGTTATCAAGGATTACAGGGGGCACCAAGGCCTCCATCATCAGGTACAGTGAGCGAGGCATATCTGCTCACATCACCACTCACCAGATCTATCAAGTAAGGTCTTTTATTTTCTTCATTAATTATGTCTACCATGGAAGACATTCTCTCCAATCAAAAACAAATATCAAACGCTTTTGAACAAGCATACAGCAACTTTAAAAAAGACTCTTCTGAACGCAAAACACCAGAATATCTTCAACGTCGTTTAGACATTCTTGACAATTATTGGCTTGAATTTGAAACTAATCATCATAAGTTATTGAAGTTAGGTAATTTATCTCATAGTTATTTTACATCAAACGAACATGACCGGGTAAGGGAAAGATACGAATTGATTAGGTCACACATTCAAAATTATGAACCTACCGCAGCAGACAGGCCCAGTACTCCGTTATTGAGACCTCCAACATTCATTAGTAAACAGGCTGAGTCCCAACAAAGCAACAAGCAAGACCGAAGAAATGCTTAGAAAACAATGCAGCAACTTCAAGGCGTTTCAACGGACCATAACAACAATTGATTTGGATTCAGTATCGGAAAAATGGGAATTTGAGGACTTATTGCGCACCCTCCAGGCCCGCTGGACTACCATCGACTCACTACACTGGGATCTGGACAGCGAGTTGGAAGGCCGTAACAAGGAATATGATCAGGCATATTTCAACTATGAACAGGAATTCAACAAGATGAAAAAGGCCATCAATAAAAAGATGTGGTCAATGGTACATATGGAAAAATCGACACCAAAAATCGAAATTCCAACATTTCATGGAATTTACAACAACTGGGTCCCCTTCAAAGATCTTTTCACCGAAAGTATACACAACAATCCGTCGATGTCACCCGCCCAAAAAATGCAATACCTCAAGAGCAGGGTCAAGGGAGACGCCGAACGGCTCATTCAGCATTTAAACGTGAGCTCTGATAACTACAGTACCTGCTGGGACATACTCAACCAGCGGTACAATAACAAGAAACTAATCTTCACATCTCATATCAGTCTTTTACTAAATTTACCAGCTATGCAACAACAATCAGTAACTCACATCAAACGCATACTGGATACTACTATGGAGAGCCTTAATGCTATCAAAAACCTCGGGGTTGACATAAGTACATGGGACCCCTTAATTGTACATATTTTGTCTCAAAAATTAGACATGGAGTCTTATACAGATTATATTGAATCGGTAAAACAACCAAGGGAGTTACCAACATTACAAGAATTTTTAGATTTTTTGGAGACAAAATTCACAACATTGGAAACTGCGCGTAGAAAACAAGATAATTCTTCGCAAAGATATCAAGGGGACAACAGCAGGCTTCGCAGTGTTCGTGTGGAGGCGATGCTGGAGTGGGCAGAGAGCGTCCACTGCGGCGTCAACCACTGTGGCAGCCTCGGAGGAGACTGGGGGTCTCCGTCCGACCGCCGCCATCAGTACTAGTGTTCAGTGTAATCAGTGTAGTGAATTAAATGAGATTACAAATCAAAGTGAGCGAGTGCTAAAACAAAACAAAAACACTTCTCCAGTGTTACGTTCCGTATTTCCTATTCCTAACTTGTAATCAATGACATATAAAACCATTCCAGACAATTCAATTAGGTTAAACATATAAAACTAAATATTGTTTTATCATCATCTTGTAAATCAAAGTCATCAAATATAACACGTCATTCATATACATGTTAGACATAGAAAAAATTGTTTATCACCTTGTTTAAATAAGGCCAGCACATGCCTCATCCTCGACTAACCTCATCTCTCCCGCCCGGGAAGATGTACGAGTTAACAATCGTACAGAGTCAGCATTTTCACGTCATTCACATAAATTCATTGCATTTCATATTCAGTTCGCGATCGGTCATCAAGAGCGCCGCCGTGTTACTCATTGTCCAATTGCAAATTAAACAATGCACTATGTGCCCAGCCGCTAGATATTTTTGAGTACCTATTTACCGATACAGTCCATTGCTTATTAAAATGTAAACGCATTCAGTCGCAAATAAACAATCAATAAGAACACACGCATCTTTCTATTTAAAAAACCCTCTCAAGCAATAATCGACCTTAATCTATTATACATTTGGTCCAAAACGAACCGGATTGACATCAGTTGACCTTTAAACATCTGTTACCTACCGAGAGATAAAGGATTGAGTCGTCGGTGCATTGTGTGCAGTTTCTATGCAATAAATAATAAATTGCGTGTTAATACTTTGAGTTCGAGTGATTTAAAACTTTGGAGTTTGTGTGATTTGTGGAACTTATATACGAAATTAATAGAACATTTCATTGAGTGAGTGAGTTGAGCTACGAGACTTTAATAAACTGAGTTTTGTTCGTATATTATTCTACGAGTTATTACGAAGACTGAGTGAGTACCTACCTAAGCTGCATATATACTTACATTACTTGAGAGGATATTTCGAGTGAGTTTTACATCTATTTACTATAACTATGGAGGCGTATATATCAATACAAGTGGAGTCCTTAAACAATTTGCGGCGAGCAGAGAGTAACTTTAAGAAAACTCCCAAAGAGAGACTTAAACGGCCTTACATGGAAACTAAATTAGAAATGGTAGAACAACAATATAAGGAGTTCAAGGAAATACATAAGGCTATTATATCACAGGCGTCTAGAGAGAGGGATGAACCATATTTTGTGGAGAATATATATGACAATTTTGAAGAGAATTACGCATCATATAAATCAATATTACGCGAGAAGATGCAAATATCAGTACCGGCAACCAGTTACGAAGAAAACCGTTGCGACGTCATCAAGTTACCACGTATAAACTTACCTACATTTAGTGGCAAATATGAAGAGTGGCAAATGTTTTATGATATGTTTTTGTCACTAATACACAATAATAAAAATATTGCGCCCGTTCAAAAATTACACTATTTGAAGACTAATTTATCGGGAGAAGCACAAAATTTGTTACGTAATTTCTCAACTACTGAAGCAAATTATGAGGAGGCTTGGAAACAATTGGTACGACGTTACAATAATAAAAGATACAACTGTAATGCTGTCATGAAGAGTTTATTTGCATCAAAGAAAATATTTACTGAGTCATCCTGCGCAATTAAGGAGTTAGTAGACAACACGTCGACATGTTTGAAGTCACTACAAAATATGGGTATTAGCACGAGTACATGGGATACAATTATAGTATATTTAGTGGTGTCAAAACTGGACTCTGAGTCAGTTAAATTTTGGGAACAACAACTTAATATGATGGGTGATGAATTACCTACCTGGGAACAGTTGAGAGAATGTTTAGAGTCTAGATTCAGAGCATTAGAGATGATAAGTACTACAGTATCACGCCCATCACAACCAAATAGGCTGGCAGCGAAAACTAAGACTTTTCACACATCACTTGAGAACAACCCAAGAACAAAAGGTCTTAAGTGCATAAAATGTCATGACAATCATTTCATTTATCAATGCAAGCAGTTTGAGCTGATGACACCAAGAGATAGACAGGATTTCGTCCAGAATAATCGACTGTGTTTTAATTGCCTGTCACCTACTCACACGGTTATGAAATGCGGACAGTCGAGTTGCAGAAAATGTGGAAGGAGACACCATACGATGTTACATTTTGAGCGAGAGGAGAGAAACACCAACCAGGAGGTGGCAGAAGTACGAGCAAGTGGAGTGGCAGCAGCAGCTTCATCTGGAAACCAGGATAGAGCGAATAATTATCGAGGTGACCCACAGGTTACTGTAGCATTTTCCAGAGGAGGTCTACAACCTGATTGCGTGCTTTTGGCAACAGCGAGAGTTAAGGTATTTAATTCAACTGGTTGTAAATATATTGTCAGAAGTTTACTAGACCAAGGATCCCAGGCATCTTTTGTGACTGAGTCAATTGTTCAATTACTAGGTCTTGCACGTAAACCTGTACGTGGCTGGGTGTCAGGGCTGGGAGACGGTCGTATGAGTATTAAATATACTGTTTCATTTCGCGTTGAATCACGTCACAATTCAGAGAGTTCTATACTTGTAAATGCTTATGTGTTACATTCTCTAACCTCTTTACTTCCTACCTGTAAGATTAGCGTACCTGAGTGGACAGATATTGGGAATTTAGCATTAGCTGACCCTTCGTATACAACGCCAGGTAAAATAGACATCCTACTAGGTGCAGACGTTTATGGTGACATATTGTTAGAGGGAGTTATTAAAAATCCTGTGGAGAGTTTGATTGCACAAAATACCATTTTTGGATGGATTTTGTCGGGACGAGCAACACGAGCCTCTGAACAACAATCAAAGGTAAATAATTTAAATAGTTTTCATGTACAATTGAGAGAAGATGAGTTACTTAAAAGGTTTTGGGAGATGGAAGATGAACCTAACAATTTACAGAAGGAGATGACAAGAGAAGAAGAAATATGTGAGAATTTTTACGGTGCAACAACTGTGAGAGATGTAGAAGGAAGGTTAGTAGTGAGATTGCCTTTCTCGTCAGAAGATCCTAAGTGTCAATACGGAAGTTCTAGAGAGATATGTGTAAAAAGATTAGAGATTTTAGAGAGAAAATTACAGAAAAATTCTAACATGAGAGAAGATTACAATAAGGTAATGAGTGAGTATTTAAGCTTGAATCATATGACAACAGTTTCAGAGAATGAACGAGAACATTTACATGCAGTATACCTACCACACCATGCTGTAGTTAAGGAACACAAGGAGACTAGTAGATGTCGCGTCGTTTTTGATGCTTCAAGCAAGGGAGCGAACGGTATTTCACTAAACGACGAGTTGCTTATAGGACCGAAGCTTCAGCAGGATCTCAGGCATATTCTGATGAGGTGGAGGAATCATAAGGTTTGTATTGTAGCTGACATCGTGAAAATGTATAGAATGGTTCGGGTAGCTGATGAAGATACCAGATTCCAGCGAATAGTGTGGAGATTTACTTCTGAGGAGACAATACAAGATTACAAACTTCTGAGATTGACATTTGGCACAGCCTGTGCCCCATATTTGGCGGTAAAGTCTTTACACAGGCTAGCTGAGTTAGAACAGGTTAAGTATCCATTAGCTTCACGTATAACTAAACAGGACTTTTATATGGACGACTTAATCAGTGGTATGCATAATGAAGAAGATGCTTTTAAGTTGTATGAAGAGATGACGAGAATGCTTGAATCTGGAGGATTTGAACTTCAAAAATGGAACAGCAATTGTGAGAATTTACGAAAGAGAATAGGATGTTCACGTGAGGAAGACAATTCAAATCCTATTAAATTGAATAAATCAATTAAAATACTTGGAGTGAGTTGGAACAGAGAGACTGACTGTTTTGAGTATATATTAGACTTACCTGATCACAAGGGTGAAATCACGAAAAGGCAAGTACTTTCAGACGTTGCAAAATTATATGATCCTCTAGGATATGTTGCCCCTGTCGTCGTGGTTGCGAAGATGTTCATTCAACGGCTGTGGAAATCAGGCTTGAAGTGGGATGATAACTTGAGTGAAGATTTGCTGAGAGAATGGGAGTCTTACAGGAGTAGTTTGGGGGATTTAAGACATTTTACATTGCCAAGATGGATGAATGTTACACAAAACACTAAAACTGAGTTGCATGTTTTCTCAGACGCATCGAGATCGGCTTTTGCAGCTACAGTGTATGCACGAGTTGTAGATGAGACGAATGCTGTTCACGTGCACTTAGTAACTGCAAAAACGAAGGTCGCTCCAATTGAAAAGGAGATATCAATCCCCAGGCTTGAATTGTGTGGTGCAGCATTAGCAGCAAAACTCATATTGGAGGTATCACAAGTCATGAGCATACCTAGAGAAAATTTACACGGTTGGACTGATTCTACAATAGTTTTATCGTGGCTTAAAGGTGGTTCTTCTCGTTGGGCTACTTTTGTAAGTAATAGAGTATCTGCAATTTTAAACATCTTGGAGTTTCATCAATGGAGTCATGTACCTACTGAATCAAATCCTGCAGACTGTGCTTCGCGAGGCTTGTCACCTAAAGAGTTAATAGATCACCCACTTTGGCTGAGAGGTCCAAAGTGGCTGTCAATCAATCCAATAGAGTTGCGAGATACAATAGTTGATGATACGCATGAAGAAGAAAGAGTTCAGACTTTAACTGTTTTATCCAGTATTGATCAAAATGACTTTATTTGGTTAAGGTTTTCCTCGCTGTCGAGATTACTCAGAGTTACATCGTACTGTAGAAGAGTGTTAAATCTTAAGTTACCGAAAAATGAGCGTGTTAATTTTCCAAAATTTGTGACAGTTGATGAATTAAATATATCATTACTAATATGCATTAAACAAGTACAAGAGTTAGAGTTTGAGACTGAAATAAAACAGTTAAAGACTTCAGGATCTGTTGCGAAAAAGAGTAAACTCCGTACTCTTTGCCCTTTTTTGGATGAAAAGGGGGTTCTAAGAGTTTCAGGACGTATAACCCAATCGGACGTTTGCTATGATACTAGACATCCAATAATTATGCCTGCTAAAAATCATTTTAGTAAACTATTAATTGTTGATGCTCATCATCAAACGAAACATGGCGGTCCACAAATTATGCTAAATTGTCTAAGAGCTAAATACTGGATTTTACAAGCTAAGGAAAGAGTCAAGAAGGTTTACAGGGAATGCGTCATTTGTTTGAGGTATACGACAAGAAAGAGTATACCATTGATGGGTATGTTACCTGAGGTGAGATTGAAGCCGAGTAAACCCTTCAAATCTTCTGGAGTAGATTACTGTGGTCCTGTAAATATAAGATTTTCACCTGGTCGAGGTTCAAAATCCTACAAGGGTTATATTTGTTTGTTTGTCTGCATGGTCACACGAGCAATTCATTTAGAGGCGGTCACAGACTTAACTGCAAAGGGATTTATAGCAGCGTTCAGACGTTTTACAGCTCGCAGAGGTCATTGTAAAGATTTATACAGTGACAATGGCACTAATTTTGTTGGTGCAGATAGAGAGATGAGAAACATGTTTAACAGTGCTAAATCACAATTGCCTGGAGAGATTACAGCTCTGCTAACACTGGAACGGACGTCGTGGCATCACATACCACCGAGAGGAGCAAATTTTGGAGGATTATGGGAGTCGGGGGTGCGCAGCACGAAGTCCCATTTGCGTAAAGTGGTTGGTAACTATACACTTACATATGAGGAATTAGCGACGGTGCTTGCGCAGGTTGAAGCGTGCTTAAATTCTCGACCAATTTCATTATTAAGTGATGATCCTGACGACCCTCTCCCCTTGACACCAGGTCATTTTTTAATAGGCGAGCCCTTGATTAATATAGCAGACGAAGATTGTTCTCAGTGTAATGTTGTTGGTTTAGATAGATGGCGCTTAACGCAAAAAATTGTATCAGATTTTTGGAAGAGATGGTATAAAGAGTATTTGGTAACTTTAAACCAGAGATACAAATGGAATAAAAAATGTAATGATTTTGAGATAGGAGACATTGTGTTACTAAAAGATGATAATATTCCTGCTGCCAAATGGATTTTAGGTAGAATTATAGAAAAATACCCTGGACCTGATAATATTACTAGAGTTGTTTCAGTTAAGTGTAAATCAGGTATTTTCAAGCGGCCTGTTAATAAACTATGTGTTATCACTAAATGATTTTGGATGTTTTTTACATTTTCTGTAAAATTTAATAATTATTTTCAAGTTTGAGATGAAATTCTATACACTTAGATATATTTTATAGTTATTTGTTTTGAGATTGCTATAACTAGATTTTATTTACTTTTACAAATTTACTACAGAGATCTTCGATACTGAGATAATATTTACTAATAGTTTCTAGTGTCAACACGCCACGGTGGGCGGTTTTCTACATGTATTTCATTAAAAATAGAATACTACTTGTTACCTATTTGTTATTAATTTTAAATTTTCATATTCTATTGGAGTTGCTGTTTGTTAATAACAATATGTTAAGTTATTTTGTTCAATTTATGGCTGGGTTGTAAGCTTTACTTTGAGATAGATTAGATAAATCTTTAATTCTGTTTTTCGTTGTGTCGTTCTTTGGAACTTAAGGTTAAGAACTAGAGTTCTTGGTGGGCGGAATGTCCAATTGCAAATTAAACAATGCACTATGTGCCCAGCCGCTAGATATTTTTGAGTACCTATTTACCGATACAGTCCATTGCTTATTAAAATGTAAACGCATTCAGTCGCAAATAAACAATCAATAAGAACACACGCATCTTTCTATTTAAAAAACCCTCTCAAGCAATAATCGACCTTAATCTATTATACACTCATTATCATAAATCATCTTTTTTCTTTGTTGCAAATTGTCGTGTGTGGTTCAAAATATAGTTTTATCAGTTAACAAGTTTATCATTTAACATCAACATAGTTTCGGCAACCCGAACATTTTATTTTTTATGCATTTAATGAATTTTTTATTTGAGTGGCTATATTATTGCATGATTATTAATTATTGAATTTATATATTTTTCACGAACATTTGTACGTTGAAGTTATACTTACTTTATTCTTATGAAGTGTTTCTAATTATATGACCACCACTGTATATGTCACACTTCTTAAAAGCAGCCTACCTTTCTAGCGTGATGTCGTGGCGGCGCTCTCGTCCTGCCGGCCACGTCATCGTTTCGTACGCGGTCGACACGCGGCACACACGCGGCCGGTGTGACGTCATCACCACGCGGCGCGGCGTTGCAGTCAGTGACGTCATCGCGAGCGCGTGACGTCACCGCCGTCTCCGCTTCCTCGGGCTCGTCGCGCTCGTCGTGCTCGTCGTGCTCGTCGTGCTCGTCGTGCTCGTCGTGCTCGTCGCGCTCGTCGCCCGGCGAGGACGTGTCGGAGCCTGTAATTACAAGAGCCATATTTTACGACGACCGTTTACCGACCGAGTCACATCACGACACAGAGTCCGCGTTTGTTTGTGTCTATGTAGCGACAGCACACCCAACGTAACGTTATTCTACTGCAGGTATATAATGGTAATCCATGAGCATGACAGTCTCTGGTATAGATTGATGGAGTGTAGACGGTCTTAAAGTCTAGTTCCTTGTCTATGATTCGTCGATGTTGCAAGCGTGGGAAATTTCCCCAATTTATGGGTAGATTTTCCCAAATTTCGTTTAACGTAACATTTTTTGAGTAGAAATTGTTTTATATTGACTCATATTATGATGTTGGTGGCTTAATTTATATCAATTTGTAAAGACTTTAGTTATCTACTTAGTTGTTACCAAGAACACACAATCCTGAGTGTCTCCGATTAGAGCTAGTGTATTTTAAGCAGGTACAATTAATGTTAAATATTGGAATTTATTAAATCGTGTGTCTCAATTTGCTTGTTCTCTTTCCAACAAAAAAATTACACACCGCCTCGCTACCCAATAAGAGTAACGAGTAGTTATTTCTATTTTTTTCTTTGTCCAGGGAGTACTACTTCCGGATTTGTTTTGTTATTCTAAGTCTCCCTGTAGCAGGCTCCGCGGCCGCGTCCTGATCATGGTACCTGTAGAGCCGGCGTGTTCTCGCGGCGTGCTGTCTTCGTGCTCGGGGGGCTCCGGCGGAGGCGTCGAGTCTGTCTCTATGTCGGGCTCCGCGTCCGCGTCCTGATCATGATAAAGAAATTGTTACTTAGTTTATTTTGAAAAACTATATCATCATACAAATAAACATTCACTAGCATACAGCACTCACCTCGCTCGAGTGGTCGTCCTCCGCCCGCCGCAGCACCTCCGCCCGCCAGCGCTCGAACGCGCGTCTCTCGGCTGCCGGGTCGAGGGGTGCGGGGGCGGCGCGCGGGCGGGGGGCACGCTTGCGACCGCGACCAGCTGAGGGAGCGGCCGCGGGGGAGGGCGCGGGGGCGGGCGCGGGGCAGGGCGCGGGGGGAGCGGACACGTCCGCCGACATGTTGCGCAGGTCCAGCGGCGCGCGGAGCGGGGGCACCTGCTGCGGGGAGAGAAGAAACACTATAATGTTTGTTCACTAGGTTATTGTGTCTAGATAGGAGAGATGTAGGTACTGACGTGCGGAGTGTGGTGAGCACGCAGCCCCCGCTCGGCGTCGAGCGCGGCAGCCGCCAGCACGGCAGCCAGCCCCGCCAGTGCCAGCAGCACGCCCCACCGCCGCAGCGCACGCTCCCAGCCCGGCCGCGGCAACCCCGCCCCGCCACACGCGGCCAGCAGCCTCGCCGCCACGCGACCCGACAACGCCCACTCCGCCACGCCCAGCTCCGTCTCCACCTGCACACGCCGACTCGCACATTACGACACATTTTCTCCGGCCACCGTGGCCAGAGAGTTCAAAAACATTTTCGCATACAAAACGACGCGAACGCGAACCTTCACGTTCGAATGTGACCGCAGCATTACAAATTCTTTCATATACCCACAACGGATTACAATGTCAGTCAATCGTTAACACTCTGGTGTTAGTTGTTAAAAACCGCCTTTCGGCCTCTGACATGGTTCCTTTGGCACCAATTGGCAGACGGTACTGACAGCTCGGCGTACCTTCCACGACACGGAATTATCATTATTATCGAACAATCAGGTGAAACTCTGCAATGTCCTAACCAAACTGTAAATAAATAAACAAAACAAAACTTAGTCATTATGTTATTCAAGTCAATGAGAGCCCCAGAATTTGTAAATTGACTAAAGAAAATGCTGCAGTGGAGTTTGTAACACCACTTCTTCTCCACTTGCGCTTTGAAAATCGTGGTAAACTTAAAATAAGTAAATTGACGTCAATAAGTGATATTTTTGAAATGTACTAGAGGAAGACCGCAAATAAGATGAAAAAACGACATCAAAGGGATAGCGGGCAGCAACTGGATTCTCACTACCCAGGATAGAGAGAGATAGAGAAGGCAAATAAAAAAGAATTGAAAATAAAGAATAAAATTTCCTGACCTGCAGCACGGCGGGCACGTGCGCCAGCGACCAGTCGCTCTGGAAGGCGATGGTGAGCGCACGCGTGGCGTTGGGCTCTAGCAACAGTGGCGCACACGGCCACAGACGGAACCCTCTCCCCGCGCACCCCGCCCCGGCCACACGCCAGCCTCGCAGTGCCACGCCCACGCGGCCAGTGTTGCGTGCGACCACGGTGCGACGGACCGTGCCCACGCCGCCGCCCCCGCCCCCGCCGCCCCCACCGCACTCCGTCACCTAAGAAATTCGGTTCATCATTGAAAAGTTCAATGGCCGCGTGCGTATATGCCGCTACTCATTGTCCTAAAAAAAATTGTGTTACATAAGTGTGGAGTTTATACATTGAAAGTATTATTAGATATTATCATATCATTAATACTGTAGAAGCGATGTTCTACAAACAAAGAAATCGTGTTCCCATATACGCACACATTCAAACATCCTTTCAATGCAGCAATCGTCCCCCACCAAACTTCACTTGTCACGGAACCACCGCGGAGTGCATGTCGTGTGTTATAACCTTATAACTAGCATTGTACCATATCCGTCAATAAATCAAAGTATTTTTCCATCAAGTCACTTTTCATTCTTAAGTCTGGACCTCACATAATCAACTTCCGCCGCAACATCTTGATCCTTCAACCGGACTGCGAAGGCTAAGCCGCCCTTGGGTCACCTTGGGTCTAGAAGCATAGTTCTACTTCGTTGAAAACAACCAGCTGCGCGTGGAAGATTGGATTCAAGATATCATCATCACAATTCAAGAATCATCAATCATATCAACAATCACATCATACAAAAACAAGTAAGCGAGTGGCGAACTGGTTAGACTTCTACAGAAAATAAGCCGAAATCCTTACATTCATTCATTTTCATTTCCATATCCCAATTTTCATACAAAAACTATCATTTATTTTTAGTGCATCCTTTCAGTTCAAAATATTTAGTAGTGCTCTGCGTAATTAAATAATTTTTGCGACAAAGCGTCGCAATATTTCTCTAGTTTTCGTTTTAACACTACCTACTTCTTAAATTTATTTCAAATGTCTGAGGTAAACGAGGAAGCGCTTTTATCTAAGAAGCGAGCGAATATAAAGGGTCGATTAACATTATTTAAAAATTATGTTACATCCTTGCCAGATATTTTAACTATTGAATTAAAGTTAGAACTTGAATTCGAAGTTAGAATTGTTGTTCGATAACTATAACGCTATACAAAGTGATATAGAATGCATCTCTTCAAATCCTACAGAACAATTAACTGAGCGTGAATCGTTTGAGAATTCGTACTACAAATTATTAGCAGCAGCTCAGTCGAAGTTAGGTATGGCAAATAGTCTCAGTCAGCAGCCACCGGTTCGGAGTAGCACGGACTCCGATGCGGGGAGCGTTGTGCAGCACACGAGAGCAAGTGTCAAATTACCGGTTATCCAACTACCGAAATTTTCTGGTGCTTATAGTAACTGGTTGGAGTTTCGAGATACATACACGTCACTCATTCACGATAATTCAGATTTAAGTGCAACAAATAAATTTCATTATCTGCGTTCGTCATTAGAAGGCAGTGCCATCCTTGTCATTAAATCATTAGAATTTTCAGCAGCAAATTACAGCATAGCCTGGAAATTAATTTGTGACAGATTCGACAATAAAAAAATGCTTGTCGCAAATCATGTCAAATCATTATTCAACGTTTATTCTATGCAAAAAGAGACTTCATATCATTTAAGAAAATTAATTGATAGTTTTGTTAAGGATATCAGATCTCTGTCAATTCTTGGTGAGCCTACTGATAAATGGGACACACTACTAATTCATTTGCTTTCCAGTAAATTTGATTCACAAACATTATTCGAATGGGAAAAATTTAAATCAGAACATGAAAAACAAAATTTTGTATTTAATGATTTATTACAGTTTGTGAGAAATAGATCTGAATTGTTAGAAATTATGGAACAAGGCAAAAAATATCCTAAACAACCTTCACATCACAGTTTAGTTGCAACAAATAAAACAAATCAGTCTTCATGTCCTGTTTGTCAGTCAGATCATTTTATTTATTATTGCAAATCATTTTTAAATTTGTCCAATAAAGACAGAGAAGCAAAAGCAATTTCATTGAACTTGTGTCTAAACTGTTTGAAAACTGGACATTCATCAAAAAAATGTCGTTTAAGTTCATGTAAACGCTGTGATAAAAAACATAATAGTTTGATATGCCCAGAGTTGACACGTCCGGCTAACTCCCGTGTGAACGGTTGCGCTCGCGACGAAGTGGCTGCCGCCGCCGTATCGTTATCATGCGCTGCGATGACGTCGCAGGGTATGCTATCCACAGCGGTCGTGCAAGCGACGGCTCCTGGGCCGCTCGTCATGCACAATGATAATTATCGACGCGTGCGCATCTTACTTGATTCCGGGAGCACAGCTAATTTTATTACGGAACGTCTTTGTAAACAATTACGTTTACCTACTCGCGATATGATGACAACAATAAGCAGTTTGGACAAAAGTCTATCAGTTTCTAAAAAATGTTGCGATATAACCCTTTATTCATTACAATCTAATTTCACAATAACAATAACATGTGTGATTATTTCTCAAATTACGAATCCTTGGCCAAGCTCACTTATCAATAAACAGGAAATTAAATTTCCTAGCCATGTTACACTGGCAGATCCTGATTTTTATAAACCTTCAGACATTAACATACTGATAGGCAATGGTGTATTTTGGGATCTAATCGAAAATAAACAAATTAAATTAAAGTCTCATAATATTACACTGCAAAGGTCTAAATTCGGTTGGATCATTGGCGGTTCAATTCAATACAACAATTCGATTAACTGTAATTATTCTGAGACACATTCTTTAAATGAAAAATTAGAAAAATTCTGGGAATTAGATAACATTACTACAACAAAAACTTCAGAGTGGTCTCCAGAAGAGATACAATGCGAACAAAATTTTGTTGACACTACAACCCGCCTGTCAAATGGCAGATTTTGTGTGACTATACCATTAAAATCTTCCCCAAACACATTAGGAGACTCATATTCACTAGCTAAGGCACGATTTTTACAGTTAGAAAATAAGTTTAAGAAAAATTTGCAATATAAAAATGAATACACAAAATTTATCAAAGAATATATAAGCTTAGGTCATATGAGAGAGTCTAGAAATTATAGTAGTGATCAGATTAGCTATTTCGCACCTCATCATGGCGTAGAACGTTCCTGTAGTTTGACAACAAAATTGCGTGTCGTATTTGATTGTTCTTGTAAGTCGTCCTCCGGCTGTTCATTCAATGAATTACAAATGGTCGGCCCGACAATACAGGATGATTTATTTTCCATTTTATTGCGATTTCGCCAGCATAACATAGTGTTAATAGCAGATATAACTAAATGTTATCGTCAGATCGAAGTCTGTGAATCTCAGCGTTCGTTACAGCAAATCCTTTGGCGTGACGATCCCAATGAACCATTGAAGGCTTATGAACTCTGTACTGTCACCTATGGTACAGCGTCAGCACCGTATCTTGCGACACGGTGCTTGAAGCAGCTTGCTATGGACTGTGACGATCAAGTTATTAAAGAAGTAATTTCACGCGACTTCTATGTCGATGATCTCATCACCGGCGCTAGCAATGTCAATCACGTGGTTTACATGTATAAGGAAATAACCAACCAATTAGGGTCCGGTTGCTTCCCACTCAGAAAATGGTGCTCCAACAGTGCAGAGGTTCTTAATCATATAAGTCAAAGTGGCACTATTTCTGATGGTCTTTTTGATTTGTGCCCTAACACTAATTCAAAAACTTTAGGTATCAACTGGGATCACAAAAATGACAATATTACATTTGATATAAAATTTAAAATGTCTGGCAAAATAACAAAAAGAAATATTTTGTCAACTATTTCTCAATTATTCGATCCGATGGGATTAGTATCCCCAGCTATTTTGTACGCTAAACTAACATTACAAAGGCTATGGTTACTTAAACTTAATTGGGACGAACCAGTACCCGAAACTACACAAATTTTATGGATACAGTTTATAAATTCATTACAACAATTAAACAAACTTACAATACCCAGATTAGTTATAGCTAATATGTATATTTCTTTACAACTTCATATTTTTACTGACGCTTCCGAAGAAGCTTACGGAGCCAGCGCTTACATTCGATCTGTGGATGATCACGGAGATGTACACGTGCACCTATTATGTTCCAAAAATAAGGTAGCTCCGCTCAAACCACAAACGATTCCACGTTTGGAACTCTGTGGGGCGTTATTAGGAGTCAGACTTAGTGAAATCATCAGAACGGCATTAAGATTAAAATTTGATCAGTTCTTCTATTGGACAGATTCATCCATTGTCTTAGGTTGGATTGGCACCCCCACCCATAAATTACAAACATTTGTTAGGAACAGAATTGCAGAAATACAGTCCACTACATATGCCAAATCTTGGAGACATGTTCCCACGAATTTGAATCCGTCAGATCATTTGACGCGACCCATGTCGGTGGGAGAGCTATTAAACTGCGGACAGTGGTGGACGGGTCCCCAATTTCTTAAAGGTGACATATCAACATGGCCTCAATCAAATTTTACACATACTGACAATTTACCTGAGTTACGTCAAGAAGTTAGTCTCATAACAGTAGATAACTCAGATCCTAAGTTTCCATTTCATATTTTTTCATCTTATTCACGAATGCAAAGAGTGATGGCATACATACAACGTTTCTTAAACAATGCACGAAATAAAAATACAAAATTTTTAGGACCTCTACAGTTTTTTGAATTACAAGCTGCTATGCATAAATTAGCAAATTTGTCACAGCAAGATAGCTTTCTAAAAGAATTTAAATTATTGAAATCTAACAAATCTTTAAATGCTAAAAATTCATTACTTTTACTTCATCCATTTTTTGATAAAGAATTGAATTTAATTCGAGTAGGTGGCCGTCTTTTTAATTCAGACTATGAGTATAGCAAAAAACATCCAATTTTATTACACAAAAAACATATATTTACAAACTTATTATTTAATAACGAACACAAATTATTAATGCATGCTGGCCCTCAGCATGTACTTTATTCTACTCGTCAAACCTTTTGGACAATAGGAGGTCGAGATTTAGCACGTTATGTATATCGAAACTGCACCATTTGCAATCGCTTTCGCTGTCAAACAGTGGCACCTGTGATGGGAAATTTGCCCAAAGAAAGATTTAAAACAACCTTTGCTTTTCAATATACAGCTATAGACTATGCAGGTCCTATCATGGTTGCCAACAAAGAGGGGCGAGGCTGTAGACTCATAAAGTCATACATTTGTGTTTTCGTGTGCTTCACAACAAAAGCCATTCACATCGAATTAGTTGGTAACTTAACTACTGCAAATTTTTTGTTGGCTTTGAAGAGATTCATCTCTCGTAGAGGTAAATCATCCTACTTCTATAGCGACAACGGTTCTAATTTTGTTGGTGCGAATAATGACCTAAAACAACTTGTTGCTAATTATGGAGATAGTATTATTAGTGATCTTGCCCAACAATCAATCAAATTCAGTTTTTGCCCCCCCCATTCGCCTCACTTCGGAGGATTGCACGAATCCGGGGTTAAATCTATCAAAAAACATTTAAAACGAGTTGTTGGTAATTCCAATTTAACTTTCGAGCAGTTATATACAACACTTACTCAAATAGAGGCGATTTTAAATTCTAGACCGCTCTGTCCACTTTCATCCAATCCAAATGACCTTCTACCCTTAACTCCAGGCCATTTCCTTATCGGCAAAGAATTGACGTCAACACCAGAGCCAGACTACGCTGATATGCCAATTCATCGTCTTGATCGCTACCAACGTATTGAACGGCTGCGTCAACAGTTCTGGTCTAGGTGGCATACAGAATACATCACGGAGCTCCAAATCAGAAGGAAATGGAAGACGTCACAAGGATCCCTCAATATTGGAGATTTGGTTTTGATAAAAGAGGAGAATCAACCCCCCCTGAAATGGCTTTTAGGACGTATTATCCAGTTGTATCCGGGAACGGACGGGATAGCTAGAGTAGCTGACATCAAGACGTCAACAGGCATCTTACGGCGCTCCTTCTCAAGAATATGCCCTCTACCGATGCAGCAGGATGAAAATTTAACCGATCAAAGGGAAGATGGAGTTGATGATTGAAGCAAGAATGCTTCAATGGGAGGCGGCATGTAGAAGCGATGTTCTACAAACAAAGAAATCGTGTTCCCATATACGCACACATTCAAACATCCTTTCAATGCAGCAATCGTCCCCCACCAAACTTCACTTGTCACGGAACCACCGCGGAGTGCATGTCGTGTGTTATAACCTTATAACTAGCATTGTACCATATCCGTCAATAAATCAAAGTATTTTTCCATCAAGTCACTTTTCATTCTTAAGTCTGGACCTCACATAATCAACTTCCGCCGCAACAAATACTCTATAATAATGTTCAAGGGATACTATACGGTCGAAGAATACCTCAACGACAAATTTTAATATTTCTGTTATAAATTTATTTATTTAACTGTTTTGTGAGATCGCTTCTCGAATATTGCAGCGTAGTCTGGAACCCATTTTTTCAGGTGCATTCAATCCGAATAGAACCAATCCAGAAAAAGTTATTTTATCATCTCGCGTATGTTCAAATCTTGTGTCACAAGTTAAAAGTCTTACGATCGATCCAAGCACACTCTAACCATGACAACCTCGCTTAAGCCAGGAGATCAGACCATCAACACATTTACAAGCCTCCCTCGCACATGTTACTCTCATCGCACACGCTCACAGTAAGCAATCTTATTAGTTTACCTCAAAAACAAGCGGAGAGCGTCGACCGGGCCGCAAGCCGCCGAGCTCGAAGCTGGGAACCACCCCGTGGCCCCACACTTGGACGCTTTCTAAAATCGTCAGATTGTTCCTGCAAACGAATGGTTGACTATAACTCTGGAGATCTATTTTTAAAATGTATGATTCATATGTTGAATGAAAAACGTTCGCATCAATCAAGATTGAGATGATCATATTAGAAAGTGGGATAAAATCAAAAGTATTAGTTTAAAATTACTTGCTTATTCTTAAACAAAGACAATAAAAGGTTCCGTACCATATTAGAAAGTAATACAAAATTAAGAAGTATTACCGTAAGTAAAGCTTAGCAGTCAGCGGCGCAGCAGTTTTGGGCATAAAGTTCACAACCAGTTCTATTTCCGCGCCCGGCGACATCAGTAACGGCGGTAAAGCGGTGCCGTTACGCTCATTGCGCTCGTTTCGCTCGTCGCGCTCGCTCGGCTCGTGCCACAAGCGCACGTCCCCTTTCAGAGCGTTCCATTCCGCGAGGCTGAACGTTTCCGGAGACCATATGCATTCCAAACATTGTGATGGTTCTTCCCAACCCTCACTGGAAATAAGTTTTTTTTGTTATAAATTACTGATGGTTTCTTTCCCGTGGGAATTCTAGACAAAGCGTTATTCGGAAATTATAAATAATAAAATAAATTTTATTTCAAATAATTAAAATTCGTATCGAAAAGAATAACTATTGAAAATTTCAGCTTACAGTTATATTGCATAATTTTAGTTAAAATAAATTAGTCATCAATGGAGAAGTATTTACAATGTGTTGAATATATTTCATCTGAGTTTCTTGCCGGATCTTCTAGTTATTTCGGTGTTTCAATGTTATATAAAACTTACATTATTTTTCCGATAAGATAATCAAGTTTTTTATTTTATTTATTTAACTTTATTACATGACATGTAAATGGCGGACTTAAAGCCGTAGGCTTTTTCTACCAGTCAACTAATCGGTGGTGCAGAAAAAGTGATTTATTTATGGTGAGTGTTTTAACACACGTCTTTTAAGACGTGACAAAATTATAATAAACTTACTTCTATATATATAAAACCTAAAAACAAAAATGCCTGAAAAAATATTTTATATTTTAATATATTTTTTGGTAGTTTTCAAATATTTGTTGTAATAGTAATCAGTGAAAACTTTTAATTGGCTAACATGGCTATTAATATTGTAAAATGCAATATGAAACGTTATAAGCTGTAAGTGATTGAAATGACTCACAGCGGGTAGGCGGCGGGCGGCAGCAGCGCGTGCAGCAGCAGCGGCCGGCGAGAGGGGTTCCGCACCAGAAGCCGCAGCGCTCGCGTGCCCCCCACCCCGCACAGCGCCCCGCCGGACCCGCCCCCGGCCCCGCCCCCGGCCCCGCCCCCGGCCCCGCCCCCGCCACCACCGCCCTCCGACAGCCGCGGCCACACCGCCCACGTCGACACAGGCACGGGTAGCTGCACCACCTGGACATACATTGTCTCGCTTTTTATTTTTGGTATATATAAACTTTGGCCAATAAACGACAGTACGATCGCATCCTCTTTGCCACTGAGCATGAGACGAGTGAAACAACCAGTGATTGGAATCGTACTGACGTTTATTGACCAAAGTTCTTGTAGAACATATGATCGCAGTCACATAACTATAGCTAGACAGACATAATAATTTTGTTTTATGTAAAGATTCCCACCCAACGTATTCCCCCATTCGCGCCTGAATAGCGCACGTAATCGAAAATAAGTCAAAAATTAAACTATATTAATGAAGATATCGAATACGCATCCGCACCCCAATACAGTTAACTTATGAATTGATGGCATTTAACTAAAATGCCATGTTGCTAACAGTACAATTAATACATTATTTGGCCCGTACATGATATTTAAAGGACATCGACGACGACATACTACAACATGTACTAACCTCGGTAGTGTGCACCAGAAGCGTGTTGTTAGCGGGCCGCGCGCGAGCGAAGGCCGCGAGTCGGCTCGCCAGCAGCGCCACGTCCGGCTCGAGCGCGGCCGCAGATGATGGCGAAGACACGCGAGACAGCCACTCCGCGCCCTCTGCCGACAAATAAAACCATACATAATCCGACCCTTCTTCGTTTCAGTCAGAACAAAGTTCTACTGTGGGAAATAACTGGAGAGAAAGAAGATTTACCGACAAGTTGATTTAATGCACTTGAAATATCGATCATTTCAACTATCAAGTTGCGAAACTAAAAAAGTGAATAAAATGTTAGACAATAATTTACAATCATGCAAAACGAATCTGAAATTAAAATTAGATAAAATTGGCTGTGCCCTCGACTGTGTTCGTTACTTAAATGTTATTATCCGTCTTTGCAGGTTTTACACAAAATATTTGATGTTATTAATATTTAAAATGTTCAAGAGGTCGCTGTGTAAAATTGCGACGGAATATTGTTTGACATGAAAGAAAAAGTCAAACAATCGTGATTTTTATATAAAAAAATAAGTAAAAAATATAAACGTTATCCATCCATAAACTCTTTCCAGACCTATAAAATCCTGATTCGGGTGTGAAAATTTCATTGACCAGTTAGTAGCAAGCATAAATACTGATCTTAAAATATACCTATTTTTGAGAAGTATTTATTTGACTCACCTCACTGACCTTCGACTCAACCTCAAAGATAGGTATATTTCAAGGCGTTTCTTGCAGCAGGATGTGCAGGGTTGATGTACCATGTAACCCAGTCGATAAGAATGATTGAGGAGTTTTATAATAAAGAACCCACATCCGAGGCCGAAAGGCGTTTCCGAAAAATTCTGACACAAGGTTGTGCAGGGTCAATTGACCAGTATACAATAAGAATGACTGAAAAGTAATAATGAAGAACCCACGTCAGATACAGAAAAATGTCTCAAAAAACTCTAGAGACCAGGGTGTGCAGGGTGGATTGAGCATGTAACTTATTCGATAAGAAAGACTGAAAAGTAATAATGAAGAACCAACGTCAAGGGCCGAAAGGAGTCTCCGAAAAATCTGACACCAGGGGATGCAGGGTGGATTGACCATGTAAACCAACCCGATATGAATGACTGAAGAGTCGTAATAAAGAACCCACGTCAGAGGACGAAAAGCGTCTCCGATAAAACTTTGACACCAGGGTATGGAGGGTAGATTGACCATGTAACCCCATTCAATAAGAATGACTGAAAAGTCATAATATAGCACCCACGTCAGAGGCGAGGTTTTGGTTGCGTTAATGTCTTTCCATTTAGCGCGATTGCACTCCAGTATTTTTTGACCAAATTCTAAACACAAGCTATAATGATTCCGTGCTTTGGAAAGCACGTTATGTCGTTGATCCCGCCCGGCTGCCATTTGACGGTCGTTAAAGAAACCATGTCAGAAGCCGTAAAGTAATTCCGAAAAAGCTTTATCACCTGAATGTGCTTGGTCAATTGACCGTGTAACCCACTCGTTGGGAATAAATGAAAAACATATAAGTAAGTACGTATTGACATACATTTAATAATAACTCACGTTAGGAACACTACCATAAATAATTACTCCAATTACAAAGCAATAGCAAAAATAAATTCTGTCGATAAGGAAAAAATACCGTTTCTTTGTTTCCATAAATTTAATGGCCAGTCTTGTTGGACCTCTCATATCGTATGCGCACCATACATTTTAGGAGTCAATTTAAGTTGAGCGGTTTTCGTTCGAGAACTGGTAAAATTAATGCCTATCTACCTATATGTTGCCGAGGACTATTAACTATTTAATAAAAAAGTTTCCGTCCAGTAGTGTTTGCGTGAAAGATGCACAACAGACAGACAAAAATTTCAAAAATCATATTTTTGGCTTCTGTTACATTATCAAGATCCCACGGACCAATTACAAAGAGGAGATGGCGTTTCAAATGGCGCAGTGTTCCGATGCGAAAGAGCACTAGTAATATTTTTTTCATTTTATATTCAATGTACTTGCAGAATTGACCTTTCCACAGTTTTATTACATTTATAGATAGATGTACAGAATTAACCTTACAGTACAGTTTTATTAGTAGATGTAGATTATAGAATATTGACAGTGAGGCAAGGCTGAAACAGTGATACCAAAGGCTTACAGGGTCGATTGACCGAGACAGCTTCTTCATGATCTAGCAAACAACTCGGAGGTAAATGCTGAAATTGTATGATTTTGACGATTTACCACTTCTCCGCTTATTACTTTGCTATGAAAATTTTATCAGGGGAAAATAATAACTCTCTTTTCTGATGTCCGATTTTGATGAAACAAAGATTAGAAGTTGCCCTGAGCTAAGACCAATCAGTGTGTGAAAACTAATTTCAAATCTGTCTAGTAGTTCCTGAGATTAGCGTGTTCAGACAGACAGACAAGATTGATATAAAACTTTTTTTGTAATTTATTATTCACTTTTAGTCGTTCCCTCTTATTTTATGGCCAAAATAATAAATGTACAGATACGTCGATTCTACTCTTTTATTATAGTATAGATATAGACAAATAGAGTAAACTAATTACAATATGAACACTGACCTTTTGTCTCTAAGTCAAGCCCCGTATAGCAATCCGGCTCACACAACTTTTCGGGCAAGAAATGTATCGTCCCCACCGCATGCTTGCCCGTTGTTATCTCCGCATCTGGGTCTAATCTGAAAATAAAATATTTTTAAGACTAATGGACAATGATGCAGAATATACTGGTTGTCTCCATCAAAAAAAAAAATAGCTTGGTTATAATAATGCTATACAGGCTGCATTGCAATTTATTGGCATCGATTTACCTCTTTTACATACTCGTATAAAGGATATTTTGGTCGGTAATAATTCTGCAATTAATGCAGTGTTTAAATGTATCAAAAAGTAAGGAAAAATATAATCCGGTGCCGATCTCACCGTAGGTTCTGGCAGAATAAACAGCGTCACGGCTCGACCTGTCGAACTGTGGCATTATGCTGAGTCGGAGCCTTTTCACTGTCTCATTACAGTTTCTAGCTGTTAAATTGTATTTTCTTTCTCTAGATATAATCTTTGGCGATTAATATTGTAATATTTTATATTAATTTTCAACGTCGGATTTATGTTGTTACCTACTGTAAAAGTGAAAGTAAAAAAGTTTTTATCTATCTATCTGAAGTTGAAAGCTATGACCCTATTACAATACCTTCATACCGGCCGGCCGGTAAACAAAATTAGACTTTAAAACGCAATAATAAGGTTTAAAGTCGAGCGGCAAAATAGGCAGGTACCAAACTACAAATGACCGATAACAACAATATAAACACCATGTAGTGTATACGACGAATTAATTTCTGTTTAAGAGTATTTTGTTTATTTTTGACGTTTAGTTGTTTTAAGTAATGGTGTCTATCAAAGCGTCTAATGCCTGTTTAGATTGTAGATTAATCGTCTAGTCTAGACATATAAGAAGTGTCATTAGCGGGCCAGTTAACTTTGACATACGCTACGGCACTTCTACCGATTCCTATTTCTGTGGGAGTCCCGCCACGCGAGCGGGGATCGCGTCAGTGTGAACGGTCTTTAAAATATCATCAATCATGAGTATAGTCGACAGTTAAAAGGATGCCAATGAATTTGAATCCACGCTCTATATAAAACAGTAATGTACAATGTTACACACACCGGCATGTAAGTTGGCAAGGATGTCGCACATTGCTAAGTTATATGCCGCCGGGTATAGTAGGTATATAGACTCACTCCAGTGCGAGCGCACTATCGGGCGGCAGCGTGACGTGCGTGACTCGCATGCGAGCCGTCATGGTGCTGTACAACTCTAGGGGCACGCTCGCCAACGCGTACGGCGCGCCCTGCAACAAGTGTGTTTTATGTATGTTTATGTATGTATATGTATAGTTATGAATATTGTATGTATGTTTATTTAGCAGTTAAGTGTTTTTTTTTCTCTCATTGTATTCTAAAATAATTCGCGCCGCACATAATTTTTCTGTTTTTCTTAATGGTTTGACTGGGAGAGAATGCTTTTAGCATTAAGTCCGCCAATTGTAAACTTGTGGTACAATAAAGATTTATAAATAAATAAGTGTGTAACAGTGCATTCGAAGATTCTCATCAATTCATGCCCTTTCGCTCGCTTGTCGATTGTCAATGTAAAAGAAAGACACGAAACAATAGATTCACACATACATATAGGTAATATTGATTTATTCGCAGCCTACCACGTCATAGTTTCTTACCGGATCTTCTCAATCGAAAACAATGTTCCGTGCTAGATTCATTTAAACCAAAATATTGTTATTAGAAAATTGTTGAATTCATGGTATGTGTTCATTAGAGAGAATTGACGTTGTTCTCGGTAAATTAAAAAATCGAAAAAGTGATGTAACGTTAGCACTATACAAACTGCGTGTCCGTGGTCTAGTGGTCAAGGCGTTCGTCTTAGAAGACCCGGAAGTCCTGGGTTTGTTTCAATGGGAAGCATACTTTGTTGTTTCAAGTTTGGTTAGGTTAGGCTTGAATCGTCTGATTTTGTGATAATAATGATAATTCCGTGCTTCTGAAGGCACGTTAAGCCGTCGTTCTCGGATGCCATTAGGTCCGAAAAGCTCTGGCCTCAGGGCCGGTTGACTACGCAGACCACTCGATATGAACGTTTTACAGACAATAGCCACCTGCATGGCGAGCACGCGGTCCGCGCGCACGCTGCCGGGTCGAGCACGCAGCGTGACGTCAGCACGTGCGGCTGCGTGTTGCGAGCGCACGCTGACGTGCCCGGACAGCTCGCTCGCGCGTGCCGGAGCCACCACCACCAGCCACGCGCGCGTCCAGCCGCCGCTCTCCACGCATCGCTGTCAAATTATGTTCAAATTATCAATCAATAAAAGCTTAAAATTTAATAATCATCAATAAATTAATTAAAATTAACACGACGAACTGTTTGATTGTCAAGATTTTTGATAAATGCCAAAAATAAAAATTGCTGAGATAATCGTCGGAAGCGCTGTAACATGGATATATTCATAAAAACTTCTACATCTTAAGCAAGCGACAACTGGTTGCCGCGTAACCTTACGGTTTCTATTGGTTTGATTAGACGAATTAACATTTGCAAAAGTCGGGCGTCTACAAAAAGTAGCTTCTTGAAAAAAGTCCACTTTCATTTTTACTAGGTTTTATGATATACTCGCAATCGTCACATCATCGGCTCCCATACTTTGCCGCCGCGAACAACCATTACTTCTCAGCAAAAGCCGACTTAACATCTAATGATGAGGCTCCAGAGGGGTCGCTGTGTTGATAGCGGACAGGTCGGCAACGCGTTCGTGACATCTCCGGTGTTGCAGGCGTTCATAGACTACGGTAACCACTTAACATCAGATGGGCCGTACAACCGTAAAAATTGTCCATCGCACTCACGGTGTGGTTGGCGAGGTCGTCGAGCGCGAGGTGTCCGCCGGGCAGACGCGCACTGAGTGACGTCACACAGAGCACACCCGGACCCGCGTTGTGCACGCGCAGTGCCGCGCGTCGTGTGCTCGACGTGCTCAGCGCGCCCAGCCGTAACGTGCCGTCCTCGCTGTTCGCCCACTCCCACTCCTGAACACAACCATTGCCACCCAATTTGTATACTAGTATTCACAGAGAACCTTAAAGCAGCATCAGTCCTGTACCGTAGTACAAAGTAATTTTACATCAAGTTTCATAAAAATATTTTTTTTAATTTTATACAACTGATAACATTCATATCCATACTTCCATACTAATATCATAAATGTGAAAGTCTATCTGTCTTTCTGTTACGCTTTCACAGCCAAACCGCTGAACGGATTTCGATGAAATTTGTTGAAGACCCGGGGTCAAACATAGGCTACTTTTGAACACAGGCACAGCTGCGGAAAACAGCTAGTTGTAAACAATTGGCGTTTTGATATTGAAATGAAACTAATTCTATTTTTTTATAAACAAAATGTTCCAGCATTCAGTTTCTAACCGGATCTTCTTAACCAAATACTAAATTATGCACTCGCTGATGAATAGATTCACTTAAAATCAATATGCTCTGAAAAAATAACGTTAACATATTCATCAAAACCAAACGACGACCGTGAAGGCGAATTTCGAATATGTATAACCGTCGAGACGAATGATTTTCTTACTCAACATAATCAGTGAGTAGAACGATTTTCGATTCACCTTTTTAGAAAGAAAGAAAGATGAATTAATGAATGAATTAATAAATACTTTATTGCACCATTTACAAACAAAAGAAACACATAGTTGAATCCAATACAATTAAATGTGTACAAAGGCGGATTTATCGCTAATGCAATTTCTTCCAGCCAACCTTAGGGTAGAAATGAGCTGCGGTAAAAAAAACACTTGCGTGAGCGGTGCAGAAAGCTTAAATGTACATGTCTACATTAAGACGCATATAATATACTTACATAAATAAATAATAAGAATAAACTTACAAATAACATACATAAATAAATACTGTCAATAAGTGTAAGAAGTTAGTGACAGCCTTATCACAATTTTTGAGAGGATTATTGTACCTCGAAAAGGTAGTGAGACTTAACCTGATGAAATGATTTTAATGTAGGTAACATGTAACTGTGTTTCCAAAATAAAGAGAAATAAACGAACAAATTTACCAATCGAAACCGTCCGGACGCGAGGCTGACCGGCAGCGAGTACGAGGACACGTTGGTTAATATGTTGAGGGCGGTGCTGAGCTGAGCCAGCTCGGAAGGCGGGTGCTGCAGCGACACGCGAGCGAGCGTCGCGGTCTCTCCGCTGCGCAACACTGACCGACATGCGGCTGTTTCTTTAATCTGACAACAGTCATCATCATCATCATTGTCTATCGACCATGTACACCCTGGTGGCAGAGTTGTTCGGGATCGCCTCTCGGCCTCTGACGCGTTTCCTGCGTAACCGGGACCGACAGCTTAACGTGCCTTCCGAATTATCAGACAATCAAGTGTTTCAAGCCTGCAAAGTCCTAACCGAACTGGAAACACCTAAACAAAATATGTTTCCGGTGGGAATCGTAGTACAAAGATATTATACGCATTTAATCTTGTAATTTTATATTTTATACAGTGAATATTGTTTTAAAATCTTTTGAATGAACTCTTAATTGCACATAAAATTCATCTTCTGTTAAACAATAATCAAAAGTCATATCTGATTGTTTGGATAACCAACTTACTGTCGAGCAGTGAGAAACCTTACTAAATGTCTTCATCAAAATCTTTTGCTTTCATTTTAGTAAGAGGAAAAGTTATCAGGGAAGCGGACATTTGAAACAAATTATTAAAAAAATTATAATTACATGAAAATGTTCGCGAAACTCGTCATCATATTCGAGCCCGAGAAGTCGCACCGCCATTTTAAAGTCGTTTCGTACTTTGACTTCTCTTTCTTTCATAACTTCCTCCTTGTTGGCCGATATAAACCTGCAACAACATTGCTTAAATAACAAGCGCGATGGACTATGTTTTACATTTTACAAAATGCATGCAGACAAATCACCAAGCAATAGAATTTATTAGACAAATTTTATAGGGTGCAGTAATTAGAAATTTTTAATCTATAGCCCGACCAGGAAAATAGCAGCCTTGCCATATTGCGGAAAAATATTACAACTAATTTATTTTACTGGCAACTAGGTATTCAAGTAACATTCCGTCATCTCAATGTCATCTGCCAAAAAGAGACAGGAGTGGATGTTGTGTATTTTGAGATTATCAAATAAAAATACTTATCAAAATGGTAATAATGAGAGAAAATTGATATAAAAGATGATATCATATTTGATGCGAATGAAAACGAAGAATTGATTTCTGATGCGTGAAAAATAGCGTTACTCCAGTCGAGGCTAACACGAGGGTGACACAAGCTGAGGCATTCCTTTGCTACACTTTGCTTTTTTCCTTTATTATTATTTTTTATTTCTTTTCATGTTTATTGTAAAAACTTGTAATTGTGTGGCAATAAACAACATTTTTATTTTTATTATGATTTCTATTTCATTAAATGACATTGTCAATTTTGTTGTTGAAATGATACATACAACATGTTGCCACCTAAAGGCGATCAGTAGCGACGCCAATGCAGGGTTTTTATTTTCCTGGTCGGGCTATACAAGAATTTCCTAGTTTAAGTTATTTTTTATTATTTATTAGTTAGATATGTACAAGACATGGTGTACATGTTGATTGAATTTGTATTCTTTCAGATTGTATTCTTTCAGAATGTAGAACATGGTCGATTGATTTCAAGGTCCAAAAATATAATATTTATGGGAAATAATACAAGACAATTACTTTTTATTCCCAAAAAAAAATTACACAAAATTTAATAAGTGAATTGAAGTTTAAGTTTATCAATATAATTTTTATCATAGTGTATATTATTGTGAACTTTTTCAAATAAACATCAAAACAAATTTAAAGAAACAACCCTATTTAAATTGTAAATTTATCAAGAAATAAACAACAAGTACTAACTGTAACGTGAGCGGCAACAACGTCAGTCCGCCGGGCACGATGCGCACGCTGTAGGGCAGCGCGGCGCGACCTACTCGCACGAACCCCGCGCACCACGCGCCCGCCTCGCCCGCCTCGCCCGTCTCGCCGTCCCCCGCGACCCTCGCGTCACCCGCGTCACCCGCGTCACCCGCCGCCGCCCCCGCGTCACCCGCCCCCGCGTCACCCGCCCCACCACCCGACCCGTTCATCTCCGCAGTCTGCGCCGATATGTAGCTGTCCCACATTCGCGCGTCTGCAACAACATCGCATTTATTTTTCACATATATTCATGTATTTTTGTCATATTTCTCTTTGTATTTATATTTGTCTGGTCTGTATTTTTATGAAACTACACACAATGACTTTGTATAAAATGAAACCTTCCACTGTAGGATGGGAGCATCCTTACAAGTAACTTAACCGTTAAAGTCCAGTTTCACGTACAGTATCTTCAAATAAATACAATTTCAAATCAAAATATTCTGAAAAACATCGCGATAATTCAAGGCGTAAACTGATTACTGCTTAAACCTAATCTAAAAAATGACATATTATTAGTGACAGGCGCAAGCAGGGCATATCGCGGATGCTCAATCCAATCTCGGTGATTTATGTTTTGGTTATCATGTTATAAGACTTACAGTTATTTAAGGAATTTGTAATTCTCCACGCATACTTTCAAACAAAAACATGATCCACTAAATGAGTCATACAGAAGACGAGAAAGATAATTTATTTATTTATTTGCAAGAATACAGTGCATATAGATCTTTAGTTAATTATAATTTCGTGTATTCCACTCTCTGATGAGTATGCAAAAAATGAAAATAGAAAAACAGAAAAAAAATGAAATATGTCTCATTATGTCAGTAAGATTTATAAAATAAAATTATTAAAAAAAATGTCAAATACTAAAGATAGATACAAATGTCAAGATTATTTTAATTAAGTACAATTTTCGTTCATAAATTCATGAAATGAAATGAAATGAAAATAATTTATTTTAGAAACACACAAAAAGAAAAAACAAATATATACATAAAAGAAAAAGCATTAGGAAAAAGGTTGTGTGTTCCCAAAAAAGGTCCCAACTCAGCATATTGCCATCCGATGATATTGACAGCGCTGATCTTCCGTTAGGATCTCAGTTGACGACACGGCAACCCGAGCACAGGATTCAAATATAAGGCAAGATAAGGCAAAAGTGCCATGCAGTGGGCGTAGGCTGTATGCCAAGGTTAAGCGTTCCAAATTAGGTTAAAACTCGAGAGGCCCAACTGGCCAATACATGGCACCTCTACCCATCCAAACATATCCTCCGTTCCCGTAAACGCCACATATGATGACTACTTAAACCATAGGCATCAGGAGCCGTAAAATGTTCCATCTAAAACTAAACGTGACATTGACGTATGTCAATTTGATATACGATTCGACATTTACCATTACAAATACAAATGTCGTAATTCGTAAACAAACAAAACGGCTACCTACATTTTAAAATAATTATTTTTTACTTTTACTTTTTATCGTTATAGTATTGACACTACAAATTATTTAAACCTTTACTGGGAGTATAATTGTATGCAGTGACGATAAATAACCTATAAAGATAATCATCAATACCTACTAAGTTCAGACAGACAATACAATCACAAACTAAAAAGAGATACTACGTAAATACAATTAAAAATGGAGACTGAGTAGACTGAGTAGAAAACATACATAATTTAGTTTTCAAAGCGGTACTTGCTTATATCTAAATACACAGGATTACAAAAAATTCCATCAGATTATAATAAAAAGGAGTTCATTTTGAGTGAATATATCGACCGACCGGGTCAGGAAACCAAGTGCAAGAACAATAAATAATCTATATGCCAACACAACGAGAATACCATTGAGGTTAGCACATTTAACATTTATATCAACACTATAATAACATTTAGCCATTAGAAATTCGAACAAATTTCTCCCAAATACATCTAATTCTAATCCTTTATATTCTGAGGGGAAAACTGTATTCTTGGATCCAATGGACCGACCATTGGATTCTAGAAGTGGATGGAGGGATATTTCATATAAAGTACTTACAGTCAAGCGTGAGCCGCACGGTGGGTGTAAGCGGCTGGAAGGCATCAAATTGCGGCCGCAGCAGAGTCACGTGTACACCCTCCGATTTCACTCCTACAAGAGACAAATAAAACCAGTTATTACATCGTAATAGTAGACGAATTTGAATTTAGAGAAAATGCCAATTGTACTACTAAAACTTTGTTTCATGGTTGTAGATATAATGTCGAATCAGCTTGGAGTAAAACTGTATAAATACAAAAGAAACAAATTGTAAGAAAAAGATTATTTGTAAAAAAATTGTGTTACAAAAACCTAGATCAAATCTTCAAATCCCTTTATTCCATGTTCATTGATGATATTGATTCAGGACTAGATACTAAGTCTCATGTTTTATCTTCAAGTGCAACTAATATTTCACGGTGTAAGGACGTGATGAGCTGTTGCGTGACAGAAGTCGGGTCTAGGTCTCGGAACCATGCGGGCTCGTCGTGCGGGTGTGACGGTGGGAAGGCGGCGGGTGCGGCGGCGGGCTGCAGTAGTTACCGTGCGGGCTGGCGGTGGCGCCGTTGGCCTGTCTGGCGGGCTCGTCGTGCGGGTGTGACGGTGGGAAGGCGGCGGGTGCGGCGGCGGGCTGCAGTAGTTACCGTGCGGGCTGGCGGTGGCGCCGTTGGCCTGTCTGGCGGGCTCGTCGTGCGGGTGTGACGGTGGGAAGGCGGCGGGTGCGGCGGCGGGCTGCAGTAGTTACCGTGCGGGCTGGCGGTGGCGCCGTTGGCCTGTCTGGCGGGCTCGTCGTGCGGGTGTGACGGTGGGAAGGCGGCGGGTGCGCAGCGCGCTCCCCACGCTCGCGCCGTGGCGGCCACGCGCGCGCTCGAGCTGCTGCCCGCTAGGATCTCCCACTGCAAACATGCACGAAATTGAAATGTCTTCCCTCGTTTTTATTTTGTAGTTCGACATGTATAAAAAAACTTCAAACGAGACAAAATTAATTTTTTTAACTCTAAATCTGATAACAATACAAAATTTTTCGTAGGATCTTCTCACGCAAAAACACACAAGTTCTCGTACAAATACGGGTGACCTTCGATTCATTTAAAATTTTTGTTTCTAATTTCACTTTGCCAAACCTTATTGGTCTAAACTTGTGCAAAGTTATTGTCTAGCCTTATTGATGTTTTTGCACTTTAAGTTTAGCTGAACAATTTTTAGCTCTATTAATAGATGTCCTAAAATCGTTTGGCTTTTTATTTCTTTAGACGTAACGATAACCTCGTATAACTATGTTTGAGACAATTATTACTTACTACAATAATTAGTTCCAATAATTATAGTTTGTTGCTCACAACTAATGCACTACTAATAATTATTCCTAAAATCTTCATAATTCACAGATCCGACTTAGAGCACCCGACTCCACGTGTCTCAAGTTTGCCCTATACTAGAGTTTTATTCCTTAGCGCGGAACCAGAAGCTAGCGAAGGAGGTCCTGAGAGAAATGGGGGCACGACGCCGAAGGAGAGCGAAGGGGGGAGGTGGCCGACTCGAGCGGAGCGAGGTCGAATGAATCGAAGGGAAGTCTTCTGGTGGAGCCACTCAGAAATACTTACATGTTTGCTTGCATGCTGTATGCTTGCTTACATGCCGCATGCTTGATGCACGCTTCCTACAAGCTTGCTGCACACTTGTTGCGTGGTAGGTAAATAACATTTTTAAGATAGTGAACCTTCATTATGTAAATAAAACAAATATTTATTTTGTGTTACAAAAATATTTATATTTTTCAACAAATCAGCAAAATCAATAAATTTAGTAACTTATTTTCTGCACAAAAATTATTAGGCTTAGGCACTTTTGTGCTTAAGCTTTTTGCAGAAATAATAATTAGTAATTGTGAATATTAGAAGTTATTAATTATTGAGCCTTATGACGAATTTGCGAAGTAAATATTGGAATAGGGAAGTCCAAAATAGGCTAAACTAAATTAGGATTAATAAAAATGTACGAAAAAACTTTGTACTATAAGTTTGTGCACCAACCTAAAATAGGAATACAAAAAATTTGTGGAGCTAATATAGACCCTACAAATACAACTCCCTTATAATATTTTTCTGTTCATTATAAACAAAGTGACGGTTACCGTCTGCGACTCGTCCCTAGAGCCCCTCACGCGCAGTCGCAGCTGCAGCGGATCCAGGAACTCCTGCTGTGACGTCACACGAGCCTCCACGCCCACCACCAGCCCGCCGCCCGTTATGTTGGCTTTGATCCTGGTATACATGATACTTGTTAGCATTTGGCGGCCTGCACCAAACTTTACGAGATTTGACATAAAACAATCTTGTTTTAAACATATTCGGTTGGGAAAAAGTCTTTTCGTATAGGGTAAATCAGGCATACGTGCCCCAGTCGATAACGTGCCCCACTCGCGGAACTGACAGATGCATTTTGAATTTGGCGCTAATTTGAACCGTGCGGGTCAGTGACAGAAGTATGGCGGCGATGTAAACAACTCAGTGCTGTTATTTATTCGTTTTTGCTAAGAAAAAGTGGTCACAAGGTATGTATCATATTCTGAAAATGTTTTGTGTCTGTTGTAACATTGAGTTAAAGTATTTGTTTCATTTTTTATTTTGTTTTTAAAGTTTTATTCTAAAGCTAACCTCTTTGAACTGTTGTGTACGCAAAATTGCGTTTCATTTTTCCTAAACTTTTTAGTCGAAATCAAGTGGGGCACGTTACCCTGAACTTTGGCTAATGCGCCCCGATTTTTTTCGGGTAATGTGCCCCACTTTGTATTAGTTCAATATTTTTATTTTTAGGTATTTCTGATCAGTTATTGTATTTCAAGAAATGGGGAAAGAAAAAGCAGTAGATCCAAGAAAATGGACAGAAGAAAATATGAAAAAAGCTATAGAAGATGTCATAAGCAAGAAAATGGGAGTGAATGAAGCTAGCCGTACATATGAAATACCGTCAAGAACCTTGCGTAGACACATCCTGAAAGGTTGGGATAGCAAGCAGAATATAGGTAGACCTTCGGAATTAGGATATGAAAATGAAATAAGACTTGTAGCTCACATTAAACGTCTCGAATCCATCGGATTTCCACTAGAACAATCAAGACTGCAGTCTATTGCTTACGACTTTGCTGAAAAACTAGAATTACCTCATCGGTTTAATACGGAGAAAAAACAAGCTGGATGGGATTGGTTTCAAGGGTTCATGAAGAGGCATCCAGAGCTAAGTAAAAGAAAAGCGGAAGGCCTGTCCCTGGCGAGAGCTGCTGGTATGAATCGACAGGATGTCAATAGTTATTTTGAAATGTTGTTGAAAGTATTAACTGAAACTGATTTAATTAGTAAACCTGAAAGAATTTTTAATATGGATGAAAGTGGTATTCAAATTAACAATAAAACTGGAGTCGTAGTAGCTAGCAAGGGTGCGAAATGTGTTAATTCTGTAACCAGTGCTGAAAAAGGTGAACATATTTCCATAATTGCATGCTGCAATGCTGAGGGCACTTTTCTTCCCCCTGTTTTGATATTTAAAGGTAAATACAAAAAACCGGAATTTTCTGAAGGTCTCCCGCCAGGATCAGATGTGTTTATGAATCAAAAATCATCTTACATCAACGCTGATCTATTCTACAACTGGATGAAAGAACATTTTATTCCACGAAAGTCAGATGGGAAAGTTCTTCTGATTCTTGATGGTCATTCCTCCCATTCGAATTCATATAAAATGCTACAGTTAGCTAAAGAAAACGAAATAATTTTGCTTTGCCTACCTAGCCACACTACCCAGGCTCTCCAACCTTTAGACAGAAGCTTTTTTAAGCCTTTTAAAAGTTACCTGTCTAAGGCAGTAACCACTTGGTTTATAAACAACAAAGAAAGGAATTTAAACCGACAGCACATTTCAAAACTAATTGGTGAGGCCTGGTACAAGTCTGCAATACCAGCTATCGGTGTTTCAGGATTTAAGGCAACAGGGATATATCCCTATGATTCAAACGTTGTTCCTGACTATTTCTTCAGCATTTCTGATGCAGCAGTTAGAAACAGTCCTGACAATATTCAGACAATTCAGAATAATGACCTTTCTTTGCCGAGTACTTCCATATCTTCAATAAATCAAAGCGATCAGATTGCACACGCTTCTGGTGTTTTACAGAAAGAAACACCAACCAAGACCTTACAAATAGTGAGTCCATTACCTGTAATACGTCATAAAATCAGTAAGAGAAAACAAAGCGTTAAGATTTTGACATCAGAAACGCATTTAGCAACTCGTAAACTCTTTGAAGAAAAAAAGAAGCCGCAGGGGAAACACTCGACCAGAGCACCAGCAAAACGTAAGAAGAATGTTGCAGAAGTGTTGTCATCATCGGAAAGTGAAGAAGAGTTACCGCTCAGTGAATCAAGCGAAGAATGTTCTGATGAAAATGAAAACACTTGTGTAGAATGTCTTGAATCTTACTTCCATACAAAGAAGAAAAGTGACTGGATCCAGTGTTTGCAGTGTTCTGGCTGGTTGCATGAAGATTGCTCAAACTTTTCCGAGAAATGCAACAAGTGCGGCGACCAAAATAAAAGGAAAGGAAAAGGAAAGAAGAGGAGAAAATAAAAGGCTTTAATGGGGCACATATGACTGATGTACCCGTGGAATGTGCCCCACCCTAGACTTTAAGAAATTGTTGATCTCAACTATTTTAATTATTTTTGAGAAGTTTTTTTTTAGTTTTTGTTATATCTATTGAGTCAGAGGTTAAGACTAATTACTTTAATAAACATGCTATAAACAAAACCGTTTATTATTCAATTTTTTCGAATGGTGGGGCACGATTGCCAGGTTTACCCTATAGTACGTATGAACTTGTATTTGCAACTGGCTGGTTTTGGTATCATTAAAAGTTTTAAAGATAATTCCAAATTCAAATTAGAAAAATGTGTGATTTTCATTTGTTTTTCTTACTGTCAAGATGAGTGCTAGGCATGCCTGCATGTCTAGCGTATCAATGAGCCACCACCTATTGAGACGTCTGTCACGTACATTATAAACATGTAGCTTATGCTTAAGTCCTTTGCTGTACTTACGTGATAGCTTTCTCAATAAATATATATTATATTCTATTCTAATGAAGAAATTCGATACATTTTAAAATTTTATTACAAAAAAGGTAAAAATGCAAAGCAAGCCGCGAAAAAAATTTGCGATGTTTATGGACCTAGTGCAGTGTCTGTGAGAGTAGCACAAATTTGGTTTAAGCGTTTTCAATCCGAAAACTTTGATGTCAAAGATGCACGTCGCTCTGGTCGCCTTATTACGGATAAAATGGGTGCCATTTTTGAAAAAGTGGAGCAAAATCGGCATATCAGTAGTTACGACGTAGCTGAAGAACTGGGAATTAACCACAAAACAGGTTTGGCGCATTTGAAAAAAACTGGCTACATAAAAAGCTCGATAATTGGGGACCTCGCGAGCTCACTGAAAGAAACCTAATGAACCGTGTACTCATTTGTGATTCTTTATTACGACGTAATGAAACCGAACCATTTTTGAAGAAGCTGATAACTGGTGATGAAAAGTGGATCACGTACGACAAGAACGTGCGAAAAAGATCGTGGTCAAAGGCCGGTCAGGCTTCACAGACTGTGGCGAAACCCGGGTTAATTCGCAACAAGGTAATGCTGTGTGTGTTGTGGGATTGGAACGGCATTATTCATTATGAGCTGTTACCACCAGGCAGGACCATCGATTCTGAACATCATGAGAGGAGTGCCAAAACCACTTGTCGCGGTATTTTGATCAGAAGCCTCAAAATTTCTATAGCAATGGGATTATGTCACTACCTACAAGATGGCAAAAAGTAATCGAACAAAATGGTGCCTACATACTTTAGTTAAATGTAAAAAAACTATATTAAAAAATGTTTTGAAACTTTTTTCCCCCAACCTATTTCGTATTTGTAATGTGGACAGGTAAGAAAAAAATAAAGAAATGGTTTTATATAATAAACTTCATTACAAAACATGTAATTGACACGGCATTTTCTACCAGTCGACCAATATTTTAATTTGGTTTTACCAGTGTAAGGTCAAAGCGAGGGCAAAGCTTCATCTGCTGGTGCCACTACTATTTTGCTATTTACAGCAGAAGCAACCTTATGGTGACGAAAACAGGTGCGATCCCATTGACAGAGGACTGGAGGCCTATAATCAGCGCGATTGGCATCCTGGGCTCCAAAGTTCGAGTCTTCAATGAAAGAGATGAAGGAAAATTCCGATGTGAAACAACAGTTCCCTCACCTGATATAAGCACGCTGTGTGGGCTGCACGGCGACGGCGGATGCGTGCAGTCTCAGTCGCACGAGCGGCAACGTGCTGTGTGGTGGCAACGACCACCGCGCACGCGGGGCAGACAGTGCCCCGTCCGGCAGTTGGAGCCCTAGCCATGCGCTCGACGAGTATACTTCCGTCACCTGACAAGGAATTTATTTTGTTTTATTCGGAAAACCATACAGTTAATAATAACTACATAAATATCAGCCTTAAATATCTAATAATACTCAATCATATCGAGTGGATTAGAAAGCCAATAGACCCAAAAACACAAGGTACATCCTAGTGTTTTAAGAACCGCCCCGGTCAGCCTTTGACATAATTTCTTCGATAACCACTGGATGGCAGCCAATAATTCAGTCATTAATCAATAAAATGCCTTCTAAGAGTTCCTTTCATCCTTGAGACAGCTCTCAAGCGTAGAGGTATTACTGATAGACACAAGCTGCTTATTGTTGGTCATATTTTCTTGGAAGAATGTTTGTAAGCGAAAAGAGAAAGATTTTGCTTGCACCCATGGAATTATGTACATCGGTGTCAAAGCGGACTCAGTTCTGCGTAAGCAATCAACTTAGAATGCAACCGATCGCTAATATAAACAAAGAATGTACCTGTATAGTGTGATCCGTGGGGTTGTGCATGGTGAGCAGTGGCTCGAGCGTGGCGTTAAGCGGAACGCGCACGCCTATGATCGGCCACACGTCGAACTCGTTGCTTACGCCTTCCGCTGAAACCTATTACGAGGATAAGTGTGTATATCCGGCTCGAAGGATCAAGAATGTATAAGATAAATTTAGATACTTGATATAAGAAATTAAGAAAATATACAATTGCTTATTAATTAAATTTATTATTCCACCGATACCTGTTAAGCAGTGTCTCCTACGCAAAAAAAAAAAAACGAAACATGCTAACAAAAAGTATTTTGTATGAAAAAACTGTTAGGCCACGCCCACATTTTGTAAAATGTTAGCAAACACAAAACACGGTCGCTATACGAAGATAAATGAAAGCATAATGTATGTTGGCGCGACAGCAAAAATATAATATTAGAATATTTTTTTTTTGTTTACCACGATATTTTACATTAAAGTAAAAAATTAAACTTAAGTTACTGTATAGTTAAACTTGTAAACAAAATGTTCAAAAGAGTAACGGCGAAGTTTCTTGCCAGTGTCTTCTCCGTTGAAATCAACCTTTCGAACTGGTTTTATTTGGTTCAGATGATGTTAGAAAGACTTTCTTGATTACTTTTCTTGATTATTTTTTTGCAATTATTTTTAATTTTGTATTTACTGTAATGTATTTTTCTGTGCAATAAAGTTATTACAAACAAACAAACAAACTTATTTTAACATCCTTACCTAAAATACCAACCAAATGATGTAATCAAAGCGATAGAATCTAAAGTGGTAAAATACCCCCTCTCCAACATGTATATCCGGCTCTAAGGATCAACAATAACGAAAACAGTATAACTTAGGAAGCTTCAAGAAAAGAATTTAAGAAATTTTTAAACTTTTTGTTTAATTAATTGATCTTGAGTTCACAAGTGTTTTGGAAACAGTTTTTCTACCACGTCACTTTGCAAAATACTTAGGAATGGGCTTAACTAGATTTAACTACCGACTTGACTAAACCACTTTGTTTAATAAAATTGACTTTCCACTGGCTTACTACTGGTTTAGTAAAAGCCCTATTAAAGAAAAAAATAAACGTGAGCATATATTACTGGATATTTGTGGACTCCGAGCGAGGTGTGTATAGAGAGGTGTGCAGAGACGAACCCCTCGCGCCGCCCGAGGAACACCACCGTGAACGTCGTGTTGGCTTGCGGCGGCAGCGTCTAAAATAACAGACAGAGAATTAAGAATCTGACTTCACTCCACATTGCTATACTCGATACCTATTACGACTACTACTTTCGGCCGCGTACGCACACTTGTCAATGTGTGTGTTACTCGTAGGTTTGGTTATTTAACTTCATCATCATCAGCTATTCATAAACCACTGCTTATGTGCGTCTGTCGTCGCAGCGGCCGGGAGGCCGAAGCGTCTGTTATGGGTGGGAGAGTGTGAGTATTCGTTCGGTACGTTAGTAGTATTAATAATTCTGTGACGTTGCTTCCAATAGCTCTTAGCGATGAGACTTCGCTGAAAGCAATCGTCAAATAATCAAACATTCGCTTTTCTTCAAAATTATAAAAAAATACTTTTAATTCGCTTTTCAATATTGTGCAAATATCTCTTATTCTTTTTTTATACGATGTTTGTAGCCAGATTTGTGCACTATTAAATTACAACTAACTGTAATAAGGGCAACTATGCCACACACAAATATTACCTATACTGCCATCGTAACAAAAAAGGGCACATTTTTTAATTTTTTTTTAATGGTAGATGTGCCTTTTTTTGTTTCGACGACGGCAGTATCATATATGATATCTCAATATTGTTACATTACACAAATATGAAAAAGTTACTATTGCATTTGTGGCGACACAATCGCACAGTAAATAGTCACAACACAACGCAACAGATGGCGCTAAAATCGGCTAAACAGAAATTCTCATACAAGAAGCCTAATTAGAATGGAGGACTGAAACGCGATATCAGAGTTTCTGAGAATTGGAGCATATATACAACCTCCGACAGAACACCGTCGGAGCCGCGGTTCCCCAGGCATAACACCTCGCCTGGCGGGAAGTAATTCCCTTTGCGGCGGTCGAGCATAATAACACCATCGCTCCCGCCGTGCTCCAAAGTGGTGACCCCGACGTGATTTGAAAGCAGCCTTCAGCCTTCTTCAACATCATTCTCCAACCTTTCATCACCTCTCAAGCCTTATCATCAGTCAGTAGCAAGCAGTCTTACAGCAAGCCAACTATAAGGGTATCTCCAGGTCCATCGCAGCCGACTCACTAAGCTTCCTGGTCCTGCAACTACCCTCACAACTCAGAGCACTTCAGCGACCGGCACATCTACCGCAGCCCACGTCTGGTACTCACGGCCGGCCACCGCACACCAGCGTGGCAGTTCTGCACAAGACATCCACCGGCGCCAACAAGTCAACATCGCTCAACTACAGTCTCGACTCACCGCAGACTACGAGCACGCAACGCAATCGCTCACGCCCGACTCACTGGGATTATCGAGCAGCAGCAGCAACTTCACTCCCGACTCACTGGGACGTCAAGCAACTTGGCACTTTGCAAGCTACATCTGAAGCACAGACTGCAAATCAAGATTATCAGACCTTCGGTCTTGGGAGGGAGTCCTGTGGCGACACAATCGCACAGTAAATAGTCACAACACAACGCAACAGATGGCGCTAAAATCGGCTAAACAGAAATTCTCATACAAGAAGCCTAATTAGAATGGAGGACTGAAACGCGATATCAGAGTTTCTGAGAATTGGAGCATATATACAACCTCCGACAGAACACCGTCGGAGCCGCGGTTCCCCAGGCATAACACCTCGCCTGGCGGGAAGTAATTCCCTTTGCGGCGGTCGAGCATAATAACACCATCGCTCCCGCCGTGCTCCAAACATTAATAAACAAGAATTATTTTACTCACATTTCTATACGTCCTAATATGTTTTTATTGTCACAAATAAGTTAACAATAACAAAAATTTCAAATTTATGGAGCAAATGTTTTTTTCTGAGTGTGTTCTTCTCCGCCTGGATGGAATTGCGGTGGCGCTCAGGGACGCAGGAAAAAATCGAGCTTGACTGGCGGCTCACGTCAAATTGCGAAGTTTTCCCGCGCCCCTGCGGCGTCTGCTTTCTGGCCTTCTGTGACGAACAGAATTCCTCGGGGTTCACGTAGATATTGTTACAAGTTTATGCTGAAAGCTAATTATTGCAACACAAAATGACTTTTAAGCCAGCTTCAAGGCCATCCATCATATTTGGTCACGATCGATAAAAAAATATAGATGAGCTATAAGAAACCACCATACTGCCTAACCTATACACCGTAAAATTTTAGTCGTTTTGGACCCCTCGTCCAGTGACTCCATTCATGCAACCGAACAAATTTCCCCAAGGAACATAGCTCGAAGCATGAAAAACAAATTTGGACTTCCCATAGTAAGTTAGGTCACGTGATGAGACATTTTATTTATTTATTTAACACTTCTTTGCACACAGTGAAATAAAAATTAAATATGTTACATAAAATGTGAACACAGTATGTATATACAAAAGGCGGTCTTATCGCTCAAGCAATCTCTTCCAGGCAACCTTGTAGTTTGAAATATAAAGAAAGGAGAGATACGGATATGGTGCATAAAGAACAGAACAACGCTAGGCAGAATAACAGAAGTACACGATACATAAACTACGTAAAATAAATACTAATATACGTAAATAAAAAATAAATAATTATGTATAATTGGGCGGAAATCAGAGGAGTCAGGATTATGTTTCTTTGGTAGTGGTGTGATATTTGCGTCCTTCCAGGCATCAGGAAAATTACCAGAAGATAATGAGTTGTTCAAAATTAAAGTAAGGACGGGAAGGAGGATATCAATGAAAGGAATGATCATAACACGACTAATATTGTCACTACCGATAGCATCCGAAGTTATGGAACGTACAGTTCTCTCAACATCACGTTCGGCAACCGCTTTGAAACCAAAGGGAGTTGTATCTGGAGTTGGAAGAGAATGAAGTGAGTTAAGAGTATGCTGATTAATATTAGCATCAAGGGCAACAGTCGATGTGACATTTTGTATGGGAGGTCCAAATTTACTCCATATTTCGACCCATGTATCTTGGGGAAAGTTGTTCAGTTGCTTGAATGGAGTCACTGGACGATGGGTCCAAAACGACTAAAATTTCACGGTGTGTATATATACACCGTGAATATATACACACCGTAATACATAGTGAACATACATGTGTATACCATTACAACGTACTTTTATGCATTTTAATAACGACTCAATTTAGATTACTTCACCAAGAAAAATAATTACATAATAACTTAATCGACCTATATTTATATTAGCTAGTAAATATAACTTAAAATGTAGGTAGATGTTCATGTTATTTATCACGATATTATCGCCCAATATAAATAATTACCTAAACGTACCGAACTCGTAACATAATGTAACTTGATAAATAGTAGCGTAACAACTCGCGTCACGCGTCACGATACAAAACACGTATAGTATGGAAGTGACGCTCGTAAAAATGCGGTCCATTCATTGGCAATCTTTCCTTTGTGAATAAAAAATACTTGCTCAATGCTGGATTCCATAGTAACGAGATGAAATCTAGCAGGTTTTAGTGATAAATTGGAGGATGTAGTAGCCATTAATGAAATGTGGCTTCCGAGAGGTGTAGAGAGCCGAGGCTCATAGTACCTGGCTACACGTTGCGTGAATAACCACCCACGGCCAATTTATTTTATTCATACAGCTTGTAAGGCATAAGTTTTAGTTATCATTGGCACATTACGGTGACTAAATTTAAAAATATTTATTTTTAGAACAATGCTTTTATAACAAGTTTTATCTTTATTATAGTTGTGGTTGAAAAAGGCCATTCATGTACTCTGCCTACTGCTCTGAGTATAAGTGCAGTCATTGTTTGGAAAATACAAACTCCTTCCTGACCTTATAGTTCACTGACCACTGTTTATCTACACAGATAACACATTAAGTGCGGTCACACTTCCTTCCTATTGTACACCACATATTGTTTCAACAAGCAATATACTTACAAAAGGTTTTACTTGAGTAACATATAAAAAATAAAATACTATGAATTCTTGTTATTAAAATAAACTATATCGTTACAATCATATTTTAACTTATAAACTACACTAATAGTGGGAAACGAGAATACAGATACACAAATCGAATTATTTCGATAAAAGTTTATAGAAATACATACGAGAAAAATAAAGAACATAACAAACATCCTTGATGAGACTTGATGTATCACCAAGCAGTCTTGTCAAGTATCTGAACTTATTTGTCTCTTATAAAAAAATCATCAAGCCCTTAAATTCTTATCACAAATTACACTTTACCTGTTGACCTTAGTTGACCAATCTAGTTGAGGAAAACTAATTTGGATATCAATAGGGAAAAAATCCTATTATTTACTTACAAACTCAATAACAACAACAGACAGGGGCAGAGTTGTCACGACTTGCATGTTAAACATTACATCATTACATGGTGATAATCACCCAATGTCAGCGATGTGGAGGTAGATCCTTTTAGTCACATTCATTTTATTTTGTAAAACATCTGTTGCAGAGCCGAGCAAATAAATAACATTATGTGTATTGTAAACATACAATACTTATAACTATATAGCACTACTTTCTCTAGTATTTTTTTTTTAATTTTAATTTTTTTTCCAGTAATTGTTAGCTATACCAATTTATAGGCCTGCTCATCCAGCAACCCAAATATAAACATAAGTTTATTAAACTTACATGGCTATTTCTCTTTGTCAGAGCGTCTTTCCCAGTTGCGTTTCAGCTTTCGCTTTAGAGCCCAGGGTACGCTATTAATCATTGTACTGTATTTGACGAAATTAGTAATTACATTGTGATCTTAACCCTAGAACAATAGGATCATGATGTGTTTTTACGACCACTAGATTGCAGTCGCGAGTAAAGGTGCCTTCTGAAGCACGCAATCTTTACAATAAGACGACCATGTGATAGCCTTCTAATCAAGCTGGAAAAACTAAACACATTCTGCTTGCCAAACCAAGACTGAAGTCTTGAGGCAAACGTCTTAACTACTGGAACACGAAGGCAGTTTGTTTGTAATATCTTTATTGTACAAAATTCAAGGAATAACAATAAGTACAATGGCGGACTTATCCAAACTATCTCCAAATTTTCAGACAAAAAATTCCTATTCTTGATGAATCTCTTAGGCTCAACATCATGACTTCATAAAATAAATAATGCTTATTTCTCTACGTCGGTTTCGTACAATGATATTTTACCTACTCGTGTCAGAGACCAAGATCCACTTTGGGTTTGTACGCCATCATAGTAAGTAAGAAATTCTCTCACCTTGGACTCAAAGAAAGATGCGTGGAAGTGCGGCGTCGTGCCGGAGACAGATGCGAGCTGCATGGTGGTGTTGGCCGTGTTGGTGATGGTGACCGTCAGCGCCGCGGGACGTGCCAGCTCGGCGCGACCGAACTGCAGCTCGGGCGGCCATAGCTTGAGGGCAGACGGAGGTACTGGTGGGGACTCTTTGGCATATTCCTGCAAATGTCAAATGCGACAGCCTTGCTTTCATCTCATCTAATGTCTGTTTCATTGAAAAAAGACAATATTATAAACAAATATGGCCGTCAATTTTTGGACCTTGGACTTAACCCTACTAACCTACCCTTGGGTTTTTAGGCAAGTTACCTAACAAATAGACTTTATAAAAAATCTTATTTATAGTAAAGATAATAAATAAAAACAGATAGTTATACCTGAAAGTGTACTTTTTCAATCAACATCCATTGATCATGCACTGTTCCTGCAAAGACAAAAGAAATAGTTTTTTTAAGTATTTTCAATTTTTATATACATACAGTAATATAAATTATATGTAAAATTTTAACATTAAAGATTGTACTAAGCCTCTGCTGTATATTGTATTCTGTTTTCCCACACTTTCTGTTTGCCCTTGATTTATATTAAAGTTAGTTATCAGAAATTGGTTACAACTGGTTCTTCTTCTTTCTCCTGCCACCTTCCCAGTTTATCTGGGGTCGGGCCTCCTCGTAATACGGCGCCAGGATTGTCTGTCCTGGGTTGTCGCGTTACTACTTAATATAATAATTAATAGTTAATTGGTTACAACTGGTTAAAATAGTTAATTAACTAGCTCATCTTTATGCCCATCCAAAAAAATATACACATATTATATATGAATTTTGGTTTTTCTCAACCAGTACATAACCCAAAACTATTTGTCTTGTTATTGTTATTCATTAAATTAAACTATTTTATTACAGTTTTTATTTTTATAAGTAATAAACGCGATAAAAACCATATTAAAAAAGTTTAATTTAAGTGGTAGTTATATGTAATAATGTACAAGAATACCTTAATGACAATATTTTTATATGATTGACACATAAACTATTTTTTATTTTTATTTATTTGCCTTATTCCAATGTTTAAGATATTTTTATAAGCCATATTTTTGACATTGTTTATTAATTTAACAATAAATTATGCATGCCTTCAATTAGTCCAACGCCGGCAATTGCAAAATATGTTTGCACTACCCTTCTGTACTTGACTCTATACCATGTTTGAAGAAAAAAATAAATGATTCTGATTTTGACCCCTGTATTCTTAAACATAACCTTAAGGACGTCACTCAAACTCATTCGAGGGTGCCTTCGGAAAGAACTCTCCTTGAAAACAACATTCATAATTGGTTGCTTGAGCAAATTCCAATGAGGAATGGCACAGGTTATACTAACAATCCACAGCACAAAAATTTAAAAATTCAAAAGAATAGAGTAAAAAATAATAAAAGTAAGTAGATGCCCAGGCAAAAACCTGGCTTAAAACTGATTAATAACCACTTTATTTAATTTCGAGGATGCTTCAAGGTCATCTTAAGTCAAGGAAGCTTGTGATGACTAATCATACCAATGAAGTGGAGTAAGGTTGAGTCGAGTTTGAGTGAAGGTTTAAGAATGTGGGTGTGATTCTATAATTAGACAGTTGAAATTTTCACATTTTATTGGTATCTTTTGGCTCGACGGTATTTTTATATGTGAGTATAGTATGACCATATGATAAGGAGGGAGTACATTAGTTTCGTACAGAATGGATATGAAGAGAATAGAGGAAAACCAAAGAGAATACAATAAAGGAAATAGAACAAGAGATAGATATGAGGGAATGGATAAAATGAAATAGTGATAGAATTAAAAGGAAGCCTTACATACTGTGTCAAGCCCACAAGAGAGTGTAAGGCAGTGAAGATATAAATAAATAACTTTTAATAATGGATGTTAATTAATTCTTTTTCATATATCCATACTAATATTATAAATGAAGTCTGTCTGTGACACTTCCACAGCTAAACTGCTGAACGGATTTTGATGAAATTTGGTATGAATATAGTTGAAGACCTGGGGTCAAACAGGCAGCGCTGGGGGAAACAGCTAGTTTAAATATAAATGGGAAAATTAAGCCTGTAGGTACCTTGGAAAGCAAAAATATGTAATATCAGGTACCTTACTAAGATGTTGACCCAGGTCAATATCCCACTAAGTTTTGTCTACCTTTTAAATGTTTATCTTATAAAAATTATGTTTTGAGGAATAAAATTAAATTTGAATATCCAATCCAAAAATCATCAATATAGCTTCCTTTGTTTACAAAAGCGACAGCATTTCGGACTCACTATGGCATAGAAAACATATTTTACAAATACCTTCACAATATTTTTATTTATACAAAGCTACTTTTTTAGCAGTATCAATATCACTAGACAGCATTTCTCATACTGTGCACTGAATAAAATGTATGATTGATGCATCTTATGCTGCAGGATATAAGTGCAAGTTCATCCTGTTGTAAACATAAAGGTCGTTAGTTTAAGTCAGTGATTCCCAAAGTGGTCCAGGTGGACCCCCAGGGGTCCACGGGAGACTTGCTGGGGGTCTACGTAGGCGTGAACAAAAAATGGGGGTCCATAAGATGTTAATGGGGGTCCACGAAAATTTATCTGCTTTTGATAGTAAAGAGCAAAAATGTAAGCATAGTTTTTATAAGGGCCTACCTACATTGTTTTAAGTACCTATCTAAGCAGATAATATTTTAATAAGGCAAGCGACTGTTACTTGTCCAAACTTGTGTATTCGATATTACGTACAATTTCGTGTACAGACTTGCAAAGCGCTATCCGCCCGACAATGCTTAATGCTTGTTCAGACATGAACTTGATCAACACTATAAATACTTGATGCCAAAGGCAACCAAACGCATTCATTTGTTTCCGGAATTTCGAAAACAAGGCGGAATTTGGAAAAAAGTTGTGAGAAAATTTATATCTGTGTTTGCTAGTGCCGGAGAAAAGTAAGTAACCTACCTTTTTTTGTTATAGTACTTAAGTATTTTGTTTACGTGTACTAGTCGGTTGATCACAACGGCCTGTATAGATAGGTAACTTAGTAACTTACAGATATTTTAATTGTCCTCTTTCGATTTGAAGACAAACACAGCACGTTTTATTCAATTGTTTTTTCACGAGAGAAGCACTGCCTCTCTAAAAAGGCCGAATAAGCAATATTGCAGAGCAATTAATTTTGTAATTTTTCTTGCAAATAACTACTAATTTTATAAAACAGTAATTTCATAATCATGTTAAATTGATTTTGAAGTAACTATTTTATCAAAACTATTCCTTTTCGGAAAGAGCGAGCGGTGCGCGGGCGACGGGAAAAGGGCGGGGCTTGAACTTCGATGCCTGTTTGTCACGTTTTAACAATGAAGCCGCAGACAAAAAATACGCAAATACACGGAGCGCGTGAACTCATTGATTTAATAAAATGTTAGTTATCGTTTTTATGGACAATTTTGGGATTTCGACGTTTATTTTTTCCTACACAAATATGATCAGTATTCGATACTGAGTACACTAATTTTTATTTATACTATTAAAAATTAGTGGTAAATTATGTACTTTAAAATTGATACCGTTTTGTGAAAACGTTTGTATTTGTCTCAGCGGTTTATTAGTTGGTCCCTTTACAAGCCGTAATTCTATTTCCGCGTGCTGACAAAGGCTGCGGTGTGATATTTATATTCAGAAAAAAACTTGGTTACTAAAACATTTTTTTTACAGGTAAGGTAACTGACACGAAACATGGCTACAGCAAAGAAAAAATGTCGACAATATAGTGTCGATTATTTGAAATATGGTTTTGTTCCATCAGAGGCAGACAAACAATTGCCCATGTGCCTATTATGCAACAAAGTTTTGAGCAATGACTCTATGAAACCATCAAAGCTCGAAGATCATCTAAAAAGGTGTCATACTGATAAAATAGGTAAAGATTTAAAATATTTTCAAACATTGAAAGAAAAATATGGAAAGAGACCCACCATGCACAGTATGTTCGCTTCAACATCTCAAAGTAACGATGATGGCTTGCGGGCATCTTACAATATCTCATTACTTATAGCAAAATCTGGAAAACCGCACACTATCGGAGAACAATTAATTTTACCCGCTGTTGAAGAGGTTTTAAAAACTGTTTTGCACAAATCTCCATTTGATGTACTAAAAAGAATTCCATTAAGTAACAATACTGTACAAAGACGCATTGATGAAATGAGCTCTGATATCGAAAGCTTTTTGTGCAATCATCTGCAAAAAACTCATTTTTCTATACAACTGGACGAGTCAACGTTACCCAGTAATGAAGCATTACTATTGGCATATGTCCGATTTATTGTTGAGGAAGAAATTCACGAAGAATTGCTATTTGCCAGAACTTTGGAGACTGACACTAAAGGCGAATCAATATTTAATGTCCTGAGTAATTTTTTTACGGAAAAATCGATCCCATTTACAAACATTATTTCAGTGGCAACAGACGGAGCTCCTGCAATGGTCGGGCGATATCGTGGGTTTATAAGTCATCTCAAAAGAATTATACCAGGACTTACAGCTATTCATTGCGTAATCCACCGACAACATCTTGTGGCAAAACATTTAAGTGACAGGTTGAACCAATCTCTTCATTTTGTAATAAAAGCTGTCAACAAAATCAGAAGCAATGCATTGAATACACGTTTATTTGCTCAATTGTGCGACGAAAATGATGAAGACTTCCAACGACTGCTCTTACATACTGAAGTACGCTGGTTGTCGAAAGGTGCATGCTTAACGAGATTTTACTCTGTTTTCGATTCCATATTAGAGTTCTTAGAAAGTAGAGATCCAGATTTAAAAGAAAACTTGATCAAATTCAAAGCAGACATTGCGTATTTGACAGATTTGTTTAAAAAATTTAATGATATTAACTTGCAGTTACAAGGGGACAGCCTGAATTTAATAAAAACAAAGGGGATAATTTCGGCTTTTCTTGGGAAATTGAAATTTATGAAGCAAAACATTAGTCGGCGCGAATTCTCTCAATTTCCAAACTTGTCGCAGGTAGAATGTATTGATGAGGATATCCATACCTACAGTCAACATTTAAGTGCCCTGCATGATGACTTCAAAACCAGGTTTGAAGATATACTGACGATGGATATACCACCATGGATAATAAATCCATTTGATGAAACGGAAGTGGCCAATGTTGTATTACAAGAGGAGCTGCTCGAGCTAAGCACTAATGAGGAGCTGAAGGTGAAATTTAGAAAAGGCTACCCAACATTTTGGCTGCAAGCAGAAATACCCGAAAAATATCCTGGACTGTGGGAAATCGCAAGAAAATTTTTAATAACTTTTCCCTCGTCATATCTTGTCGAAAGGAGTTTTAGTGCCGTTACAAACCTCTTAACAAAAAAAAGGAGCAAATTAAACATCACAGAGCGGGGGGATTTGCGGTTATTGCTCACAAAAATAAAGCCAAACATTGATCGTTTGCTGACACTCCATCAGATACATCCTTCCCATTAATTAAAATTATGACCTGAACCTATATTACCTTAATATTTTTTTCTTGTAATTCTATTCTTTTAATAAATAAAGTGATATAAAATGTACCATTTTTCGTTTTTATTTTACATATCGAAATATAGGGACAGAACTCAGAAGTGACACAATTTTTATTTTTTGGCGACTTTAAGAATGTGGTAGAAATGTAGCAGCAGGGGGTCCACCGAAACCAGTAAAATTTTGAAAGTGGTCCACGAGAAAAATAAGTTTGGGAACTACTGGTTTAAGTCATCTGCGTATTTAGAAGGATTAAAATACCATGTGCATAGTGCAAGAAAAACAAGTCCGTCTCGTCCCCGATCTAAAATAACATCGGCCCGCGCAATGCCGCGCGAACTGCCAAATACCATGAAAACGCTTCATTAGCGTGCTCTGTTTTATCTCCATGCTTGACTTTAGAAATTAATTATAAACATTGTTTGTTTATCAGATGGATCCAAGTTTGCTTGAAATTTTAAAATCGATTTTACCGTGGCTCTTTCCTTGGGCTGTCAGTTTGGTGTTCAGCGAAATATCTAATAAAGTCAATATGAAAACATAACACCACACCATTTTTAGATACATTTTGATGGATTATACAGAAGAAATCACTGTTTATTCACATTTCTCAAAACACACTTGATATTTTTAACAAATTGCAATCATTTCACTACAATCAAATCAACTCATACGACAACGATACGATGCGTTCGATTTCCAATAAATTAAACGTCAGTCGAAAATTATACCGTTGCGTTCAGGACATGCATGTATATGTATCATGTCATGACCATGGAGTAATTGGCTAAACAACTAAAAAATAAATTGTGTATTTTATTGATAGAATAGACTATTTCGGAGATACAATTTAAACGAAAATTCACTTAAAATTATATTTATTTTGTTATTTAATTTTAAAGATTTTATAGTGATAACGTCACGCAACGATAATTGCCATCTCGAACTGCAAAAAAGCAAAAAATACTAAGGTATTAAAAAATATGTATGTCAGTGTCAAATGTCAAAGTCAGGATGGACGGCCAGCCGCGAGTTGGTTTCTTGTTTGTTTACAATCGCCAAATAACTAAGCTACCCCATTTCTCGTATCTTTTGCATAATGGCCTGTTTACTGGACTTTACTGCTGTCTCTTTATCCGTTGACATCTAATTTTTCAATAATTGGACACCGATTCTTCATTATAATGTATGAATGAATGTAATGAAGATGTAGTTAGGTTATTTAAGGGTTATGTTTACTTGAACAGAGATGATATTTGACATGGGTGACAAGTACGTGAAGCGCCTAATTAGCGCTACTGAACAAAAAATATTTATTCACTACCCTGTGCTACCAACCTAAAAAATTAAATGTGAATAGCCGGAAGTTATCCGGCTACGTCATACATTAACTTTGCTAAGAAATGAAAATCATTAGGTTTTCTGCGATTTTCTTTAAAAATACTTGCGTATCTAAAGATCTGATTAATGTAATCTGCTACCTAAGCCTATTCCTCGAAATGGTTTACGAATGAGACATTTTCATGAAAAAGTTTACTAGCCAATTACAAAGAGGAGATGCCGTTTGAAATGGCGCAGTGACGTGATCATTGGCACCTCGCCGGCACTGCAGTGGGCGGAGCTTATCATTGCTCGTGCTCTATGATTGGAGCCACGGCCGAAACCAAGTACCCCGCACGTCTGCCTTTCGCCACGTGTAGCCTCACAAACGCTTTCTTACAAAACGCTTATTACGGCATCTCCTCTTTGTAATTACTCCATGATCATGACCATGGACTATATATTAAACAGGACTGAGCTCATTGACCTAAAACCCTAGCAAACAAAAAGGTATAGTGGAGGTTTCTATCTCTTTTTAATAGGGTAACCATGATAATGTTTTTAATTGGGACAAACTATTTTAAACCTTGTGAATACTGCACATAAGTAGCTACCTAGATAGCTTAGCGGGACGTGATTGTTGGTAACGCGAGTTAAGCAACCGCAGGTGCGACTTAACTTGGAGTGGATAACACTTGGCGTATTACGTTCAGCCATCAGTTCTGCTTGTCTAGTGGAGAGTGAAGGCCACTAGTAAAGTTTCCTTGTCTTCCTCGAGTTATATCTACTAAAAGTTATTTTCAACTAGATTCCAACTTCCCTAAAGACTGCACAGAACTACTCGGGAGGAGGCTAGCACCTCCTCACTAGAAACATTTAATTGCGTCTAAAATACCCCTATTTTCCAGAGGAACGTGGTCACTCTACTTAGCACAAGTACCAACGTGATTAAGCTTCTATTTGCTAGAAAGAGATAGGGTCCTCCACTATTTCTATCTCGCTTGGGTCCGCCTTGCCTCCATGCAAATTTGCAGATTTACTCATGTATAATATAATAAGTCCATGATCATGACGATATTATTTACAAAGGTAGCTAGAAATAATAGAAAAGATTTAATTCATAATAGAAAAGATTAAATTCATTCATTCATAAACATAATTTGTTTTAAAATCAGTATCAAGCCAATGCCGATAAATAAGATGATGCTCGGCAAGAGACCAGATGAAATGACTTTGGTGCCCTGGAGATTGGGTCGGCCGCTTGTGTGGGACGCAACTTGCTCGATACGCTTGCTCCGTCCAATCTTCAGGCCACCACATTGAAGGCTGGTGCTACTGCAGCTGAGGCAGAGATCCTCAAAGGTCGCAAATATGCTGGTATTAGTAATAACTACAATTTGGGGTAGAAGCTTTGGGACCGTGGGGTCCATCGGCTCATCAGCTTTTTCGGCTTTTGTCAAAAAAACTGATAGAGATATCCTTCAATATGGCAATGCTACCAGCCTTCTTGGTACACTACGGCAAGGCGAAACGTTAACGGGACTCTACAATTTGTAAAAAAAAATATAATTAGGTAGTTTTGGGTTTTTATTCGTTTAATTTTATTCAATTTTCCAATGTAAATTTATCTAATAAATCCCTTTTTAATTATTTAAATTTAAACCTCATTTTTAAATATAAATATTTAAATGATGTTGCTTTTAATTAGTTTGCTTTATTCTTATTTCATTCTTATGGTTGTTTTGAAAGTAAAAATCATCTTTTAACTTTACTGCAAAACTCGTAGCAATCTATATAAACAAGCATGAGTGAATGAATTGAAGTTATTTGAATGCGTGAATGGTAAATAAAACTACTACTAGTGTTGTAATGGTTCCATCGATAGTTTCGCTGTCGACAGTTAATCTCGAAAGCTATTCCGCGCATTGAGAGATTAAATACCAATGCTAGATTTGTAGAAAAAAATTAAAATAAATAAATAAATGATAATTTATTTAGGACAAAATCCATATATTTTATAGTTCAGCCGCTGAAATAATGCGTTCCTGACACCTGTTAATTAGTCGTCGTAATGGATAAAGAAATCACAGAAGAATAACACGTTATGCTACTCTCTCATTAGTGGTAATTGTTATTAGTCGATTATGTTACTGAGCCCTCGCTTGTTTTTGGTTTTAATTTAATAACTAATATTTTAATATATTTTTATAAAATACTAATAATTGTAGTTATTATCTATTACTATTAAATAATTAAAATAAAAATATATATTATATATGTAAATAAATTAAAACGATAAATAACAAAAAAAAGTGACTACATATTTTGGTAACGATAATTTGTCTGTTATATTTGTCCCATCTCTACGAAAACAAAGAGCACATGTAAATTTGTAACAGCGTAGCATAGATTTAAAAAATATTGTTTTCTAATTGATTCTAAAGGAAATTAAGCACATGGCCATTACATTGATTGTCTATTCACTTATTAATGTGTTTTGTCACAAATTAATTTTTAATAGTTAAAATTTGTGAGTAAGATTAAAAGTCAACATACATATTATTCATGCTGGTTGACGCCGTTACAAAATCACATGGTGAGTTCGATTACGACCTGTCAGGAATGCATTCTTTCAGCGGCCGAAGTATAGTAACAATTTTGACTTACACTCATACTCTTATATATTATTTTGAACGCGAATGTTCCCAATGGCTCGCCGCGTATACTTTAACAATAAGCTGCTGGACTAAAAAAAAAAGCGCGCGTATACAGTTTTGTAGTTAGCCGCCATGTTTTATAGAGAAATCTCGAATTTTACTTAATATCTCTAACCATGGAGTAATTACAAAGAGGAGATGCCGTTTGAAATGGCGCAGTTATGTGATCATTGGCGCCTCGCCGACAAAAAAGTGGGCGGAGCTTGTCATTGCTCGTGCTCTATGATTGGAGCCACGGCCGAAACCAAGCACCCCGCACGTCTGCCTTCCGCCCCGTGTAGCCTCACAAACACTTTCTTACAAAACGCTTATTACGGCATCTCCTCTTTGTAATTACTCCATGTCTGTAACAGTGCTAGGTTTGACCCCCTAACGATAGTATCGATACAATCGATTATCGAAAGTCCAAGACTATCGATACTATTGGTTTCACATTTATAAAAATACACTCTACTACTATCGATAGTTGATCGATAGTTTATCGCGATAGACTATCGACCGACCGATAAGCAACACTAATTTCTGACTTCTGAACTGAAATTCTGAAATTGTCGTCGATAAAAATAAAAATAAATAGTTTCGAAGAGCCTAATTAATTTTTTCTGCTGTTGGAGTAAATAGAAATCGTCAAAATTTCGTCCCTACGAGAACTTCTGCGGATGATCATGAATGACGACGGTTAGTTAACTAGAAAAAGTATAAATAATAACAGTACCGATTAGCCGAGCACTGCGCATTCATATCTTTTGGGACACTAATGGTCATTTTAGTATTTTCTTAATAAGTTATATGGCACTTAATGTTGTGCAATTGGCAGGAGAGGAGCCGACCGGCGGAGGCAACAATAGTAGCGGTGGTGCCAACAGAGTAGCAGGTGAGGCAGCCGCGCCTACCGCACCTGCCGCACCTATTCTACCAGTGGAGCCTCCCGAAGCTCCTGAGGATGACACAGATGAAGAGGAGCAACAATTTGATATCACACTTGCTGCATCACATTCGGTAACTGCTCATTTGTTTTTATTATTTAGACCTGATCTGGAGAGTGATATTGTGCAGTACTTTTAAAGTTAAAACTGCTATGGACCAATTTATTTATTTCATGTACACACTTATTCAATATTTGATTTGTCTAGTAGTCACTTATTCGATTATGATAACCTATGTGTCATACTTAATGGTAAGTTTTGCAGACAGCCTTTTTTTCAGTAGTCCTGGGTTTTAGTTGTCATATCTATTGCTATACATTTACCAGTTTATTTTTCTGCCATTGAGTTATCAGTATCCAACAATAGTGTAGCCTACTCAGCTACAGCTAGCTCAATATTGTGTCATACACACCATACATACTAGATTTGAAGTTTTTTTTTTTTTTGAGAAAATAATATAAAGTTTATACATATTCTTGAACACACTAGCAGCTTATATGCATGTGATCTTGAAGTTGGAAGAATTTATAAATAGTTCAGCCACTCTTGACTTATAAACAGTGTTTATCCCAACTTTATTTTATGTAACAGATAATATATACTGGCTTTTTTGAATTCAGTACATGGGAGCAGGTCTAGTAACAGTGAGTGGACGGTCAGTCCTGGAGGCAGGTTGGGAGGGCCGAGTGCCTGTGGTGGCGCACCATGGGGCGGTGTTCCCCGGAGAGACTGTGCCCATGCGGCTGCCCAACCCCCACGACGCTGCCGTTCTGGCAAGGGCTATCAAGCAGGATAAGTTGTTTGGGCTGCTGTGTCCTGAGTGAGTTGTTTTTTTTTTATAATTTTTTTCTTGTTTTTCCCAAGTAAAACCTAAAGTGTATTGAATAAAATATGCAGATGTTAAAGGAAGAAGCTGCTGCTGAAGAGGGGAAAAAAACAAATTGGAGGCCATTGGCTTTGTGGTGTTCCAAGAAGAAGTTCATTAAGAGCTCTATCCACTTGTCAGTGGATTTTTGTTCAGATTACATAAAAATTGCACAATTTTTCTCAATTATGATGTTACAAGATATCAAGTAACAAGCAGCAATACTGTATGCCCTGTAAGGTCTCATTTACACCCGCAAGAAAAAGCAACTGCAAGCAACTTGCAAAATTAAAAGCTACTAGTTATTGCCCGCGACTCCGCCAGCTGTTTCAAACACAGGATTAATGTTTAATATATATATTTTAGTTAATAGTTAATCTATTTATGTATTGGGTGATTTTAATGCTTACCCGGGTGAGTTATTTCATGATGAGCTCACAGACTTTTGTCATGAACAAAACTGGTTTTGTTCATGACTATTGTATGTTGTATGCATACAGTAAGAAAGGTGTATGTTAAACATGATGTAACATGGTCGGATCACTTTCCTCTGATACTGGAGTGTGACTTAAAGTTATTAACACCTAAGATAATCAAAAAAGAGTTAGCTGCTAATCGCACTGTTGTGTGGGGGGAAATATGCAGTGAACAGATATCTCTGTATAGGAAAAACTGTAATAAAAATTTAAATAAAATTAATTCACCATCTGAGTGTTTATCTTGTTATTGTAAATATTGTAATACTGCTTCTGACAAATTACCAATAGATCAATTTTATTGTGATATAGTGTCTGTTTTGAGGGAGGCTGCATCAATATCTAGAGGTAATGTAAAGTGTAAAGGTCCCCGGAGTATCTAAGGTGTAAGTTCTAGTATCTTTCTGACGGTCACGATAGGCAACTTAGATCTTCCAAAAAACTTAGCCTTTCTACTCCCCTATTTCGATCCAGTTTTATGTCTAATTCATTTACCTTACAAGCCACACGGCTCTGGAATGCTCTACCCGATGACATCAAAGAGACCATTACTAAATTCGCTTTCAAAAGAAAAGTCAAAATTCACCTCACTAGCATAATATCACCCTAAATCGTCATCTTTTTCCGTTTTCATCTCTTCTTTTATGTATGTATATGTATAGTTATGAATACTGTATGTAAATCTGTGTATGTTTATTTAGCAGTTAAGTGTTTTTTTTTTGTAATTTGTAAAAATACAATGAGAGAATCATTGTATTTTTGAAATAATTCGCGCCGCACATAACTTTTCTGTTTTTCCTAATGGTTGACTGGGAGAGAATGCTTTTAGCATTAAGTCCGCCAATTGGCTAGTAAACTTTTTCATGAAAATGTCTAATTCGTAAACCATTTCGAGGAATAGGCTTAGGGAACAGATTACATTAATTAGATCTTTAGATAAGCAAGTATTTTTTAAGAAAATCGCAGGAAACCCAATGACTTTCATTTTTTAGCAAGGTTGACGTATGACGTAGCCGGATAACTTCCGGCTATTTACATTTAATTTTTTAGGTTGGCAGCACAGCGTAGCGCTAACCTAACTAGCGCTAACCGCTTCTTCTATAAAATGTATGAATGAATGTAATTAGGTTATGTTTACTTGAACAGCGATGACATTTGAAGCGCTTAGTTAGCGCTACCAAACAAAAAATATTTATTCACTACGCTGTGCTGCCAACCTAAAAAATTTTATGTGAATAGCCGGAAGTTATCCGGCTACGTCATACGTCAACCTTGCTAAAAAATTAAAGTCATTGGGTTTTCTGCGATTTTCTTAAAAAATACTTGCTTATCTAAAGATCTGATTAATGTAATCTGTTCCCTAAGCCTATTCCTCGAAATGGTTCACGAATTAGACATTTTCATGAAAAAGTTTACTAGCCAATTGTAAACTTGTGGTACAATAAAGATTTATAAATAAATAAAAATAAAGGTAATAGACCGGTTATAGGATGGAATAAGCACGTCAAAGAGTATCACTCAGAGACGCATGACGTTCTGCATCCAAGAGTCGACGTGCCTGAGACTCCTCTGAGGTCTCGGCTGCCCTCAGAGACTCATGACGTTCTGTGTCTGCAGCCCGGCGAAGTTCAGATTGCTCCTGGCTTTCCTGGTTTCGAGCCATTTTCGTGCTCGAGCTCTTGATGAGCTTACTCATAATAACTTTTTAAGAAATTTTTTCCTATTAATTAAACTAATCGGTATTGACAAATTGAACGAATCGACACGACACACCCAACAATCCAAACAATATTTAAATCCGAAAATAACTCTTATTAACTTTTTAAGTATTATTAAGAAAACTTTTCCTATTAACTATATTAAATTAAGAAACTGAACGAATCGACCGACACACACAACAATAAGACCAATATTTATTTTCTGGAAGAACAAACAATCAAGAATCTTCGCAAAGAATAACAATAAAACACAACCACTTACATAGTCTTATTATTTCAGTACGACAAACTATATAGTTTAATTTTATAGTGGCGCCATCTGTTGATGTATACATTTCAATGTGTTTTATATTTTTTTTAAATATAAACAACGCCATCTAATGTCGAATAAACAAACAATTAAATATAAGCAGCGCCATCTATTGACAAACAGCCAAACAATTAAATATATGGCAGCGCCATTTATTTTAACAAATAGCCAAACAAATTTTCATACATATTTTCTTCTTTTATTGCAACAATTTCGAGACTGAATTTTGGAAAAATAGTAGCCTATGTTTGACCCTGGGTATTTAACTATATCCATACCAAATTTCAACTAATTCCGTTCAGCGGTTTGGCCGTGAAAGCGTAACAGACAGACAGACAGACTTTCGCATTTATAATATTAGTATGGATGTATTTACCTTTGTAGTTGCAATGAATTGCCATCATGACTGATAGCAATTGTTTGCTTTCTTGCATGTGTTGTGGGGAAGAATTCGCGGCGAAAAAAGTCGGTCGGCTCGCGCATAATGAGAATGTGGACAGCGTTCAGCTCTTCTCACCGAGAACCACGGCGGGAAAGGGCATCCAGACTCTTTGCGAGAATTCTCAGCGATAAGCAAGAACAGTACGAGAACTCTGTCCACATTCACAGTTCTCGGGCTTATCTCGTTTCATTCTTTTCGGGTCATTTCTTTGGGAACCAATGAGCGTACTATATAAGTTTGCTTGTTATCGCCAGTGAGACAGGCACGCTGGTCTCGGGCTACGGCGTGCTGTGCGAGGTGTTCGAGGCGGGGGAGGAGGCGGGCGGCGAGGGGAGGGAGGGAGGGGAGATGCCGGGGTCATTGACCTTCAAGGCGCGCGCCAACCACCGCTTCCGGCTCGTCGACATGCCCAAACACAGTGTGCCCATACACATATACAACAGGTGAGTTGATTCTTATCATAGACATCTTCGTCATCTATACCGTTTACATCTCTTCTTTTATGTATGTTTATGTATAGTTATGAATACTGTATGTAAATCTATGTATGTTTATTTAGCAGTTAAGTGGTTTTTTTCTCTCATTGTATTTTTTAAATAATTCGCGGCGCACATAATTTTTCTGTTTTTCCTAGTGGTTGACTGGGAAAGAATGTTTTTAGCATTAAGTCCGCCAATTGTAAACTTGTGGTACAATAAAGATTTATAAATAAATAAATAAATAGACTTAATATAATAAACAGGACTGAGCTCTTTGACCTAAAACCCGAGCAGAAAAAGAGAAATAGTGGAGGAATCTATTTCTTTTTAATAGGGTAACCATGATAATGTTTTTAATTGAGACAAAATAATTTAAGCTTCGTAAATACTGCACATAAGTGGCTAGCTAGATAGCTTAGCCGGGCCTGAATGTTGGTGACGATTACGCGAGTTAAGCAACAGCAGGTGCGACCTAACTTAGAGTGGACAACACTTGGAAACGTTATTTTCGACTAGACTCCAACATCCTTAAAGTTTGCACAGAACTATTTCGGAGGAGGTTAGCACATCCTCACTCAGAACATTTGATTGTGTCTGAAACAAATCTGCATAAAGTATGTAACACCTTTCCACTTTTTTGTAGAGAAGTGTGTGATAAAACTTGTATTTGTAAGAAAGGGGCAGGTTCCTCCACTATTGCCTTGCTTTCATGCAAATTTGCAGAAGTACTCTATACTAAATTCATAATTCTTATTCAAATACAAGTTCTTTTTTTCTTTAATCACAAATTACTTCAATATTTAAAGGAATGAGATGTTTAATAAAACTTTTCATTTTCAGGCGTAATGCCAAAAAATGCACACTTTATATCAAATACATTGAGTTTTACAGAATGAGGATTTTAATATAAGTAACTATACTACTTCTTCTCGAGTTTGCTTTTTCAAAAGCATGATTTGACAATACTATCTATTTCAATGACAATTGTTTTTGCCCGGTTGTCCATAGCAATTACCGTATGCACCAGGCTCACGTTCTCAGGAGAGTGAGGATCGGGCATTGGGGATATAATATAGTATTTTGGCTTGAAATATAAATAAGTATGTCCGGCATGCAGGATGCGGTTCGTGGAAGTGCGCGTGCTGCCGGACCTGCAGCCCTCGCCGCCGCTGCAGCGCGCGCGGCTCGCCGGCCTCGACCGGCTGCGCTCGCACGCCGACACGCACGTGTGAGTTACACTGCAGCTTGCACGATCAGTAACAGGTCGCCGGCCTCGACCGGCTGCGCTCGCACGCCGACACGCACGTGTGAGTTACACTGCAGCTTGCACGATCAGTAACAGGTCGCCGGCCTCGACCGGCTGCGCTCGCACGCCGACACGCACGTGTGAGTTACACTGCAGCTTGCACGATCAGTAACAGGTCGCCGGCCTCGACCGGCTGCGCTCGCACGCCGACACGCACGTGTGAGTTACACTGCTGCTTGCACGATCAGTAACAGGTCGCCGGCCTCGACCGGCTGCGCTCGCACGCCGACACGCACGTGTGAGTTACACTGCAGCTTGCACGATCAGTAACAGGTCGCCGGCCTCGACCGGCTGCGCTCGCACGCCGACACGCACGTGTGAGTTACACTGCAGCTTGCACGATCAGTAACAGGTCGCCGGCCTCGACCGGCTGCGCTCGCACGCCGACACGCACGTGTGAGTTACACTGCTGCTTGCACGATCAGTAACAGGTCGCCGGCCTCGACCGGCTGCGCTCGCACGCCGACACGCACGTGTGAGTTACACTGCAGCTTGCACGATCAGTAACAGGTCGCCGGCCTCGACCGGCTGCGCTCGCACGCCGACACGCACGTGTGAGTTACACTGCTGCTTGCACGATCAGTAACAGGTCGCCGGCCTCGACCGGCTGCGCTCGCACACCGACACGCACGTGTGAGTTACACTGCAGCTTGCACGATCAGTAACAGGTCGCCGGCCTCGACCGGCTGCGCTCGCACGCCGACACGCACGTGTGAGTTACACTGCAGCTTGCACGATCAGTAACAGGTCGCCGGCCTCGACCGGCTGCGCTCGCACGCCGACACGCACGTGTGAGTTACACTGCAGCTTGCACGATCAGTAACAGGTCGCCGGCCTCGACCGGCTGCGCTCGCACGCCGACACGCACGTGTGAGTTACACTGCTGCTTGCACGATCAGTAACAGGTCGCCGGCCTCGACCGGCTGCGCTCGCACGCCGACACGCACGTGTGAGTTACACTGCAGCTTGCGCGATCAGTAACAGGTCGCCGGCCTCGACCGGCTGCGCTCGCACGCCGACACGCACGTGTGAGTTACACTGCTGCTTGCACGATCAGTAACAGGTCGCCGGCCTCGACCGGCTGCGCTCGCACACCGACACGCACGTGTGAGTTACACTGCAGCTTGCACGATCAGTAACAGGTCGCCGGCCTCGACCGGCTGCGCTCGCACGCCGACACGCACGTGTGAGTTACACTGCTGCTTGCACGATCAGTAACAGGTCGCCGGCCTCGACCGGCTGCGCTCGCACGCCGACACGCACGTGTGAGTTACACTGCAGCTTGCACGATCAGTAACAGGTCGCCGGCCTCGACCGGCTGCGCTCGCACGCCGACACGCACGTGTGAGTTACACTGCTGCTTGCACGATCAGTAACAGGTCGCCGGCCTCGACCGGCTGCGCTCGTACGCCGACACGCACGTGTGAGTTACACTGCAGCTTGCACGATCAGTAACAGGTCGCCGGCCTCGACCGGCTGCGCTCGCACGCCGACACGCACGTGTGAGTTACACTGCTGCTTGCACGATCAGTAACAGGTCGCCGGCCTCGACCGGCTGCGCTCGCACACCGACACGCACGTGTGAGTTACACTGCAGCTTGCACGATCAGTAACAGGTCGCCGGCCTCGACCGGCTGCGCTCGCACGCCGACACGCACGTGTGAGTTACACTGCTGCTTGCACGATCAGTAACAGGTCGCCGGCCTCGACCGGCTGCGCTCGCACGCCGACACGCACGTGTGAGTTACACTGCTGCTTGCACGATCAGTAACAGGTCGCCGGCCTCGACCGGCTGCGCTCGCACGCCGACACGCACGTGTGAGTTACACTGCTGCTTGCACGATCAGTAACAGGTCGCCGGCCTCGACCGGCTGCGCTCGCACGCCGACACGCACGTGTGAGTTACACTGCTGCTTGCACGATCAGTAACAGGTCGCCGGCCTCGACCGGCTGCGCTCGCACGCCGACACGCACGTGTGAGTTACACTGCTGCTTGCACGATCAGTAACAGGTCGCCGGCCTCGACCGGCTGCGCTCGCACGCCGACACGCACGTGTGAGTTACACTGCTGCTTGCACGATCAGTAACCGCGTTAACTTTTTACACGTTATGGCACTTCTACCTAATATTGTTTAACTTGGCAGAGTGGAGAAGAAGGTTCGCAAGATGGACGCGAGCGTGACGCCGTGGCCTCTGTTCGTGTACGACATGTTCCACTACCGCCGCATGAGGCAGCTCATACAGGACTACTTCCACTGCATCTGTGGTGAGCTCACTGTTTCATTATATATCTATCAATGTCCTGTACGTATACAAAAGCCCATCTATTCATAGCAGCCCTTATGATGTCTTTTTTGGACATAGGCCTCCTCCATATTCTTCCAAATTTGTCTCTCCCATATCACTTGCATCCAGTTTTACAAATCTACGAAAGTAGGCACCCTTATGGTTTCGTCATTTCTGTTCGTTTGTCAGTCTGTTCTAGGTTTTTTGTTTGAATTTAATGATACCGGTTGTTCTATTTGAAGATAATCAGTTCATGATCGTTAGGATTCCATCAGCTTTTAGGGATTCGAATGTCTGATTTGGACTTGTATCACCCTACCTGTCGGGGATTTTAGTTGTTTTTAATATACACTTGAAATAAACACGAAACAGAGAAGTTTGAAAGCAGATGGGAGAGATCTTTGCCCAGCAGTAGAAAAATCTAGCGTATAAAGTTTTTTGATCTATTTTATCCAACATTAAACATTGTGTTCGACAGACAAGCTGCCCGAAGACCCGGTGTCGCTGTCGTTCTGGACGGCGTCCAACCTGGCGCTGTCAGCTCGCGACAGACTGGCGCTGTTTGTGGTGGACAGCGCGCTGCTGCGGCTGCACATGGAAGTCAAGCTGATCGCGAAGGTAGCCACATATACTGCAGCAGTCCGTGACAGACTGGCGCTGTTTGTGGTGGACAGCGCGCTGCTGCGGCTGCACATGGAAGTCAAGCTGATCGCGAAGGTAGCCACATATACTGCAGCAGTCCGTGACAGACTGGCGCTGTTTGTGGTGGACAGCGCGCTGCTGCGGCTGCACATGGAAGTCAAGCTGATCGCGAAGGTAGCCACATATACTGCAGCAGTCCGTGACAGACTGGCGCTGTTTGTGGTGGACAGCGCGCTGCTGCGGCTGCACATGGAAGTCAAGCTGATCGCGAAGGTAGCCACATATACTGCAGCAGTCCGTGACAGACTGGCGCTGTTTGTGGTGGACAGCGCGCTGCTGCGGCTGCACATGGAAGTCAAGCTGATCGCGAAGGTAGCCACATATACTGCAGCAGTCCGTGACAGACTGGCGCTGTTTGTGGTGGACAGCGCGCTGCTGCGGCTGCACATGGAAGTCAAGCTGATCGCGAAGGTAGCCACATATACTGCAGCAGTCCGTGACAGACTGGCGCTGTTTGTGGTGGACAGCGCGCTGCTGCGGCTGCACATGGAAGTCAAGCTGATCGCGAAGGTAGCCACATATACTGCAGCAGTCCGTGACAGACTGGCGCTGTTTGTGGTGGACAGCGCGCTGCTGCGGCTGCACATGGAAGTCAAGCTGATCGCGAAGGTAGCCACATATACTGCAGCAGTCCGTGACAGACTGGCGCTGTTTGTGGTGGACAGCGCGCTGCTGCGGCTGCACATGGAAGTCAAGCTGATCGCGAAGGTAGCCACATATACTGCAGCAGTCCGTGACAGACTGGCGCTGTTTGTGGTGGACAGCGCGCTGCTGCGGCTGCACATGGAAGTCAAGCTGATCGCGAAGGTAGCCACATATACTGCAGCAGTCCGTGACAGACTGGCGCTGTTTGTGGTGGACAGCGCGCTGCTGCGGCTGCACATGGAAGTCAAGCTGATCGCGAAGGTAGCCACATATACTGCAGCAGTCCGTGACAGACTGGCGCTGTTTGTGGTGGACAGCGCGCTGCTGCGGCTGCACATGGAAGTCAAGCTGATCGCGAAGGTAGCCACATATACTGCAGCAGTCCGTGACAGACTGGCGCTGTTTGTGGTGGACAGCGCGCTGCTGCGGCTGCACATGGAAGTCAAGCTGATCGCGAAGGTAGCCACATATACTGCAGCAGTCCGTGACAGACTGGCGCTGTTTGTGGTGGACAGCGCGCTGCTGCGGCTGCACATGGAAGTCAAGCTGATCGCGAAGGTAGCCACATATACTGCAGCAGTCCGTGACAGACTGGCGCTGTTTGTGGTGGACAGCGCGCTGCTGCGGCTGCACATGGAAGTCAAGCTGATCGCGAAGGTAGCCACATATACTGCAGCAGTCCGTGACAGACTGGCGCTGTTTGTGGTGGACAGCGCGCTGCTGCGGCTGCACATGGAAGTCAAGCTGATCGCGAAGGTAGCCACATATACTGCAGCAGTCCGTGACAGACTGGCGCTGTTTGTGGTGGACAGCGCGCTGCTGCGGCTGCACATGGAAGTCAAGCTGATCGCGAAGGTAGCCACATATACTGCAGCAGTCCGTGACAGACTGGCGCTGTTTGTGGTGGACAGCGCGCTGCTGCGGCTACGAAACTGCATGTTTTTTGTCGAGAGCCATTTTTTATTAGGGGAAAATGAGGGCAAAAAAGGGGAAAGTTTGATGTAGCGTTATTTAAAAACTGATTTTATTTTTAGCTGACCCGGCGAACTTCGTTCCGCCTAACAGTCGATTCTTTAATTTTTTTAGTTATTTACTTTATTTTTCTAAAATAAACGTAGCCTCAGTTACTCATTATTACATCAGCTACCTGCCAATACAAGTCTCGTCAAAATCGGTCCAGCCATTTCAGAGATTAGCCGGAACAAACAGACAGACAGACAGACAAAAAATTTAAAATATATATTTTTTTGCATGTACCGTATATATATTCATAAGTATGTAATAAAAAACGGTTATTTCAATATTACAAACAGACACTCCAATTTTATTAATATGTATGTATAGATGATCTGTATAACTTGTGGTTCACAAATAAATATATTTAAATCATTTTTGGAGAAAACAATTTATGTAGGATTATCTATTTTCTACAAGTTGAATCTAGGATCTTTCTGTGAAATAAAAAAGGTGCATTACATGAATAGACTTCATATTTGGAGGATGTTCGCGAGGTTTACAGTTTAACAAAACAGACCTACTTGTAATAGTAACTAATCCAAAGTCGTATATTCAACCGCATAAATACTAGTATGTAAATAACCCATTGTGCTTTACAATTGTATTTGTACAATAAAGTAAATAAATAAATATATTTCAGAAAAGCGTCCTGTGCTGCGCGTCGTGTATGAACGAGATCGCGCGACGCGAGAACATGTTCGCGATGTCCAGCGAGGGCGTGCACTCCAACTACACCAACCTCGGTCAGTTTTCTAACCAACGGTTCGTCGTATGAGTCGAAATTAGCCAAAGAACATCGAAATAAAACATTCTTTTGTCAATGACATGAGCCGAAATAAAAAAATATTTATCGGCTGAGATATTTTTGCTATAAGAAAGCCAGCTTCTGCGGAATTTTGGCAGGAAGCTGTGAAGAGCTGTATCGGCGCTGTATTTTAATTTTCAATATTTTTTTGAGTGTTTGTACCATGGAGTAATTATAAAGAGGAGATGCCGTAATAAACGTTTTGTAAGAAAGCGTTTGTGACGCTGCACGGGGCGGAAGGCAGACGTGCGGGGTGCTTGGTTTCGGCCGTAGCTCCAATCATAGAGCACGAGCAATGACAAGCTCCGCCTACTGCAGTGTCGGCGAGGCGCCAATGATCACGTCACTGCGCCATTTCAAAAGGCATCTCCTCTTTGTAATTACTCCATGGTTTGTACATAATAATGGTAGATTATTATTCGCAAAGTGTTCGATAACAAGCGTGAGTGTTAGGAAGTGATACAGTGTTTGATTTATGTAATTTTCATGCTTGTTGCCAAAAGCTCCTAGTAATCGCTAAGTGCAGTTTTTCTACCACTTCACTTAACATGATTCTTCTGACTAGACTTGACTACCGACTAGACTTTTAGACTTGACGAAACCACACTGTAGGACTGCAGAAGATAAAAAATTTAAGAAGGGCTATAAAAGACTTGTATCCACGGCCGTAAACCCCATTACTTAAGAAAAAGCTTCTTTTAGCAAAAAGCTTATGGAAAAAATCTAAAGATTGAAAAAAAAAGAAAAAAGGGATAGTTTTTGTTTTTTGATTCGTGATGGCGTTCAATGTTCTACAACTCTTGGCACAGCATTCTGCAATCGGCAATTGGTGGCAAGATCTGACAAATTAGTTCATATTGGTTAAGAGACATGGTTATCCATTGAATAAACAGTGAAAAAATCTCGTTTCTTCCAAGTAACATATTGCCCATGGAATGAACCGTTTATTGGTGATTAGCAATCGGTGTGATTTGCCCATATATATTTTATTATTTATTAATGCTTCATAAGAAAGCTCATGGTCACACAAGGAGCTATGGAGAGGGCCATGCTCGGTATTTCCCTACGAGATCGAATCAGAAATGAGGAGATCCATAAAACAAAATTCACCGACATAGCCCAGCAGCTATACAAAATACAATTGTTTAACATATAGGCGAACCAAAATTTAGAATGTTTTGAAGACAAGATGTCAACTTTGTACAAACTTTAATGAAACAAAAAGCAAAAAGCTTTTTTGAACCTTTATTGAAAAATAGAAAAACTAACAGATTTGGAAACATAATTTGATGACTTTTGTTCGATAGTTTTAGTTTTTGAAAATCTTACTGCGTTTTTAATATTTCGCGTTTTTCTCTTACAACACACAGTTTTACAGTATAATAATTATTGAAACACGTAAAGAATGGCATATATTAAGTATCGAGCAACGAATATTTAATCTGTATTATTTAGTTTTTTAGTAATCAACGGAAAACAGTTTTTTCGGGTTTACTTACGCGACAAAACGCGCCGCCAGTTTGGTGCAAGCGATAAACGACTTTATTGCCAAACAAAACCTATACAATAGTGTCTAGAGACTTACGTTGATTTGACAAACTGAAGACGCACCCGTAATACACTCAAGGTGAAAACTGCGTACGTTGTTTTACAAGCTGAAGAATGACGCAAATGGGAAACACGCTTAGATGAAAATACTTACGTTTATTTTTCAACAAACTTATGACAACCGGGAAACACGCTAAGATTAAAAGATGTACGTTGTTTTACAAGCTGAATAAAAACGCTAAGATAAATAAGACCCTCGTTTTTGACAAGCTGAGAACGTGACCGGGAAACACGCTAAAATTAAAAAGAGTTTTTTTGACAAACTAAGAATGGAACCGAGAATTAGATAAAAAGTCGCACGTTTTTTGACTAGCTGACAACGCGACCGGGAAACATACTAAGATGAAAAAGGCGCATGTTTATTTGAAAAGCTATTAATTTGGTTATATTTATAAATTGGACCTAAATATTTTATTCTTCATATTCGGTTTATGTAAATATGATCACGTCTCTTCTTTTCGCTCTCAACTCAACTCAAGTGGCTCCCCATTAGACTTCGTCGAAATTTGCATATCCTTTAAACTATTTTAATGACTAACAATCGCGAAAACATAAGAAAACATTTGCATATCCTTTCACTCTTGTACTCTATCCTATTCATTCCCCGGACTCCTACTTACCTTAAGGAACGCTTCAGATTTCTCAGTGAGGTTAATAATCGCGAACCGCGTGAATATAATACTCATCGTCTAGCTATCCCTCCTGCTGCTACCTCTTTCTATTCCCATTCCTTTGCGGTGCAGGCTGCTCAGTTATGGAATGCTTTGAAATACGAAAGGCTAAAACAATTTCAACTTTTAAAAATCAAGTGAGAAAACATTATCTCTCTGCAATTGAAGCTGATCTTGCTCATCGTTAGTCATTTTCTTCTCTTCTTTTATTTTTTATTATTGTATGTTGTATGTAGGTATATGATATGTATATATTCATTAAATGTATAGTCTGTATTAATTGATTGTAGGTTTATTTATTGACTGTTGTGTAAGGATGATAGTGTTAGTATTTTATTACTGTACCGCCTTTGTTTGTTTTCACTTTTTATCCTATTTACCCTAAGGTTGGCTGGAAGAAATTGCAATAGCGATAAGTCCGCCTTTGTACTCATTATTCTAAATGTATTACTTTTCATTTTAATTTTGTGATTGGTACAATAAAGTGTATATCATCTATCTATCTATAAATACTCTTGAACGATTTAGAACTTTTAAACTCTGTTCCTCTTATTAACTTGTGACGACACGGTCGCGATGGTATTAGTTCGCGCGTCGGCCGCGGCGCTGTGGCGGGTAATGAGACGAGAATAATGTGCGGGTGGAGGGGTGTGAAGGCGGCGCTACCGTGGGAACATTTTTTTTAAACTGACTTTTAATATTAAAATCATTATCTAACAGGGACAATTTAGGTTAATCAGAAACTTCACCCGGCACAATAATTGATTTGGTGTAATCCGCAGGTGGGTACATGCACGACATCGTAACAGTATCGAGCGTGATGAACACGGAGATGAGTGGCGGTCCCTCCGCCGAGTACTCGTGGTTCCCCGGGTACACCTGGACCATCGCCATGTGCGGCAGCTGTATGGCACACGTCGGCTGGAGGTAATGTTTACAGCTTCCTTGGATCCTAGTTCTAATCCCGGACCTTATGATTCAGAAGTGGAGATACCTTGATAATCTGAAGCATAGAATTATTAATAGTACAGAACGAACACTCACATCACATAATAAAAATCGAGAGCAAATCAAAGCAATGCCGCGCGACCGCGGTAGGTAGTAAAGTAGGGTAAAATAGAAGTTAATTTTAGAATAACAAATGCTTAGTTAACATCGAAATTTTAATATTGATTGAGCGAAGTCCAAGAAATTTTTCTTGGTTGTCTATCTTCATAACACTATAAAAAATATCTAAATTATAAACATTGTTCAGGTTCGACGCGATGAAGCGCAACCTGCGCCCGCAGCGGTTCTACGGCCTCTGCCGGAACTACGTGCAGCCGCGCAACGACGAGCTCGCCGACAACACCGACAACGCCGACCAGCTCGCCGACATCGCCGACCCGCCGCCGCCGACACTACGCCGACAGCTGGCGTGAAACAGGATCTGTAACTGCTGGCTGTGCGCGCCCATGTACTCTGACCGCTGAGGCGCGCAACAAGCAGTTATGGGAATCGAGTGATCACAGTGATAGTGTAAGACTTTATTGATGGTGAATAGAATATCGTTTATTGAAATGTCTTACAAAATAAAGGTCAAGATAGTAAGGTCGAGTAGTTGGACTGATAAGTGAAAAGTGTTTCGAATTATTATGCTGAAGCGTCAAAGTTTTATAGCAACTTCGAGTTACATTTTTTATGTGGATATCGGAAATTTAGTATTGGAAACATTTAAAAACGTAGCGTAGGAGATGACACGTTTTACTGAACATTGTGAAAAGCATTTCAATTAAACCCTATATTTAAATGGGAAACCTCAAACAAATGTCCCAATAAATATCGAAAACATGTGCCAAATTTCAAGAATTATTAATGTTGGCGCTGCACATCTAAAAACTTTATCAAAAACAACAAAATATGATATTAAGTTTACAGCTTCATTTGTCAGTTACTTGAATAAATTAGAGTACAATTAATTAATCATGATTTAAAGTTGGCATTTCTTAATTTATTGTTTAAAAATCTGCTTTTATTAATTGAAGGCGGCCGACGCGAATAGTTTTACTTACAAGTCATAATGGCTCAAGTAATAAAAGAGTGAAAACTGACTGGGATTGTTGTGTTTGCTGCGAACTCTTGAGTTGGAAAGATAATTCACAACTGTGAGTGAATTTATTTATTTATAGAGATAAAATCAATGTCTGACTATTTTTGAAACTGAGATCTCTATGTTAAAATAAAACATATGTTTTATAAGTAATAATAGGATAAATTTATACGTAATCGTTTTATCTAATTATATTTATTGTTCTTGCCATATTGCTTCAACAATCCATATGGATTGAAGCAATGACAGTATTTTAAAAAAGAAAATTGGTTTCATACGAGGGTCAAACTGAAAGTTCTTAGAAAATCAAAAACTGAGCACACTAGCAAGTTATTCCTTTTATCACATGTTTTCAAAATAGTGTCCTTTCACGTCAATACATCTCTGCATCCGATGGAACCACTGAGAAAAGCACTTTGCCCACTCGTCTTTAGGGGTCTCTTCGACGGCGTTTTGAAACGCAGCCACTGCTTCCTCGGCGTCCATAAAACGTTTTCCTCGAAGTTTTTCTTTTATTTTCGGGAATAAATAAAAATCGCAAGGTGCGAGGTCGGGACTATATGGCGGGTGACCTAGTAATTCCACGTTTGATGTCGCCAAATAGTCGATCGTTCGCCTGGCGGTGTGCGACGAGGCGTTGTCGTGGTGAAGGAGGATACTACTGCGAACTTTTTCCAAGACAAGTGGCAAACAATTGTTAGTATACCACTCTGCAGTAACTGTTTTACGATCCTCTAAAACAATTGTCGCGTAATGTCCAGTCCTTCCGAAGAACGAGGCCACCATATTTTTCCCCATGCTTCGACCTCTCTTCACTTTAGTTGGCAACTCCTCGGAAAGAAACACCCACTGAGCAGACAGTCTTTTGGTTTCGGGATCATAACAGTAAATGCAGCTTTCGTCACCCGTAAGTATGTCGAATACAGCATTTGAGTCACCTCCGTTAAATCTTTGAACCATTTCGCGGCACCAATCAACACGACGGATTTTTTAGGCCTCGGTCAAATCGTAAGGTATCCACCGGGCACAAGGCTTCCTGACCGCTAAATGTTCATGCAGGATTTTGTGCACTTGGCTCATACCGATGCCTAAACTTGCCCGAATCTGCTGACAGGTCACTCTTTTGTCAGTCTCTATCATACGCCGCACAACACTGATGTTATCTTCAGTCGTCGCTGTAGAAGGCCGTCCCTCACGCAGATCATCGGTGAGATTAGTGCGACCACGTCTGAACTCATTAAACCAGTTGTAAACAGTGGCACGAGGTGGGGCTTCATCGTGAAAGGCCAATCGAAGTCTATCATAACTTTCTTGTTGACTTAAATGACAACGAAAGTCATAAAAAATCATTGCACGAAAATTTTCTCGCGTTAAATTCATGCTGACTTGACTCAGACAATTTTCAATTTGCCGCCAAATCGTAAAACAAAAGACAAATTAATAAAAATACATACTCATTAATATTGGCAAAGACTTCCATTTTCAAAATTTAAACTTATTTTTTTATTATACTGTTTACAAGTGGTCAGTTCAAAAGACTTTCAGTGTCGCCCTCGTATTTGAACTGATGTTACATCGTTTTGATGCACAGTAAGATGGCAGTAAGCAAGAATGTTAGGTTATGAAAAACATAAATGTTTAATATAGTATATAATCCATATATTCACTACATGTGAAAAGTTATGCATTATTATTGTTACTATTTTTATGTTGATTGATAATAGCCAAATCATTGCTGGCCGGTTTGTAAGCAGCTCTTATTTTAAGAATTTTTAAACATATCTACTCTGGATATGCATGCAATTTTATATTTGACAGTTACAGACAGTTAAATAGCGAAGATGCAAAAGAGATAACACTCTACAAAGTCAATGTGTAATTCTTATAGCTGAGTACGATACCGGGTACATAAGTTGATCTAAGAGTGAGCAGGATGAACCCATACTTATCATCATGTTAGTATTAAGTTGGTCTCGCTGTTGATCCGACTCGGAAGGACCATGTTGATTATTATATAGTGTAAATTATGTGCACTGTTGGATTGAAATGCGCTGAAAAATAAATCCACAATAAACAATTGCTAACGTGTTGACTTTATTTTTGAATTGAACCAGACAGAAGTTCACAAAAAAGTTGCCACAAATAAAAATATAATGTTGGGTTGCCAACACTCACACTTGATCAACTTACATGTGCACTAACTGTGGTATCTCTTTCTATCGTTGCCATTTCTGTCAGTATACCAATGATGAAAGTAATAAGTTACCTATTTAGGTAATAAGTTCATGATACAGAAGTATTTGCTCATTTGGTAGACTAATCTTATGAATCATTACAGTGTTTTTATCATGCAAGCAAATAAATACCAATGATTTCTTACCATTATGTAAATAATAAAGTGTACTGTTTATAAAATATTTCAGACTTATTATTTTACCGACTCCTAATACATTTTTTTAGTACTACTTGTAGGTAATGTTGTGGTCAACTGACGTGGCAGGAAAGCCATTTTAGGATATTCATTTATCCTCATCAAACTAGAAAGAACTAAACAAACAAAATTACTTTAATTCCCATGCATACTTTGTTTAGATAAAGCATACTTCTGTCCCGAATTATTCAAATAAACCTTCGATTTCTGGGACCACATAGGTCCAGTGGTTAAGGATATTGAAATATCATCCGAGTTCAAAGAAGATGTAAATGAAAAGTCGTCGTAATTGATTCTCCATCTAATATTAGTTCGAATGTTAGTCTAGCAACTGAAATTTGTTTCATACAAGTTCAGTACAAATCCTAAAGTAGGTAAATAATGCGCGCTCCCATACAAAATCAAACAGGAAATAGAACCGACCGCGAATCGACGCCCTCAGGGGTTGAAAACCAACAAGTTTCCATTTTCAAGTTCATATGCAGTTTTTATTTACATGAGATCGATTGTGAAAATAATTATATAAGTCTTTTTATTTACATAAGTATTTGTTTTGGTGTAACCACAGATGACTATTCGCCTATTTGTGTTGTGATTGCATGTTTTGCTAAAACAGAAACAAATGCTTACGTAATAAGTGTTTTTTGACAAAACGGCCACACATGGTAGTTCTTTGTCCAATAAAGTACACAAATAGGTGAATACGAATAGTGGTGCTGCCATTATACAGAAATAAAATGATATTTCCACTAGGAGTACCCGTGGTAGAGGTAAGGCGGTCCGCCAGGGGGCGGCGGGTTCGATTTCTTGCTGGTTCTTTTTGGTGTTCTCTTAACTGAAACAAATAAGAAAACCCTCAGATATAGAACCTAACAGAAGAGCTGTTAATTTCAAATTATCTCGAATTGATATAGAACCTAACAGAAGAGCTGTTAATTTCAAATTATCTCGAATTAGTCAAGAAAATTTGATTCTAATAGCAATATACATTTCGTATTATTTCAGACAGGAGTCTAGAACTATGACAATATATTAATGAAAGCCGAACGCACGGGGAGGCTTTTCAGTGGTGGCTCAGCAGTGGGGCATATGTATGTATACAGCTAAATTACAATGATTAACCTACCATGAGTGACATGTGTCAGGTCCCGCTGCAGTATGGTCCGCAGCGTGGTGCGCGGCACTCGCAAGGCAGAGGCTCGCGCGCGCACAGACAGCGTTGGCGCTGAGTGGAGCGACTGCGACACGGCCTCCACCTTGCTGCGTCTGGACACCACATTTTTAAATACTTATATTATAAACCTGAAGACTATATTACTGATTCATTTATTCATAAATTTAAGAGCTAGGATCTTGTCAGTGGAGTTTTTTCCATTCTTCCCTATCACTCGCTAGTTATTTAAATTTTGATATGACAGGATGCTTACATTCTTTTTCATTTTGTTATATATGGCATAGCAATGTAGGTACTTGCTTACTTTGTTTAAATATAAAGTGAAGTATAGTGAAGATAGATGTAATATTAATGTGACAGTCTGGTTTTGGTCATTACACAACAAATGCTACATAGAGTGGTTTATTTACATACCTAAATATTAGTTATCCAGGACATAACAATTTGCTTTATGTAACTGTGCCTCGGTCTACTATGAGTGAGGTCATCATAAAAAGAAAAATTATTACTTGTTAAAATTATGCAAATAAATGATTTAATTGATTGATTGAATTAGAAAAATATTTTTGCATTATAGAGCAGATTACACAACGCTATAGAAAGCAGTACAGTAAGCCACTTTTATAGCTAGGCAGTCATTAAGCATTGGGCTGACAAAAATCTGACCATATTGATTCAAACAATTCTTTTTTTAAATTCTAACGCCTGCATATCATGACTTCATTGGTCTAGTTTTACAGTAAAAAGGGTATATTAGGTCTGATTTTTTAGATTGCTTCTTAATTTTAATGGAATCAAAATTTAATCTCACCTGCTGACAGGCCGTCCTGGCCGCGGAGCATCATGTATGCTGCCTGAAGAGAACAGTTTCCGTTCCCAAACCAGCAGGGTGTTCTTGGCAGGGGGCTCACGGCCAAACCTTTGAAGAAAGTCTGTTTTGATCTGAAATTTAAAATAAAATCTTTTATAGTCTTTATGAGATGACCACTAATTTCAGAAAATTTAAAACTAATCGCCCACAGGATACAAAGAGAGATTAGTGGAAATACAGGCTAAATTGAAATTGTCTTTATAAATCTAAATTCTAATATTTATTGCTTTATTCATTCAGATGAGTGGGTTACATGGTCAATCGACCCTGTACACCCTAGTGTCGGTTTTTCAGAACCACCTTTAGTTATTGCTGAAACATATGGGATTAAAGGCAAGGGATCCCAATCAAAGGAATTTTCAGAGAGATTTAGTTCCTCAATGTCATTTGAAAACAATGTTTTAGGTGTTGATCAGATGATTTGAGTAGCACCCAGCTAAGAGTAAGTAAAAACAATTTATTGCACCATAGATAAAAAAAAGTCTAATCTCCTACATTTAAAATTATGGTTAGGGTTTACAAAAGAGGGTCCCGGACTTTTTTTTTTCTCCTCTACCTCATGACAGTAATAAATGGCTTGACTTACTTGGCTCATGCTAGTCTTCGTGCGCTTCCTCTCGTGCACCCACACGGCCGCCACCAGTCTCTCCTCCACACTAAAGGCTGAGGTATCCACTACCAGCCGACCAGCTTTCTTATCTTCCTTTGGCCGCTGTTGTGCTTTATCAGACGGCAGAACAACACTAGGTACTTCAGCAACGTTATGATTGAAAGTAGGAGCTCCGTAATTTATACTAGCGACTTCAGGCAGCTCGTTTGGTAGTCTTTCGTGGTAAGGCGAACAATGTTCGTAAGAATTGTAAAATAATGGATTCTGGCAACTGTACATTGTGAATTATTGAATGAGGAATAAACGTTACGATATTTTATTTCCGTTTCTTCTCACTTTGATTTACTTAATCATCATAATAATTTTATCACTTGTATAAAGTTGTCTTGCTTGTTTAATTTCTGTGTATACAAAACAATCAACAAACACAAGCAAAGCAAGAAAAGAAATAATGAATTTAATGTCAAATATGACACATGACAGTGACATTTTAATCTTTTTTGCATTCTGAGCATTGAGCGGATGGGATTTCATGCAGAGCATTGAGAGAGTAAATATTAAAATGTAAGGGTACCATGGTCTCTTAATTCCGTCAACATACATTTACATAATTCCATTACGCGTAAGGTTACCTTACGGTCACAAAATTAATAATAGTACTAACCACGGAGCAATTACAAAGAGGAGATGTCATAATAAGCGTTTTGTAAGAAAGTATTTGTGAGGCTAAGTGGGGCGGAAGGCAGACGTGCGGGGTGCTTGGTTTCGGCCGTGGCTCCAACCATAATGATATCTATCTTACGGAAAGTAGCAGTACTACGTTATTTACAAATTATCAAGTACTTCAGACACCCGACACTAGATGTCACTACTGTTCATGACCCGGTCGATTTTATTAACATATTAACCACATCAGGGTTGTCAATAACTTATTGGGTCGAAGTTTATATTTTTTTTATATAAATATTTGTTTTAATGTTCCTAAACTTTTCCCAGCCCTGGCCTGGCCATTATTGACAAAGTTTCACTATTATCAATAGATGTCCAAAGTTCAGCTACTTGTCAATAGATGTCACTAGTACGTCGAAGTTCCAATCTTAAAAACATTGCGATATTTCATAAATATTGAACTTTTGAAATATTACGTATAACTTTTAGAGCCGTAAATATATCTTATTTAACAGAAACCAATTATTCAATGCTAAATTCGTAAAAAAGCCGCGGAAAATCTTTATGCAATTAGAAGCTCGCGATCTGTTTCTCGGTACGCTTTTGAACGAGTAGTGACAAGCTCCGCCCACTTTTGTGTGAGCGAGGCGCCAATGATCACATCACTGCGCCATTTCAAACACCATCTCCTCTTAGTAAATGCTCCGTGGTACTAACTCACGGGATAATACAGCGTGGTCCAGCGTTTAGAGTAATATTTTTGGAAAATGTGACTTCCACAAAATCGGTGACTTTAATGATATCGAATTATTTTCGTTTGTCATAATCGAAGAGTGGTACGATTTTCATTTGATATAATGAGTGATACATTTCAAAAAAAGGGTACTTAGAAGTGAGTGTCTCGCTCAACCATCAGATTTTGCTAACATGGTAGCAAGGTACATGGTAAATATAAAATAGTGTGCAGAAGCATCAATCCTCCCCACATCTCATTAGCCCACAGGACGGAGTGACCTTCATTTAAGTCTTAAATTGCCGACGAGCTGATGACTGTTTAAACAATAACTCGACGTAGAAATATAGAGACAGCTTTAGTAGTTTTAAAAAATAAGAAAAGTTTAACTCATGTTTTTCATTAAAATAGTTATACATACATATTTATTTACAGAAATAATATTTACAACTTTATATAAAAATCTTAAATCTATTTGCTCCTCAACAGAAGAATGGGAAAGTTTTCGGTCACAAGGTAGTCGTCTTCAAATATTACTGCAATGTTTAACTCGAATTCTGAAACAAAAAAATCAAGACATAAAGATCCAGAAGAGTCTTCTTCTTCATCAACATCATCAAAATCAAGGCTTTTCAATATCAAAAATATATTATATGACTTATAATCGCAAGTTCAATCAATCGGCAATTGGCAGTTGACCCCTGTAGAGTCACAAAAAGACCTGGGCATAACAATCACATCTGATTTAAAGTGGGAAACACACATAATTAACACTGTTAAGAAGGAAAACTCTGTTCTGTATTTGGTTCGTAAAACATTTGCAATACTGTCACCGAAAACATTTATCAAGCTTTATAAAACATACATTAGACCACTGTTAGAGTTTGCCTATGTAATTTGGGACCCTTATTTCAAAAAAGATAAATTACTCCTTGAGAATGTCCAAAGAAGAGCAACAAAGTTAGTTAAATGTATACGCAATGTGCCTTATGATCAAAGACTAGAAATTCTTAAGCTTACAACTTTAGAGTGTCGCAGACGAAGAGGCAACCTAATTGAAACATTCAAAATGCTGAGAGGATATTATGATGCTCCAGAATTGCGCGATATGTTCCAACTCTCGGAAAATGTGCGCTTGAGGGGACCTTCATTGAAACTATGCCACACAAGAGCAAGAAGAAAACAGAAAAAACATTTTCTATGCAATCGTGTAGTAGCAGAGTGGAACAGACTTCCTGAGAGTGTCGTCAGCGCACCCTCAGTCAACGCTTTTAAAAACAGATTGGACAATTTTATAAACTCTCCAAACTTTAAGATGCACACGCATCAGCTAATTTAAGCTGCTAGTGTGTTCAAAAATATAAAAAAAAAAAAAAATTAATATTCAAACGTCCGTATTTTCGTATGCGTTTTTTTTTATTTATATTATATTGGAAGGGGAAACTGTCAAAAATCAAGAAAAGGAAGCACTGTGTGTGCAGTGACGTCACTGTCACTCGGTTTGTGCGTACAAAAGAGATAGAAAGACGTCCCCACCACGCTCCCACTTTTCTTCTTGAGAAAACTTTAAAATTCAATTACTGTTTTAATTAACAACCAATTTTGTTGTTGTTTTCAGAATCGGTTACTTTTTAATGTACATATTGTTTCATATGCAAATATTGCCCAAGTATGAATACAGTCAAGTAGCCTATTCCAGTGACTTGGCCATCAATCAAATCAGATGTCGATCTTCAAATAGTTGTACAATTTTTAGGGTTTCGCACCAAAAGGGTAGAACGGGGTCCTATTACTGAGATTTTGCCGGCCGTCTGTCTGTCACCAGGTTGTGTCTCATGAACCATTATATTTATACAGTTGAAATTTTCACAGAAAATGTATTTCTGTTGTCTCTGTAACAACAAATACTAAAAAACAGTATATATTAAATATTTAAGGGAGCTCCCATACAACAGACATTTTTTTTATAAATTAATTACGATTTTTTTTGAGCTTTTCAAGACTGAACTTTCCAAAAACTTTTTTCCTGAAGGGCAATCGTTTCTTCAATACTGACCGATAGTAAAGTTGTGCGTGGTGGTGGTGGGACAGGTAAACAGCCTCGGCAGCACCATGTGCAGCGGCACGTCACGACGGCGGCACACGTCGCCGTCGCCCATCTGGATGTTCTGGATCTCCGTCGCTGGCAACACAATACAATTAGGTACTCAAATCAATGTTGGAATAAGGAGCGTTCACGCGAGAAACCTTTTTAGCAATCTTCTACTTACCAATAGATGTCAATAGCAAAAAAGATTTCGACATAAAAAAATTTAATTTTTATTTCGTAAATTTTTAAAATAAGAAAACATTTGAATGAAAATTGATGAATGAATCCGTCCCCTTTCCCGACGTCATCGCGTCACTGCGCCGATGATCGTAACGGAGCACCAATCGATACGCCGTCTCCTCTTTGTAATTGTGTGGGTTTGTTAGTGGATTACATGGTCAATCGATTTAGTAAATCGTAGTGTCAAGAGTTATTCGGAATATTTTATTTATTTATTTATTTAACCTTCATTGTACAAATTACAATTTGTAAAGCACAATAGGCGGACTTAATGCTAAAAGCATTATCTAACAGTCAACCTTTGGGTATAGCAGAGAGCTTAAATGTGGGTGTACAGAAAATACCACGGGAACGGCTTGTAAAATCTATACTTATACGAATAAACCTACACAACCATATATTTTATAATACAATAAACATACATAAACAATACATATACCTATACAAATAATATATATATATATATATATATATATATATATATATATACATAAACATATAGTAAATTCATATAATATAATGTTACATAAAATACAGATGCAATATACGTCATTAAACCAAGTATGGTTAATGACTACATTTAATCAGTTGCTTTGCTGAGCGAGAAAATGTCTGAATACCAGAGCTTTGAAACCATCGCGGCTAGAGGCACTCCTAATAGATTCGGGAAGCGCGTTCCAGAGTCTGACAGCCGTAACGGCGAAAGAGTTGGAGTAGAACCCAGTACGGTGAGAAGGAGTGGCGAGAGTTAACTTATTTGAAGAACGCAGGGCTCTTTCATGAGTTGAACTTAACAGTTGGAAGTCTTTTTTAAGGTAGCCTGGAGAAGAGGGATTATTTAAAATATTGTACAATTGACAAAGAATGTGGAGATTCCTGCGTTGACGGATTGAAAGCCATTTAAGCTGGGAACGGTATTTCGAGACATGGTCGTATTTACGAAGGCAGAAAATGAATCTGATGCAGTTGTTAAGAAGGCGGTCTAATTTGTTTAATTGTTCTTCAGTTATGTCCAGAAAACACACATCAGCATAATCAATTATCGGGATAACAAGGGCCTGGACCAGCATAGTTTTCGTTTTGATAGGCAAAAAATTCTTTAAACGTTGTAGGTAATGAAGTGAGGCAAATACCTTCCGACTAACCTCAGTAATGTGATACTGCCAGCTTAGTGTAGAATCCACGTAGAGACCCAGATCCTTTACTACATGACACAGCGAAATCTCAGTTCCACTATAGATAATGGGTTGGATCGATTTAATGTCTAATTTATTGATTTGAACACTACTTCCTATAACAATGGCCTGACACTTTTTAGCGTTTACCGAGATTCCAAAGCTGCAAGACCACTCCAGAATACTACGTAAATTGTTATTTATTAAGTCAATAGCAGAGTCGATATGATCTATATTGGTTTGTGTATAAAGCTGCAAGTCATCAGCGTAGTAATGATGTGGGCACGTCAATACTGAAGACAAGAGATTTATAAAAATCGAGAATAAAATTGGGGACAGTATACCGCCCTGTGGAACACCAGCATCAAGCTCGCACCAGCCAGAAGTATCCTGCCCATTGCGAACCTGCTGCCGGCGACCACGAAGATAGCTAGTAAACCAGTCAATCACTGAAGATGAGATATTGCACCGAGAGAGGATGGCCAAAAGTATATCAATATCTACCATATTAAAAGCATTGCTGAAATCAATCAAAACCAAAACAGTAACCTCGGTATTCTCCATTCCTGCTCTGATGTCGTCTGTTACTCTAAGCAATGCAGTGGTAGTGCTATGGCCAGGTCTAAAACCCGACTGAAAGGGATTTAAGAGATTGTTATTCTGCAAATGCTCAGTTAACTGCCTGAAAGCTGATGCCTCTAGAATTTTGGATAGAAATGAGAGGATAGAAATAGGACGGACATCACTAAAATACCTATAATATATACCTTTCGGCCTCTGACTTCCTTTAAAGACCGACAATGAGTCTAAATGGCAGACGGGACCCACGGCTTAACGCGCCTTCCGAAGCACAGAATCATTAATATTTTATTATCAGATCAGATAATCAGGTGATTCAAGCCTGCAATGTCCTTACAAAACTGAAAACATCAAAACAATGTACGCTTTTCATAGAAATCGATACCACGACCTCCGGTTTAAGGCAAACGCCTTAACTGGACCACATATGCTGTTGTTATGGTGTTTGTTTGTAAAAAAAACATAAATGCAACGTCGAACTTATCCCATAAAGAGATCTCTTTAAGAAACGTTACTGGAATACAATTAAAAGAAGACAGGTATATAGTAGATACACGTGTACATACCGTCCCGGGAGTACCCCTCCGCGCAGCCGCATGTCTCCACTCGCACCAGCTGCAGCTCGATGGACTTGATGCCCGCGCTGCACTCGTCCACGCGGATCTGGAATTAGCCACATTTTACATGGCTGCTTACAGTTGTATTGTACACTGTTCAAGTAAATTAATCCCTAAAAAATACAATTATAAATAGGCCAACAATACGGAAAGTAGGTATGTCCGTATGTCTTTCATAACAGTTTTGCAAGATCTTATATTACCAATGAACATAATGTTTACTGTCTGCTAGATCTGATCTTTATAGAAACTGGAACAAGTTGTGGTGTTAATATAGCTCAGTCACGGGCTAAATACTATTCTAAAATTTACCTGATATCCCTCCTCGTCCATGGTTCTCTAAATACCGTAAATTTGACAAACATCCCACCTCTGTTATAATCAGACTACGTTTAGGTCATGTGTGCTCTCTGGTTTTCCTGGTTAGAATTAAAGATAGCTCTTTGTGTAAATGCGGCCTTGATGAAGGAACTTTAGATCATATTGTTTTCAATTGTCCTCTGTGGTCTGTATCTCTGTATGATCTATTTCCCCGCAATATCCCACGTCCTGTCAATTTTTCATTTTTACTAAACCTAGTGTTTTCCCTGTTTGTCTCTATTTTGGCTAAATATATTCAGAATAACAACATTTACATTTAAATTCCTCGAATTGATTTATGTGTTTTCTATTTCTTTTTTTCCTTCCCTTGAATTTGCTTTTGACTCATCCATTCTTATAAAATGTCTAAATACTAATATTAGCTAGAAACTTACTATCCCTGTATGTTATGTTGTTTTAGGTTACACACTGCCCACTTCATTCGAACATTTTATCAAAGTGAAACACGGTGCTTTTCCCAACCCAGACATTGGCAAAATCATTGTTAACGATGGAGCCATAAAATAAAAATTCAATTGAATTGAACATAATGTGTACGTAAAAAAAAAAATTATGACCATCTGATATGTCCTGGATAACTAATATTTATGTAAATAAAACACGCTATGTAGCATTTGTTGTGTAATGACCAAAACCAGACTGTGACATTAATATTACATCTACCTTCACTATACTTCACTTTATATTTAAACAAAGTAAGCAAGTACCTACATTACTATGCCATATATAACATACCTTCCCCCCAAGTATTAAACATAACACACCCGAATTCCACAAATAGCTAAATACCAAAATCTTTAAACAGCTAATCACAAATGTAATAGGTAAACAAGTTATAATAAGAAATTAACATCTGATGATGTACTAGGTCTATGATACGGGGTCTTAGAATGAATATTTAATTTGTTTCGAATCTTTCCAGTTGTATCAGTAGAATCAATGGGAGTAGACAGTGCAGTTGTGTTCGGAATTCCCAACATCTCTGCCCACTTGTCTGCATCAGGAATCTCTATGATGCCTTCTGTAGGCTGACTATCATCTATTGTGTCTGTCTCTTTTTCCATGTATCGGTGTTCACCATCTGCACTACTCCTCTGTTCTTCTTGTATTAGTTCTCTTTCCTTTCTCTCCCTTTCCGCCGAACTAATCTGTTTTGTTTCTGGTATTTTTATTGTTATAATTTGGTCTACATGTCTGTTAACAATTGCTCCATCATTATCACTCTTGATTTGGTAGTTGGAAGGTCCGTGTTTACTGATTACCACTCCTGATGTCCATCTTGGACCATCATTTCTATAATTTCTGTACATAATCTTCTGTCCTAAATTAGTCTCCCTGTTCTTTTGTTGATTATTTTTTTCTATTTGGTAATCTCTTCTCTTTGTTTGTAAATTTTCCGGGTGTACGGTGTCAAGAATAGTCCGTAATTGTCGCCGCATCAACAACTCTGAAGGGCTTTTATTTGTTGAAGAACAAGGTGTAACACGTAGTCCTAATAACAAGTTTGGTATTTTAACATCCCATGTAGAAGGTTCTAATTTCTTAAGTTTGTCTTTGATGGTTTGTACCATCCGCTCCGCCAGTCCATTAGTCGCAGGATGGTATGGAGCCGTCGTAATATGACGAATATTGTTAGCCTCCAAAAATTCTTTCATTTCAGATGATACAAATGATGTTCCATTGTCCGAAACTAATACTTCACACAGTCCATGAGTGGCAAATGTCGACCTTAAGAGGCGGATCACTGTAGCTGAAGTTGTATTATTTACCGCGAATAATTCTGGCCAACGAGAATAAGCGTCCACAAGGATTAAAAAGTATTTATTTTGAAAAGGTCCAGCAAAATCAATATGGACTCGTGACCATGGTCTGCTTGGTGTTATCCACGCATGGGTGGTCTTAGTTGGCATGTGCCGGTGCTCCAGACAGGTTCTGCAACTCTTCACAAGCGATTCAATTTCGTCATTAAGCTGCGGCCACCACACATAGCTTCTGGCTAAAGCCTTGGTTTGAACTATTCCATTGTGTGTTTTATGTAACATTTGCAAAGTTACCTGACGTAATGTTTCAGGTATCACTACTCGGCAGCCCAATAGTATACAGTCTTCTTGTACCGAGAGTTCTGCACGCTGTAACCAGTAAGGATGAAGGTCTGCTCTTGTTTCCCTGGCCGGCCAACCACGCTGTATGTAGTGAATTACTTGGCGTAATGTCTTGTCCATTCTAGTTGCTTTGGCTATGTCTTCTACCTGATATGGAAAATCTCTGGGTGTTTCTGCCATCAGCAACACATCACATAACTGTGCTTCTGGTTCCTCTGGAACTGGTTGAGGCCATCGACTTAAACTATCAGCACTGCCAATCTGAAGTCCTGGCTTATATACAATTTCATAGTCGTGTAAAGTTAAAGCTATAGCAATTCTTGTCAGTCGTGGTGAAACCATATTGGACATTGGCTTCCTAGGATCGAATATGCCGAGCAACGGTTTGTGGTCTGTCACTATACGAAAATGTCTGCCTACGAGATAATTGTGAAATTTGGTAATGCCAAACATGATAGAGGTGGCTTCCTTGTCAAGTTGCGAATAACGACGTTCATGAGAATGTAACGTCCTTGATGCCATAGCTATCGGTCGCTCCTGTTTGTCTTCAAACTCATGTGATAGAACTGCTCCAACTCCATACTCTGAGCTATCGCAGGTGAGTATTACAGGTTTGTCCAAATCGTAGTGTACAAGTGTCAAATCAAAGGTGATTTGACGCTTCGCCATGTCAAATGCAGTTTGTTCTTGCACCGTCCATTTCCAAGTCTGATGTGAATCTAAGAGTCGGTACAGTGGTTCTAATAATGTAGCTTTATGTGGTATGAACCGTTCATAAAAGTTGTATAGTCCGAGGAAAGCTTGCAATTCTTGTTTGTTTTTAGGTGCTGGTGTATTCACTATAGAGTCTACTTTACTAGGTGCTGGGTGTATGCCTTCAGCGTCAATCACAAATCCCAAAAATTCCACTTTCTCTCTAGCAAACTTGCATTTGTTTTTATTGAGTCGTAGCCCAGCTTTTTCGATACGTCCCAATACAGTATCCAGTCTACTTTGCATTTCCAGCATAGTATGTCCAGATACAATAATGTCATCGATCAGTACTGCAACTCCTGGTATGCCAGCCAACAAAGAAGTCATCAAACGTTGAAAAATACCCGGGGATGCTTTGACTCCAAATGCCAGTCGATGTACAGTATATAGACCCTTGCATGTGTTCAAGGTTAGTAGCTTTGAAGTGTTTTCATCTACAACCACTTGTGTGTACGCCCGGTCTAAGTCCAATGTTGTGAAAATTTTACCACCAGCTATTGTAGCAAATATTTCATTGGCTGTAGGCATAGGATAGGTATCGGACTCGGTAGCTTCATTGACTGTACTACGATAGTCTCCACACAATCTTATTTCACCGGATTTCTTAACAATAGGCACAACAGGTGTTGCCCAATCCGCAAACGATGTCGGTCGTAACACGCCTTCTTTTTGCAGTCTGTCTATCTCTTTCTCTACCCTTTCTTTTATAGCAAATGGCACCGGACGCGCTTTGAGAAACTTTGGTACAGCTCCTGTCTTCAAATGTATTGTTACTGGATGTCCGCGGTAGGTACCAAGGCCATCTTTGAATACTTCTTTGTATTTGTTGGTTAAATTTTCTAAAGCTTCCTCTTTGTCAGATATCAAATTAATATTTATTGTAATATTCAAATGTCCAAACCAATCACGACCCAGTAAATTGGGTCCACCGCCCTTAGCAATAACGGCTAACAAATCTTGTGTATGTCCTTTATATGTCACAGGCAATGTTGCCTGTCCTATGATTTTCACAGGTGTCTCTGTCCATGTATGTAAAGAAAGCGAGGCTGGTCGGAGTGTGGTGCGTGGCAGGAGATTGCGTATTGCACACCAAGTTCTTTCATTAAGTATAGAGAAACTGGCCCCTGTATCGATTTGCATTCGAATATATTTATTGGCAATTGATACCACCACTTCATAAGGCGGTACACGTTTCACATTTTGTATGCAATAAATTCCATTTAAATGATCTGCAAAACTTTCTGTAAAATTAACTTGCTTGGTGGTATTTTTCTTCTTGCTTATACAAATCTTTTCAATGTGGCCCTTTTTCTTGCAAAAATGACAGATAGCGTTTGTGAACCGACATTCTCCTGGATGTTTGTCACCGCAGCGATAGCAAAAACGATTATTAGATTTTGAGTTAACCGCATTAATGTCCATTGGTTCAAACGCGGACGAAGTCGCCGGCGGCGGCGCGGGCGATGAACCTAGCGCTGTAGTCACAGAAGTCTGGATCATGCGAACATCTCGTCCCGCACTTTCGGCCGCAAACATCGCGTGTACAACGTCCTGATAATGTAAATTGTCCCGTTTCAACAAATCATATTGTAACTTTTGATCACTCATTCCACATACAAGCCTGTCACGAAGTGTGCGCTCTAAATCCGCAAAGTTACAATGAACACTAAGTTTTCTTAACTCAGCTATATAGTCCGATACTTTCTCACCACTTTTTTGATCACGTTTGTAAAACTGATAAGACATAGAAATTTCATTGGAGGACTGTCTGGTAAGTATTGATTCCACTTCAATAAATGTCACATCACTAGCTGTTCTAGGGGTAATTAACGCTAGTAAAGTCTCAAACACTTGCGCACCACACACAGTAAAAAAGTTTGCACGTTTAACAGAATCCAAAATGACGCCATTAGCCTCGAAACAAAATTTTAGTCTATTTATATAAACATCCCAATTGTCCACTTGAGGTTTGAATTCCTCGAATTTCACTGCTTTATATTCATGTCGCCACTGTTATGTCCTGGATAACTAATATTTATGTAAATAAAACACGCTATGTAGCATTTGTTGTGTAATGACCAAAACCAGACTGTGACAATAATATTACATCTACCTTCACTCTACTTCACTTTATATTTAAACAAAGTAAGCAAGTACCTACATTACTATGCCATATATAACACCATCATTCTCTCACTGCTGGATAAAAGCCTTTCCAACTGCCTTCCAAACTTCTCTACACGGACGCAAATCTTTCTGTCAGTTAGGTAGGACTGTCGACTGTTCTACCTAACATAACACACAATAATTTAATTGCAAACATCTTCGGACGAAACGTCGTGGTGTCGTATCAAGAAATAAATAAACTCCCTAATGATAAAACTCCACTGAAAATAGCCCAACTATATATTTAAAGTAGGTAGGGCAATATCATATCTCAAGCTCTAACAGAAAACTATACAAACTAAGCTTTCCTGGTTGCATCCTCAGCCTTACATACCTTCCCAGTAATAGGTTTATCCAGAGCGCAGACCGTGGAATCAATCTCAGCGTAAACCTGGAACTGCGGCATGGACACGCGGCCCGCGCCTGCTGACGACGCGCGGATGGTGGCCGGGTTGATCTCACAGCGGACTGGCTTCAGGGGCGGTGACTCTTGCTGAATAAACAAATGGACACTTGTCTCTGGTTGCCTATTATGGCATTCAAACGTTATGAGGAAGTTGGGATGGACTCTGGAAAAAGCGAAGGCAAGGGTGGGGGGGGGGAATATTAACCCTTTCGCTGCCAGAAATTTATAACAATTGATATTATATTGTATACTCTAGGTTGGTGCTGAAAGGGTTAACTTTGATAGCTAGCTCTGTTGTAGGTCTTAAACTATTTTAATTTAATTTATTTTATTCAAGGGAAGAGTCGAAGTGGTCTACTCTTAGGCCAGAAACCTTTGTTGCTTTTATCCGCTTTAGAAGCCAAATCTACCTTTCTCCTACTCTTCTACATGATGCTTTTACACTGTGATTGACATCATTGGTAGAATAATCATTAGCATGCATCATATCTCTTAGTGCAATGTTGAGACAGTTCTTTTTGGATAATATTTTTTTCTAGTAAACTATGGGTATGTATAGCTAATAGATTTGTTCCCAACTGAAAATTACAAAGACACATTTTTAGTTAATTATATATAATTAACTAAAAATTTATAATTATTTTTAGTTAATAGTTAGCTAGACTAGACTGACCTGTCTATACTGAACGAAAAACTGACAGCTAGCATTCAGTGGTTTATTTAGAAAGGACCGCTTCATGCTGCATTTTATGGTATACATGATGTTCACAAACACTCCATGGTATGTTTCCAGAAGGCCTGGGTAGCCCGGAGAGACAGCTTGTCGGGCCTTCAGGGGCACCTCGAATGGGATCTCAGTGGTCCCGACTGGGATCTTCCCTGGAGGTGCAAGTTCTATTGACGTGCTAAGTAAGTTGAGGGGCTGAAAAAAAAACATTCAATGTTGATTTTTACTTTAAGAACTATTTTTGTCACAATTAGTTACTTTTGTTTTAAACTTTCAAATTTTTTTAATTCTTCTACAAATTTGTATAACTAAGGAATTGCATTAAATCTATACTAATATACTTTTTTCTTCAATAGTCATTAACATGATTATAATTCATTATCCTGTGCTGTTCTTAAAAATTTAATTAAGTACATTAACAACTCCAAGTGCGGCAGTAAGTGTTTGTGCAAGCTACAAATAATAGAAAAATAATACATATCATGTTTTAGTAATTTAAGTTAATTTAGTAATCTTTTTAGCTATGAGGTGTGACTTGAGTGAAAATCCACTGTTTGTATTGTAGGAAGGCACATTTATATTACGAACAACCAAGAAGGTTAGATTAGCAAAAGTCTATGATTAAATATGCAGTAAAGAAGTAATTCGGTTGTCTTCATTGTCTTCTGTTTCGTGGATCTTATGTAGAATGTCTGATTGTAACTAAATGGTTACTAAATTTGGTTGAACTATAGGAAAATCACCTTTATACTGTTCGAGAAAGCTTCAAAGATGCCCACATTCTTGGTGCTAAGCTGCAGGTTGACGCAGCCTTCCACCAGCAGCGACAGACCCTCATGCCGCACATCGCTGGTACTCTCCACTACGGCCACGCCGGCTATCGTCTCCTACATAGGTATTTTTTACGAATTAGCTCTTATTTATGCAGTTGGAGTGGTTTATATATGAGAAACATTAAGAGTACTTACGCCCTCATGATAAACTTTACTAGCTCTCTTCAGAACTATAGATAGGTTTGTTGACATTGTACTATTTTTTTAGTTAGTTTTTAGAGCATGTTAACTATTTTACAATAAAAACAATAAACTAAACTAACTACCTACCTACTTAGGTGTTTTTTTCTGAGATTTTTTACTTGTAGGACAGTTTCTGCCTGCTGTCACTGTCACGCACGTCACACATGAAAGTGTAAAAAAAACGAAGCAAAGAAAAATCCACAGTGTAGTGTTTGTATTTGCTCCATGGAAAAAGTTTCGAAGTTTTTATCGTTTAATATAAACCAAAGAAGTCTTTGGTTGTTTTGTTGATTTGATGTAAATAAATGTAACTATTAGAAAGTTGGCTATTTGGTTGGAGTTCAATGTTTTAATTCGCCGCTAATGTAAGCTCCGTTCCATTTCAAAAATGATAGCAAGCGACACAACATTCGGCGTCAGCTGTCAAATGCTTTAAAAATTAGTTGAACAGAAACGTCCGCTTGTGGCGGACGATGTGAATTCATTTTAAACTACGAAATACGATTTTTATTTATTTTGTTACGTATTCAAATATTTAATCGTGTGCTACAAGATTTTACAGTGATATTTAATTATTTTTGTGAGAATCGTGTTCTAAAAGAGTTAGTTTTTGTTTATTTATAATAGATTCGAACAGGTGATGCCTTCGAAGACACCCCGAATGGATCGATATCGGTGACTTTGTGTTTTGAGTAATATTTACTCGGAATACCGGGTGGTGGACAATGGAGAAGTCAGCTCGCCCGCGGACTGCCCTCAACGAATGCGTGAAGGTGGTGGTGCGATGTCGGCCTCTCTCGGAAAGAGAGAAAAAAGAGGGGTATGATGAGGTGAGGTTTTTGGATATTTGTTTGTGTCGGCTGCTAGGTCTGCGCAGAACAGGTGCGTCGACTTTATTTAGAACTAGATTAAATAGGTAATATTTCGTTATAATTTGTTTTCATGTAAAGGCAGTCTTTATTTCGCATTGCCTTCAGTTTTTTATTACGTCTGTATTGATAGGTAGGTAGGTCGGAATCATGCGCGTTGCTACGGCAGTTCCACTAATTTCAGCATATTATCCTTTTAGAGCTGTTTTCAAGAGCCCTGATCACAAAATTACCTTTATATTTTAAAAAAACTCCTTCAGTATCAACAGCTGTATGACATGTTATACCCGCCTATAGCTAATTTAATTCTCATCTTAAAATTATATGTAAACACTATTTTAAACTGTGTATTTTAAAAATTCAGAAAAATAATAGGATAAAAAATGCATTCAATATAAATTACTTTCCATCTACCCACACCTTATTACTCTAGGACTAATTAAAATACCTTCATTAGAAATACTTCTTACTGAATTTTTCCTGGAGCTCCAATCAGGCTCTAATACCTCAAGACTTGCAGAAATGTTAAAAAAAAAAACAAAAAGTTATTTACTTACTCAAATTCAGCTTCATAAAGAATTTACAAATCTATACTCATCCATACAGAAATCACATAAATCTTGTAACTACTATCAGAAATGTAACTTTGTCAGGATAAATGAACCCATGTTACTACCGTATCTCATAACAATAAAAAATCATGTGTCATGTTTCATTCCCAAACATGCATGACTTAAAAAAAACTGTAGTTTGGTAAACTTTATTTATTTGACTTCAAGATACTGCAACCTTTTATATGGCAGAATAAGAAACAAATAATAAAGGAACATATACAAATGTAACAGGTGAATACAACTATTATAAGACTGGCTGGTCATACAATTAGAGAAAAAGAAAAATAATCTTAAACAGATAAACTGGCACCCTAGAAATAAGGGAAGAAAGAGTGGGTCACCTTGTAGAAAATAGGTGGATGATATTTAGGCAGTAGCTATAAGTACAAAAGAACCCAGAGGTTTGAAGTGCTTCCTTGGTATTAGGACCCCTTATGCTAGCTGCATCAATATGGACCAGGAAAGCATGAGACAGGGCTGAGTGGAAAAGATAAAGAGAGTAAAAGAGGAACTGAGAAAACCAAATATTGAAAAAGCCTTAATTATCTATAGTTAATTTTCATTTGTGGATTTAATTACCTACTTAAATAAAATGTTTACAATTGTAACTTTTTCCAAAATAAAGACATCGTTACAGTATTGATTTACCTTATAAAGAAAAAGCCATGCTCTGATCCATTCAGAGAAGTGATTAACCAGGCATTTGAGGCATCACACCACTGTCTTTGTTGGTGTTGCTTGTTGTCACAACATGGCGATGTGTTGACTGAGTCATAAATCTGTTTACAGCCGCATCTGTTTGCAGGCTTAGATTTCTTCTTATTAATCACATTATCAGTTTTATTTTTATCATAATCTTAGTATGTTTTTTTAATCTGTTAGATAAAAATAAAAACAATAATATCATAAAGCTGAAGTGCTCACAGCAACACTCGGACCGATTTACAAGAAACTTTTCATTTGTTAGCTTGATTCTTAAGAATGAAGGTTAGCTATGGCGTTATCACGGCCAGAAAAGACCACAGGGCTCAGCCATGTAATTCATGCATGTCTATAATCATCATGATTGTACTCAAGTTTGCATTATACATTTTGTAAATTTTAAACTCTGACACCAGGGTACGGCAGTTCGATTGATTCTCCTATACCCCTACACGATATGAATGGTCAAATAACATCTAACTATTGCGTATTTGAAATTTACTTGTTAATATTTTGGCAAACGCATCGTATAGGTGCGCGTGCGTCACTCATCGCAGCGCCCGCGCGCCGAAATAATGCTGGAGGTGTGTTCAAAAGTCAAGATGACGGTCATCAGTGACGTGCGTCGAGATCGTACTTCCTAATATTGAAAAGGTGGGCCGTATGCTTATTAAATTTACGATGCTGATTTTGAACTAAAGCGCGAGTATGGGAATAAATTCCGTGATTCTGGCTGAAAGCATGATAATTGATAACTAGGTAAGTCGAACTATTTAGCCGATAAATCTAGAGTTAACGAAAATGTCCTTAGATTTAATAATACGCGGAGCTACGACGCGCGAGAACAATTATTAATCTAAGGGTCATTAATAGCCATAGGTACTCCAAAGATGCAAGACACGTATTAGCTGTATAAGCTTCTGTGTGTTTAAGAATATAAATAAATAATACTTAAGTCTAAATCAGAATTTTGTGATTGAAGCCCCAATAAACGGCATTTAAAATAAATGCGCGCGCGCAATCTGAGATCTTGACCCGTGTAAGTAGGTGAGCTGAAGTCCATAAGCGGCCGCTCCGTATTTAGGCATAGATCTGCAAGCTGCATTCATCACTATCACAAAATAAGGAGATCGCAAATGTGTACCTATCATCAGTACCTAGACTAACTACCCAGTACGCTAACGGTCAAGGCAAGGGCGCGGTTCTTGTGAAAACGGTGACGTATCTAAACTTGATGCAACCGGGAAGGCACTAAGATGAGTAACTAATATTTAAGATTTAGTTGTTTTATGATCACAACCACAACATTGGTCAGGGTCTTGGGGAGAATTTAGTTAGTTTTTTTCGTTGGGAGAAGTGGGAGAATGTCACAATGCTATATTTAAAGGAGCTTGTTACTCTGGAGATAGATAAAAAACTGCTTTAATAAATCGTGAGACGGAAATTCTACAATTACCTACCATATTCTAGAGCGATGTTAGATTGTCATTATTTCACTGTGGCATTTATTTTTATACTACAAGCAAGCATACGGCCCAGCTGAGGGACGCTCTACTCATCAAAAAATCTATGTAATTCTAATGCAAAAATTTCCAAATGGCAATCTATTCTCACGTGATCACGTCGAAGTGTCGACAAACTGAAGACCGATTAAATTTTTTCCTCTTCCAACAAAAAGTTATTGTGAAGGTCCGATCGGTTTTTGTGGTGGATCTATTGAAAAGCTAGCGGGATCGTATGCAAGGTGAAAAACGTGATAGTGATCGTATGCAACTTTGATTGTCTATCTGAAGATTAGCCGCACGTCAGCATTACTATTTGCCAGTCAAAGATTCTTAGTTTAGTAGTTAGTGAAAAATGAAGTTCCATAATTAAATACTTGTTATCAAATGTCACATTACTTGCCACAATAGGAATTATCACCTCACGATCGATATGGTCCTGTTGTCTATAAAAATAGTTAAAAACAAATCATTTTTATCGACATTGTTGAACCAGAGTTGAGTCTCAAGTGGTTAAAAAAATTGGCTGAGTGACGTGACATTTTTAGATGTCAAAATAACGCGATATTTATTTTGATGTTCATCCGCCATAACTGACAAAAATATCGTTCATAAGAGCGAGACTACTCCATAAATAGGTAAAGCGAAATTTCAATCCAACTGAAAATTTTCCACGTGGAAATCGACCTTCAGACTTGCATTGATTTCGAAGTATACTGATGCAATCAAATAGTTATCGAAAAACACATGAAATCCTGTTGCTAAGTATACTTAGCTTATATTTTCACACACTCTCTCAGCGTTATGCCGGTTGCGTCCTCCGCTGGGTTGCTTTAAATGAATGAATGAATGAAACTTTATTTGTAATAAACATGGAGTTCAGAATCCATTTGATGGTCGATAAAGCAAACGCTGTATGTAAGTACACTTCGCTGGTTCATACATTTGACGATCAGGCCGTAAAGAGAGCAAACTTGGGCAGGCCAAGTGGACGTCGACGTCGGTTGGTCGCCTCAAGTATCGCTGGGGCGATCACGTGCTGAAAGAGCTACGGAGCCTGGGAGTGAGCGACTGGCGGCAGCTGGCGGAAGACCGCAAGAAATAGCGCCTTTTCGTCACAAGATCCGCTTGGGTTTTAATGCGCCATCGTCATAAAATAAGTTAAAGGAAACGCGGTTCCGAAAAACTTTGACACCAGGGTGTACAGAGTCGATTGACAATCTAATCCTCTCCATACGAATGAATTAAAGTTGGTACCTATATATTACTAGGCGAAGTGCCGCAACGTAACACACTGTGTCTTCAGGAGTGTGAAGACCATTTTATGCTTTCCTCCTTCACTTCTGGCACTGCCATTCTGAGTTCAAAAGATGATGTCTGATTATTTAGTTTTGAATGCGGCAATACTAAAAACAATCTGATTTAACGCTGTCGAATTTGCATAACGTTATCAAAGTGGAGCGACGACACGAGTCAGTGCACCATTGTTAAATAGTACTCGATACAGGTGTAGTAGTGGTTCTGTATATGAATTGTTTAAACGCGACCCCATTGCTCACTCCGGTCACAGAGGAAGTAAGCTCCGGTGTCCTTTTTAGGCCAGCTGGAACCAGGCTTGTTAGGATTCCGTAACCAAAGGGTAATACGGGACCCTATTACAAAGAGCGGAGTCTTTGACGTCACACCCATCCGTTCATCCGTCTGTCACCAGGCTTATCTCATGAACCGTGATAGTTAAACAGTTGAAATTTTCACAGATGATGTATTTCTGTTGCTGCTATAACAACAACTACACAAAAAAAAGAGCAGAATAAAATAAATATTTAAGGGGGCTTAGGTACGTCCAGTACTTCTATTCTGTGCTTAGCTGATGATGCAAAACCGCGTTTCGCCTTAACTTACAAGTTCATATTACTGGTGAACTTATTCACCTTTCGTCATGATCATGTGATGTGATGCGGGTGTTTATCAGGCGTTGTATGTACAGTAATGGTGTAGTTACTTATGTTTACAAAGATACTTATTCCGTTCTCTAGTCCAAAACTATCTGACCTAAAGTCGGAGAAGTTTGACGCAATGCGTAATTCTAATGACCTCTATTGATTTGCTCTGAGCAAAAAGTCTGCTCATAGTAACTAGATAGGATAGTTACTGTGCGAGCGTTAATTTGTAGAAAACTATTTAATCTAGGTATGTATTTAAGGCTTATCTATCACCATTTTCTGCTCAGCTTTAAGAAAAGCTTTTGGCGATGCTTTTATATGTACACCATACAAAAGATGAATCTATAGTGTCCACAATAAGGTTTGCTGTAAAGGGATTATAAAAGTAGTACTAGGGTGTCTTAACGCCAGCCGTCACATACTTATTAATTAACTTGCCTCGTCTTTATATTATCGGGGCAATGAGTACCTCGGATATATTACAAAAGTGTGCCGTTACCTAGGTGTCCAAGAAGCGAGAACTGAAATGGTACGAGAGACTGTCGAGCCGGAACATCGTCGATGACAAAAAGTCGGACGCTCCCTTACAGGTCTGAGATCATATGACAATGGTGGCTCTAACACTTTTGGTGAAAGCACTAAATTTCGTCGATGATATCTTGGTGCAGGTTAAAATATGTACATTAAAGAAAATGGTTCACTAATAATATTAGAAGATTGTACTAACATCTATTTAATAAGAATAACAAAATGATAACAATGCTACGGTATAATAACAATGTTTGGCGCTTTTTAACTAGTACATTTATCGCTGTGACGTTCCAACTACAGTTCTTTACAGTTAAACATCGGTCAAAGGAATATCAGCGATCTGATCGGCAGACATATAACATTAGCTAAGCATTAGGTAAAATTACTTTGCCTTTTCGAATTAACTTTAGCTAGTTATTTTATTACAGTTAAAAAAAACCTCCAAAAAAGTTTTCTTGCATTGTCACAAAATGGTCCTAACTTTTTACCGATGCTCAGCTAGTACCCAATTTCCTGCTCTGGAGACCCTTTTCTATGTATATTTGTTGTCCAAACTACTGCAAGATGTAAACTGTTACAATGTTCGAAATTAAAAATAAACTTGAGTTACGACATAAACGTTTTAAATGCAGAGTACTTAAACCGTTACCAAACACTGCGGTTTTAATGCAATGGATAATGACCAATCGGTTTTTCAAGATTTTTTAAATCACAAATGGAAGTTTCTCGAGCATTGTTCTAGAAGATTCTGATGATGCAACGAGCGGAAGTAGTCTGGTGGAAGTTGATCATCAATATTCGCCATCACAAACTTCATCTTTATTTAGACCTAGCTAAGGAAGTGGCGCCCGCAGTATCATGTATTATTGATCACTTCATGCTAATTAATCCATTTGAGAACAATTACGGCATCTGTTAGCACTGGTTTAAGGGCAGGTTAGTTTCTAATTGATGGCTATCTTTCTCATTCAAGAGCAATTATTGTTTTTGGTGTCATTGGTAAGATACTTATAATGTACAGCAACGATTTATGTATACATAATTACAATGAGGTATTGGTTAGTTTGTGATTGGGTGAAGGTATTCTTCAAAATATATATATTTGCTATGATCATCTTTTCATCATCATTTCAAACTATTGTTTTGTAATGTTTTCTTATGTTTTCGCGATTGTTATTCATTAAATTAAACTATTTTAATACGGTTTTAATACGGTCTTGCAAATGCAAGACAAATGTTAACTTAGTCTGCCTGCGACCATGAACGCTGTAAAGTGTTTGAAACGTCAGGTGTAAATAAATAAGTAATAAACGCCATAAAACCGTATTAAAATAGTTTAATTTATTGTTTTGTAATTTATAAATCACCTGGAGAATGTCATTGTCACGATTTGACCTATGTTCAGAAGAAGTCTGTGTAACGTCTTTATTATAGCGGTTAAACCACCTGGCATTTCAATTGCAGACAATCACCATTGTGCTGTCGTAAAAAAACAATAATATTTGGCGCGTGGTGTCATTTATTATTGGAACATGAGTGAAAATACGCTTGTTGTGTGGAGTAAACTTTACGTTTATCCTGTGGTTGATTATAATTCGCAGTCGTTTCAAGTGCATCGATTATGTTGTTTTGTTACATAATATATTCAGTATTCACCTACAATTGAATGTCATACTTTGTATTCGTAATTACTTTTCGTAGTTTACACATAGAATAGAATAGAATAGAATATATCTTTATTGAGAAAGCCATCACATATGACTTCTCTTTTTTGATTAGGTATCTAGGTACTCGTTTACATCTCAATATCCAGATAAATTTGAACCTTAGATTAATAATTGTCAATTAATTGTTAATCTAAGATTTGAACATTCATTTGTAGCAACTTCTACGTTAAATTGCTGGTGTGAAAAGTGAATGCTCAAGTCTATCACCACTTTTATAAGTAATTCATTCATTCAACCATCACATTCAAACTATATCGTGTGTACAGGTGGTGAAAGTGTGGCCGGAACGAGGAGCTGTGCAGGTGTACAACCCCAAGGGCCAGGACAAGCTGTTCACGTACGATGCCGCCTACGACTCGACTTCTGACACACAAACCATTTACGATGAAATGGTAAGACTATTTTCTTATTTTTTCTAAAACACTTACCACATCAATCCTCCCATGCTCTTTGTTCATTTCTCTAAGATGTGAGAAATATTTTTTTGGTTTAAATTTTTGTTAGTCCTTTGTAATTTTCGATATTCTTAACAATAGAAATACTTAGTTATGTTAACGTTTATATGACCCATTTTAGCAGATATACTGAAGTAAGTTTAGTTACTGCGGAAAAGTCGCGCGGCGTTGCTGTTTTAACAATAATATTTTTTATTTTTCTGAAGGAATAATAAACAAAATATATTCATAATATAAGAGCCCAATAAATTACTTTACTTCTGTGTTTATTTAAGTACCGTAGACTCAGATTACGTTATCTGAGTCCAAAGTGGATTCAAAGGCCGAAATTCAGTGAATTAATCACTGTAATTTTTATCTACACGACTATAGCATCTTGCTTTTGGTCTGATGCAGTCGGCAGAAGTTAATTAAAAGTTAAATTATTTCGGTTATATTTCATGCTAATTCAAAGGGGGCTGAGAGTGAGTCCCTGTAGAACTCCTTGGCACAAAATTGATTTCATACAATCTCTGAAACATACAGATACCGAGATCTGTCGCAATCGCAACGAGCATTTTTAGCCGTTTGTCAGAGCTGGCACGCAGCTGCATTAGTCATTTGGTAAATTAGACGCTTTCTATTGTATAATTCTCAGCATGCGGAAATCATGAAATTTTAACTACTGTACACCAATTCTTTACGATATGAGAAAAATCAAAAAAATATCAACACATATTAAGTATATCGTAATTGATATAAAGCAGTCTGTTAGTGCACAAAACAAATGGTAGAATCGACGTAGGTCTCTAAGTATGTAAAGAACTTTACGTTAGATACAGGAAAGAAGAGAATGTTTCGGTGATGATATTGAAATTTCCCCTAAAACGTGAAGTATTTTTGAAAAAGATAGGGGAATGAGGAATAAGGAAGAAAGGTAGTCTGTTAGTAAATTATCTTATAATCTATCTAATAATCTTATATTAGTTATCGCACTATATGTTTCCGTTAAGGTAGCTAATGCAACAGTATTATGCGTATTTTTTCTTGTGGAACAATAAAGGTTTAATAAATAAATATAAGTGATTTAATCTTAATGATCCCAATGATAGTTACTACCATAATATTATTATGAATACACTTCGATGCCAAGTTATGCGCCGTACACGCGATCAGTCATAGAACAGACTCTTGTCAATGGAGAACCTTGACAAGCCTTGGATCAGAAGGTTTTTGCCTTTTTTTCTAAAGACAATTGTTGTGGGCGGTGGAGGTTCTTCCATGACAAATGATTTACCTGTAACGCCTTATTAGGTATTGATAGATTTAAATAAAATAAGTAACTACGGAATGTATACTTCCATACTAATATTATACAGACGAAGTATTTGTAAGTTTGTATTTTGAGTTTGCATCGGGTAATCTTTATCGTAACAGATTTCTGAATATTATAGCATGATGCTTTGGTAAACCTCGGGGAACAGCTAGTATGACATATAATAAGTTTACATTCTTATAGAATCCAACTATCTTTCAAAATGTAAACTTACAACTTTTATGAAATCAACAAAAGATACACCGCAAAACTAATTAAGTAGGGCAGTTCTTTCTATTTGTAGACTGATTTAAATGATAGACGATGTAAAGATTTAGAGAAAAAAAAAATAACTCTTTTGTTGTATTAAAAGAGTTTTGTTGATCGTATCTTGATAATCATTAACGCTGCTGATGCGTTGTAGCACGTAGAATATTGTTTGCAGCAAAAAGGTTTTTTCTGTCAGTTCTTTATGCCGATTCTTAGTAAACATTAGCGTAAAAACACCAATCATTGTTGGTGAACCAAACTAAATGCGTACAGACGAATCGGAGTATGCACGCGATGCTGATACTTTTAGTAAAAATTATTTGACGAGCATAACTATTTGATTTTTGAAATTTGCATTGTTTATATATTTAATAATGTTTTGTGTTATACAGTTCTTAAAATTTAGTGTATCAATATAACGAATTCGTCAATTATTTATACAGCACAATTTAGTTATTTCTCAAGTACTTATAACTGAGATGTTTAGCTCTAGCTCCAAGTACCCAACTACATACTAGTTGTATTAGAACAAGGTTGAAATATTACGAGACCTTATGTAAACGTTCGTAAGATTTGTTTGTATGGCCATTGGCTGCCCTTGGCGACGTCCTATCAGCAGATGTTCGCAAATATCAATTGTTTGAGGAAAATATAAATTGTTCCTAATTATCGCCTTTTGTTCTATAACAAACATACGAGGAAACGATATAATCGCGAGCTTGATCTGAGTCAAGGCTATTCAAAAATTGCACTTACGTCACTCTGTAATATTCATCGTTTATTTTCAGTCTCTCATTGATCGCTTCTTCAGTAAAAATAGTAATAGTCTCACCTTTGATCTAAAACAAGTGCTCCGAGCTTCGGTACTTCCTATTTACGAACTCTCTCAATTATGTTTTTCCGTGTTAGATAATAAATAAAATCATGATAATGGAATTGTTAAAATCAGCAGGAAAAAGGTGATAAAGTCATAAAGGAAACTTAATTACTAACAATGTGAAACGAAACGTAAACCGTTTGAAAGGTAGGAAGGTAACTTGTTATGGAATCACCAAATGACTGTAGCTGAAGATGTTCCCGCCATCCCCAAATAAGTCTTTTTTATCTTTGAAATAAAAATGTTTATATTTGAAGTATCTGTATCATTCATTACAAAGCTTAATTCTACTAGTTAGAGCCCATTAAAAATAAATGTTTATATCATTGGGTCTGGGTATTTTGATTTTTTAATTGAAAGTGGAACCACGATCTCAAAGCTGGTGGACCAGGAGACAATTAGGACATTATTGGTGGGACCACGACCTGAAAAATCTAAAATACTAAAAGGTTTTACATGTAATCCAAATGTTTAATTTGAAATAACTACATTGACAGTAGCAATCAAGCTCAAAACTTATTTCAAAATATAACAAAAATGATGTTCGGAAGGCAGGCAGTCATTGAGCAATTTGTCTTTCAAAATCATGTCTGCCTCCATGGGCATTAGTAGTTTGTAATACTCGTGTGACAAAGAAGCAAATCCATTAAAATTGCGTGCCGGTTCACGTCACGCGACAATGACTGAAGCCGTCTCCGTGCGACGCAGCTCGCGTGCTGGCTGATGACATCTGTGTCCCGAATGACAGGGTGACAGGTGCTTTTGGAGCACACGTGGTATATTAATGATCGGTAATAAATAGGAGGGGGGTGAGCTAAAGACATGTGCAATGGGTCATATAGAAAATTCCATTTATTCGCAAAATATGAGATTCTAAAAATATTTCTACCTTTACATACATACCATACAGTTGCTTTTGAGGTGATATACTTTTTTTTCTGCGTGGCATAAAACTTTGGTATCATACTTGTTAAGTAGGGCTAGATTTAGGCTGTAAGGCTTTCTCGTAGCGTCGCGGAGACCAATTATTAACCTAAGGCGTAGTTATTATTCCTATTACACTATCTTCTTCCTTTTCACCATAACCGTTACTGTTATGATAATCATATCATCTCGTGTCGTCACAGAAGAAATGTAAATTCAGATACAAATAATCAGAAAGAATTTAACATTTCCCAACCATAATGATAATAATTTAAAAATCTAATCAATTCCTTTCGATTAGACGCTTTGGGATATGGTATAGAATGAATCATCATTTGTTGACCTTGACTAAACATTAACTCTTAACTTCACCAGGTACGTCCCCTGGTCGCATCCGTCCTGGACGGCTTCAACGGCTGCGTATTTGCATACGGGCAAACCGGGACCGGGAAGACCCACACCATGGAGGGCACCTCCGCAGACGAGGGCATCATCCCGCGCACCTTCCACCACATGTGGGCGCACATCGAGAACACAGCCTCGCCGGACGTCACGCATCTCGTGTCGTGTTCCTACGTGGAACTCTACCTTGAAGATGTCCGTGATCTGTTGTCGAAGGAATGCAAGAAGCTGACCATTCGGGGGCAGGTGAGTGCTACGCTATGAATCACCACGCATGAATCATACGCAATGAAGTTTTGGGTAAATTTAATATTACAGTCAATAGCCATATTTACTCGACGAGAAGAAGACGCTTAGCTTTCTCAATTGCGATAAGTTACATCTTAATTTAGGCAATTGAAATAAGGATGAAGTAACAAGTTCGATTCTCCTTGTTCCGTATGAGATTTTTATTGTTTTAGAAAGTTGGTACCAACAAGCTATGTCGTTAAGGGCTGTCTGTTTCAAAGTCACCTCTCATTCTCACTCTCTCCCTCACCTCCCTCTTGCAACTGAACTTGTAAAGAAGATGTCGTTACTGATGGTAAAGTCAGTGTCCTTAGACTGTCCAGAGCCACCTGCCACATACATCCCAAGTGAAAACAACAAGAAAAAAAATTAAACACAGTAAGCGCATTGTCTCTAGCGCATCATAACATTACGTCAAATCGATAATCGATTGCTTAGGTGCAAATTAGTGCCTTAACCTCGAACGAAACCGTGAGTGACGGATGCCGAAGACGTCACTACGCTCGGTTTAGTATACAATCGATATTTCTGACTTAAATGTTTTGGGATATCTCAAGGACATATTTGATTTTCATATTTTTTCACATTCGCCCTTTGTCTGGTAGTATTTTGTTATTGTGCAAAAGTTTTTTACGGTGGTGATTTGTAAATCCATTCAGTACAAAAGTGGATATCAGAATACTTGAACGTCTGTCTACCCTTTTCAATGGTGATGTTTCAGCTACCCTTTCTCATGAACCACATAGAAAAGCATCACCCAAAGAACAAACGGGCACCCCTATATGTTATGTTCATCGTACAAAGGGTCAATGTTATCTTGATCTCTTTTTTTATATGCTTGGTCAATGAAATTAAAGAAGCCTTTTATAGAACGCATTATAGTTGCTTACATCGGGATAAATTTTATGCACAAAGTTTATATATTGTTCAATTAGTTTCTTGTAATACATAACCCAAATAAATGTTTCAAAATATCATCGAATAAAACGTTCGCGTTTACACGGGACTAGCATTATCATCTTCTTATCCCAATTTTGACTATTTAGTTATTTACCCACGTCGTAATTAGTCATAGAACAACAGTCGTCATGTCAACGTTATCGTGCTAACTTTGGATAGTAAACAGATAAGACCTGAGACCACGCTAAAACAAGCTTGGCGTCAAACACAAATAGGAAATCGCGATGTTAATATTGACGGAACGTGGCATTGTGGATGGTCTTTTAACACCATAATTTGTTTATAATAATAATAATATTCTTTATTTCAGATAATAATATCCATATTTTCAATTTACACAAAAAAAAAACATTTGCACAATATAATATTATTTAAATAAATAAATTAAAATTTTTAAATTTCTATGCGGCTATAGCCAGCCAGCGTCTGAAAGTGTTTGTGGTGTGCAGTCTTTCCGCCAGACTCCTCACAATGCTGTTCTTACTTTATAATGAGCATGTTCAAAAAAACAACAAATATATTTCCAAAAACAATTATTGTTATACAAACCAAATCAACTATTATTGGACCATTCTGACCGAAATAATTCCTGGCTGTAGCTAAATGATGACAGACGTTAGGTTAGGTTATGTTGTTTTCCTATATTGTTTTGGTTTACTTGTAAAAAGTTTTACGGAGGTCAAACGTCAGTCGTTTCATTCTGATCCAGTGTCTTGGACCATGAATGTATCCTAGTTCCTGGGCTTTGAAGCTAAAGGTGCACTGAACTGAGAAAACTCTAATCTTTTTTCCTGTTTGTCGCATTCTCGTCCTGTTTTTTCCACATACGCAGAGTTTTTTAATCATGTCCTAGATGTATGACCTGTCCTGCCATAATATGACCTAATTCAGGTGACCCCGCACGCCACTTGGCATGTCCCAGGCGGTGCTCGCCAGTGACGTCATCGCATTAACTTGCACTTGCCGTATTAATGTTATGGTCATTGCGACCAAATGTCATCAAGAATAAAGGCGGATCTATAGAAAAGGACAGCTTTCACTTCTCCTTCTTTATTTAGTCATTAGTTTTGTATTGATACAGAGAATTTGATCGACCCCTATTATCTATGTTCCAATTTTTGTTGTCTAAATGATATCAAGCCTCTACGAGTATATACGATGAATAATTTAATGATTTGATTTAATTTTGTTGTATTTATTTATTTATCTTTTAATATGATTTAATATTTATATGCCATACTTTGGATACAAATATTAAATGGCATTCGTGGGTGTTAGTGGTTAAAAACTGGTGTAATTTTTTTCTACTTGGTAGCTACGTTTATCATTTACCAAGTCAATTCTAGCTATGTATGATCGTGTCATCAGTGCTAACGCCGTAAATATGGTAATTGCTATAGATGTGTGTTGAGACTGGATTTACTTATGCATCTTATTATTTATTTAAATTGTTTTAGTGAGATAAAAGTGAGACATTACTGGAAATAAAATGTCATTTCATTTCAAAAATAATCAAGCAAAGGAGTTCGGATGAATCGTAAAAGAATATGCAGATACGTTACAGTTCGTATAGGTGTATATTTAAACCATTTGGTCAATTCAAATCCTGATCATGGTCAATTCAAATCCTGATGATTTAAAATATGAAAAACAGTTTCCTGTATAATATTAATATCGTATTTGTCGATAAACAAAAAAACTTCAAGAAAATAACATGAACGTACGATATCACTGATACACTTGAAAGTGAAAGACCCCAGCAATTTGCTCACTTGTACCGATGAGCTTACTAATTATTCACTGTCTGTTCAGTAGATGTACTGCAACTCCCGATGTTTGAACATATAGACTAAAACAATGCGAGTGTTCCCTATGAATGTGCGTGAAGCACTTACTGGGAAAGTAATGAATCTAACAATTTGGAGCTCTGCCAGACGCCATTGACGGGAGTAATGGCACTAATGGCATTGCTCGTCAAACTAAATACATCAGCGAATTTTGTCCATTCAATAGGATAGCTGAAACTTAAGTTCTTTGTTACAATAACAAATATTCAAATTGCACCAAAACAGAAAAACGTTTTAGAAACATTTCAACAAAAGCCTATCTGAAATTAACGTTGCTGAAAACTATATTTCACGCATGTAAATTAAATTAGACATAAATCTGTCTTGTCTAGCAAAGATTGGTTTACAATATCTAATCTAAAGTATATCCAAGGAGAGATAACTTTCTGCGAATGTGAACTATCTTGAGAACCATCTCTTGCACGTCTGGTAAAAAATACACACTTATTCAAAGCGGGTAGAATCAATGAAAATTTTAAGTTTTGTCGGTACAACTTAGGTTAACTATAATAATAGATTACATTGATCTAGCAGTACAATCAAAATGAATCACAAGAAGCTGCTTTTTCTTCTGGTGCAAATCGTAAAGATTACGAAATTGCAATTAGATCGTCAAAATGAATATTTTGCTAGCTTAATGTCTATCGTCGTCGTGAGGGTATTGTTGGCAGGTCACAGTTTGTCGTCCCCACTATCGTCGTCGGGACTCCGAGCTGGAGTTGATAGTTCAATATGGTTTTTGGTAACTACACCATTACAATGACTATTTCAGCATTACCAAAACATTCAATCGATATTAGTAAAAGACACACATCGTTTGGGATTAAGATTTTCAAAACAGTAAAGTTGTAAAGGGTAATTTTGGTAGATTTCGGTCTCGTCCATCAATAAAATTCAATACCATATTTGTATGTTGATTATTTGTTTTGATTCCTGAACAAATCCTTGAAATGCGATTTTTTTTTTCACTCTAAGCCTTTTGTATTGTAATTATTATAGAAACTAGAATAAATAGTGCATTTGTTAAAGCAGTTTCATTTTGTTTTAGTCCATGACACCTCGGGTTGAGTCATTGACATCAACAAGTAAATTAGAGTTCGCACTCACAACACCAACTAATAGACATATTTAATTTATTGGGAGAGCATTGTCCTTTAATGGCAATAAATATGGCACGTGCTGATATTAAGATTCGTCTTCTCGATGGTAATTTGGCCGTAATTGCCTTATCCCGCCCATCCCAGGTGCAGAATTTATTCGAAGAAATTGTGTCATATTCTCGCGATAAATAGTACTTTAAGAGTTTTGATCTCTGCCATGAAACCAGGATCATTTTTAGAGGGACCAACCTTATTAGCTATCCCAAGAACAGTGTGTGCGGCGAAATCGAAAGCGTTTCTAAATTAATTAGTGCTTGCATTAAACATGTACTCTCACTGTTGACGGAAACTTAGACCACGTGTTGTAAGTATCTTACATTTTAAATTGGTTTCTTTCTCTCGCGTTAGATTATTTCAGCGAGCATTCTCAATTATATATGGGGACTGGTTTTGCTTTTCTTTTGTCTTGTCAGTGAAAAAGGTAGCTTTCAAGGGGATGCAGTACTACCTAGCATATATTCTGATGTGCTAAATATCATGCATTAGTTCATGTAGATTTTTCTTCTAGTAAAAATGACAGTCCTTTTAAGACCTAATCTGTAGTGCAAAACTTTCTGTACCAAAACTCTAGTTTATGTAACACTTTGTGTTTGTTAGACCAATGTGAATGTCCTAGATTTGTTACGAAGATCCACAAGACGTACCTTATGTTTTGTTGAAGAATAATGTTCTATTATGATGATCATGAAGCATAACCAGTGTATTTGGTAATAACATTTGAAATAGATTAAGTACGGCATGCGATTGCAACGCGCAATTTACATTTGCATGAATTTGTGCAAACGCCTCGTATGTATTTGCTCCAAAACTCATGCTTGTTGAAACACTAAAGTTGTGTGAAGTTGAGGTTTTATTTGGATTAGAAATATGGTCTCAAATCCACAAAGAAGCAATTTATTCTTCGTGTGTTTATGCTCAGCTAAGCTTATGGTCTTAACAATTAACAAACTACACGCCTTTCTTCATTTATATTGTTACGAGCTCGGGGTTCGCAATTTGGAGAAAAACACCTGATGACTCTTAAAAACGTTTATTCCCACAAGGATGGTTGCCGACGTCACTTCACTTCACTTATCACTAACAATGTCCCAAACACTTGCTAATCACAGTCACTATAACTTGCCGAGGTCGCTTGTATCACTTTGTTATTCGCTCCGGATATCGCTTCTTGATCGCACTTGTAGCTCAGTTAAATTAGAACTGCTCTCCTGAGGCACCTTCCGATATTTATATCGCCCGGGAAACCCGCTCCATAAGTTTCTAGAAAGATCACAACTACTCCGGAATAGAGAGAGAGGGATACTCTCTGTCTCGTTCCCTTAGTACATACTAGAAGTGCGAGAGCGAGACAAAGCAATATGTCAGAGCGAGATAATCGATGTACTAGATCGTTCGCGATATTATTCCCGTATGGAAACACGCGACGATTGTACGAGAATTTTCCGCGGACAGCGCTACTCAAACTTCCGCGGGCCGCATTTTATTTTTATTTATTTTTGATTTCGTAACAATATCAATAATTGAGGTGTTATTTTCATCGTAATAAAACCTTAGTGCACTGTTTGTGTATTCATGTGTCTTTTGCGCGATGTGACCGTACAATCTTATATATTTATAATATACTAGCTGTTTCCCGCAGCGCCACGTGCGATATATAGCCTATGTTACTCAGGGTGAATGTAGCTTTCCAATGGCGAAAGAATTTTTTAAATCGGCACAGTAGTTTTTGAGTTTATTCTTACAAACAACACACAAAAATACAAATCTTTCCTCTTTATAATATTAGTGTAGTAAAAGGTATCTGGTGCCCGTATAGGCTGTAATATGTAGTAATAAGTAGGTACATCAACGTGCATGTGGAAAGTCACCTACACCTACTTCTTGGAGTAGTGCTTTACTTTCAGTTCTTTTCAAATGATGTCTTGACCCTTCTGATTATATGTATCTTTCTCGTCCTGTAGTCGGTTTACAGTCTAGCTGACATCGGAATCAAAAACCTTCAGTGCTCGGTATTGTCAGGTGTTACATAACCTGTGCACTTTGTCCGCGGTCACACTTCAGCACTCACGCACCCATAAAACATCACAAAACATTGTGTTGACATGTTCAAGGCTGCAATTGTATTACCATGTTTGAACTAAATGCTATAAATGGTTACCTATTATGACACGCGTGTTTACATTTGTATCGCTGTTCGCGTAATGGTAGGTGACTGCTTCAATAAAAATCGATTTCGATGTATCTTGTTCATATTGCTCCTATGCAAATTGAATACATTGAATGAATGAACTATCCTATGACAACAAAACATTTTGATTAGAATATTTCATTAGAAAATTTCAATTTAACGCCTCGGTATATCTTTGTCAAATCATTTTGGCGTTGTATTTTTTTTTATTGAAAACTGTTCATCATAAACTCCAACCTTATGTTGTAATGTCGATCTGGTCTTAAGATGAATACGAGTATGAGCTCGAACACCCATGTTTTATGTGCTTATGTTCTTAGATGTGTTGATGAATAACACCCAATTTCGATAACACCCCTCGTTTTATTTCCTAGGAGCTGAACGGCTTCTACATCCCAGAGATGACGTCAGTAGTGTGCAAGTCCGCCGCGGAGATGGTCCGCGTGATGAAGGCGGGAAACAAGAACCGTGCGGCTGGCCGTACGGACATGAACGAGCACTCTTCACGGAGTCACGCGGTCTTCCTCGTCACCGTCGAGACGGCTCATCGTGCTAATAACCGGATCCGGTGAGTGAGACGATACCACAGAATTATTAATAGTACTAACGTACAGAACGGACACTCACACCCTCCCACCCGAAACAAATACAGCACCACACCGCGGAGATTTAGGGCAAAAATCGAGAACAAATTAATGCAAGGATGTCGCTTCAGCCACCGGGCCGCTGCGACGACTATGACGCAGATACAGTAGGTACATAACCAACCCTAACAAGAATAACACACACTAATGTGTGTGTAGTAGTAGTCGTAAAAGGTATCGCTTTCGCCGCTGTTGTATGGAGTGTCAAAATACTGCGCCTAGCATGTTGGTTACCCTTCAAATACACTTCGAATGGACATTTGCAGCGCATACGCCTGCATATCTATAAGATCATTCATGTAGCTGTAATAAAGGCGTATAAATCGCATAGACACAGAATAGATAATAGGCTTGATTCGCAGACTGAACTAATTATGCACATTCATTATCTACCTACGGCATTCTAGTCGCACAGTTTTGGACACTTGGCAACGTTAACTATGTTCTACTAGTACGAAAGTTTTGAAAATATTCATCGCTAATTAGATATTATGCTTTTGATGAGTGAACATGTATGTTCTTATTTATGAAATCCTCAATTAAAATGAGGGGTATTACTTTTCTCGTATAGTATATTAAACCCGTTTTATTGGTTTTGTACTCGAAAATAAGAAAGTGTAAGTAATGTAAGTCCTGTAAGTGATGGATCTATCAATAAAGTTTATTCTATTCTATTCTAAAATGATAAAACTGTATCCTAGGATCCTATCTCACACCCATCGTAATTTCAATTCCTATGTGTTTTTAAAACATATGTTTTAAATTTAATTTGATGATTGTAGTCGCTTTCAGAAATTAAGACACTCGGATGTCGGTTCAGTATTTCTAGAATATTGTTCATTTGTCGATCCATTTCCACTATACTGACGTCTGTCTGTCTGTCAATTTCCAATGACTAGATTTTTTGTGCGTTATCTGGATCGCAGCCAAAATAATTTTTGTGCGCTTTATCTTTCCGTTTGGTTTCATCTTTTTGACTGAATTGAAATGAAGATCATCAAAAAGTCTTCTAGACAGTTATTTTACATATCTGTTATTTCGTGCTTATTATTTCTAGTAAGATGATAAATGGATTGCATCAATTTGGTTTCCTTAACACTTTCGCGGACAGTAACGTCTCTCGACGTAGATAACAATTGAGTGCCATTGTTATTTTCTTGACTGTCCGTGAAAGTGTTAAGCTGTTGTTGACGTGTTGCTGGTAGTTGACGTGTATATTCTGAAATACCTACCAAATAGTACTATGTTGTTCATTCACAACTGTAAGACTAAATTCTACCACCTGTCACTAAGGTAAACATAAAAAAATATTCAAAGAAATTGCTATTTCTTTTCGGGCACCTTCTTCTAGCTTAAGCTTAAAGTGCTTCATAAGGGTTCAGTACATTATCTTATATTACTTATAGTACGTTAACAGGTACTTTCCGGAAATTATTTTACGCGGACGTCCTGTCCAGCCGAACGTTTTTATCGATATTGCCCTAACTATGAGGCGTATAAATATGAATTCGCATATTGCTCACTTTACGAGGTGCAATATCCTATCCGCTTCCATTTGCTAGGTGTTTTGTAATATATACAATGTTAATGTTTGTCTTAATGGTCCATTGAGATTTTCTAATTCTATTGAACTTTTTATAGCCAAGTAACCTACCCAAGTTTCGTACTGGTTTCTATAATAGATGAAAACTTAGATGAATTTAAGAGCCTCATCAAAATCGTACAGAAAATTCTTTGATTTGTGTATTGATACTGATGTAGCAAAGCAAATATGTTTGTATAAGTAATGGTTATGTAAGAGTAAGTCAGTAAGACGACTTGTTAGAAGCAATAGATGGACGTAGTTTGGACATTTGATCAGACGGGATGATTAACACATCAACACCTACTCAAAATAACTCTAAACAGGAAGGTGAATGGAAACAAAGGGAAATCGGAGACCAAGGAAGCGATGGATAGATTGCATAAGAGGATATGAGGATGGTAGAAGTCGATAAAACCCTGGCAGGGAATCTGAAACTTTGGATTGAAAAGCCACATTGTGCCGACCCCTGGTAAAGGGAAATGGTAAGGAGAATCATGATGACTGAGTAAGCAAATATGACTACAGCTCTTAAGTTGGTGAGTGGCTACCGTTGCCTACGGACATTACAATACAATATATCTTTATTCCCCACATCTGGGAAATCACAAAATTTACAGAATTATGTGGTGGATGTATAAACTTAAAAGTTAAAATCCTCTTGTCTCTGGGTTTTGTTTATGAATCACCAGTGCATGCGACATCAGAGGTACAATACACACCAGGGTATCAAATTATATTAAACAAGTTGATGTCATCTTGAGTGACGATTTGGGTTGCCATGTCACGTGTACTCGCCTTAATAATAGGTATATTATACACTTGCATACAAAAGTTTTATCTTCAGCATACACTTAACTTAGAGTTTACAACGTGCTAGATATAAACTATGGAAAAATATTTATAATTTTCCGCCGACCATAATTTGGCCGGTATGTGCAATAACCTTCATTTTTATAATAGATTTCCACAATTTGCCACTTTGAGTTTCAACTGTATATGAATTTTCTTAACCTATTTATCGATGTTTTCAAACTTTCTAAAACCCAAACTATGTTAAATTTTCAACTTCTAAGTCTATTTACCTTGACTTTTTCGACCTGTGTTCGTTGTTTAAAACAGCAAAGATCGGTCAATAAACCTAAGCCTAAAATGTAAAATATCATAAAAACATTCTACGATACTACCGGCAAATCGATGATATAAGAAATATTGTCAAAAGTATCCGTGGAAACTTCATGGACAATCTTTTAAATCTCCACCGTATCGTGTACATTTCGCCTAAACAGACAAATCCGGGTTCGCGTAGGAGGTTGAGTATTCCCATCCCAAATATCCCAATGAGAATGAGCAACTCCCGTATTACGTGTTCAACCTCCAGCAAAGTGATACGAACAGTCACTCGGACACACCAAACTGTTTATACTGAAAGTTGCTAAATAACTTGTGAAGTTCCAACCTAACTCAAACGATAAGGAGCTATAAACTGGACGAGTTTCAGTAGAAATCTTATTGATAGTCGAGGCTTGAAAGTTATGGAATCCTTGAGAGACGACGAAGACTGTTGCTGCGAGAGGTATTGTGAGCCCAGTATTATATTGATCTCCCCACTGTTAGGCAAGGGGTCTCTCCTTTTGTTTTCCACTCCCAATGTCGTATTGAACTCTAGACTCCGATATTCTCTTTTATAACCTTGATTTATTTTGATAGGATCACTTGATCTGTTATAAGTTTTTTGGCTACTTTTTTTCCATTACTATACTTTATCCATCTTTACTTTTCGACATGACCACAAAATCATATAGACCTGCCTTGAATTGATGATCAAATGATATGCAATAAATTATTAACTTAAGAAATATTATCAGTTCTTTCTTGATTTTCCCGTTTGTCCCCTGTATTTTGCTTCCCCGTAGTCATATCGAGGGTTGCATTGCAGCTCCCTCCCCAACACCCATAAATGCAACAACGCACCTACATCAATTACGACTCCGATACAGAAATTGTTGCCTTATTTGTAAAACAGTACACATGGATTAATTAGCAGGAAATCGCACGCACGCCACGCGAATCAATAAGGTTTTATTTTCCATAAATGGATACTCGCGTTGTGTGCTGCATTCGGTTTCATATTTTTTTTGTGTTTACGCTCTGTAAAGGTTTGCTTTTGCACAATGGTTGTATTTCTCAATGCTTTTATTTTTTGGCGATGCGCTGCTAGTGTGGAATGGTCGAGCGGATTCCTGTCCTCAGAAATGTACCGTGACCAGTTGTTATGATGATTAATGTTGTGATGAATGCGTTGAAATCGGACAAAGATTCGTAACGCAGTATAATATTTTGATGTCACGGCCTATGATTTGACGAATGAGCTGGAGTTTGGGGATTTATGATAATAAACGAGAATCCTTGGACACAGAATTACTAGAATGATAAAGTAGAGATTATGAAAAGTACACTAACGAGACAATATGCTAATTTTATTGTAGATCTATTTCTGTTTCTCTTTTCCTACACGTTAATATAAGGGACATTGACATCACACTTTTATTCTGGCGTAATGTAGGTAAAGTTTTCTGGCAAATAACCAATAATAAAAGTTACCAAAAAAGTTAACTGTATCAGTTCTGCTATCATCATCATTATCAACCCACCACCCTAGTGTTAACCCAGTTGCAAATCAAGATAGTTTGGAGTTTGGAGCCAGGTTCTGCTTAAACTTTCTTGCGAGCACATATCATTTTTCCTCTGTAAGGTGCTGTTTGGATGGCGAAGCGAAGAAGGTTTTACATGATATATTTTTAAACTCTTGGTGAAGTTTTGATTCCGAAGTTTGTAGCCCTTTATTGAGTACTCGTCTGGCGATGACGTCACGGCGCCGCGACGGCCACCAATTGCTAAGTTTTGTGGATCAATACAAGTCTGGGAGTTTTGCCCACTACATTACTTACTCCTACATGTCACATAGTACATATAACAACGATTCAACTTCAAATTAGTAAGAAATTAAAGATTGTTGTATGTAAGCTTCTTACCACTTTGTTGATGCTGTTTTGTCTTGAAAGTGTCTAAAAGAATAACAGACAGAAAAAAAGTTTAATTAAGAACAGATTTCACTGAATAAAGCATATCCATGTTGGAATGATTTAAACCGGCACTTGATCAAAAAAATCACAATCTTTCCTCATGAAGGGGAAGAAAACAGTAATCGCATTTTCGCTAAACCTTGCTCCGAAACCGAAGTCATACGACTTGGATACAATCAGGATCACGCCTGGATTATCTATATGATTAAAGAAAACTTTGAATGGTATTCATGTGCTCTAAAGATTGTGGCTCTGTTGGTAGGAACTTAGATGGGCGGCGTAGCGTGAAGGCTTCAGTTTTTTTTTTAGCGGCGTCAGCATAACCTTGTTAGAGCAAGCATTTGGCCCGCGCGCTGCTCTACAATGTTACATAATGATTTTGTAGTCTGTCCTTAATTCTGTAAGTAGTGAACAGTAAGCTATTATCTAGCTAACTTCCTACTACATACTTATGCGCGATAGCTTCTAAGGATGAATGCATGTTTGTTACTCTGGCTGCGGGCTGAATGAAAATGAAAAATAATAGAGTGCCATCAAAATGCGCCTACGATTCTCGTCACATTAGATTTGTACCCAAAATTATACAATATACTTATGTTTTAAAATATATAATAAACAAAACCAAAACATGATATCATTGATATCGTAGTAAGTATTGACATATGAATGAGTTTACTACAAACACCTACCAACCATATTTGGCAACACGAGACTTTTAGCACGTGTGATGTGAAGTGGGCTGCGTGTGATGGTTCCGTCTTAAAAATGTGACGTATTATGGTTCCGTCGTACGGCAACGGCCAAGTAGACAAGAAGACAAGTCATTTCTTTTATTAAATTAAACTATTGAAACTATTTTAATTAAGACCATTTGTCTATCAAACAATGTTCCAATTTATTTGCGAAACTTTGTAGTATTTAATATCTAACCCTGACAATATGCGTAGGTGTCAATAAGGCCTTAATCGCAATATTTTTATTATAACACGACAAACAGTAATGTTCTTCCCGATACATTTACATTTTCCGTATTTAAACTTTACACATTTTTACGGGTCCCGTATACAATGCATGTGTGACACTCCTTTTTTTGCAGGCCTCAAAGGCTACGGGAAACAAATACCATCAGGTGGACCGTATGCCTGTTTGCCCAATAAAAATAAAACGGTGAACTTTCACATTTTTGTGTATTCTTGACTTGACACATGCGTATCAATAAATCAAGTGTTCATGAAAATATAGAATAAATCGATACTAGATGTCTTAAAATTACTCTAATTGTTTTGATAAAAACTTCTACGAAATACGGAACCCCTGTTAGCTTGCCAGTTGGTCGTTCACAGTTTATTTTTTCGATGATCCGGTAGTTTATTTAGATGATGTAAATATTTGAGAGTCTCATTAGCGCCCACACAGAGCTGACACTACCGCACTATGGTATGAGTGGCATTATTGTTTTTTTCTATACTCCGACCTTGTTAATATGTTAATTGTTTATATATTTTTTCCGCTTTACGAAAAGTACAGTCCATTAAGATGGCTCTTTGATTAAAATCGGTAGCCATTTACTTAATTTAATTATGAATACTATTTTATTAATGAGTCAAAACATAATGGTACAAATTACAATAATTGAAACTACCGCTACTACTTATGTTACTTGTATTTTTATCTTCTCAATATATTTGAGACCTACTTCTGGATTTAGCTGAGCATTTTTATTTTCTACCTAGGTTTGAGTTTCCTTATAGGTATTTTGATAAAAATGATCGCTTCAATGAATTGTGAATAATATGTCCTGACACTATAATTTCGAAGAAACTCATTTATGTCATATGAGTTACAAAATCAATTGAACAGTGGTATACTATGTTTTCTTCAGAACTGCCTTTTTTAGGGTTTCTTAGTAAATACAAGGAACCCTTTTAGTTTCGTCATGTCTGTCCTAGTTTTTTTTATTTATCTGCACGTAATTTGTCGTGTATCCCATCCCTAATTCCCCAGGGACTGAAATATTTTTAATTTACGAACCCGACCTTAACCAGATAAGGTGTTTTTACTTACAATCCCCTGTTATAATACTGCCAGTATTTGCTATTCAGCTTGCACTCCTACTTGCGAATTCACGATACAGTGTGAATGTTGAAATTACAATATAATTATTTGCACTAAGGTAATTAGCAAGAGACTGAAAATCAATATGGATAATTTTAATTAAACGAAATATACCTACTTAGTAAAAGTAGTTCTCCCATCCAAGATCATCCAGAATCAAGAAGGAAGATGGGGAAGACGTTTGTCCAACTTTGTTATCATCATCATCATTTCGTGTAGGTTACATTGTCAATCGACCTCACCCTGATATCAGAGTTGTTCGGAACCGCCTGTAGGCCTCTGCCGTGGTTCCTTTAACTTTGTTATTAAAAAAGTCAATAGCGATAATTCATAACGTTTCGATGGAATGAAGTAACAGATATGCTTTTGTAAAACGATTGAAATTCATGTTTGTATGTAAGTCACTAACTACCCTAAGAATTTCATTGCTCATGTTCACAATGCATAAAATATACTTATCAACAACTTTGTTTGTATTGAATACGTGCCATATCAATACCACGAGTTTTACAGCGGCAACTGTTTTCGTTTTCCATTCTCTTAAAGCTGTAAAATACGTCCTTGACCTCTAAGGTGCCTAGTTGATATTAGTCTGTCTAGTACAATGTAGACTTATGTTTTTAAATTAAATTCATTATTTTAGTAAGGTATTTAGGTATATTTGTTTAACTTCATTACAAATGTAAAAGGCGGACTTAAAAAAAATAAATTGAAAATGGAAGGAAAGACATGGTACCATGCAATGATGATGAAAATATAAATCAATTGTATCGCTCCTGATGAATCCCAAAGAAATACTCTCTACTATGTGAGTTGACATTACGTATAATTCAGGCGATAGGGGTGTCCTTTCCCCAGGGGAGTGAGAGGAATTTTCCTTTACGTAACTTTCTCATCTTTTATTTTACGCCCTTAATCCTGTAATTGTATGTTTTAAATATGCAGTGCGTTAGTTTAAAAGTTAAATTGGAAAAGTTTCTGATAATTACTGGTCACGGCACTAATTCAGGTTAAACTTCTGGAGATTTGTGTGTATTTGACATATGTAAACCATCAGCCCTAGTTATCATGTGCTGTACAGACAGTGGACATAAATCGGCATTCGGAGCCCTAATCCCATAAACCCCGCTTCCGCCTCATTGAGTGGAGCTCGCCGAGTGTCTGCTGGACGCAATTCCATTAGCAAGCCCAATGAAACGCTTCCGATCCTCTGCCTATACAGACTTAATGTACTATATCTTCCTGTGTTTGCTTGCTATATTAAGGTGTTTAGGATCTTTATCTTGCTCATTTGACTATTTGAAATCTATTTCACTTACACATTTAGGCAATCGATTTCCTGTAAAATATTGTAGATCTGGATATCTGCTGTAAATGTTTATAGTATCTAGTTCTTCGCTTTATTGCGTGCCTGTGGTTACTTTCGAAATTACTATACTACGGTTAGATGTGTAGGCAATGTCAAGATAGTTGTTAGAAAAGAAACAACTTGTTGATAAAAGAGATAATAGAATAATTATTTTTGCTTTAAAAGTTAGAATGCAATGGCCAAATAGATAGTTTAATACTGACGATAATAGACTGTTTCGTTGCGTGATATAATTGAATTACTACACGGCCACTAAAAATCTCGCTCCGCTAAGCCGTTTCCACCAGAGCTATGCTAAGCGAGGTTAGGTAAATAAAGCGATTCTATTGGTTCTTCAAAAACACATCCCTCGCTACGCATCCTCGCACATCTCTAGTGGAAACGCAGCCTTAGTATTGCAAATTTTAACTGAAAATGTAGTTGATGTGACGTAACTCAAACAGGTAGACATATGGTATCACGGACTTTTTGTAGACATTTGTAAGATGTACAATACTGTAGTACATTATTTTGATCTATCTCATACGGTTAAGCCAGCGTTTGCAATGTAAGCGCCAAAAATGTATAAACCTATAAATTATCAATGTTTCTCTACTATATTATGCATGTATTATACATATAAACCTTCCTCTTGAACTCTTGAAATCTTACACTTTACCTATTAAAGAAAACCGCATCAAAATCCGTTGCGTAGTTTTAAAGATTTAAGCATACATAGGGACAGACAGCGGAAAGCGACTTTGTTTTATACTATGTAATGATTTTGTTTCCACTATACACACAAACACTATACTTCCAAAGATTATTCTATTCAATTCTATTCCATCCAATCTATGGCTATTCTAAGAGGCAATGCTGCCATTATTATGAGATCCTTTGTCGAGGAGGATTTGATAATTGTGGGTTTGTGTGAAATTCTCAAATAAATATGTACTGCATAAAATTAACTTATGAATAAGCTTATGCACGTAGGTATATTTATTGCACTTTAAACAACAATATTTCAGGCTAGTGATGAAAGAGACTCAGTCTTTTAAGGCTTTTAATAAAGACTCGCCTTATTTTGACTCCTTACGACTGACTGAGTCCCGAAGTTTAAGTCAAAAGACTAGCCTTTTTAGTTGAAGTCTTTTATCGTAAACGACTGAGCTGTAGCTTAAATTGCTTTAACGCTTAAAAGACTTAAAAGACTGGCAACTCATCGCCTGTTGAGACGAAAGTTGTAAGATGTAAGTTCGTTGATGCAATAGTATCGCCTGAGAAATAAGTGTTCTCCCGGCTACAATAATATAAAAGTACCTTCAGTTAAATAAATATTAAATGTCATTATGTATTTTTTCGTTTTTATAAGCAAGTTTAAAAATATTATATCCAAAAATGAATCAAAATACACGAACGATTTTTCCCCCTAATTGTTACACTATTTGGGTCACTAAAAATTATAAGTTTACCGAATCGCGTAGATTGGGAGAAAATGGCTATGACGGACAGAGAACCGAGTGACGAAAAACATGGATCGATCAGTAAATGTTTTATCACTCGGTGGTACGGAACCGTAAAAAGGAATCTCATTTGTGCTTTTAGAGCTTTGATAACAGTTATCACGGTTTACTCTAACGCCAGGTCTTTTGTAAAGGACTGCAGTCGTTTAAGTCGTATGAGTCATTTAAGTCTACTAGTCCTTTACGTTAACCGACTGAGTCGTATTAATGAAGAGTAACAGCTGCAGTCTTACTTTTGGAGCCAAGTCGTGTAAAAAAAGGCGAAGTCTTTTTAGGAACGCAGGATACTTTCATGAGTGGAACTCAATAGTTCTAATGTCTCTCAACTAACTTAGGTGAATTAAGTAAATATCAGGAAAATTTCCCCTTGAAAGGTGCTAGTAACGATTATAAGTTTAATTGGGTATTGTTTTATTAACCTCTGTTAGATATCCATATCCACCAATTTAATCGTAAAGGCAGTCAACTGCTCCTGTACCTAAAAAAAACAAAACATTCTTACAAAACATGTTTTCTGTCAGCCGCGCATATTATTTTGTATGAAAAAATTGCTAGGCCACCCCCACATTTTGTTAGATTTTTTTTATTATCTGATCATCCCTAATTATTGTCTTCAGAGTTAAAAGCCTCGAGTCGTTTCATCACTATTTCTGGCTCACCCGGAACCTTGAATGCGAAGGTGTTATAACTCTTCTAAGGTCCTAAACTGACCAAGTACGTAATAACAAGTAAGGAAATTGCCACACATTATTGTTGAAGAAATATTAACTTTACAATACTCGCGATACTCGTAATATTTGCGTTTGTTTTCATGCGCTGTCGGCACGAAGTGCGATACTGTGTTATGTCAATATTTATAAAATTCACAAGCTTTATGACTTCACTGCTTTGATGTTTTATTGTTCTTTCAAGACTTTTCATTCACTCCGACGTGGTTTCATCTAAGTTTGAACCTTCTCTGTTGTCATTTGTTATGGATCAAACTCATAAGTCAGACATTCTGGTTTATTACACAATTTCATCTAGAGCTAGTTACCACTTCATTGAAACGTTGAACACAAAAGAATATGTACAACGGCAAACTTATCCCTGTACATGCCCCTGTATGAGACTGTTATACTTTCTGATACAAAGACTGATTTGCTTGTGTCCAGTGACCAGTGCCATACAACTCATTAAATTCTGAGTTGTGGATTTTCCAAATTTATATACGAGTAGCTTAAAGCCATTGCGTTAATAGAAAAGATGAAGCTTACTTTGTAGTCGACAGGTCTAAATAAATGATGTGATAATGAGTCATATTTTTTTTAACAATAAAGGTCATAATACCGAAGGTACCGAGGGCGTTATGACTAAGGTTGTATCTGTTCAATAGGTTTTACTAGTGTGGGTTGACTTTACTTGCGTAACTATCTAAGGTAAACGGTTTGTATTTGCTGTCGAACATGTTAATTTATCTTCCATACAATTTGTTTCGAATTTGTTCATACAAAGAACTTGTGCAAATGGTCAAGAATATGATTTACTCATGTACTAAGTTTATATTTAATAATATTTAACGAGCAGGATAATTAAATGTTATTTACTTTATCTTTTTTAAAAACGTAGTTTTATATGCGATTTATTTATTTATTTACTTTATTCATGTACACAATAAAATGTAAAGGATTATACATAAGAGGAAAAGAAAGTACAAGGGAGCTGCTTATTTCTAAAGAAATTTCTTCCAGCAGACCCAAGAGAGGAAAATACAAGAAAAGGGTAATTACGATGTGACAAAATAAGTTTATTTTTTTGTGTTTTAGCCAAGAAGCTTGTTAATTTCATTTAATTTAAAATTGTTTTATCAAATGTTTTTTGTAAATTTAAAATACTTACGTCGACCTGTTTTGAATCATCTTTATAAATATATGAGTATATGTTTTATGTTAAATTTACTTACCCAATAATCAATAATCATTTATACTTTTGTAAACATGTTGAAGTCAAGAAGGTACATTAAAATACATGTTTAGCCTACTAGGCTTATAAAAGTGAAGTCAGTGGTGTCACACATCATTTATATCTAAATAAAAATCATACAAAATATTTATTGTTGAACATAGGTAAATTTGATATTACACAATTACAAATTTAATTAATATTAATGTTTTCTTATGTTTTCGCGATTGTTATTCATTAAATTAAACTATTTTAATACGGTTTTATCGCGTTTATTACTTATTTATTTACACCTGACGTTTCAAACACTTTACAGCGTTCATGGTCGCAGGCAGACTAAGTTAACATTTGTCTTTGATGTCATAAGATTACAAAACTACCGCCTGAAATTTTATTGGGAACTATTCCGATTCACGCAGTATAAGAAAATAAACCAATTTTTAAGACCTGTAAAATCCAATATCCCATTGCAAGATGCTGGAGTTTATAAAATTGACTGTGACTGTGGTTTATCATACATTGGGCAAACAAAGAGAAGCATTAATACTCGTATAAAAGAACATATTGCTGACATGAAAAATAGACGCTCAACCAAGTCTGCAGTCTGTGAACATGCTCTAGACAAACCCAACCACTATATGCGTTTTGATAATCCTCAAGTCCTTGCAAAGGAAAACAGATTCATTCCAAGGATGTTACGTGAAGCTATTGAAATTAAAAAACATCCTAATTTCAATAGAGAGGATGGATGGCAGGTACCGCCAGCTTGGGACCCAGTCATTAACTTAATAAAATCGCAAACTCGGAAGCAGACTGCAAGACCCTTAGATACTGCGAGCCAATACTGCGTGAATCGGAATAGTTCCCAATAAAATTTCAGGCGGTAGTTTTGTAATCTTATGACATCAAAGACAAATGTTAACTTAGTCTGCCTGCGACCATGAACGCTGTAAAGTGTTTGAAACGTCAGGTGTAAATAAATAAGTAATAAACGCGATAAAACCGTATTAAAATAGTTTAATTTAATTAATTAATATTATTATTTGTTCTAGCGTGGGCAAGCTAAACCTAGTAGACTTGGCGGGCAGCGAGCGGCAACGCAAGACAGGCGCCAGCGCGGAGAGACTGCGGGAGGCCTCGCGCATCAACCAGGCGTTGTCCTCGCTGGGGAACGTCATCTCGGCGCTGGCTGAGAACAGCCCTCATGTGCCCTACAGGTAGGCAGGCAATAAATAATTTTAGGAGTCATCTTGAATTAGAGAAGGCATTTGATTGCATGTATCGTCTTTTACAGACTGTAGGATTATTCAGATTTATTTGATAATGTGATGAATGATTATGCTCTTGAATCTTGTGACCTATTTTAACGGAGAGAATATATATCGTATTCGATGGAAATTCGATTTTTAATGTTGGTTCCAAAGGAGTTTCTAAAACCAATTTTAGGCCCATCTTAATTTCGTCCATCGACCATCGAGAGTATTTGTATTATATTGGATCGACATTGTAATTTTAACTTTTGTATTGATCTTGCGCGTAAATTTCCACAGAGACTCAAAATTGACGCGCATCCTTCAGGACTCTTTAGGCGGCAACAGCAAGACTATCATGATCGCCAACATCGGCCCCGCCTGCTACAACTACGACGAGACCATCACCACGTTGCGATATGCACATCGAGCTAAAGGTTTAATACAATACAGTGTACTCATCTTTACCTATAAGATATTTTTACGTGCGAAAATATGATTGTGCACAAACTATTAGCTTTTAATATTGGAAAATTATTCGAAAAGTTGTTCAGAAACACTCGAAATTTCAGGCCAAGTTTAATGTAGATCAACAAGAGAATTTATTTGTGAAAATTAGAAAATGAGTGTCGAAATAATATTCTGACTATTTTGCTGAGAATTTGTAACAAATTGAAGTAACATCAATTTGTATTTTTCACGTCCCAGCCATCAAGAACAAGCCAGTCCGCAACGAGGACCCCAAGGACGCCAAACTGCGCGAGTACCAGGCGGAGATCGAGAGGCTTCGGATGCTCATCGAGCAACGAAAGGTCGTAGATCGGAAACCTGTGAAGAAACCGCGACCAGCCAGGGTTGGGAAGGTCGACAACTCTGTCGATAGTTGTGAGTATTCCATAGAGAATTTAGCCTCTAAACCCTCTTGCAAAAGAACTACATATACCTGAGAAATATTGTAGACAATATATCTGGGTCTGGGAATGCAAAGAGGTATAAATTGTTAGTAAAAACCTACACCCAAGTCTTAATCAAGCTTAAAGCTAAAACACTTGAAACGAGCCATTACTAACACAGTAGTGCAACCGATGCCCCCCTATTAAGGCTTATAATGGTTGGAGGTTTAGAAGTACACAAATCTTCTAAGATAGAATCAGAATCATATAGAGAATTCGCGTGATGACCGAACAGCGAAAGGTCATGGATCGGAAACCCGAGAAGAAACCTCAACCTGCTAGTTGGGAAGGTCGATAGTACTACCGACAGATTACAGACTAAATAAAATTTATGAAAAAAACGCTACGAGAGCTGGAATATGTCAGTCTTATTTCTCGCAGGGTAGACAGGACAACTAGATAACTTCTCTAGCCGACGAAATGTTACAATTTGTATGTATATAAAAACTTTATTTTACAGAAAAAACATTGTTGCAACAAAATAGAACACAACAAGAGGCGGACTTATACTTGATAGGGATCACTTCCAGTCCACCTATCATCATCATTATTTGTCTTTGCATTCATGATTCTGTAGATATTAGGACCTGCAAAAGAAGTGATAATTCTCAACACTTAAAATTATTTTCAGTCCAAAATCGCTACAGACCTCAAATGTCACCGACAAGTATTTGTAGAACTATCGATATAATGACATACTTGCTATTCTGTCCCTTCGAAATACCAGTTATTTTGTTATTATTGACGTTAAAATTGTCTATTGATAAAAACCTTATTAAAATAGTTTCACTTAATAAGTAATATTGTCGACAAATTTTCAGCGGAACTCGAAGAAGAAGCGGTGATAATCGAAAACGAGCACATTTTAGCAGAATCCACAATAGAACAAGAGAAATGCAAAACCGAAGAGCTGGAACACCAAATACGCGCATTAGAAGACCGATTGGTTCAAGGCGGTGGCGGGAAAGACCTTATAAACAATCTGAATGAGAGTCAGTTGATATTGGAGCAGAGGAATATGGAGATAGCTGAGAGGAAGAAGAGAGAAGTGGAGATGCAGCAGAAGATAGACTTGGAAGAGGAGACTGCGACGATCGTGACTAATACGTTTGCTACGCTCCAGCAGGAAGTTGATCACAAGACGCAGAGGTAAAAGTTATTAATTTTAGTGGTTAGGGTGATTAGACTAACATTTGGCGGCTTCACACGCGTGTTTCCCTTCTTTTTACCCGACTGCAACAGAAGTAGGGTTATGTTTTTCGAGAATATGTTTGCATGTTTGTACGTAGGAGAACTTTTAATAATCGCATTAATTGTTTAAAATGTATCGTAATTTTTTGTTCGCCTCATTAGATTCAGCTTTCTATTTAACCCACTGACTTGGTGGGCATCACCTTCCCCAGATTTCTCAGTCTATCATCTTCTTAGGTTTTGTTTTCTCGAATATTTATGCTTCCAGATTACCACTAGGAAATTGAATTTTCAACATTGATTAGGAGAATCTTCAATCCTCTTTCCAGATTAAAAAAATGCCTATCAAAATACGCGTGCCTCCGCGAAGAGATGGTAGAACAACGAGAAGCTCACGACGCCGAAAGACGCGAACACGAAGCGTTACAAGCAGCACTGATTGCCGAACTGAGACGACGACTGCTATTGGCCGACAGCTTCGTACCCGAGGCCGGTAGACCCGTGGTCATGAGACTGCGGTACAACGACGACAGTGATACCTGGGAGCTGCCTGTTCACAGGTATGTGTTACAGGACCCGTGGTCATGCGACTGCGCTACAACGACGATAGTAATAATAGGTATCGAGCTCGCTGCTGTTGTATAGAGGGTCCGGAGAGTGTTAGTGCTACTTTTCTCCTCTTTCGAGTCAAAAGGCTATTGACTGCACTATATTAAATTTGGACAATACTTTCCCACCTCTTATTGCCCGGTGATTCGCCATATTAAAGTCTTCCATAGTGCTGAAGACGGGACTATTGGGGCAAAACAGGAAGTGAGCCATTGATTGGACAGATCCACAAGAACTATGGTCGTCGTCGGACAAGCCCCAGCCGGCACGAGTCTGCCGACATGTACTAATAGTTCGGTATGATCGTTACCAGCGGCGCGGAGCCTCTCTCCGAGCGGCCGGTGGCGGCGGCGGGTCGGCGACGACCGCAGTGCAGCGCGACGTTGCAGTGCGGTGCAGCGCGCCGACCCGACAACGTGCTGCAGCTGCAGCCGCTGCCGCTGCCTGCCACCACGCGCTCGTACCGGCCGAGTGAACACGCGCACTCGCAGGTACGCCACACGACATACACAACCTGCTGCACAAGGACCAATAATAAAGAGGAGATGTCATATCGAAAGCTTCCTTACAAAAATTGTGTGAGGCTACGCGGGGCGGAAGGCAGACGTGAGGGGAGCTCGGTTTGGCCGCGCGGAGCCCCTATTGACGATCCCCTCTACTTACCAATAGATGAAATGAAATCGTTTATTTTCAATGTAGGATATAAATATCATTTGTTGACGTCAATTTAATTATATTAAATTTACCACCACTTCCAAAGCGCAAGTGGAGAAGAAGATTTCGCTAGCAAATCGAAAAATAATCAACGTAAAAAACAGAATATATTTTGTGTAACACTAAATTCAATCAAATAAATTCGAAAATATTTTATTTACTTATGTTTGTTGTGATAACATAACTGTACAATATTTAATCACTCAATGCTAAATAATTTAAAATATTTACAAAATATTCTAAGCTGAAACGAAACGTAAATAAGAAAAACATAAGAGCTCACACATCGTTCACAGTTGAATGAAAAATGACGCCCTGTCTCCTTTTCTGACGTCACTGCGCCGATGACCGTAACGAAGCACCAGTCGATACGCCGTCTTCTCTTTGTAATTGCTATATAGTACTGCAGTTTTAACAAGTGGTGAGATAATGCGAATAAAATCCACATTTACGTTTCTCGCTAAAATTCAGACAAAGACTATGCTTTTTAAAAAAAAAATTACGAGGAATTTACATTATCGAATTTACAATATTTTTTTAATTAATGGGACTTTTGGCGAGAAGCTGTGAAGAGCAGTATCGGCGCTGTATTTTATTTTCCAAATTTTTTTTAAGTGTTTGTTCATAGTAATGGTAGATTATTATACGCAAAGTGTTCGGTAACAAACGGGAAGTGATACAGTGTTTGATTTATGTGATTTTCATGCTTGTTCCCAAAAGCTCCTAGTAATCGCTAAGTGCAGTTTTCATTTCGTTTGTTGAAACAAAATGAGATTTTACAACTTCTGCCATTATTGCCAGCAAAATAGAAGTAAAACAAAAAAGGAAAATCACTACAGGATGTCTTAATAGGGGTGTAGACTATTTTTTGGAAGTATTTTTTTTTTAAAGATGTACATTTAATACACCTAAAAAAATATATATAAAAAATAAATACACTCTTACATAAATTAAAAAACCACTTATTAAATTTGGTTTTAAAATTTCCCGGTAAAACGCTATAGTTCTGTCATGGCGTCGCTATGACGTCACGATCCTCTAAACAACAACATTGCTTCATAGTTAGCGGATGCAGTTTTTTGTGTATTTTATGCGTATACTAATAAAAACTGTATAGAAATGGATTCCAAGTTCTACAAGTATTGTGCAGTGCCTTTGTGTCAAAATACTACAATCAAAACGCCACAAAAACTGTTTGTGCACGTGCCAAAACAAAAAGCAATACGAAAAAAGTGGTTTCAACTTGCTAGGAGAGATAAACCACTAAAAGGGCAAAATGTTTATTATTGCGAAGATCATTTTGATGTAAGTAATATTTTGTTACAATTCTATTACATAATGTCTTGAAGTTCCATACAAAAATTCTGATAACTTGGTGAAGAAGACACAGTCATAGGTTATTTTCCTGTATAGCTCTAAAAATCTGGTTATGAACAATGTATTTTGTTATTTCAGATGCCAAATGATATGGAAAACTTTATGGAATATAACATAATGGGTACAACGGCTCAAATACGTATGAAACCAGGTTGTGTTCCAACTAAATTCCACTGTCAACCAGATAGAAAACGTGTATCTGTTTTAAGTAGACCTACAACTGCTAAAAGGCAAAGAAAACATTTGATTGAAGAATGTTTAAAAAATGAAGAAGAACATTTAGTACTTGAAAGAAGTGAGGAAAACAGTGAAGTGCCCAGCGGGAGTTCAGGTACCTACTAAGACTTTACCCTATTGAAAAAGTCCCATAGAAAACATTAGATTACAATACGCGCTGTTTTAAAAACACATTAGGTTACAACAGAACTTGTTTTCTATGTGGAATCCACGAGAGTCATACTTTTGGTTTCTCACTTTTTTATTGTTGTTTTTTCATTGTGATCATCCATATTCTGTTCCTGAGCAAGAGTCACAGCAAAAGAAAGAGTTTAATTGAGCCTTAGTCCCTAACTCTGGTCTGTCTAATGGAGTGTATTTTTTTCAGAAGTTCAACAACCAGAATTTCAACAACAACCATCTGGAGATAAGAAAATCGACGTTGGAGTTCAATTTAACTTCAGATCTAAATATAGAAGCAAATACACTCAAACAGAATTCAATTTACGGAATAAGCAGACTTCACCAATCAAGATATCCAGCTCATCTGTTTCTACATCTCCATTCAAAGTTTACCCATTAAAACCTAATAGAAAAGCAAAACCATCACTTTTTAATGCAAAAAAGTTATTTAGAGAATGTGACGGATCGGACAGTGATCTCTCTTTATACACTCCATCTTTATCCCATTGTACCTCATCACCATCATTACAAATTCCATCAGACAGTAGCCTATATCTTTTAGGCATAATTATTACAATGTAAGCTGCATAATTGATTGCCTAGAAATTGAGATTGAGAAACCATCAAAAGCCATCCACCAATCATTGACGTGGTCAGAATATAAGAAGGCCAATACTATAAAGTACCTTATATCGAGCACTCCTAACGGCTTGGTAAATTATATTTCGCCTGGTTATGGAGGAAGAGTCAGCGATGTATGCTTGGTGGAGAACTGCAACTTTTTAAATTGCTTGCCATGTGGTTTAACGGTAATGGCTGATCGGGGATTCAAACATATAGAAGCTTTATTAAATCAAGTAGGGTGTCGATTGGTGAGACCCCCAAGTGTTGAAAGTGGTACCAAATTATCAAAAGCAGAAGTCAAGCTGACCAAACAAATAGCAAGCTTACGTATCCACATCGAGAGAGTCATACGTCGGTTAAGAGAATTTGGGATGTTAAAGCTACATTCTTGTGTAAACAGTCAATTAAATGGCAGACTTGACGATGTGATAGTTATAGCATGTGGCTTAATAAATTTACAAAATTCTCTAATCAAGAAATAAAAGTTATATTAAAAGACTGTGTTTTATTATACATGTTTAATGAAGTGTTTAAGTAGTCATAATACAATATCTACATAGCATAATCTTATTAACTAGATTTGTATCCTTGTGCAACTCTAATTAGCAATGGGTATATATTTGTTTTCCAAAAACTTATTAAAGTACTTATTAAACTATTAACATAATCATCGTCAAAACTAACATTAATAATTTCAATTACATTATTTTTTTCAAAATCCCAGTGTGCTACACAAAAATAACATTTTTTTATTCCTGTTACATACATTTGTACTTGTACTTGAGCATAGCACTTTTTAGATAGTAAACCATTTTTTACATAGTTGTTGTAAGTTTCTTCACTTATGGGACATTTAATTTCAACAATAAATTCTTGTTGATAAATGCCATCTGGAGAACCAGCAATTATAGGCTGATCTTTGGAAATGAAAAGGCCACATTTACTTAATTCTTTCCCAAAATTTTCCTGCATAATTTGAAAAACTTTTTCTTCCAAACTACAACCTCTTTTCATGGCAGCTGTCTCGGGCACCCTACCAACCATTATTATAGCCACCAATGACCCTTCAGCTGTCTTACATCTACTTACTTCATATGCTTTTGAGGCTGTTATACGGGCATATCTTAGCTCATACCACAATCTGTTCTTATTTTGGTTTCTTGTGTTTAATTCAATTTTTTTTATAAGGTCATCGGAGTGAAATTGAATCTTTTTTATAAAAGCCTCACTGCATGGCTCTCTATATTTTAAAACGAGTTGATGCAAGGAAAAGTTTTCAACATCATTGACAGAGTAGTCAGGTTGGTACTTTACAACCTCGCAGTCTGTTAATTTTCTTTTTCTTGCTTCTTGTACAAATTTCTGTAACACATTACAGTCAAATGTTGGCACATTACCAGTATGTTTTTCTTTGGCTAACTCAGATGCTAAAATATATTTTAATGAAGTGCCAACTTTTGATAACTTTGACTTTTGCCAATAGCAAGCAACTTGTGTACAAGATGGTTCCTCGTTCCTCCTATGCAACCACATCAAAAATGCGACTGCATGTTTACACCCACCCGCTGATGCAGCACAATCGTGACACTGCGCACTTTGAACTACGTTATCACCTTCTTTGATGACCACAGTTACTGCATATGGCTTCGCGTGAACTTTGTGTTCAGGACAGACACGGCATTTTACAGTGCACAAAGTGCCTTCCCGTTTAAGTTGTACGTAACCAACGGCATCATCTCCATAAGACTCCCTGGAGGAACTGAAAGTGAATAAAATGTACATAATAGTCGTGATGAGCTTACACATAAGTAGTTTATATACTTAACCTAAAACAAGGGTGATAGATCATCGCTAAATAAATGAACGTGAATAAAATATTTGTTTGTAGATATAGTATATTGTTTACATGGTAATAGTTTACTTACACAGACGTTTTAACATTCCTAAACTCCGATGCAACGAAATTGTTATCACTCGCAAAGTAACTTGCCACCATCAGTATGTCTACTTTTGGTAAATTGGAGCTATTTGCTTTTATGTATCCCGACTCCATAATGAACTACACCCTGTGTTTATGGGACAAATGTTCACTTAATTTGTTCTTTTTATTAAATCAAAAGTAAAATGTTCAAGCTAATAAATCATTTGTTTACATCAAAATGTCACTGCCAAACACAATGTTTAGAAGATCGTGACGTCACACGCTGTGATTGGTGTTTGCGATCACGTGATATTTCGGATTAAATATTTAATTTTTAATAATTAAAATATAAGAGATAATAAACACAATGAGTAAAAATATGTCATTTTCGGTAATTCTATAATATAAACTCTCAGAAATACAATAATTTGTATTTTATTTCGTTTACTGTCTACACCCCTATTAATTACTATTCAGTAAAACATAAAAGTTCGGTTTTCTCGAAAACTAGCGGGTGAAAATTATGAAACCAAATTATGTGACTTAAATATTTAGTCCTAAAAGTGTTTGTATTTAATTTGAATCCACCTCGTATATCATAATCCTTGTTCAAGCAGAGATCAGTGACCCCCGTGAAGAAGGAGCCGGTAGTGTCGACCGCGACCGCGACCGCAACCGCAACCGCGACCGCAACCGCAGCGTCCCGCAAGTCCGCCGCGACCGCCGCGACCGCCGTGTCGCGCCGCCGCGTCCCACCCGCGCACTCGCGACTCGCCACCGCCGGTGGACGGTAGGCGGACATGTACAGGACCGTGGTGTATCCCGGGTCACACAAAGTCACAATTTAAAAACGATAACAATCATTCGAAAAATTAATGCATAAGTTTGACATTAGCCACGCTTCTAGTCGATTTTTATAATAATTTCGAAAGATCGCTAACACGAATGTCGTTATCGTTTTTCTAATTGTGACTTTGGCTAAGCCCCATGTTAGTTGACAAATTGTGAGCGAGAGTGGTATTAAAGTGAAGTCGTCCCGCTCGCGGTTCAACTTAAAGCCTTTACATACCTCAAAAACCCAACGCGCACCGGCGGAAACACGGCGAAGATACTGAAAATAAAGCTTTATACAAACTGACGCGAATCCCGCGCGACTTGCGAGGCGTCCACGAAATTAGAATACGTAAAAGTGCCATAAACAGGCCAGTTAACTTTGACACACACTACGGCACTTCTACCGATTCTATTTCTGTAAGCGTCCCGCATGTTCGCGCGAGATTCGCGACAGTTTAAATAGAACTTTGTTTTATTCTCAATTTCCTCGCCGCACCTCCATTTATGTGCGCTGGGCCAAAGCTGTACGGACAATCTGCAAGAGTAGGGATGGCGTCAGACGGAAATGCCAATGCAAGTGTAAAGAAACGAAACTATATAATATGGCATCTCACTGTTCCTACTGGATTATCCCATCATCGTTGAGGTGAATAGAGCCCTTTATGAACCGGGTGTTGTACCCGATTTTATAATAATGCTCGTTTCAACCTAGTATCAAACGAGTTGAATCGTCCCTGCTATGTGACGTGTACGCTCGTCTAGCGAACACGCATAGTAAAAAGTACTTTCGGAAATCGTCCCACTGTTTTCTATTGGCGTTACTTACCTTACTTATATGTCAAACACCATTTTGTAATAAAGTTTGACCCAAAAGCCTAAAGTGTCAAGTCAAACTATAATTTGTAACGGGAATCTGTGAAACATTGGGTTTTCTCATTCCTGTAATATCTCTCAAAATATGTATTAAAGCAGAATTGTCTGGCTTTTTGAAATTGTAATACCAGAAACGTTTGATATGGGTATGATTCTCACACCTTTAAAAATAGTCGAATTACAAATTTGTCGAAACAAAATGGCGGACTTATAGGGTTTTCTATAGTCGGCCGCCAGTTTTTTTCCGACAAATCTTGAATGAAACTTTATCTCCCGCGAAAATCATACTCATACCCCAGTATTATAACGTTGTATGTGGTGGAAAATCCCCTCAAACATTTTAACCTTAATGACAGTGAAGTAAATACTTGGTGAAAATAAAGTCCGTTGTCGAAATCATGCAACGTCGACTATGATTCACATTTACGCCAGCACGGTTGCAGCAAAACTCCTCACATTCGAAATGTCAAATATATAAAGATATTTTATACACAATTTATAAACATTATCGTACCACCAATATTTGTATGTAAAACTACTGTCACATATACCGGAGAAATCCACAATATTGTATTTCTCAAAAATAAAGACAATATGAATGTCTTTGTCAATTTTGAACAACAATATGAAAAAACGCTGGCAAAATGTGAATCGCATTTTAGTGATCTCAATTCGTTAAGTTTGAGCAATCGCAGGACGATGTCGCTTGTAGTGTGAGGTTGCGCGCGCGCAGCTTGTTGAAATGCCCGATTTTACTTATTTTTTACCGTTGTTATTTTTTGTAAATTTTATTTTCTACTCCGTCGCTTCACCGAGAAGCGAGTGATATTAGGTAGTTTGTTATATTGTACGTTCAAATTGATATGTATTAACGTGAAATTGTATATTTTCAATGAATTTTTAGTATTTTATACTCGATGGCTACGTATGGCATCTAGAGCGTTACCAAAGAACGGCCCATTCCATAATTTAGTCGTTGATATTATCATACACACACCATACATACCAGTGATCATGTTCCTTTGTCGTAAATTTGGTAAGTTTTGTTGTGAATATTGTATTATTTATTTCTAGGCTCGGTTTCTAGTCAATGGTCTATAAAAATAATGTAAATATTATTAACATTGTAGGTATTTAAAAAGTATTTAGACATAATGTAGTTAGTTGCTAACGATCGCACAATACTTTTTGAATACCATTCGTCGCTCGTTACCAAATTGTATTGTAATGCTCAGACCAAAAATGAAGTATTATCAATTATTTTCATCGATAAATAAAGAGAAATAAATACAAAATCATGAGAACGTTATGTCCGATGTCTTTTGCTCTTAGTAGCTAATAATTATTTTTAATTATGTCCGTAAGGTTAGCTATATTTGTAAATTATATGTCTAGCACTTGGCTGAGATACCATTTTTGTCATTTCTCTTAAAAAATTATCTATCAGTTTAACTATAAACAAATAGATAATCAGGAGACCTATATTCGAAAGTGTGACTCACCCAAATTCGGTGAGTCGAATCAAATAGTTCTACTCGTCGAGTTATTACTTTCGAAGAGGTTTTCCTACTTTTCCACAAACCTCAGTAAGTGCTAGATCATATAACATTTATGTACATTCTTTCATTGGCTTATGTTACAATGTGTTAGGAGAATGAATGGAGGTTATCATGTGATATGTCGTTGGAATCCGCTAGTCAGCAGTGCCGCAAACACGCTTATACTCACTAATAAAAAAATGAATTTTTAATTGCGTTTTTATTTTATTGACTTTTTTTCTTATTGCCATTAGACTGGCAGACATTCGTGCTCATTCATGCAAAGAGTAGAATAATCGATATATGATTCGTGTAAAAGCTTTCACAACAGCGCCACAGCCCTATTTTTATTGAAAAGTATAAACGCAAAGTTGAATGAAAATCGTGCGACTCGCCGGTTTTGCGTTTATACGTGGGGCGCACTATAAGTTTCCGGAATGAATATGAAAAAATACTATTAAAGGTACAAAATTAATTTATTGTTTTTCAAAATAATCTCCCTTGGCGTCTATGCACTTTTTCATTCGATGAAACCAGTTTTGAAAACTTTTGTGCCACTCCTCTGTGGTGACCTCTGAAACGTGTTTTTCATACTCCTCGACAGCCTCTTCTGGTGATGAAAATCGTTGACCGCGTAACTGGTTCTTAATTTTTGGGAACAGAAAAAAGTCACAAGGTGCCAGGTAGGGACTGTATGCAGGATGACTCATGAGTTCTACATTTTTCGCCTTCAAAAAGTCGTTTGTCTGTCTGGCCGTGTGAGAACTAGCATTGTCGTGGTGCAGGATGATACGGCGTTTACGGTTATTTTTACGGAGTTCGTCAATAACTTCCGGCAAACAAATGGTCGTGTACCAGTCACTATTCACTGTACGACGATTCTCTAAAGCAACAGTAGCCACGTGTCCAGTTTTATTAAAAAAAGAAGCAATCATCCGCTTAGATGCACTTTTCACGCGCGCCACTTTGGTTGGTTTCGGCTCATCTTGAAAGACCCATACGCTCGATTGCTGCTTTGTTTTGGGATCGTAGCAATAAATCCATGTTTCGTCACCTGTTACTGTCCCACACCAAATTTGACGCACCTTCGTTGAATCTGGTAAGCATGGCACTGCACCAAGTGACGCGGTCCGTTTTTTGAGCCTCGGTCAAGTTGTGTGGGATCCACCGCGAGCACAGCTTTCTCACACCCAAATGTTTGTGTAGGATTAATTGTATTTGACTCATGCCTATTTCTAAGGATGCGCGAATTTCATGGTAGGTCACATGCCTGTCTGTTTCAATCATACGGCGCACAGCATTGATGTTTTTGTTGGTCACAGCGGTGGACGGCCGACCATCGCGAGATTCGTCACTGAGATTGATACGAACAAGCTTGAATTTTGCAAACCAGCTATAAACAGTTGTCTTGCATGGTGCTTCATTGCCAAAAGCTGTTTCAAGCCGAGCGATGCTCTGTTGAGCTGTCAAATTACACTTAAAATCGTAGAAAATCATACTACGAAAATTTTCCCGACTTAAATCCATGTTGATGCAGACACACAATTTTTTAAATGGCGCCACAAGGAAAAAACAAAAGACAGTCAGATGAAACAAACTGCATTCTACAGCCAAAGAGTTCTATTTTCAAATGTTGCAATAAATTTTTAAATATTGTTTATGTAAGTGGCCAGTTCCGGAAACCTACAGTGCGCCCTATGTACTTTTAAGAATATGCCTCCAGCTATCGGTCGAGAGAATCGTTGCACCTCTTCAAATTGAGAGCGGCTGACTACTTGGTCGTTTTAATTTGGCATTAGAGAAATAGTATTAAATTTTATCTTGGTTGAGAGATCAAAAGTACCTAATAGTTTCATATAAAAAGATGAGACCTATACGGCCGATGATGTTCGAAAATGCCAGCGATCCACTCCTATTGTTCACCTCGCTGATATCGTCACCTCTAGTTCTCAACGCAAACCAAAGTATATAAGATGAAACGATGTTAGTGAGCGAGGCCTTGGAAGAACTTGATTATGTATTATTTCAAAAAGTAAACATAAAATAAAAAGTCGCGCACGTCGCCTTTATAATTCACATGGCAAATTCACTGCTGATCAACATAATCATGCAGTGTTCATAAAGTAAAAAAATAGATTTAAGGATGTATATTGCTTATGGTTTTAGGTTTAGCCTATGGGTTTAGCACTATCGACTATTTTTCGAGGTCAACAACTACACCAGCTATCAATAGTAAAATAAAATAAAACTATCGCTATATCGCACAACACCCTTTAAGGGACCGCACACGGTCATGTATCTTGCTCACGCATCAGAGTAGACAAATGTGAGCTGACCATAGTGACTATAGTATAGACAAATGAGCCGAGCTGATTGGTGGTCTCCGTCACAGACTTAAAAGACGTAAACAGATGGAAGGTATGCTATTACTTATCGTAGCAAAAACACGTGCAAAACTATGCAGCCTGGGCTGTATCTAGGCTAGGGTAAGATGTTTACGATAATGCTCCCCATGATTTTAAGGAATGTATGAATGTTGTGTGGAGTGCATGATCTGAGATCATTTATACGGTATTCTACTCTATTTTTTTAGTGTTCGTGTGTTCACCGAACCAACAACGTAGATTACAAAATGGCGTCACGGCCAAAAATTGCCACGCGTAGCTTAATATCTATGTGTGAGTGAATGTTGTTACAGGTGTAAAAAGGAAATATCGCTATATAGAATACGTGAGAAAAGAATAACAACAATTACTTGCTACTTTACTATAACTAATAACTTATTTTCAATCTGTGTACGTCATACATGTCTGTGGTCTCCGTACATTATTCTCATGAGGCCATGCAATGAGGTTATTCTACTGTCAGTTTAAATTTGTCTATTCTACATGCGTCACTTCCAAGCGGAAGTGACGTGTTTGAGCATGATGCATGACCGTGTGTGGTTCTCTTTCGATAGAGATTTCCCACCGCCATTTATTTTTCCCACTGGAAGTCACGCGGAATCTTAATGGGCACCACACATTGGGGGAAAGACACGTATCCATCTATAACATCGAAGGTACCACTAACCTTCGATGTTCTTTTGGCACCACAGCTACCGCATAATGTAGTGTTGCGGAACTATCGACAGAGAAACTAGTTTATCTCGAAAACTGTTCAGGATATTAGAAACTATTCAGGATAGTATCACCATGGGCAATACATTTAATGACCAATGCAATTTTTTTCAGTTGTAATTGGGTATTCTACTATTTTGAATTTTTTCTTTCGCATCAATATTGTGATTTCCTGAAACAGAATTATGAAAGAATTTTTGTAATCCGTTCAAAAATAAATAAGTTATAAGCCATTGAAGTTCGGTGGAACGGGAAACTGCCAAAAAACAAGAAAAGGATGCACTGTGTGATCTGTGACGTCACTGCCACTCGCTTTCGTGCGTACAAAAGAGATAGCAAGATTTCCCCACCACGCTCTTACTTTTCTTTAAGAGAAAACTTTAAAATCGAATTACTAACTTATTTATGAACCAATTTTGCTATTGTTTTCAGAATCGGTTACTTTTTAGTGTATATATTGTTTAGTATAACAATATTTACCTAGTATGAATACAGTCAAGTAGCCTATTGTAAGTCCAATGCTATCGATACTGTCGTTTCTATTGAAAAGTGCAATGCAATCGATACACTAATCGCTACTATTTGTTTTCACTGTAACTATCGATTGGTTATCGATATGCAACCAACACTACTAGTGTTGCCGCTCGATAGTCGACTATCATTCGTCATAATGCCGGCTGTACACTCGCCCAGACATTCGGGGGAGAAGCCCGAGTACGAGGCACACCATCTACACTCTCGCAGATCTCTCGTTGCTCATTCGGAGCAGTGAATTCCGAGAGGATGGCCGAAAATGTCGAACTTGTTGGTGTTTCTTTGTATTATTTCAGCTAATTAAATCATATAACCTCAAGACTAATGCCTGGTGTCAAGCTTATTTACCAATCAGATCTGGTGGCATCGATATTAGAATAATCTCTAGCGTCGCCCTCCCGACTTTTCTATCGTCTGTGCACAGTGTATCGAATTTAAGTGGAAAATTTTAAATAATACAATGGTTGAGATACACTGTGCTACTGACGCGATTGAACCCTGATGGGCTCTTTACCCAAACGAGAAAATCCCACAGGTACCAAACCGCCAGAAACTCTGGAATGGTCCGTTGATGCAGGGAGACTATAATATACTGACTCAAAATTGCATCAGTGATCAAGACTGCGCAAGGCTACTTGCTGTCTCTGAGCCGGAATCCGGCCAATGGCTACACGTACTTCCTGCTGTCAACCTTGGAACACTCTTTGACAATGGCAGTTTCCGAATCGCCATCGGATTATGGCTGGGAGCTGCCATTGTTGAACGCCACCGTTGTCTTTTCGGCACGGACGTCGACAGGCAAGGACTGCGCGGGCTACACTGCCAACGCAGTGCAGGCACCTTCCCAGTACTCTGGAACTAGTGGGTATATATCGGGACGATGGCAAGCGTCCAGTGTATTTATCATGTTTGTAAATGGTCACTCGCCATATAAATAACAATATTTACTTCCATATAATTGGCTAGTAAACTTTTTCATGAAAATGTCTAATTCGTAAACCATTTCGAGGAATAGGCTTAGGGAACAGATTACATTAATCAGATCTTTAGATAAGCAAGCATTTTTTAAGAAAATCGTAGAAAACCCAATGACTTTCATTTTTTAGCAAGGTTGACGTATGACGTAGCCGGATAACTTCCGGCTATTCACATTTAATTTTTTAGGTTGGCAGCACAGCGTAGTGAATAAATATTTTTTGTTTGGTAGCGCTAATTAAGTGCTTCACGTACTTGTCACCCATGACAAATGTCATCTCTGTTCAAGTAAACATAACCTAATTACATTCATTCATACATTTTAATGAAGAAGCGGTGTCCAATTGGCTAGTAAACTTTTTCATGAAAATGTCTAATTCGTAAACCATTTCGAGGAATAGGCTTAAGGAACAGATTACATTAATCAGATCTTTAGTTAAGCAAGTATTTTTAAAGAAAATCGCAGAAAACCCAATGACTTTCATTTTTTAGCAAAGTTATCGTATGACGTAGCCGGATAACTTCCGGCTACGTAGTGAATAAATATTTTTTGTTTGGTAGCGCTAATTAGGCGCTTCACGTACTTGTCATCCATGTCAAATGTCATCTCTGTTCAAGTAAACATAACCCTTAAATAACCCATCTACACCTTCATTACATTCATTCATACATTTTAATGAAGAATCGGTGGCAAATTATTGAAAAATCAGATGTCAACGAATGAAGAGACGGCAGTAAAGTCCATTAAACAGGCCAATCTGCAATAGATACGAGAAATGGGGTAGGTACCTAAATATTTGGCGATTGTAAACAAACAAGAAACCAACTCGCGGCCGCGGTCCATCTTGACTTTGACATTTGATATTGACATACATATTTTTTAATACCTTAGTAATTTTTGCTTTCTTGAAGTTCGAGATGGCCATTATAGCTGCGTGACGTCATCACTATAAAATCTTTAAAAATAAATAACAAAATAAATATAATTTTAAGAATTTTTTCGTTTAAATTGTATCTCCGAAATAGTCTATTCTATCAATAAATTATATAAAATACACAATTTATTTTTTAATTGACTAGCCAATTATTGAAAAATCAGATGTAAACGGATGAAGAGACTGCAGTAAAGTCCAATAAACAGGCCAATATGCAATAGATACGAGAAATGGGGTACCTAAATATTTGGTGATTGTAAACAAACAAAAAACCAACTCGAGGCTCGCGGTCCATCTTGACTTTGACATTTGACACTGACATATATATTTTTTAATACCTTAGTAATTTTTGCTTTCTTGCAGTTCGAAATGGCCATTATAGCTGCGTGACGTCATCACTATAAAATCTTTAAAATTAAATAACAAAATAAATATAATTTTAAGAATTTTTTTATTTAAATTGTATCTCCGAAATAGTCTATTCTATCAATAAAATATATAATATACACAATTTATTTTTTAGTTTACTGGCCAATTGGCACAAAACAAAACGGTACATAGGTTTATTATAGTCAAATTTTTACAGTCTGTTCTGGTGCTTTACTATCATCTCTAATAGCAGGGCAGAAACGCCTTACTCTCTCGTTTCTGCCCTGCGTTTAGAGTTGATAGTAAGGGCCTAGTATGTGAGACCAAATACTCAATAAATAAAGAAAATTAAAACCGAGAAAAAAAAAAATGTAAATTTTATAAATAAAAAAGAAAATCACTAAAATCTGTCGATGTACCATATTATCATTCTATCGATACATTTTGAATTTTAACATGTAACATCACTAAAAAAATAACCGTCATTTCGTTCAAACGTCGGCTGCTTTGTTTCGGTTACAAAATGTGAAAATTTAATAAATTCCTTTATTAAACAGAAAGATGACGGAAAAGTTGAAAGATTATCAAGTTTTAGACGTATTTTGCGGCGGTACGTTCTACAAAGTGCGACACAAGGTCACCAACAACATATTTGCGTGGAAGGCGTACAATTGCTCCGCGTACTCGGACTCGCAAATACAAGACATCGTAAAAGACGTGAAAACAATAAACAAAGTGATATCGGATTGCTCATTGCGGTACTTCGACACCATACTTCATGGTCCGTCGCGGACACTGTATTTTGTCGTGGAGTACAGTTGTTGGCGGAGCGCGCGAGAGCTGCTGGCAACTTGCACTGCCGAGGACCTTCACTTCGCGGAGAGCTTCCTATGGCAGCTTTTGTTCGAGCTCGCGAGACTGTGCAAACAAGTGGAAGACCTGCCATTCGCTATCTTGCAGAAATGCATCTCAACGGATTCCATTTTCGTGAGCGACCGTGGAGAATTTCGCGTAAATTGCTTCGACCTAACCCCTACGGCCAACGGCAATCTGACGAGACAGGTCGGCTACGTAATGCACGCTTTGTGCTACCGCACAGGGGCGGCCGAGCACCGCATGAAGGAATTTCACTACAGTGACGACCTTCAAGATGTGATCAGCTTCCTCACGGACGAAAGAAACTCTTATTTACGTCCTGACGTCATCCTCTACCATCCCACAGTCCTCAGCAATATTGAATCCCTATCTGGAGCAAAGCCTCTCAAAGAAATACTTGTTAGTGTTGATTACAGAGACACAGTGTCCGAGGCAAACAAGTGTGACTCTGAGAAGGCTGTAGAACTGTCCAGAGTCGTGAAGCCTCTGCCAAGGAAGCCTGTGAGCATTGTCGACAGTCCCATTTACTGCAACATCAGTCCCAAGAACAAAACAATCAAAAGCGATGATTTCAACTTGTCTAATAACTCTCTATCGCCAACATTAGCTGCACTGGCATTGGAACTGCCAGGATTTGTCCCTCGGAGTAGGAGGCCTTATTCTGAAGCTTTACACAAGTATAATTGTCCTAAGCAAGTGTCTGAAGAGACTCTCAGTCAACAGTGGATGTCTTGCCTGGTAGCACTGAGGCAGCGAGAGGAGTCATTGAACCAGAGGGAGCGAGAACTGGTTGCCAAGGAGATATTGAATAGCCCCAGTACAAAGATCATCCCATTAAATGAATCTGTGGATGTAGAGGGCGTTGAGAGCAATGGGATCACTTTACCACCGATGCTGTCTCAAGTTGGAGATGGGAGGATGTCGCGGCGTCGGCGGCGCGCCAGCTCCACGCGCGTGAAGCCCCGCAGGAAGAGCTATGCTTATGAAGACCTCGATAGCTCCCTATCAGCCGATGCTGGGGATGGAAGTGTCATAATAACAGCGAAAAAATTCACTAAAGAAAACATGCCACGTCGTAACATCTTCCCTGAAGTTGCTTCCAAAAAAGTTCACTTTACATCTGTGAATCCGTTTGTGGAAAGTGATGACAGTGTCACCTTAACCTTCTATGAGCTAGAGGACTTGGATAAAGAAAGGTATGAGAAGCCGAGAGAAGCAAAAGACATTAGTAAGTTCAAGTATTTGGATATTGAGAAGATGACAACAGAAAAACGAGCAGCTATGAACTGGAGCCAGTCCTCTCCATCGAAACAGGCAAAGACTAGTAACAATGTCTTTGGAGATATCACTAATACCAGCCAGAGCAGCTTGAGGAAGACTCCATCCAAATCGAGCTTGTTGTCAAAGAGCTCAAATACTTCCAAAACTTCTATCATGTCTGTGAGAAGCCAATGGAGCGAGGATTCTGGCTTCAGTAAGGTTAGTGAGGGGAATGTGTGTGATCGTACTCGCTCCAGCATGCGCCAATCTCTGATGCAGACTCCAAAAGCACCACCAGAAGTGAAAAAGGCTAAGAGGAAGTCCCTACTTCCATTTAAAACGCCATTCAAGTTCAGAACATCTACTAAAGTGTAGTGAACAGTGAAGTTCTAATTTAACAGTTTCTTAATATTTTATAATTGATAAAGTTTTCTACTGTGAGTTGTGTAAGTGCAAAATTCTATTCAGGTATTGATCTCCATAAAATGGTGTGCTTAAAATTATTTCTTTTAATTAGGATAAATTTCTATTGGTTGTGGATTTCTATGTAAGTTTTTAAATAGAATGTAAGTCTTAATTTTATAGCTTTTAATTAGATTCGTGTTCCTCTAAGTATTCTGGCAGATACTTCATGTATTTTTTATAAACTTGATATTTTGTGTTGAACTTGTAAATAAGATGAAAATACGGACATACCCACCCTAACCCTAGAATAGTAAAAATATATAATTTTTATGCTTATGTGCAATCAAGTTATATTGTCTTCTTAACATGAGCATGAGCATTGTGTTGACTAAGATAAGTAAGTGACCAGGTTAAATAAGGAATGTTAATTTAAAACTAAACAAATATTGCTCTTACCGCCACACTCAGTCATTATTTACTACTTATCAAATTCTTCAAACTCAAAAAGTTCTGCCATAGATAGAGAATTTTTTACTCTATATTCAGGAATTGCTCATGCTAATGAGTATTAACTTGAAAATCTCACAGATTTTTTTTTCAGTTTGAAGTTTGTTATAATGGTCACCGCTCTGAGTATGGCTGTTAGTTAAGTACACTTTAGTTGCCTTTTCAAGCAATTACAAATAGGTTTATAGGACTTGGTTACTTACTTTGATGACTAAATTAAAATATTGTTTATAAAGTAATTATATTGAATTTTTATGAAATTATGTGTAACTATATATTTGTGATTAATTAATCAAATGTTAGTCTTGCGTGTCTTCCTTGAATTATCTTAGAAGTAACATTATATTAGGTATAAAAATCATTAGTTTATGCTATCATTTGTTGCCATATACTTGTACACTTCACACATTCAGAAAAAAATAGGATTTAAAAATAAAGAAACGTGAACATAGCAAGAGTTTTATTTTAGATCAAGCAGTCTTATCACATGGTTTGAAATTAGATTTCAGTTCTTAGCATAGAGTTACTTTTTCTTCTTCAGTGCCTTGTCAGCTCCTTCTACATACTTCTTGGGAAGGCCGTAGGTTTCGCACAGGAGCTTTGCCACAAAATGAGTCTGGAAGGAATGGAGAAATAAATTAGATATTTCAAACTACAATGAGAGTGATTGTAATATATATTGAAATTTGTAAGTGATTGTAATATGGATTGAGATTTGTGAGTGATTGAGATATGAAAGTGATTGTAATAAGGATAGAGATTTGTGAGTGATAATATTCAGATTTTTGAGTGATTGTTATATAGATTGAGATTTGTAAGTGATTGTAATATGGATTGAGATTCTGGAAGCATACAAATAGAATGAACCACACTTCGAGTTTACCTGCCAGCGTCCGGGGGGGGGGGGGGGCATTTTGTTTTAAGACCATTTTCAGGTTGCCTCACCTTTGGGGCCGTTGGGACCAAAGAGTCAATCTTCCGATAGTCATGATGGTTTAGGCGCATTAGGGCTAATTCTCATTATGGCAACCGACTCGCTAATGGACTACTTCTGATTAGGGCTACTTCTCACTTGGGCTGATTCTCATTAGGGCTACTTCTCATTAGGACTACTTCTCAAAATTTTAGGAATGTTTATTGAAATAAGTACTGTATTTATGTATATAAAAATGTTTAATGTTGTTATTCATTTATAAGAGACGATGCCCAATTTGGGTTAAGGCCCGGACACTTTCTACCGAGTCAGCGGTTCTCTGTCTCAAGCATACTGTCCGGTACTACACGGATAGGAAAACACCTGGCTACGCCTTGTTTTTTGGACCTCTAAAGCTTTCGACCTTGTGTCTTACGACAAGCTTTGGAGCAAGCTCGGGGAGACCAATGTGCCTCGTGAGTTAACTGAAATATTCAAATTTTGGTACGGCAAACAATGCAACTATGTTAGGTGGGCTCACTTGTTATCCGAGCAGTACAAAATGGAGTGCAGGGTGAGGCAGGGGGGTTAACCTCACCCACGCTGTTCAACCTGTACATGGATCAGCTGATTCGTGAGCTCAGCGGCACTATGGTGGGATGTTCGGTAGATGGCACTTCCTTTAATAACATAAGCTATGCTGACGACATGGTGCTGCTGAGCCCATCAGTCGGTGGACTCAGGCGATCGATCTCGGTCTGTGAGCGCTATGCCGAGGCTCATGGCCTCAGGTACAATGCAACTAAGAGCGAGTTTCTAATGTTTAAGGCCAGGGGTAGGGTGTATTCTACGGTCCCGCCTGTGTCTCTCTGTGGCAATCCTCTCAAACGGGTCTCGCAGTCAAGTAACTGGGGCACTGGGTTATGGACACGCTGAGTGACGATCTAGACATGGATCGGGAGCGTAGGGCGCTGTCTGCCAAGTGTAATATGTTGGCCCGTAGATTTGTCAAATGTACCAAAGGTGTAAAACTTATAATTATTCAAGGCATACTGCCAAGTGTTCTACACATACAGTCTATGGGTCAATTATACACAGAATGCACACGCGTATCCAATACAAACCGAGACGCTGTTCCGCATCAGGAATGTTTGCAGAGGCTCGTGGCCTCCCTGATGCGGCGTGTGGGCGCTAGCTCCAACAGCCTTCTCAAAATTATCGCTGGCAGGTGGATGGGCCCATTCTTAAACACTGGACCCAAATACATTTAGACAAGTAAGTAGTAGATAAGTTACTAACATAGTTTAAGGACCATTGTTACTAACATTTAATTGTATGACTGTCCGAAATAAAGAGATTTATTATTATGTATCTCCGCTTGGGATTCACGGGTTACCCCGGTCCTTTGAGAGGCTTGCGCGGGGATATGGATCCAACGCGTAGAGGCCCTTTGGAGAAGTTGATGTCATGTGGTGCTCCTGACAAAACCCGTTCTGGGCTATATCAATAGTTGACATTTCCATGAACAGGTCTCGGCAGGAGGAGGAACTATTTCTAATAAGTGAAAAGAATAAATGGGTTATGGTGATGAAGTTTGGATGGATTTAAACTGGGCTATTGCAATAGAAATCGGACACCTGCCATAATCATGATTACTGACTATAAGTGGCAGGCGGTGACTCGCCACTCAGTGAATGGGCCCCCCAAATAGTCGCCGCGTTTGGCAACAGAGGGGCAACATTGGGATGAGCGGCTAAGGGTGCCGAGAGGTGCGGCTCCGGTTTCGCCATCGCGAGTTTCCTCGTGAGCGGGTTTCCCCGTTATTACGCCATTACGTGCAATACACTTCCACCCTCGAGCATATAGCTCTTGCGACTCCACTCTGGCCAGCCGGCTAAGGCAAGCCAGAGGTAGGGGTCCTGTCCCTCGTCGGTGTCCACTCCGACCTTGGCGAAGGAAGGTCGGAGGTGAGGGACGGAGGCCTCCCCTAGGAGCACTCAGGTCCGCGGTGTCGCCACTCACCAACAGCTCGCCACAAGCTGCCCTGCGGAGACTGACTGCACTGGGAAGAGAACCCAGTGGGCGATGGGGTCGTCACATCCCTACGCCTTTTTATTATTATTATTATTAAAGCCTTAGCACCACACAATACAGAAAATTTAACACGACCAAGTGAGCGCTACGCACATATTCAAAGTATCCCCACACGGACACACAACGTCATTATACGCCGCGCCACATGTACGAGTTAGACTGGTGACATCATGCGTGTGAGGCTGTGCGTAGACGGACTCGTCGTGGTTTTCAAAGAATCACAAACGTAAGTTATGAGTATTTATATACATGATATAGTCTGCAGATGTAATGTTTTGCTGTACCTATAGACAAGTTGCGAAATTTTAATGGAATATTCAAATATTATGTTTTAGATGTTTATGAAAGGATTAGGGGGAAAAGCATAACATGACTATGCATTCTCTATAGCGAGAATCCAGATCCCCATTTACTGTTAAACACTGTAACAACTATGAATAATACTGAGAAATCTTCTGCAACTTTGCCAGATCTCGATACTAAAACAAGCATCCTGACACCTGTCACACCGCTTGAAACAGCTTGTTTCCTCTCATGCCGCCTGTCACATTGCCTGATACTGTGGTCGAAACTAGCAGCTTTACATCTCTTGCGACTTCAGTGTCTTTGCCAGATTCTGTAACCTGTGCGAGTAGTCTAATACCACGCGTATTGTGTCCTTTGGTTTTATTATTTATTTTATAATTTTCACAATATAACATAGACATAATAATTTACTTTATCTAAAAAAACACTGTTGTAAACCCATGAGGTTTGTCTACAGCGCTGATGATTAGCGTCAGTTCTACAATATACTAAAAATTATTATTGTTATATGATATAATATGATCTATGATCCCTGTGACTGAATTAAGCAATCTTACATCTGGCGCACGACCTTCTGGGGCTTTGCCAAGACATGATGATTCAGAACTTCAGTCCATGTTCTTTAAGAAAAAGAGTAACCCAATGGTTTATCTGTCAATTTTAGACTCTACAGCGAGTTAACTCAGGAGCCAAGATAAACAGAAACTTCCGTACCAAATTGAGAAAACACAATCTCTGATATTCTTCCTCCACCTCATTGTATTTTGAGTTTGATGCACTGGAGTTCAGTTCAATCTTGGTGGAAATACAATAGTTTAAGACGTTTTTATGAAATGATTCCATTTCATATACTAGATTTATTGAAAGAGAAAACAAATGGCTACGGGCAATCACTATGGTCTTTGAACAATTTCCGTGCCCTGCCCTGTTTAAGAATTTTTTTTATTTAGTTACAACGTCTATTGACGTTGACGTATTTGGACGTTCTTACATTATAGTAGCCTGTAAAATAGATAACTTATGACAGGTTGTGCAATACGTGGCGTGACTTTTCTTGCGTGTTGACGTGAGTAGACGTTATTGCTATATGACAGCATGTATCACACAATTAATCGTAGCATAACGTGAATAAACGTTGACGTATATTGACGTCAGTGCCATTATAATGATTGTATAACATAGATTGAATTGGAATTGGATTGAATTTGAGAGAGATTGTAATATGGATTGAGATTTGTGAGTGATTGTAATATGGATTGAGATTTGTGAGTGATTGTAATATGTATTGAGATAGGAGAGAGATTGTAACACGGATTTAAATAGATAGATGCTTTATTTATTATTGCATCACATACACACTGTTACAGCAATTATTAACGATAACAAGCTAAATACAAACATTTAATTCACATGGTACATTCCTTTGTAACGGCAATAAGATATAATCTAGGTATTTATGTGTTGCAGTAGTCAACATCACGCGACGGGATTTATCTTTCAACGTCATTGTCATAAAACTTCTCTCCGAAGCATGAAGGTTTGAATTGACGTGACAATGACAGCTATTCACTGATAGATGTCTAAAAATACGTGGCGTGACTTTTCTTACGTTTTGTTGTCACCATTTGTAACGTTTTGTTATCTTTTTACACTTTATCCCATATTATTTTAAATTAATTTTACTTTTTCCTCAAAAGTTATAGAAAAATGATATAATTACATTTTTGTTACTTAATTCAAGTCAAATTAATTAGTACTATTTTCATTATCTTACACTTCGTCATAAATAATATAAGGGGTGCCAGCGCTCTAAGGGTCTCTGCCATTCTTTGTGTTTCTATAATAAATGATTGTTTAGAATGTGTCACCTGGTCTCCCTGCAGCATGAGCTGGTCGTGTTTGGCTCCGGGACTGCGAGTGACTCCACAGGAAGCTGCCACTCCGCGTTGGCAGATCGCGGACAGCTCTGACAGACTGAACCCAAACGATTCTAGGTTCGATACTAGTGTCACCTGGAACAGAAACATGACCAATTTATAAGTATTTACGCACGCATACTGAAATCTTATCGAGCCGTCCACATTATTACGTACTTCTCGAGAGAATTCCCGCCCATTCTCAACCTCGCAACCTTTCTTAGAACAATTCTGGCGTCTGACAAAGATTGACTGAAAGCTATTTTATTTTTGAGTTTATCCCAAGAAAAATTCATTTAAAAATTCAGATTTTGACATATGTTTAATTTTGACAATTATTTTTGTCCGGCTGCTCATCGCAATAACCGTCCGCATCAGGTTCGTGAATTCGTTTAGTCGCTTAATGCCTAATTCGCAAAATGGTAGGTTTGTCTATAGTTTCCATCAAAATCCGTCGAGACAGTAATGCAAAAATATAAATTTAAGTGTCTATCGCCGCGAGTTGATAAAAGTTATCCATTTTGCGAATGAGGCATTATGCGACTAAACTAACATACAATGATGCGTGTGCGTCGACCGAATCGCAGTAGTCGGTAATAGATATCGCGCTCGCCGCTATTGTACTGTGTGTGTTCAGTAAATTTGAACTCGGACTTGCGTGACGAACCTTCTTGTTCCCGCTCCGGTTAGCCACAGTCATGGCAACCGGCGCGAGCTTGGTCTTGTCAAGTCGAGCTCTGCCGTCGGGGAAGCACAGCTCGGTGGCGAGCGTCATACGCGACAGCACGCCTGACATCAGCGAGTCCCACGGCACGCACTCCTGGAAACGATTATTTTTTTACGTTGCAATTAATTTTACCCGACTGCGACGTAAGGAAGGTTATGTTTTTTCGAAAGTTACTGTATGTTTTTATACTATACTATATTTTTTTATACGTTTTCTGCGTGATTGAAACCCTGCCAAGGGGGCCCGACTTTAGATTAAATTAAGTTTTCTTTTTGTTTTAGATATAGTTCAGTTATATTAAGTTAGATTATTTATACTATAATATATATATATATATATATATATATATATATATATATATATATATAATATAATCATAATCATTTATTTCTTGATTTAGAATTTTTTAAGAAACAATTTTAAATTCATTAAGAAACAAACATGCTTAACCTCTACGGCATACAAGAATCAGTATGCATAATAGCCGCGTCATATTTTCATAGACATCAATATCAGGCATAACTAGAACAGGACAATATTTTATATATATTTTTTATTATTATAAAATATATCCTGAACCACTGATCCGATTTGAAAAATTCTTTCAGTGTTGAATAGCCTATTTATCGAGGAAGACTATAGACTAAGACGAAGTCGAGACAGGCTACTAATATATGTATATTTGTTTGGCACACTCTGCAGTCTGTACGGCTCAATGGATATTAGCTTGAGAGGTGTCGTTAAATTCGTATTTACTGTAAAAGTGACACTGCTGAGTATATTAAAATAAAAAAATAATAAAATGGCGAATCTTTTCGAATTTCATCATTTTCAAATTACACAGAAAAGCAGTAGAGCTTTTTAGTTTCAAATAACCGCTATCTTGTTTTTAATATGGTGGTTAAGCCCCACTGCTGGTCAAAAGCCTCCCCAAAATACAATACAATACAATACAAAAACTCTTTATTGCACAACAAGGATACATTATTAAATACAAGCAATTACAAGAAAAATAACCTTGCGCAAAGGCGGCCTTATCGCAATAGCAATTTCTTCGAGGCAACCTTACGGAAAATTGAGTAAAGATATTAAAGATTGTGCTAAGGTGTCAAAAAGAGTAAGAAGAAAAAATAATAATTTTAAATAATGGATGTAGGAATAAAATCTGCTAAACTAAAGTGGGATTGGACGGAACAGCATACCTAGCCATAGTGTGAAATCCTGACGGGCGAAGAAAGAAAGGTAGACCACTATAAAAATGAATAGATGATCTAAAATATTTTGTTATGGACTTGAAAGGATAATTTACGGCCAAATAAAATCTTATAATATAAAAGTAGAAATGCCCTAGTAGCCGGGTGCCTTTCAGTGGTAAAAAAACAAATGGTGGATGGGAAGTCTCTTTCTAAAGTCATATGTTAGACAAGGACGACGCTATCGAATTATTTTGGACCGCGATATCTCCTTACAATTTAACATATGCATTTTCGTTACATTAGGGTAAAATTGAGAACATTGTTAGCCACTTTTTAAATGAATCTACTTCTGAACTTTTAAAGACAATTGTATTTTGAAATTAAATACGTGTTCGATATTACCTGTTCCTGTTTGCCGAGTATCTTAGCGAGCGTGGCGTCCAAAACCACCGCTCCTTTACTCTGCTTTGCGTTCAGTTCCCTAGACTTTACGTACTCCGTTAGAGACGAACGGATTGTGGCCGAAGGTAGTGGAGTGCCTTTCCTGAGGAATTCAAAATTATAAAATTAAAGGAGAGGTAGGACATTTTGTAAGGAGTAGTCCGTCTGGGGAAGTACCTCCACCCTACAGAAGACCGCAGCTAAATGACACTGTGATGCAGTGTTGTGTTCCTGCTGGTGAGTAGGGTCGCCAGGCTCCAGAGGGGACAGGTCGGCAACGCGCTCGTGACATCTCCGGTGTTGCAGGCGTTCATTGTCTACGGTAACCACTTACGCCTGTTTGCCTGCTTAGTTGTATAAAAAAAAATGGAACCGTTTTTAAAACTCATTCAATCGAATGAAAATCGAAAAATAATTTTGATATCGAATGAAAATTATTCAATTTCAAAAATAAGGCTCGCTTGCTAAGCTTTTAAATACGTAAAATTGTAAAATAAATAAAAAGAAAAATCGGTGACTTAAATGATTTTTGTTTGATTTCGAATACACTGAATAAATGAAAGAAATAATTTCGTGGACATCACAGGTGATTCGAACGATTTTCATTCGACATAATGATTCATAAATTTCAAAAATATCCTGACCATACATTTACTTAAGTTATTATTAACTCACTTATATTCCGATAGAATAGGCCCCACCGCAGCAGTAACACAGTACACCTCCTTTACGACAGGCGGTATATAGTCGGGCTTGTCGGTTGTGTCCGCCCGCGAAGTCCGCACAAAGTCCGGCACACGGAAACCCCTTAATAAAGGATGTGACGTGTTTAATGCCATCACTGCTTCGACACCTTTCTCCATTTCACAGACTTCCAGAAGACCTTCCTTGAACAAACGCCATGGGATTATCAGATTTTATTTATTTATTTAAACTTTATTGTACATAATACATTTGTATAGCACAATAGGCGAACTTAATGCTAAAAGCATTATCTAACAGTCAACCTTTGCGTTAAACAGATATCGTCATGTGGGTATTAAAAATATATAGCTATAAATACAAAAGTTGGAATGATAATAAACTTACTTATGGTACTTACATAATATACTTACATATATACGATGAAATAATAATCAAAATACAGTTAATTTTAAGAGTTATATCAACGAAATAATAGCAGCAACTCAAAATTTACTCATGTTTATCTGCCTAAATTTGCTCCCGTAACCGCGAGAGTAGGAGATCGTAGACAAGCCTTTTAAAATTAGCACGGCTGGAGACTGTTCTAATGGACTCAGGAAGATTATTCCAGAGTCTAACAGCCGTCACAGCGAAGGAATTCGAGAAAACCCCGGTATGGTGAGAAGGAGTAGCGAGGGTCATGTTGTTGGAGGAACGCAGGATTCTTTCATGAGTGAAACTCAATAGTTTAAAATCGGTTTTGAGGTAATCAGGGGACAGTGGATTGTAAAGAATATTATGAAGTTGGCATAATATATGCAAATTCAGAACGGTATTCCGAAATGGAATGGTCATACTTTCGGAGACAGAAGATAAATCCAATACAATTATTTACGAGACGCTCTAGTTTGTTCAGCTGTTCTTCAGTTAAGTCCAGATAACTCACATCACCATAATCAATGTGGGGTAAAATAAGCGCTTGAGCCAGCATAATTTTGGTTTCGACGGGCAGAAAGTTCTTAAGGCGCTGCGGGTAGTGAAGAGTACCATATACCTTTCTACTAATTTGGACCATATGGGTATCCCAACAAAGTTTACTGTCTATGTGTAGACCAAGATCTTTTACTACAGGACCGAAGGGAATCACCTTACCTTCAAACATTAGCGGCTGCAAGTTGTTAAAATCTATATTATTAATGTGATATGAGCTACCCACTATTATTGCTTGGCATTTCACGGGGTTTACACGAATTCCAAAATTGATAGACCATTCCAAAATGCCGTTCAAATTTTCTTTTAATAAAGAAATTGCCTGGTCAATGTTATCCGTGTTCGTCTGTGTATAAAGTTGCAAGTCGTTGGCGTAGAAACGGTAGGAGCAGGACAGGTGATGTGAAAGAACATTTATAAAAACGGAAAAGAGGATAGGGGACAAAATACCACCTTGTGGAACACCAGCTTTAAGATTTATTTAATAACAAAAAAAAAATAACGTAAAAATAGGCTAATTTCCTAAAAAAATATAATTAGTTCGTCATTTACATAATCATCAAATATTGGAGACGTATTTTTCCTTTTGGAAATTAAACAAAGAATGGTAAAGATATGGCGCGTTAAAGTTCCGTGTGACGTCACAGTGTGCTACACTTTTTCGCAATATGTGACGTCACGAGCCCCCACTCCTAAACTTTGATGCGTTATATCTTTATAATTTATCGCTCAATTGACAAAAGAAAAAATACGTCACTAATATATTTTGATTCCCTAAATGACGGACTAATTTTAATGTTAATCCTTTGACCCTGGAAACTAGCCTATTGCAAATAGGTAGATGTAGGTAGCTAAGTATTGTTTACATTGTATATTTACATGTAAAATCATCTGTATTCCAACTACAGTCATAGATTTTTCTTTGTTATAGTGGTTGACTGGAAGGTCATAGGAATAAGTCCGCCATTGTACATTAATATTTAAGTTATTTTCTGTTGTTTTATACACAGAGATTGAGCTAAAGTAAGTTTGAGACTCCTTGTTATGACATATTAACTCGATTATTATATTTTATCATCATCATAATATCTTGTAAGTTACATTGTCAATCCACCAATTACACCCTGGTATTAGAGTTGTGCGTGACGTGGTTCCTTTAACGACCACCAGATGGCAGTCGGGATTAACGGTTTAACGTGCCGTTCGAAGCACGAAATCATCTTTATTTTCTGACAATCAGGTGATTCAAGCCTGCAATGGCCTAACCAAACTGGAAACAACTACATAAAGTGTGCTTCTCGTGGGAATCGAACCCGGGACCTCTGGCTCAAAGGTCTTAACCACTGGACCACAGAGGCAACATTTTATGACAAATACATAGATAGACTCTCAAGACACAGGACAATTTGTAAATACCATATTCCATACTGTCCTGACTGGTGATCGAACCCGGGACCTCATGAATAGCGGACTAGCTTGTTAACCATTATGCTATGGAGAAATTTCATTTACTTATATCTTTTCCCTGGTTTTAATAACTCGGTATTTAGTGGACTTGTTTATTACATAGGTCCCTTCAGTGGTGGACATTTGTACCAAGCTTCATACACTTTTGAACATTCTCCTTTAGGACTCGACTATTGTGAATATAGAATGTTACCTTCTGCATGGTTTCCATGAATTTGGACATTTTCTTATAACTGGACTTCTTGACGTCGAGCGACCGGTTTGGAGGACACAGCGGCATCAGGTGATTTCTGAAATTTTATCATTATAAATTAAAATAAAAAATTCATTGTTGGAGGGTAAATTTTAAAATGTATACTCATTAATATAGGTTTACACAAGCAGCAATTTGTAGATTTAAAAATTCTTTCTAAAGATATTTTAATTTTTTAAGAATTCCTCAAGTTTTATTTTAATTAAAATTTTAGTCATTAACGACTCTTAGTGCGGCTGTTAATTAGCTTCTGATAGGATATTGAAAGGTAAAAGAATTGTGTTTAGATTCTTATTTCGGCAATAATGTACAAGATCTAGAGCCCCATTTTTTTAAAAGTGTAGCTTACTGTGATTTTCGATTTTCATTCGACTAACCGATTTTGACTGAGTCGTCTTTTAAAAAATAAGGCTTCCAGTATTTAACTGAAATGTTCGATTCTTGTAACCCCATCTATTATCAGGTAGGAGAACTAATTCTTTTTTTAGGCCATGTCCACAAAAATATTAATAGAACTAACGTACAGAACGGACACTCTCACCCTCCCACCCGAAACAGATACCGCACCTCACCGCGATGATTAAGGGTAAAAATCGAGTGCAAACCAATGCAAGGATGACACTTCGACGCACGGCCGCGACTATTTATGACGCAGATACGATAAATAACCAAGCCTAGTAGTAACACACACATTAAGGCGAGCACGTACGCGACCAAGGTAACAGTAACAGGTATCGGGCTTGCCGCTTTTGTATGGAGTTTCCGAGGTGTATGAATGATTTTTCTATTTGCAAGTGAGTAAGGTACAAAAGGTGTTAGGTTGATACAACATAAGATCATCTTATTCAACTATATATAAATAGCATGCAAATATTTTGTCAAATAAGACATATTTTTTTATTACAAAAATTACAATGTCAGTATTTTCAAGTTAATCAACAGAACTATTAAATTGCTTATCATTTAAGAATTCATTAACTGTATAATATCTCTTTTCAATTAATATGTCAGAAATGCATTTATAAAATTTCTTAAATGGTAATGTTTTTACATTTAGGGGTAACTTATTATAAATTTTGAGACATGGGACCCTATATATAAAAAATAGGGTGCTAAAACTAGTCATTCTTTCCTTACTTATAGAAGAGGTTGGTCTTAAGCGGCAGTTCCACAGTCTTGGCGTCCAGCTTGATGAAGCACAGCACGCTCCACAGCAGCAGACCGTCCATGTCTGATGGGATGTCGTCTTCTATACACGATGACTCTGAAATACATTGGAGACAATAAATGATGTATCATGTACTATTTATACTGACCAATTAAGTTCACTTCCACTCACTTTCCTCGATATGCGCATCATGCCTATCTTAACGTATGGTGGACGGACATGGTCATTTACCGAAGCTTAACAGACCAGACTCAAGGTCTGCAGTGTGCCTATGTATGGGACGTATTTACGTAAACAAAAACTGCCATGCTGAAGTGGGACATGAAAGAAAGGTAGGCGAGATGGGACACCTTCTGGGTCAATAAGCTATACCAATAGATTATTTCAAAGTTTTTCGGAACCGCCTTTTGGCCTCTGAATTGGTTCCTAAATGGCAGATTATCATGGCCGGAATCATCATTATTATCAGACAATCAGATGATTCAAGCCATGTCCTTACCAAACTAGAAACAACGAAACAAAGTATGTGTTAGGGATCCTTCGATGACTATTTGTATAAATAAATAAAATAATGGACTGTACGTAAGAAATTATAATATTGGAAAACTATGGAGAACTATGCTATACAAACAAAGAGTGGCGTCGTTGTCGGTGCCCAAAAGCAAGTAAGTCTTTCAAAAATACCACCGACCACCGTTATTCCTCCTACGTCCGACCAATCCACACGCCGCTGCCTCCCGCACGTCTTGCTCGCCCCTCCGTCGCCTGGCCGACCGGAGCGCTTCCAATGGGAATCAAACCCACGACCTTCGGGTCTACGGCTATTGCCTTAAAAATGGACCACACGGGCAGTTTACAATTATTTACAATATACACAATTTACAAACTCGAGTAGGTATTAGCCTGCCACACAAGCTTAATACCTATAATTGGGTATTCTACTCAATAAGCAAATTATAAGCCTTTGAAATTCGGCAGAGGGGGAAACTGTGAAAATACAAGAAAAGGATGGATGTGTGCAGTGACGTCACTGCCACTCGGTTTCGTGCGTACAAAAGAGATAGCAAGACGCCACCACGCTCCCATTTTTCTTCTTGAAAAAACTTTAAAATCTAATTACTGGCTTAATTAACAACCAATTTTGTTGTTGTTTTCAGAATCGGTTACTTTTTAGTGTACATATTGTTTTGTATGCAAATATTGCCCAAGTATGGATACAGTCAAGTAGCCTATTATTACTAATATATACCACAGAATCTATGGGATGGGATGACGACCTGAAGCTTACACGTAGGAAATCACCAGTGGCACAAAACAGAACACAGTGGAAAATGTAGGAGGCCTATGCCAAAAGGTACTCTGAACTGAGAGACATTTTATAAATATAAAAAAGAAGAAAAAAATTGGGCTTAATAAAATAAAATATATACCACAGAATCAGAAGGAATAACCATGAAATTACCTGTAACCATAGTGTCATCAGGGTCTTCGGCCTGTGTGTCTGCTTGTGGCGTGTCTGTCGGCGTGTCTGCTATCATTTTTGGCTCGTTGACGGCTGGAACGGGCTCTGGGACTCTTTTACCCAGGGCCGGCCATTCTTCTTTCACACTGAGCTGAAACAGATCATTATCTGACTGATTTCTTACGTTTTCACGATTGTTTAAATTGTAATAATAACAGATCAGTATTTAATTTAAAGATTTTTTATTTTGAAGCTCCCCATACATCTAATTCTTTTTCTTAGGCATTGTACCCCATGGCCGAGTGGTCCAATTGCCTTTCCACTGCTGGACATAGGCCTGCCCTAATGATTTTGGAAGCAACTTGTATCTAGCACCTTTTCAGGCCATCCGGTCAGTGAATGAATGAATAAAAAAAAAGCAATGCACTTGCTGGTTTGTGACCGCCATTTGAGAACTTTTCTGCCCCAATTGGCCATTAGTTCTTCGCTTTATGTGCCCTGCTCACAGCCAAATTATCATTATTATTTCAAATCAAATCAAATCAATCAATCATTTACCTGGTTAATATCTGCAGCAAGATCGATAGTGGGGTCTCCATTCCCATATGTGGGGAGCCCAAGTTTGGGGCGTTCCAGCTTGCTCAGTTTGGGGTCTTTGCAGAGCTGGTCACCGATCACTTGGATGGCTTCTAGGCATGTACCTCTGGAGATATTGAAAAAAATCTGCTAATAATACAATGTGTTTTTTTTAATGAGGCTTCTGTCACACATCGTGAGGTAACAGTACATAGTTAAAAGAATAGATTTTAACTAGCACAAAGAAAAATAAGGTCATACGCCTCTGTCTTGGTGTCAGATCACTTCACAAGTGGCTTGAATAATGGCTACTGTACTTTGGAGCCTTCTGTCTTTGTCAATGAGTTGATTCAAGCCTTTTTATTCATCCTAGCGCCTTGCCAGTTGCATTGTTATCTGCTTTGGAGCCAAGGGTGTGCTTTTAGCCAGTTCTTTGACATCCTTGCCAGTATATAAATAAATAAATAATAAATTCGTGAAAAAACTATACTCTGGCCAAGTCTGGCCAGTGTGGCCTGGAGTGTTATTTTTGAAAAGTGTGACACACACAATTTTGGTTAGTCGAATGACTTTCAATCAATATTTTATGATTTTCATTTGTCATAATCGGTGAGTGATCGATTTTCATTCAACATACTAGTCATTTATGAGACATTTGTACATTAACTGTCATCTCTGTTATGTCCCAAACTCTGGCAATAAAATATTTTTATCTTATCTTATCATCTTATATTACAAAAATTATGTTCCAGGCTAACTAATTGAAAATTTCAATTTTGCAATACATGAGCATGACGGACAAATCAACAGTAGGCAAAAAGAGAATAGTCATGATAATGATGAAACTTACGCAGCTCTAAGCAACATGTCCCCACTGGACATGGCCGCTCGTCCAACAATTGCGGCTGCAGCATTATCTGTGGTGTTGGCTGCGACTATAGCGCCCTGGCGGAACTGGGGGAAACCGATCCCACCAGCCGGGAGTGTCACTCCGGGCAAGTATACAGATGCACCTCCCAGTACCTGTCAAAATTAATTTATCACAGTTTGTGTTACCTGAAATGAGAACCGGTAAATATTTAGAACCAAAATTCATCTAAAATAATTCTTAATTTAGAAACAAAAAACTTTGATCTGGTAAAAAGAGGAAGATTTTATAGGATTATGATAGGAAAAAGTGGTTGATTTTGTTAACTAGACTGAAGCTTTCTATCAAAAACAATAGTAAAAAGTATGGATTACTAGCTGTTTCCCGCAGCTCTGCCTGCGTCAAAAAGTAGCCCATGTTTGACTACAGGTCTTCAACTATATTCATACCAAATTTTATCAAAATCCATTCAGCGGTTTGGCCGTGAAAGTGTAACAGACAGACAGACAGGCAGACAGACTTTTGCATTTATAATATTAGTATGGAGTATGGATATAGACCTAAAAATTCAATAACTCGATCTTTAAGGGCGATTAACTCGTAAACGTTCGTAGGAAAAATATTTATTTAATAAAAGAAACTTATATTAATGTCTACTATTACATAGATATTCACAATAAAAAAACTGGTCTTATATAGACCCCAAAATTTTCATCCTTGCACACCCTTTGCTACACTCTGACCGAATCTTGTAAGAATGTGGATAAGTCCATTGAGAAATTACTTTTACAAACCTTTGGCACAACCGGTGAATGTACAGTTATAGTGGGTACCATATCCGGTATCTTCCACATAGCGCATGTAGTCGGCACTAGCTGTTCTGCCATCTCAATCAACATAGGAACACCGTCCACAGTAAAAACGCCGACCATATCCCCCGAGTGAAGAGTCAACTTCATGCAAATAGTACTCGACTTCACTGGCATTAACTCCTTAACTTTTTCTTCAGAGAGATTCGGAAACTCATCCTTTATCCTCAGAGCAAGATGTTTCCTACAACAAACAACACAAATAATCACAATTTATACAAATGTGACACGATATAATAAACGAGAGAAAAATGGCGCACTTTTCGGAATTCTTCAATGTACTGTTGGATTTCAGCTTGTAGGCTTTAGAAAACATTGTGATGGTTCTTCAGCAGTTGAGAATTTGAGTTATTTTGTGTTTTTTTAACTAAAATAAAAATCCACTTCATCACATGCTTTGCGCGGAATTGTAAAACAGAATTAAGAAAACGAAACTGACATTGACATTTAAATTCCAATTGAGATTGAATGACATTGACGCTGGGGTCATTAATGGCTGGTTTACACACGATCCAGTGCGGCGATCCAGTGCTTTCACGGACACCAAATCCACCCCAACACGCAAACAATTTACTCACACATATAAATAATTGTTTGTATGTGTGTGTCCGTGAAAGCACTGGATCGCCGTACTTGATCGTGTTCACAATTCATTGCTGGCAATCTAGTGCTGGATCGGGCCCAGCCGATCCAGTAAAATTTTGCGCCGATCCAGCACGGACTTGCGGCGATCTTGAAACTGTTTAATGGATTGGCTTTGGCGGCGGCCGCGCCGCGCCGGGCTTGAATCCAGTAGACATTTGCTTTGTTGAGGTGACATACTGTTCGTCGCAATTAAGAGTATAACGCGACACTTACTTATAGAAAAATAAAATAAATATCTTAAAAAACTATGTCTGAAAAAATAGTATTTTTGTGACATATTTTAATGTATAAAGCGAATTTAAAACGAAGAGTAATTTTAGATGATTCTTTGGAGCACGGCGGGAGCGATGGTGTTATGCACGACCGCCGCAAAGGGAAGTACTTCCCGCCAGGCGTGGTGTTATGCCTGGGGAACCGCGGCTGCGGCGATATTTTGTCGGAGGTTGTATATATGCTCCAATTCTTACAAACTCTGATATCGCGTTTCAGTCCTCCGTACTAGTTAGGTTTCTTGTATGAGAATTTCGAATTAATCGCTTTTAGCGCCATCTGTTGCGTTGAGTTGTAACTATTTACTGTGCGATTGTGTCGCCACAATTCTGTTGATCGCCGCAACTGCGTGTATTTTTTAAATGATTAGCCTGTGTGTTTTTTTTCTCATTTATTTGTTTCAAAAGTGAAAAGATAAACTGTCCCAAATCAAAATGACCGGCAAAATGTTTACGTTCACTGAGCCGGACTCTTTTCTGGAGCCCTATTTTTGAAAAATGTGACGCACGCAAAGTCGGCCAGTCGACTAATTTTTGGTAGAACACGAATGATTTTTGTTCGATATCGAACGATTTTCATTCGATATATGTCACACTTTCAAAGATAGCACTCCTGAATTTTGAAATGTATGACATATAAGTCACATGAAAATCGAACGAAAATTTGTCGTTATTTATTCAACAAAAATAATTCGAGTCGCAAGTATTTTGACATGAAGACCGCGTCACGCCATGTCATTGGCGGTGGAGACGAGGTCGGGAGACACCCTGCGATGTCGCGTACTAAGCGTCTGCGTATTTGGCTTGACATGTACTGTTTTGGTTTTCAACTTTTCAGTAATTCTATGTTGTGAGCTTGTCTTCTTCAAGCGTGTTTTTCAGTTCCACTCTACGCTTCAATGTTCAGGAGCTCTATTTTTAAAATGTATGACATTCATGTCGAACGGAACTAGTTCGATATGAAACAAAAATCCTTCGAAATCGAACGATAATTTTGTAATAGTATTTGTGTATGTATGTTTATATTATAAGGATTTTATAATAGTTTTACCTAGGTAATTAGGTATAGTCTTCACTTTTCCTTTTTTTTTGTACACGCTAATTACCCTTTTCTTGTCATTTCCTCTCTTGGGTCTGCTGGAAGAAATTTCTTTAGAAATAAGTAGCTCCCTTGTACTTTCTTTTCTCTTATGTATAATCCTTTACATTTTATAGTGTACGTGAATAAAGTAAATAAATAAATAAATAAATGAAAATTACTTATTCTAAAGAACAAAAAATATCCAATTCGCCGATTTTGCGTGAGTGCACTCCAATAGTTCAATTTTTGTAAAAACATTATGATCTTTCAAGCTGCCTATATATAGGTCAGCCTACCAACTGTCGGGATCACGTGCCCTCCGAAGCACGGAGGACCTCAAGATAGATGAGACAAGACACATTCTTGGCTAGCACGATCATCATGAAACATAGAATTATTAATAGTACTAACGTAAGAGAAGTACAGATAGGTACGTGATTAATAATCGATTCATTACTATGTTGTTTATATTGCAAATATTTTCATAAGTACTTAGTAAACAAAATCCCACACGGAGCGCGCGCGGGCGGCGATCCAGGAATTGTTTTAATTAGTGTACAGATTATGATAGCAACCAGTTGTTATAAATAATGGCCATAAAGTGACACTTGGCGCCCACACTACGACAAACTGCGACGTATTCTTTATGTCACGTGTTTAGATTGTTTACTTACAATTACTTGACATCTGTTAAAGTTGTTGCAGGCATATAACCTTTTTTTGTCTGGACCTAAATTTTAAGCTACAGAGAGCTTTTAAAATTACAGTGTGACAGTTTGAGACGAGGGCTTTTGTCACTCAGCCTTTTAGGCAAAACACGAGGGGCTCTCAGTTGAACGAACCTCGGCCATGGGCTTTGCCTTTGCGCAATGCGAGCAATGCAAACTCGCGAGCGGTAGCAAACGCCCAATCAATCAATCAATCAATCAACTATATTGCGTATTATGGGTGTACAATGATGTTATACATATATAGCAATTACAAGATCTTAGACCACAAACAGCCGTACGGCATGCAACATGTTTGTCCTATTGGACAGCATTTTCAATGTCCTAAGGGCCCGACACTATAAAGGCCTATGAAGGGTCTATTAAGAGCCAATTGGTGGATCCCGGGTCTTCAATTATACTATACTTAATTTCATCAAAATCCGTTCAGCGGTTTGACCGTGAAAGCGTTGCAGACAGACAGAAAGACAAACACACGCGCACTTATAATATTAGTATGGATGATGAAAAAAATTTCGATGGCACCTACTTTATTTTTATTTCAAACGGTGTAATATTATATTAGACCATAAACTATCATAAACGATTTACGGAAAAAAAGAGGTCTCTCTTCAGCAATTTTGTCCACAAAAATATCCAGAATAAAGTAAGACAGCTTGCTAAGTAAACTGTCCCACTTGCGTTGTCGACTTGAAAACGGGACAAACGTGCCATTCATCCGATGTTGGCGGGAAAACTTGCTTTTTAGGAAAAGGGTTAAGGGGCGACCTGTTTCTTGAGGCTGTCGATGCGGGGTGGTCAGTAGGTAGTGAGGGTTGACGCCTGCCGTTTACGTATTACTTGTTGTAATGTTATATGTATGTAACTACTTTAACTGGGAAGGGCGAGGGAAGTCTGTAAGGATCGTAGCAAATGGAAATCCGTAGTCTCTGCCTACCACGGAGGGAAAAAGGCGTGATGGTATGTATGTATGTATCTGTTTTAACTGTATTTTTTGGCAAATATTTGATTTCATTTAAAGATTTCAAGGCACGTTAGTGATTCTATACTTTCTATTTATGACTCATATTATGTCGAATGAAACTCATGTCAAGTCTTACGTATTTTGCGTACCACAGGATATTCAATTCAGATATATATAAAAAAATAATCTTGGACTTTTCGCTAGGCTCTGAAGCGCAGGCAGAGGAAGCTACTGGGAAACACGCTGGAACGAAGAAGGTTCTTTGATTATTGATCCGAACGTCTGTTCCATGTTTTGCCTGCACTTTAGTGAAATTTAAGATCTTAGCTAGATAATTAGATCTGAAGTGCTATTTTTGAAAAGTGTGCCCCATAAAAAATCAGCGACACGAATGATTTTGTTCGACATATAAGTCATTCATTTCAAAAATATTCCTGTATTGGTTAATTCAATGAAGCGACTGCGACGTGTCTGGTTTCCGTTTAACAATGGTTACGGAATACCTTTCTTGTATTTCAAACTAGCGGCCCGTCCCGGCTTCGCCCGGGCCTATAGCCTTCCTCGATAATAGGCTATGCAACACTGAAAGCAATTTTCGAATAGGACCAGCAGCCTTATTTTTAATGCGTGACTCACGCGAAATCGGCGAGTCGAATAATTTTTGTTCGATATCGAGAGATTTTCGTTCGTTAACGAAGGATTTTTGTTCGATATATATTTGTCATACATTTAAAAAAAAGGGCTCCTAACATTAGTGCGTTCAAACAAACTCTTCAGTTTTATAATATTACCTTTTAGCTTGATAACAGGCTAGTTTCTTAAAAAAATATAATTAGTCCGTCGGTTAGATAATCAAAAAATATTGGAGACATATTTTTTCTTTTAAAAATTAAACAAAGAATGGTAAAAGATATGGCGCGTTAAACTTCAGTGTGACGTCTCAGTGTGCTACACTTTTTCGCAATATGTGACGTCACGAGCCCCCACTCCTAAACTTTGATGCGTTATATCTTTTTAATTTATCGCTCAACTGACAAATTAAAAAAATACGTCACTAATATATTTTGATTCCCTAAATGACGGACTAATTTTAATGTTAGTCTTTTTACCCTGGAAACTAGCCTATTGCCGCCCCTACAAAATATCGGGAGCACTGCACGGGAAGGCGGGAATGCGGGACGCTCGACAGCTGCATTGCGGTTCGGAGTCGGCAGGCGCTGCAGGCATCGCTAAATTATGAAGAGGTGATTTGACGGCGAGCCAAATTCATATTGAATCTCCATTATGCACAAGTTTTTCTGTTTCCGTTTTTTGATTGGACATCCGTTCAGGCAAAGCCTTAAAAAATAGTAAATGTAAACGACAATAGAATGAAAATAGGTTTTAGATCAGTCATGGTTCGATTCCCAATGGAATTTTTGTTAAGTGGTTTCCAGTTTGGTTAAGAAATGCCAGGCTTGAATCATCTGATTGTCTCATAAAAACGATGATTCCGTGCTTTGGAAGGTACGTTTAGTCGTTGGTGTCGGCTGCCATTTGGTGGTTGTTAAAAGCTTTAAACAATGTCAGAGGGTCGAAAGGGGATTTAAAAAATCTTTGGAGTGCTATTTTTGAAAAGTTGGACTCATGCAAAATCGTAAGTCAAATGATTCTCATTCGTTGTAAAATTTGAATAGGCTAGTTTCCAGGGTCAAAAGACTATCATTAAAATTAGTCCGTCATTTAGGGAATCAAAATATATTAGTGACGTATTTATTCTTTTGTCAATTGAGCGATAAATTAAAAAGATATAACGCATCAAAGTTTAGGAGTGGGGGCTCGTGACGTCACATATTGCGAAAAAGTATAGCACACTGTGACGTCACACGTAACTTTAACGCGCCATATCTTTACCATTCTTTGTTTAATTTTCAAAAGAAAAAATAAGTCTCCAATATTTTTTGATTATCTAACTGACGGACTAATTATATTTTTTAGGAAACTAGCCTATTGTTGCCATATCGAATAATTTTTGTTGGTCATTATCGTCAAGTCGATCGATTTACATTCTACATATGAGTCATACATTTCAAAAATAGAGTTCCTCACACCAGAATGTACAGGGTCGATTGACCATGTATTACTCGATATTAATGAATGTCAAACGACAATAGATGCTTCCAGAAAGAGCTACTCTCTACACTTGCAGTCGAAGATTTCTTGTCAATCGGTCAAAATTTCAAGTAATTTTAAAGAAGTTAGCAAGAACCACATGTGGCCATATGGGATGACAAGCAGGCGGAAGTCCGGTGGTGGCGTGTGGCCCGCACACCTGTTGGGGTGGAAGAGGGTCGGCATTTGTTTAGGGTGTTGTGAGTACGATTTTATTAGTAGGTAATACCTACTTTAACTGATTCTTTATTCAATTAACTGAAGTATAAATATGTGAGCAGAAAGTTTTTTTAAGAACTTAACATCCCAATGCACTTTTTTGTAGCTTAACACCTCAAAACACTTTGACTTTGTTGCTTACAGGAGTGCTATTTTTGAAAAGTGTGACTTAGGCAAAATCATTTTCATTTTCATCATTTCATTCGACATATATGTCATACACTCCAAAAATAAGGCTGTAGAAAGCCTCCTCGATACAAGCTTGCCTGGTGAGGAAGTCACAGTGTAGCTGTTGTTATAACTCTTCTGCAGTATATATTTGTTTAATTTACTTGTCATTAACTAATTGAATGTACCCATGGACTTAATGAAATTAATGATATAATAAATAAATTAATGAAATTAAGTCCATGAATGTCCCTGAATATGTTTAGCAGTAAATAATTTTTATTCATTAAATTTCAATGTATTTTTGTTGCATAATTATAACCGTAATGATAACAGGGTCGGCAACGAGCTCGGGACATCTCCGGTGCTGCAGGCGTGCATAGGCTACGGTAACCACTTACCATCAGGTGGGCCGTACGCCTGTTTGCCTACTTAGTTGTATAAAAAACCGTAGATTTTGGATACCAATGAAGAGAGTGAGATGAAGAAATTTTGGGGCCAAAAATACGACGCTTAATTTTTTTCTACAATAATATACGTAAATGAAATGAAATGAAATACGTAAGTCTACTTACTCGTTCATGGTCCTCAATATGGAGACACTGGTTATTTATTATACACTAGCTGTTTCCCGCAGCTCCGCCTGCAGCAAAAATTACCCTTTGTTTGAACCCGGGTCTTCAACTATATTCATACCAAAATTCATTAAAATCCGTTCAGCGGTTTGGCCGTGAAAGCGTAACAGACAGACAGACTTTCGCATTCATAATATTAGTATGGATATACAGGGAAATTAGTAAAATATCCAGGAAGCCAAGTTTTTGCATGAGTCAAACTTTTCAAAAATAGCACTGATGCGTGTCGCGTGTAGAAATGGGCAGCGGGAAGAAATTCAAGAGGGAAATAATAAAATGCAAGGGGAAGAAAAGGGAAAAATAATTAATTCCCATTTTGCCCGGGAATTTTTAAAATTTCCGGGAGTAAATGGGAAATTTTCCGGGAAGGCGCCCATATATAGTTGCGTGGCAGGTACTTTTAAAATTAATAAGCTCGTTGATGTCTTTTGTTTGCGTCGATTAGTTTCATTTTGTTTAGTTATAAAAAAGCTGCTATTAATTAATAATCATTAAGTATATTATTTTATACTTAGATCAGAGAACCATAACAGGTAATTTCCTCTAGAGTAATTAGATAGACGTCCGTTCATAAAAAAATATTGCCAAATCGTCTCCGAAAACTTGACCGACTGCTTCGTCCAATCGATCGAATCGTCCGATTTCAACTGGAATCATAATTTTTTATCATTATATAAAACCTCTTTATGTACTGAACCTACATTCAAATTCATCCTAGCTCTTTCGCGGTTGCCAAAATATAATACCATCCACTAAGTTTTCCAAATTAGGGATCTATCCATCGATGAAAAAAAGCTTAACAAACCGGTAATCCGCTAAAATGACACAGGAGTCCTATTTTTGAAAATGTACTTATAATTCTCATGTCGATCGAAAATCATTTTTTTTTATACAACTAAGTAAGCAAACAGGCGTACGGCCCACCTGATGGTAAGTGGTTACCGTAACCTATGAACGCCTGCAACACCGGAGATGTCACGAGCGCTGCCGACCTTAAAGGATTTTTTTCACTCCCTAGTTTTATTTTGTCACTCGTGTGACTTGGTACATGAAGACAGACCCAGCATTATTCGGAATCGTGACGACGTAAACACGGACTACAATGCAGGGGAATACAATAGCGGCATGGCGCCGTCACATGAGTAAATAGTGATACGGAGAGAGTTTCATATAATAAGATCGGTAAATGTGCCTCCGTGGTCCAGCGTTTACCTTAGAACCGGAGCACAGAGTACATTAATATATACTGAAAAAGAGACCTCTCCTGAGGTCGTGGGTTCGATTCCCATGGCAAGCATACTTTGTTCAGTTGTTCGAGTTTGTTTAGGACATTACAGGCTTAAATCACCTGATTGTACGGTTAATAATGACGTTGAGGAGCTCGTTAGTCGAACGCGACTCGCGTATCCGTAGCGAATGCGCGTGTCAAGCGACGGCGTGACGCGATCACTATTGGATTGGTCGCTATTTAGTAGCATTTTCTATCTTAAACTCCTCCGTGCTTCGGAAGGCACGTTAAGCCGTTGGTCACAGTTGTTATCGATATATCAGTCTTGAGACTGTGCCAGATTCAGCCTGAAAAATTCTGGCAGTGTTGGCCACTTACACACCTCGGGTCATGTTCCTGTTGGCCTGGTTTCCCTGTAAAAAGGGTTACGGAGGTCAGATGACAGTCGCTCCATTTATTATAATGGAGCGACTGCCATCTGACCAGTTCCGCCAAATCTAGGACCATGACTTACAGCGTACCCTAGGCTCCGGAGCATAAGCTGACGACGCAACTAGGTATACGCGCTAGGATGATGACGTTAATAATGATGATTCCAAGCTTCGGACTTAAAATGTTGTAATTCACCAGTAGCTGATATTGTTGATTTTAATTAAGATGTAACATTCTAATTTATTGAAGAGGGAAATAAATCAATTTTATTATTATTATTTATTTATTTGTTTGAGTCCTCTGTACCTTTACTCACTCATGTGGGGTCGTGGGATCGAGTCGAACCCACGTCATTGTGCAGTCGTTGCAAGTTGAAGTTCACATAACACGGCGCGACGTGAACATCCAGATCATAACATGAGCATTCTGTTATCAATGTCATAATCCCACGACTTCGTTTATCTTTAGATTTACACAATCTCGTCATCATTAAAAAATTAAATTACCATCGAATAAAGATTTTATTCCGATATATAGATATAGTCCGAAGAGAGGGAGAGGGCACGACAACCCTAAAGTCTGGTACCTACTCTATCACCGGGAGGGAGACTTGAGGAAGTCCCAGCATGGTGTCGGGTTCCTCGTTCACAGGTCCCTCATAAACAACGTCGAAACCATCGAGAGTGTTTCCGGTAGGGTAATATACCTGATACTCAGAGTATCAAAGAGATACTCCTTGAAGGTTATACAGGTATATATGCCGACTGGAAAATACTCAGATGAAGAGGTGGAAGCGGTGTATGAGGACATTAGTAGAGCCATACACGCTTCCAAAACCTACTTTACGGTGGTTATGGGGGATTTTAACGCAAGACTCGGCGGTCGAAGCGGTGGAGAGCTCAGGGTGGGACGGTTTGGATATGGGCAGCGAAACGAGCGAGGCCATATGCTGGCTGGCTTTTTGGAGAAAGAGGGACTCTTCGCGATGAACTCTTTCTTCAAGAAGCCACCGCAAAGAAAGTGGACCTGGCTAGGGCCCACTAAGAAGAGCCAAGGTCCAATAAAACAGGAGATAGACTTCATCTTGTCGACGAGGAGAGAGATATTCAACGATGTCTCTGTGATCAGCAAGATTAAAATCGGTAGCGATCACCGGATTGTAAGGGGCATCTTGAACATCGATCTCAGACGAGAGAGAACTCGCTTGATGGGGTCTATACTCCGACCTTCGCAAGCCTATATCCAAAGCCAAGAGTCTTTCCAGCTAGAGCTCTCAAATCGCTTTGCATGCCTTGAGGATTGCGTTTCCGTGGACGAGATTAATAACGGATTTGTAGAAGTTGTCCAGGCGGTGGGAAAGAAGATCTTCAAATCCCGCCCCAAAAATAAACCACAAAAACTCTCACCTCAGACCCTGGATCTGATGGCTAAGCGACGGTCCATGATGCTGCAGACCTCCGAAGACGCCGACGTCTACCGGCAGCTCAATAGACAAATCCGGAAATCTTTGCGGAACGATACTCGCTCCTTCAATACAGAACGTATTAAGGAGACGATAGAGCAAAACAAAGGCTCCAAAGTGTTCGCAAAGGTGGAGTCTATTGGGCAGAGCCGACTGACCAAGCTGAAGACGGAGGACGGCAACGTGGTATCGACGAGAGCCGAGGTGCTGAGGGAGATCGAGAGGTTTTACGGACAACTCTACACTTCAGTAGCCAAACCCGTTGAAAGCTTGGCCAAAGACCCAAGAGCCAAGCTTACCCGACACTATACGGAAGATATCCCGGACATCAGCCTGTACGAGATTAGGATTGCCCTTAAACAGCTCAAGAACAACAAGGCGCCGGGCGAAGACGGAATCACAGCAGAGCTTCTGAAAGCGGGCGGAACGCCGGTACTGAAAATCCTTCAGAAGCTCTTTAATTCCGTTTTGCTCGAGGGCGTGACGCCAGAGGCGTGGAACAGGGGCGTGGTGGTTTTGTTCCTCAAAAAAGGTGACAATACCCTATTGAAGAACTATAGACCCATCACGCTCCTGAGCCACATCTATAAGCTGTTTTCGAGGGTAATCACGAATCGTCTCGCGACGTCCTCCCGAACAAGCCGGTTTCCGAAAAGGATTTAGTACCATAGACCACATCCATACGCTTCGGCAGGTTATACAGAAGGCCAAAGAGTATAACCGGCCACTATGCCTAGCGTTTGTGGACTATGAGAAGGCCTTCGATTTGATCGAAATGTGGGCGGTGCTTCAGTCTCTCCAGCGGTGCCGCATAGACTATCGGTACATCGAAGTGTTGAAGTGTTTATACAGCAACGCCACCATGTCAGTCCGAGTACAGGAGCAGAGCACGGGGGCTATTCCATTGCAGAGAGGTGTAAGACAGGGAGACGTCATTTCTCCGAAACTGTTTACCGCTGCTCTGGAAGATGCCTTCAAACTCCTGGAATGGGAAGGACTTGGCATCAACATCAATGGCGAGTATATCACTCACCTTCGTTTTGCCGACGATATCGTGGTCATTGCGGAATCGCTGGAGGACTTAAGTACCATGCTCAGCGACCTCAACGTGGTCTCCCAACAGGTGGGCCTTAAAATGAACATGGACAAAACCAAGGCAATGTGTAATGTCCATGTTACGCCATCACCGGTTTCAGTCGGGAACCACACCCTTGAAGTTGTAGACCAGTATGTCTACCTGGGTCAGATGATCCAGGCTGGCAACTCCAGCTTCGAGGACGAGGTCTTTCGTCGAATCCGACTCGGATGGGCGGCGTTCGGGAAGCTACGTAGCGTCTTCTCGTCTAAAATACCTCAGTCCCTTAAAACTAAGGTATTCGACCAGTGTGTGTTACCAGTGATGACATACGGGTCCGAAACGTGGTCTTTGACTATGGGCCTCATAAGAAAGCTCAAGGTCGCCCAGAGAGCTATGGAGAGGGCGATGCTCGGTGTTTCCCTACGAGATCGAATCAGAAATGAAGAGATCCGTAGGAGAACAAAAGTCACCGACATAGCCCAGCGGATTAGTTCTTTGAAGTGGCAGTGGGCGGGGCACATAGCGCGGAGAACCGATGGCCGATGGGGCAGAAAGGTTCTCGAATGGCGACCACGTACCGGTAAGCGAACACATTGGACACACGGTTGGACATCCACCGACCAGATGGTCAGATGACCTGAAAAGGGTCGCAGGCAGACGCTGGATGCAGACTGCTGCCAACCGATCATTTTGGAAATCATTGGGAGAGGCCTATGTCCAGCAGTGGACTGACTGCGGCTGAAATGATGATGATGATGAAAGATTTTATTTAACATGAGCGAGTGTGTTTAGATATATTTTTAGCTGCTTACGCCTCAGAGGTAACCACTAGCAACCATATAGGATTGATTGATCGTGTGCCAAACTCGATATGGATGGCTTGAGCGTACACTAAGGGTACGCTTTGATCACAGTTCTAAAAGTCTTTGGAGATACGGCGGGAGTGATTTGGTATGCTCGACAGCCGCAAAGGGAAGATCTTCCCGCCAGGCGTGGTGGTATGCCTAGGGAATAGCGGCTCCTTTGATGTTCACTCGGAGGTTGTATTTATTGCTCCAATCAGTAGAAACTTCGATAGCGCGATTTAGACTCTCCATAGTAATTAGGTGGATTTGTATGGAGGCTTGACATTATTTTCCGTTCGTCGATGGCGCTTAACCCATCTGTTGCGTAGTGGAGTAATCATAGTCGCCACAAGTCAAAATACTTTTTCTAAATTATATATTAAAAAAAAGGTTTTTGTACTTAAGCACTACTGGCGTTAGTTCTAGATACATTCTGTGATGCTTAGTATCACAAGCAAAGAAAACTGAAGTCTGACATACGTAAAAATATTTTCTAACCGGTCAAAATTAGCTTTGCCGTAGTCGGGTAAAATCTAAAAACCTTTTGACTGGGAAATCCACGTGAAATCAGACCAATACGAAATGAAACCAAATGATGGGAAAATCAGACAGTATATCGCGTCTGATTTTACCATCCTACTTAAATAAGTACAAAAATGCAATATTATTTAATGCACCAAAAAAAGAAAAATATTATAGACAAAAGTTAACAGAAAAATACAGTGAGACATTAAGGATCCTATCTGTATTACCATCATCATCATTTCAGCCGCAGTCAGTCCACTGCTGGAATGATTTCCAAAATGATCGGTTGGCAGCAGGCTGCATCCAGCGTTTGCAGGTGCAAACGCTGGAAACACAAAGGTGTGCAGCTTTTCAGGTCATCTGACCATCTGGTCGGCGGATGTCCAACGCTGCGTTTACCGGTACGCGGTCGTCATTCGAGAACCTTTCTGCCCCATCGGCCATCGGTTCTCCGCGCTATGTGCCCCGCCAACTGTCACTTCAAAGAACTAATCCGCTGTATTACCATAGTAGGTGGCTTTCTACGAAACCCATACACAGCATTTGGACTGAGTGGCCTGTTCTTAAGTTCGTACACTTCTAAGCCCGTGCATTGCCCTCGCGGTAAAGTAAGGAGTGGACATAGATATCCCAACCGCAATGATTAGCATGAGAACTTCATTTGTGGGGGATATAGCTCATACAGCAGGATATCCTTCCTGCAACCATTCGCAACCGCAAGCAGAAAAGCAACTACATGGTAAAGTAAGTTTTGTGATGTTCAAAATAAAGCCTTCCAACTGGAAGAAAACATTATACTATTTGTACATATAGTAATTTAATACATTAAATTACAGTAAGCGATACTAAACTGCTTTCTGTGGTTATTATAATATTATTAATTGTACGAGCTACGTACATAGAAAATGACCCAAAAAGCATTAAGCTGACAGCGCGACAATCTCGCTGTCCACTTGTTCATATATTTAAGTATATAGTTTAGTACCAATAAAGAAGCCGTACAATTAACATCGTCTTATCATTTACATCATTGCGGTACTCGTTATCATAGCATCTACGGTGTGTGGTCACGGATCATACATCATTGGTCCTTCGAGTTTTCAAAGGGATCAAAGTCGCGTGTGTCGAAATATCGGGAGTGTTACTGATACGTGTCTGACTCATACCAGTGTCGGTCATTGAACGCGCGCGCGATCCCGAACCAACAGCGAGGAGACACAGCAAGCAGCAGTGTGCCGAGCTATCAAAGCAGCAACATCTCAGCATAAAGATATCAATCAATCATCTATCAAGTAAGATCTTTCCTTTTTTATCATAATGGAGGATCTCTTAGCAAACCAGTCCCAGATCATTGCGGGCATGAATCAGCTCCTGTCCAATTTCAAAAAAGATGGGCAAGAGCGTAAAACTATCGATTACATCAAAAGACGTATTGAAACACTGGACTCCTATTGGCAGGAGTTCCAAGTTAATCATTTGCAGTTGTGTGGCTTAGGTGATAAAACTGGGGATTATTTTGTTGGCGATCATTACAATAAAACAAATGAATTTTATCAATCAGCTCGTGATTACATTTTACAAAAATCAACACCAATTTTAAAACCAGCCACTCAATTACCAAGAACTTCCAGCATAGCAGACATCAGCAGCCCTGGGGAAGGAGGCCCCAAGGACATCAAGACACCTTCGGTAAGCAGCATTCCTAAAATATCGCAGGGCACGAATAGCAAACTAGACGAATTGCTACGAAAACAGGCTAGCAATTTTAAAGCATTCTCGCGTACGGTTTCTAATATAAACATTGAATTAATCACGGAACAGTGGGAATTCCAGGATGTATTAAAATCATTAGAGGCTAGGTGGTCGGCTATTGACAGCCTTCATTGGGAACTGGACAGCCAATTCAATGGGGAAAATGACATTTATGATCAGACATTTTCCGCTAACGAAGCAACATATCATCGTATCAAAAAACAGCTCAATAGCAAATGGTGGTCAGTTTCTTATAGAGAAAAATCAACCCCTAAAATCGACGTCCCGGTTTTCCACGGCAACTATCATAACTGGGTTTCTTTCAAAGATATTTTCACAGAAACCATTCATAACAACCCTTCCTTATCAAACGCGCAGAAAATGCAATTTTTGAAAACCAAGGTTAAGGGAGAAGCAGAACGTTTAATTCAGCATTTGCCGATTAGTTCGGAAAATTACGCCATCAGTTGGGAAATTTTAAATCATCGTTATAATAATATCAAACTCATCTTTTCATCTTATGCCAACATGTTCTTGAATTTACCAGCAATGCAACAAGCAACTGTGAATCATATAAAACGCATTCATGACACCACTCAGGAGAGTCTGAACGCAATCAGGAACCTAGGCGTGGATGTGAGTTCCTGGGATCCGCTATTAGTTCACATTTTGACTCAGAAATTGGATACCGAAACTCACAACGATTATTTATCATCTCTCAAGCAGCCGAGAGAACTCCCTAGTTTATCAGAGTTCCTAAATTACCTCGAAGGGAAGTTCACTAGTATGGAGGCTTCCAGACGTAAACAAGATAGCACCCCTCAAAAATCATCTTCATCCAATTATCAATCAGGATCAAATCAAAAATCTAATCATTACAAGCCATCATTTTCGAGCAACAAAGTTACTGTACAATCAGTTAGCAACAAAAATTTTAGATCAAACAAGGTACAATGTCCAAATTGCAAAAACGATCACATATTATTTCACTGCACTCAGTTCATCGACATGTCACCTAATAACAAAATGCAACTTATCAAAAAATTAAAGGTATGCGAAAACTGATAACGGCAACAAATGTTTTTCTAATAAACGTTGTCGCGAGTGCAATGGATGTCACAATAGTTTATTGCACGATGCATTTGCAACCTCATCAACATCGAACAGCGTTGCTAACCAAGGCACAGCGCGCGTGTCATCAGGATCCGGTCATCAACCGATATCATCAAATTCTTTCGTGGCTCAACAACAAGATTTTCCCGAGATTCTTTTGGCCACAGCTTTGGTTAAGGTGCGCGCATCTGATGGATCTCAAATAACATTACGCACTCTGGTAGATCCTGGCTCCCAATCCAATATATTGTCCTTTAAAGCTTGGAAGGTCTTAAACTTACCCCGGTAGCAATTTAAGGGGGTCATCACAGGAGTAGGAGTTAAAGATAGCAATTGCAAGGGAGTCCTCAACATAAATTGTTCGTCCTTACTCAGCTCATTCTCATTAGATGTTCAAGTTATTATCATGGATCATCTCACCAGAAATCTACCTAGCATCTCATTTCCGAAACCACAATGGCCACATCTAGAAAACATACAGCTTGCTGATCCTGAATTTTATAGGAGCCAGCCAATCGATCTCTTATTAGGAGCAGACGTGTACTCAAACATCTTACTAGATGGAGTTATCAGGAGCGAGTCTAACACAGCCCCCATCGCACAGCAAACCCGCCTTGGGTGGATATTAAGCGGCGGTGTCAGGTCCTTATACTGCAATGTAGTACAGGTCAATACAGAACAGTTTCAGCAGTTCTGGAACATAGAAGACATCTCTTTAGAATCAGCATTATCATCAGACGATAAGGAGTGTATCTCATTCTATCAAAATACAACAAAACGTTTGCAAAATGGTAGATATGAAGTTAGAATTCCTCTAAAACCAACTTTTAAAGAGCAATTAGGAGATTCAAAGTCAAAAGCATTAGCACAGTTTGGGCAGTTGGAACGGAGATTAATTAAAAATGAAATATTATCAAACCAGTATAAATTATTCATCGAAGAATAAAAGTCATTAGGTCATATGAAACCAGCTGTTCGTAATCAGAAACCGGAATGTTTTTTACCTCACCACGGCGTCATTCGAGAAGGCTCAACGTCATCCCCTATCCGTGTCGTTTTCAACGCATCCATGGCGACATCGACGGGATCGAGCCTAAACGATCTCATGTACGTGGGTCCAAATCTTCAGCAAGACCTGCAATCATTGATATTGAGCTGGAGACAACATCAATTTGCCTTCTGCTGCGATATCCAAAAAATGTTTCGCATGATAATGGTTCACGAGGAAGATCAGAAACTCCAGAAAATCATATGGCGAGACAATCCCAACCAAGCCCTACAGGAATATCAACTTACAACCGTCACGTATGGAACAAAAGCAGCACCGTTTCTCGCAATGATGACGTTGAGACAGTTAGCTATAGATGAACAAGCAAAGTATCCAGAAGCATCAAACGTCCTCCAGCAATCATGTTATATGGATGACATCTTGGCTGGCGCAGAAAATATCACGTCTTGCAAACAATTACAACAACAATTAATAGACTTGTTAGAATCCGGGGGTTTCCTGTTACATAAATGGGCCGCAAATAACAAGGATTTATTACGAAAAAATAATCACAGCAAACAAGATGATAAGGAATTTAAACAAGCTGCATACACAAAAACACTCGGCTTGCGTTGGAATCCCGATCAAGATACTCTATCATTTTCATTTAAAATCGACTCATCAGGCAAAAACACAAAAAGGACTGTGTTATCCGAAATAACAAAGGTCTTTGACCCACTCGGGTTTGCCTGCCCCCTAACAACAAAATTGAAGATTTTGTTTCAAACTATCCTAGGATTAAACCTTAGATGGGACGACGAAATTCCTGAAAAAAATCAACTGGAATGGAATATAATTAAAGCAGACATGGTAGACAAAATAAATCAATTTAAAATTCCCCGATGGTTAGGTACCGAAGCAGTTAGCAATATCGAGTTACACGGGTTTTGTGACTCATCATTGAAAGCATACGCCTGTGTGATATATTGTAAAATTACTAAAAATAATCAAACAAAAATCATGATAGTTGCAGGAAAATCAAGATTAGTACCTACCAATAAAAATATATCATTACCGAGGTTAGAATTATGTGGGGCATGGTTACTATCAAAATTAATGGCTAAAGTCAAAACATGCTTAACTAACTACAAAATAAAAACATATGGTTGGGTAGACTCCACAGCTGTCCTGGGATGGCTGCATGGAAATCCGGGCAGGTGGAATACCTTTGTTGCAAATAGAGTTCAGCAAGTATGTAACGTCATGCCCTCAGCATGCTGGCGTTATGTAAAATCAGAAGAAAACCCGGCAGACTGCGCGAGTAGGGGATTAACAGCATCGCAACTTTTTGTCCATCCTTTGTGGTTTAAAGGGCCTGCCTGGCTATCTACCTACAACGGTGACGTCACGATCTCTACAGCCTACACAACTGATGAAGAAACAAAGGTTATACGGCATGTTAATGCCGCGACTCAGCAATCCACCGTTAATGACGACATAATCCCTCAGCTCTTACAACAATATAGTTCATTTCCAAAAAATGTTAAAATATTATCTTGGGTCTACAGGTTCATATCTAACTCAGGAAAGCATAAAATATCAATCATGAAAACTATATCACCCTACCGGAATTACGGAAATCGAAAGTAGAAATTATCAAGCGTATTCAGCAAGAACATTTTGAGGAAGAAAAAAAGCAGTTACAATCTAAGCAAGTTGTAAATTCAAAAAGCAAATTATTTAATCTCTACCCCTTTCTCGACACCGAAGACATCTTACGAGTTGGAGGAAGGTTAAGACACGCGCATATCAATTATGAAATGCAGCATCCAATCATCTTACCATATTTCAGTCGTTTGACAGAACTTATCATAGATCATTCTCATCTACTCACCTTTCATGGTGGAGCCCGTCTCACTCTCGCATTTATAAGACAGAAATACTGGATCCTTGGAGGTAACAGAGCAACTAAGAAGCAAATATTTCGTTGTGTCATATGTAGAAAGCAAGCTCCTTTAAAACAGAATCAGATTATGGCGGACTTACCTGAATCAAGAAGCAACCCATCTCGTCCATTTTCACAAACCGGTGTCGACTTCAGCGGCCATATCTATCTAAAGATAAATAAAGGTCGTGGGGTCATGACCACGAAAGGTTATGTAGCTGTATTTGTCTGCATGGCGACAAAGGCAGTCCACCTGGAAGTGGTGTCTGACCTCAGCACATCAGCATTTCTCGCAGCCCTTCGAAGAATGATCGCTCGTAGAGGAAAGCCTTCTTGCATATACAGTGATAATGGTAGGAACTTCGTCGGAGCAAACAAAATACTAAAACAAGAATATCAACAACTTCAACAAGTATTTAACAATGACTTTTTAGCCGAAATATCTGAAATGGAAATAAAATGGAGTCACATATGTCCTCTATGGCCGTCGGCTGGCGGATTATGGGAGTCGTCAGTCAAAAGTTTCAAATATCACCTAAAGAGAGTAATAGGAGAACAAAAGCTCACCTTCGAAGAACTTACCACGGTTTTAGCACAAATCGAAGGATGCCTCAATTCTCGACCTCTATGTCCTTTGTCAGAAGATCCTGAAGACCTGGACTTTTTGACTCCCGGACACTTCCTGACTGGAGGACCCGCACTAACTCTGTTTGAAACTGAAAGAGATATGAGAACCAGATGGTACCTATCTCAGCAAATATTTAAGGATATCTGGAAGAGATGGCGTGCAGAATATCTAACACAACTATCAGTCAGAAGCAAATGGCAGCAAGCTCGCAGCAACATTAATTTAAACGATGTTGTCATTATTCAGGATGATAATCTACCACCTGGAAAATGGGCCATGGGAAGAGTGACAGATCTGCACCCAGGGTCGGATGGGTACATTCGCGTCGTTTCCCTAAAAACAAAAAACGGAATCATAAAAAGACCCATTATCAAATTGTCAACACTACCAGTAAGGAATGATGAGTCAGGAGATCACCGAACATACTCCCAACCTAATAATCAAGCTCCCATACAACTAGACACACTCAATTCATCAAGAGCATCAAAAAGAGAAAGACGTATACGGAAACCATTTAGTCTCGTATCATTAGCGTCATCATTTCTATTTTTCCTGTCACTGTTATCAACTTCTCAGGCGGCATTAAATGTCACAAAATTTAGAAAAGATCAAGGACTTTACTTTGACAAACTAGCAAATATGCAAGTTATTCGAGATGAATGGAAACTAGTTATTTACTACGACATGCGACCGTATTGGGAAGGAATAAATGCACTTGCCAAATATACACAATCCCTTAATCAGACTTGTCAAACAATCAAGTCACAAGTGCACTGCGACGTAATTCTACTCTAGTTGCATCATGGGGCAAATGAACTTGAATACTATAATCATATGTTGCTCGGTCAGCAAAACGCGGTTCATTTGACGTCGAGACATCGTCGCGGCCTTATTGACGGTGTAGGTTATGTTGCTAACAGCCTTTTCGGAATATTAGATCAAAAATTCGCAGACAAGTATGAAAAGGATATATCCTTGCTACGGGAAAACCAGATAAAGCTCATATCATATTGGAAAAATCAGACATCTATAGTGGAGGCCGAATACAACTTTCTAAAAAGAACAGAAGAAACAATGACGAAGCAGCATAAGATGATTAATCGGCATATTTACAACATGGAGGAAACAATCAGTGCCTTACGAAATCATGAATTAGTTAATTTTCTGATGAATGAGTTTACATTATCATCGGTCATAGCAAGTAATCTTTTCGGAAGTTTGAGGACGTTGCAGGGTATCATTTTGGACACCATTACCGATATTTATCATGGTCGGTTCAACCCTCATCTCTTTAGCCCTGAACAACTACAAAACGAGTTCAGCACTATTGCGAGTCACTTATCATCAGATGTCGCACTCCCTATACAAAACATTTACACAGAGCTCAGCAAAATCTACAAGATACTACAAGTCAAGGCTCGGATGCTACAGTCATACCTGATCTTTGAGATAACTGTACCACTTATTAGTCGAGACTCTTTTGAAATCTTCAAGGTTGTTCCTATTCCAGTCATAAAGGACAATCATATGATCAAGATTAAACTCATATCAGAATTCATCGCCATCAGTTTGAGGAAGGACATGTATGTCACCATGTCGGAAAGCGATATTCAATCTTGTTTTATGTTAGAACCGTACTTATGCTCTATAAGGAAACCTATTTACCATTTTAAATCAGATCGAGACTTATGCGAAATGAAAGAAAAATAATGCGAAACTGTCGTCAGCAAATGTGTAAACAGCTGGTTGGAAACCTACACTGCGAATAACTATATCTATTTTTGTTGCGATCAGTGCCCCGTGCGTTCATTATGTGGCGATCAAGTTACATCCCAAGCACTATCACTTTCTGGCCTAGTTTTTACCGACAATGGGTGCGTCCTTAAAACAGATGTCTTTTCGATCTTCTCGCACCACAAACACACTAGTGAGTCATTGATTACCCCAGACGTATACTCACCTATTATCGCACCCATCAATCATATTATCAATATCACCATTCCCCATAAGCCACACAACTTTGAGAGCAATGACTCAAATTACCAACAACTAGCAGAGCTTGGAGAGAAAATAAAATTTATGAAGGAGCATGAACTAGATTTATCAAATAGTATCTCGTCTCACGATGTCCATCATTACGCCCTTATCTATACGATAATTGCCGTCATGTTGCTGGTCAGCGTGATCTACTTGTCACGACGCGCTCGCTGCAGCTGGCGAGTGTCTGCGGCGCGGCCCCCAGCAGCACAGGCGCTCGCGGCGGCTGACCCGCTCAGCCCGCCCGCGCCTGTTCCGAGGCAACGCACGCAAAGCTTCGAAAGTGTCATGTATCAAAAGGTTAACGAAATGCCTAAGGTGTCAAGTGCGCGAGTGTTAAATAAAACAACATCCCCTATCTTTCACAATCGATTTAGTGTACGTAACATAGACGATGAACAATAGACTCGAACAATTATATCTTTTATATAGCATTAGAAATATTCTATCGTATCGTTTACAAATGAGATATCTTTATCAATTTACACTTTATTAATATACGTTTCTAAGTAATTATCTCATTTATATCAGCGAACTTCTCATCTATTTATATATCTTAACAGCGAACTAATTTGTCTTTCTTTGGCCGGGAGCATGTACGAGCTACGTACATAGAAAATGACCCAAAAAGCATTAAGCTGACAGCGCGACAATCTCGCTGTCCACTTGTTCATATATTTAAGTATATAGTTTAGTACCAATAAAGAAGCCGTACAATTAACATCGTCTTATCATTTACATCATTGCGGTACTCGTTATCATAGCATCTACGGTGTGTGGTCACGGATCATACATTAATATTAAAAATTAAATTAATCGAACCTTGGCGATAAATTACGTTTACGTTAGGACCCGCAGTTCTAACGTAAGAAAGGCGTGTACATATTTTATTATATATCTTTTTGTCAGAAAAAGTACACTGGATTTCATTAATGGTACAATAAGGTACACTGCAGGTTCACATAATTACAACAAAAATATTTGAAATATGTATGTATGTAAAAATCTTTATTGTACACAAAGAACATAGTATCAGAATACAGGTTACAACTGGGTACACTGAGGTACACTGCAGGTACCACCTGTCTGTAGAAAAGCAGTGCAATTCTGTGATATACACCCGTGGTCCTAACGGACACTAAATTAGCCAGTTCCCCCAAAATTAAGGACGAAGGATTTTTATTCGACATATATGTCGAAGTTAACGAACGAAAATCAATCAAAAAATTATTCGACTCACCAATTTTGCGTCACTCACACTCACATATTTCATCACGAGACGCAATGAAGAAACACGCTTGGACGAAGAAGAACTGTCAAGAACTACATATAAGTGCTATTTTTAAAAGTGTGACACACGCAGAATCGCCGAATCAAACGGTTTTCGTTCAAAATCGAACGATTTTCAATCGTCATAATCAGTGAGTCGAAAGATTATCATTCGTCATACATTTAAAAAAATATAACTAAAAAATAAAATGAGTCCATCTAGCGCGCGAATGCAGAATTGCAGACGCAGCGGGCTCTGCATAATCTGCAATTTCTGCAAGTAGCCATGCAGAAACATACCACGCGCTGTCCTGCCGTCGTATATCGCATAGTCGGCATATCGCACGCCGCGCCCGCGTCGACCGCACGTCTGTCGAGAAAGTGAACGCGTCGACGAAATCGAATCGAAATTATTCACGCGAACGTAATTCGAAGTTGTAAGTTAATTAATTAGTGAGTGAGAGTGATGCTGTGAATTTCGATGGTGACGCTGTCTCGGGATCATAATATTTTGGTAAGTGTTTTTTTTAGTTTGTGGGTAGTTTTTGGCTTTTTGCTGCGCGGTGTTTTGTTTTGATTTTTTTTATTGCAGGTTTTATTTGTTTGTTTTGTGTTTTCTTTCTCTACTATATACGTATCCTTAGGGCGCTTTTAAAATATTTCGATAAATGTTTGTTTCAGTTTGTAATTTAAGTGGTAGGTAAGTATTTTTCATTAATCAATAAAAAATAAAATTATTACCGTGCGGCTGTTTCGGATATTATTATGAGAGATAAAAATAATAAAAAATATCGCTGCCTTTTCAGAGCGTTTTTCCAATGGTCCCAACACTATTTACACTTATTCATCAAAAACTATTCCTATTGTACTGAATCCGTACTTATGTTAAATTATTTATTTATCTAATTTCTTGGAAGATTACAAACATATCCAAACATAGCAATAAGTCCGCCATTGCTCCTTATTTTAACAATATAATTTCAATTTTGTGATTTCCCAGATGTGGGCAATAAAGTTATATTGTATTGTATTGTATATCCATAAACTTAAGTTTTTGATAAGTATGTAATCTTTATTTAGGTAGGTATTTAATGGGTATTAAGTACCTATTCATAAATTGTTACAATAATATGATCTGAAACCATGGATGAAACGTATTTTGCGGAACTACTAAGATTTGCATTTTACATAATTCAGTAGTACACAGCAGCATTCACTCACAAGCTCCAAAAAGGTATAATAAAAATTAACTACTTACCTACTTAAATATACAAAAATACATCCATTTATCAGCATGTAGGTACCACTGCACTCTAACACGGTGAGGTAATAATTAACATTACTTATCAATTTTTAAGTTGGGTAATTGATTGCAGTAACGGCTAATGCGTAAATAGGGTACACCATGACATCAATTATGCTTTGCTTTGTTCACACTTTACAGGTCTCATCATCATCATGATCACTTATCATCTAATTCATCGAATTATTCAACCGAAAAAATCACAAGTATACTGATCTAATAGACAAAATTTTAATAAGAATTTCAAGACAAAATGTAGTACCTACCGAACTATCCACAATTACTGGTGTAGCACACCAAAACATCTTCTTAATTATTTAAAGTTATTAGATCTCAAGCCTTTAACATAAATAAACACGCAAAAAGCTGCTAACCTCAATATGATTGAAAATGGACTTTTTGTTCCACAAAGTACACATACTTAATGCTAAGAGCATTCTCTACCAGTCAACCATTCTGAGAAATGGAAAGATAGTTTGGTGCAAAAAAGTTAAGGGGGAAAAAAAATTATTTATAGAGCAAATTTTATCAAAATAAACCTAAAATCATAATAAAACGTGGATGAACCCAGACAAAATAAGGCTCCGATCACAAATGGATTATCCTAAATTACGATTCTTACTAGAATCATAATATATTTTGATGTCATTTTAACTTTTACACTTAGCGCTCATTTGTTTACAACGGTGTTTGTTCACTTTTCCCCGGCTCCATCCTTAGCTGGTGGCTTAGTAGCCCGGGGTATCCTAATGAACCAATACCTACGTAGGTAACTATTTAATGAGAGGGAGTGGTGCGTCAAACCACATAACCAAATGGGTGCTCTCATATCCCCCACACAAAACCATCTGGATCCTCGCTCCCCCGCCGCGAATGGTACCTGCTAAACAGACTAAGAACTGGCTGCGGTCGAAGCAGAGCATTCAATTCCGATGCGGCTGGATTGACTCTCCGGCTTGCGAATGTGGTGCTCACGTACAAGACGTGTCATCATCATTCAGCATTCATCATCAGTGAATGGCCACTCACTAAATATGACGGCAACTTGCTTACCCTGGATAACAATGCAATCCAATGGATGCAGACACTAAAAGTTTCTTTATAGTTATTGGTTATGGAACTACTTAAATTTGGTCATACGATTATTAATAATAATTCAACGAGAAAAGTGAACTTGGTATTAATGGTATGGTATAACAGCTAATCTACGCTGTGATAAGAACTTACTTAGTTTTATCAATACGTCATTACTTTCCGAAATTATTTTCTCCTTATCTATTGTTCATTGCACTTTCTTTAGAAAGAATTATCTGATAAGTTGTGGTTTTTGTATGAAAGTTTAGAATTGGCAGGTGTATGGTACACGGTGGTAATCCGGTATTCATGGTTTGAAAATGCAGGTGATTGTGCCTTTCGGTTTCCGGCTTAGGAATAGACCACTCCTTTGCAGTAATCAGGATTACTTGTGGAGGTCAGACGTGGACAGCAGTTTCATTGTAAAATCCAGTACCGTCAAAACAAGGACAATTAGGCTCTTATTTAAGAAGAGGATTACTGGTGGAAGGCTTCAATTCTTACTTTTTTTTGATCCTTTAGTAGTTTTTTATATCTATAGGAAGAATCTTTCTTTTTTGTACACGCTAATTACCCTTTTCTTGTCTTTTCCTCTCTTGGGTCTGCTGGAAGAAATTTCTTTAGAAATAAGCAGCTCCCTTGTACTTTCTTTTCCTCTTATCCTTTACATTTTTATGGTGTACATGAATAAAGTAAATAAATAAATAAATAAGTAAATAATCATAGTGTTTTACATAGTGCCAATGAGCTAAGACTTTTTTTATTTGACTTATATTCGCCTGGTTTTCCGATTTTTCGGAAAACGCTCTGTACTGTGTAAACTATATAGTATTTTGTCTTTGTGTTTTTTGAAAAATAAATTTATTCTTATTGTAAAAAATGCATATTAATTAGCCGTCGAGTTGGCATGCAGTTCGCAATAATAAACTATTCGACTCGATCTTATCTTTCAAGGATATTGAGATAAAAAGAAATACTGTATCAGACGTTGCAATTAAAATATTTATGTAAACAGGTAATTGCTAGATACCACATTACTACATTTAACCATTTAAGAAAAGTAGAATTAGCCTTTATTTTAATTTAATATTAAAATAGAAGTAAGATGGCATAAACCGACAACTATTTCCTTATTTAATTACATTTATATTAATTTAATTTACAACCTTACAATCAATCAATAATTACACTGTCCTAACCTAACTAGAAAGAGCTAAACAAAGTATGCTTCCCGTGTGAATCGAACCCACGACCTCCGTCTTGCGATAAATAAAGACAGCTTACTTAAACCCCTTTATAGTAGAGGCCTGTCTGTATGATCTGTAATAACCATACTGACTGGAAGAAATCCCATTCTGGGATAAGCCCGCCTTTGTGCACACTTCCTTTTCTATAATAGGCTACTTGACTGTGTTCATACTTGGGCAATATTTGCATACGAAACAATATGTACATTAAAAAGTAACCGATTCGAAAACAATATAAAGTTTTTTCAAGACGAAACATGAGAGCGTGTTGGGACGTCTTGCTATCTCTTTTGTACGCACGAAACCAAGTGGCAGTGACGTCACGGCACACACAGTACATCCTTCTCTTGTTTTTTGACAGTTTCCCTTTCGACCGAATTTCAAAGACTTATAACTTATTTATTTAAGAACCAATTTAAAAAATATTCCTGTTTTCAGTTTCTGGTAGTGAAATGTTTCATATGAATGATAAAAATAAAATGAGTAGAATACCCTATTTGATTTTTTTATATTTTAAATGTACAATAAAGAGTTTCTAACTAACTGACATTACTTGATTACGTTGACTTACTATGTATGTAGTTATTACCACATTAACACTAGTATCTTTGGACATACCGGTGAGACGAACAACTTTCTTCTTTTTTTTATAAATCATCTAATTATCTATCTAAAAAAACTACATTAAATACATTAATAGGGGTAGGAGATACTCAGCATTCGAAGACTGGAATAAGATCTTCGAATAGCGAATAAATTAATATAAAAAAATAGTCACATCTACCTATAATAATATGCTGCTAAAAGTCCTCGTAGGATGAAATGGGGTATGAGAACTCCTCACACGGCAGACGAGCTCCAATTCCCATTGCAAGAGCCAACAGATGAGTAAATGTGTGCCCTCACGCGAATGGTAACGACCACAGATAATGAAGCTACGACATGATTTACTGCCTAGCTTATACTGCACGCAATTGTTCAAACATCGGTGAATTTTTTATTACTCGTATTTAGTAAAGTTAGTATCAGCTGCTATTTCGTAGTCGAACGGCGCGGCGGTCCCGAATAAACTGTAAGACCAGCTTCTACAGGGTCCATTTACCATGTAGCTCATTTGTAATTAATGGATTTAGATATTGTAGAATACACTTACAATGAAATGAGTTTGCAAATCTTTTGATATCAAAATGGCTAGTTGCATAAGTTACGGAGGTCAGACGGCAGTCGCTCCATTGTAATAATCAGTACCATCCTATCTACGACAATAAAATTAAAACCGTATCAAAATTGTTTTTTTTAAACAACTAAGTAGGCAAACAGGCGTACGGCCCACCTGATGGTAAGTGGTTACCGTAGCCTATGAACGCCTGCAACACCGGAGACGCCACGAGCACGTTGCCGAACCTAAAGGAATTTTTTCACGCCCTTTTTAAAGGCTCGCATGTTATAGTCACTAGGGAAAACCAAGGCAGGGAGTTCATTCCATAATCGCAGTGTACGAGGGAGGAAATTCCGTTTGAAGCGTACTGTACGCGAAAACATGGGATCCAAGGTATGGGGATGACATCCCTGATGATGGCGATCGGTGCGATTTTTTTATAGTAGCGTCAAATATACAGATACACACAACACGACATGCCCCTCTTAATTTCATCAGGGTTTTAAAAATGTAACTTCAACATCTACCACTTTATAAAGAAGTCGGTTAAATAATAAGTACCTACTAGTAGTAGCCAAGTAATTACTATGTGATCTAAGTAACAATCCAGTTAACTCGTTTGCTTGTGTACTTAATTAGCGTAGTTTTTGCTCCGACAAGCACGAGCCGACAAAAACTAAACCGGAGCTAACTACAACAATAACTTGTCAAATAAACTTTTAAAATTAAACGTGATGTTTGGGAGTAATTGTTGAAATTTTTTTTAAGACATTTAAACAATAGGATGCCGTTAATCAGGATTATGTAAGAATATACGAATACTACTATATACTCGTATTACTAACTCTTAGGAATTCAAATCATTTATTGCGTTTCATATAGTACATTAACAGTTCTTAATTACACACACTGTTGTTATAAAATACCAGCTGTTTCCCGCAGCTCCGCCTGCTTCATAAAGTAGCCTATGTTTGACCCCGGGTCTTCAACTATATTCATACCAAATTTCGTCAAAATCCGTTCAGCGGTTTGGCCGTGAAAGCGTAACAGACAGACAGACAGACTTTTGCATTTATAATATTAGTATGGAAATACAATATGAACCCTGTGGGGTATTGCAATTTAAGAAATGGAACGGCAAGCGGTTAGTGGATGTTAATAACATAAGTAATTAAATGATATAAAACAATTGCTAAGCATTTAATTTTTTACTGATATTCAATATTAAAATTATCAGGAGCTCTATTTTTGAATGTATGACATATAAGAATTAAAATCGTTCGATATCGAACGACAATCATTCGACTCACCATTTTGCGTGGATCAATCACACTTTTCGAAAATAGCACTACATCTCGGTTAAAATTCCTGCAACAACTGTATTGACAGAGAGAAATGACAGAAAAGAATACCCATTTAGGTATTTTTGTCTTGTTGCTATCTAATGTAATATTATAAGTAATTGATTAGTAAAAGGGTCACGTGTTATTTATATGCAGAAGATAACTTTGTCTTGCTCCATTATTTCTTATCGGGCATTTGGGAGCTGTTCAATAAAACTTCTCTTCATTTATTGTTATGTCCAAATTTAGATACATAAACTGAATTGAATCTTGTTGTTGCACCTAAAATAGCCTACGAAATAGCTTGATATCTTTTTCAAAAGTCAATGGCCCTTACATTTACTCTAAACGCAGAACAGAAACGTGAGAGTTAACGAGACGGCGCAGTACAAGCTGTAAGGCGACATCTCGCTTGCTCACTCGTTTCTGCCCTGCTATTAGAGGTGATGGTAAGGCACCTGGTCAGTTTACATACAATAATCACGAATCACTCGTGTTGGTTTTTCCTGTATGCTATGTTGTTTCTATCTATTTATTTAATTTTTTTTTCAAAAGGTTACATCAAATATTCAATTCACCAATAAAAAAGAAACTGATAACTAAATATTTAGCTATTAAAAAACTTAATATATTTAATTTTCTTATCATGTCATCCACTACGTTAGTGTAGTACTTTTATATTCTGTGTCTAAACCTAGGACACAGAAATGATATTAGTCCTAAACTGCGGCATCCTCTATTGAGAATACTATTTCCAATAGATTATTTTAGGCGAATGAATCCTTATCAACTTAACTTTTTCTCTTCCACCTCGTAAGGGTTGACTGGAAGAGATTGCCTAGCAATAAGTCCGCCTTTGCTCATACGAGTATTATGTTGAAGTCTTTGTAAATGTTATTTGTTATTGTATGTGGGCAATAAAGATATTTTGTATTGTATTGTATCAACAATTATTAAAAATCGATCATCACATAAAATGTTAAATAACACTGACTTTTTATGACGAGAGAATTTTTTCTTTTCTTTTTTATATAACTAGGTAGGCAAACAGACGTATGGCCCACCTGATGGTAAGTCTACAACACCGGAGATGTCACGAGCGCGTTGCCGACCTGTCCGCTATCAGAACAGCGACCCCTCTGGAGCCTGGCGACCTGGAGATGTTCTAGAATTGTGAAGTAGTTTCGACTATGTTACGAAACACAGTACACATTGTACACATTTACTCAGTCACTATTTATACACAAAGTTTAGTAACATTCTGGTAACAAAAATGTAGTCACAGCGTATTAATTTTTGGAAACTTTTGTTCCTGGTTACAAATGTAGTAACATAATAGGAATAATTACGAAACATTGTTACCAAAAACTGATCTAATACATTTTGGTCGCGAAGTGTACACTATGTTACAACATTTTGTGGCTAAACCCCACACAGAGACAGAGCGTAGTAATAGTTACGACATTGTGATCAGTATATTATTTTGTTACCGAAATTAAAGTCGCAGCGACCGGAATAGGCTGTACGGGCTTATCAAGTTTACCACTTTTTGTTTACCCAATAAAGACTATTTCGATCCTCAATCTAAATAATTTAATGCGATGACGCACAGACCCCAGTGACCTGGATGGTCAGACTATCTCCTTATCAATGTGATCGAGCGTTATCAGTGTCGGTCAAATGTCTGGGTCGCACCTTTTACAATCGAACGTAAATAAGATAAAGCCTTCCGTCCACTGGTGTGTAGTGCTATACGAAAAATATACTTACTTATATATTTTTTTATATTTTGCAGTAAGTAGTAGTTGTCGATATTTAAGCATAGGTTTCTGTAATTGTTTACAGTGTGTGAAGAACTATGAAGTTTAAAATAAGCAAAATAATATTTAAATTAATACTAAAACATTTCACGATATTTGTACACTTTTTTTTTATTTATTTTATTTATCGAGATCACTGTGTTTGGAGTTTGCGCTGATTAATATCAGCGCAAACATAGTTATTAATATAACTAGCTGTTTCACGCAGCTCCGCCTGCGTCAAAAAGTAGCCTATGTTTGACCCCGGGTCTTCAACTATATTCATACCAAATTTCATCAAAATCCGTCCAGCGGTTTGGCCGTGAAAGCGTACCAGACAGACATTTACACAGGCTTTCGCATTTATAATATTAGTGTGGAAGTATGGATTACAAAATCAATTGACCCTGCACATACCAGCGTTTATTTTTAAATTTTATTGAGTAAGTAGAGGGATTCTTCTAATACTACCTCTCACTTTGACTTGATACTGCTGTTATTTTCGCTTAGATATTCATACAGTACGTATGAATGTTACATTATGTAAGTTATTTATGTATGTTTATTTTATATGCAATATTTGTGTATGTTTATAATTTTCAACTTTATCTGTTGCTGTACCCACTCTAACTTAACTGTTTCTTTTTCACCTCGTAAGGGTTGACTGGAAGAGATTGCCTAGCAATAAGTCCGTTTTTGCTCATATTATGTTGAAGCGTTTGTAAATGTTAAATTATTTGTTACTGTATGTGGGCAATTAAGATATTTTGTATTGTATTGTATCCCTATAATGGACACCTAAGAACGGAGGCTCAGGGAGTGGCAGTAATTTTTGCGCATTTAGAGATAAGTCGTATTTGAGATTTCTTGAAGAAAACCCTATTCGTCCGCGATTTTTCTCGACGTATCTCGAATACGACTTATCTCTAAAGGCGCGAAAATCGGTTCCCGGGAGATTTAAGTTTTCCGAAATCTTAATGAAATCACAAAGTATAGATTAGCGTAGCTTTGAATGGAGTTAAGCCGTAGGCAATGCCCACGAGACGAAGGCGACAGTTATCGTATGCCATGCACATTTGTTGACGGCTGTCGATGCATTAGTTTGTCATTAGGGTTCTGTTACTAAAAAAAACCCAGAATTTCTGTTAACTCCTATTAATTTGACCGATTTATAAAATGGATGCATTTATTTATGAAAAGAGGTAAATTGCACCGCTCACCCCGAGACATAAGTATTTGAAACAACGTGTTGTTCACAATAACGTTAGTTCGGTACCCTCAAGCCTTTTTTGATAAAGTACTCTTTTGTTATTAAAAATAGCCTTGGGTAAAGTTTACTTTAGCTAAGAACCTATTAAAAAAGTATTAGGGAGATTAAGGTTATCTCAGTTTGTTTGTCCATTGTCGCATATTCTACAGTTTAGTTACTGTTGTCATTATTATTATATTTGGCTGTAGTCATGATTATTTTCAAATTTGCATTTAGTTTTCCTTATGTGAAAATGATAAATGAACTTATCTTTTAATTTACATTTATAAAGTTAATTAAATAATAAAGTTGGCATTAAAGATTTTTCATTCTATTTACTTTGTAATGATTTTGTAAGTATACTTTTTTCACATATATATATTGTCGCTAAAACAAAGGATATTACACGGGAACAACAGAATCGTTATTCATACCAAAGCAGTAATTCGGAAAAGCTTTTGAAAATTGAAACGGAACCTTTGGTGCACGAATTCCTCTCGCGCTTGACCAACTCATCACACTAGGGTCCGCGAAGGATACTACGTATTATCTTAGCCCACACGTGGGCATCACGCTGCGCCCACTCCGCCCCCGCTCACTAAACATCAATGGACTAGTTTTTATAGAGACCAGTGTGATGTCACTAGTCCATAACTAGAGGACACCTGTACAATGGAGTAAATAAAAAATGCTGTGTTTACGATAAACGATACTTGAGTGGACAAAGCTAGAATTCATATGTCATTGTCAAGATTAAAATTAAAATTTTGTTAAGGATTAATTTTTTTAGGGGTCCGTACCCAAAGGGTAAAATGGGACCCCATTTATAAAGACTGTCACCAGGCTGTATTACATGACCTGTGATAGACAGACATTTAAAGTCTCAGATGATGTATTTCTGTTGCTGCTATAACAACAATACTATATTGTTTTTTTTTCGACTTTCAAAAATGGTTTTAAAACATCGATTCTCGCGTCGGATGCAAGATTTGCAAAAATAAATGCCGGGCGTTAAGGGTACATTATATATGACCGCCATGTTTTTTAAATAAATCTCGAATTTTACTTATCTCTAAAAGCGCGAGAATCGGAAATATGCCTAATAATTTTGAGACATCGCGGGTCACGGCCAGTAAACAAAAAAAAAAACCCTAATTCCCTCCAAATCATAAATTCTGATGTAAGCATGACACGGCGCGTGATCTGACTATGATATCCGGTCATCGGAAGCGGCCATGATGACAATCGGCGGCATTGATGAGGCTTCGCGTGTGGGAAACTAGTCAATTTGGCTTACGGCTACTGCTACCAGGAAATTCAACATTTTCCAATTTTACGTATCACTGATGAGAGGGTTATTTTTTCATAAACTCACAAAATCCACTGTCTTATTGTCTAATTAACACCACTGCGTAAATATACTTACATAATCCATACTAATATTATAAATGTGAAAGTCTGTCTGTCTGTTACGCTTTCACGGCCAAACCGCTGAACGGATTTTGATGAAATTTGGTATGAATATAGTTGAAGACATGGGGTCAAACATAGGCTACTTTTTGATGCAGGCTGAGCTGCGGGAAAAAGCTAGTAATTAATAATTGCTTAGTCCTTATTACTTTTTAATGGGCGCAGGAGTCCTATTTTTTAAATGACCCATAAGTCGAATGACAGTCATTCGATATGAAATAAAATCCATTTTTTTCGAACGAAAATGATTCGATATCGAACAAAAATTAAACGACTCGGATATGTTGCTTGAGTCATACTTTTCAAACATATCACTCCTGGAGATGTTAATAAAGGCAGCATCAGTGAAAATGTCAACTGTCTAGCTATTACGCGGTTCATGAGATACTTGTGACAGACAGACGGACAGTGGAGGTCTTCAAAATAATACTTACGAAACCCAAAAATTTAATTCTCGATGTCATGTGTTTGTTATAAAGTACTCGTAAAGATATACGATACATATCATTAAAAAACCTGTCAAGTGCGAGACGGATTCGCGTACGAAGGGTTCCGTACAAAAAAAATCTTATGTCTGGTATGGGAGCCCACTTAAATATTTATTTTATTCTGTTTTCTAGTATTTATTTTTTGTTGTAGCTGTAACAGAAATACATCATTTGTGATGGATTCAACTGTCTAACTATCACGGACGGGCGAAAAGCGAAGTCTTAGTAATAGCACAGATTACAGAAAATATGCTACACAAATATTCAACCGTCATACATTGAGTATGTATAAATAAGCTAGAGCTGTACTTAGTGATATAAAGATTTTTCTATTGGAAGCGCATAACCGCTTACATCAAACAGGGGAACTAATTCCTTTTTTAGAAACTATGGTAAGAAATTGCTATTGCGATAAGGCCGCCTTTGCGCAAGGTTATTTTTCTTGTGATTGCTTGTATTTAACAATGTATCCTTGTTGTGCAATAAAGAGTTTTTGTATTGTATTGTATTGTATGGTAATAGGATCCCCTTTTACCTAGAGTACGGAACCCTAAAAAGTAATATTAAACAAATAAAAAATAAGTATAACAAAAAAGAAAACTACGTAGGTCGCGACCAGAATTTGAACCCAGAACCTTTTTATGAAGACCGAGAGACCGCTCATTTCTTGTCTTCTTTCCTAAATAACTGATTACCTCACAGATTTGAAAAAATATATTTAAGATGCCCACAAGAAGCCCTTTCGTTTGGTATATCACACGGTATAGATCAAAAACTTTTTATAAAAAATTATCACTTAACCTCTCAAAAACAATCCCCCCTTTCTTAACAAGTGCTTTTGATTATTTTTCCTGTATAGTTCAGCACAAGGTCTATTTACTGGTTTTTTCCCAAATTTTAAGTCCTGCAACTTCGGAGATTTTTTGTGTTGTTTCCTAAATAACTCCAAAAATACCTACTTAAAAGATACTGAAAAATAAATCATGAATATCTTCAAACTGAGCTCTTACGTTTGATGTATCACAAGGTACTACACAGTTCGAAAAACTTTTTTTTTAATTGACCACTTAACCCCCCAAAACTAGTGTCCAATGTCCATATTTAAAAATAATCTATTTTTTCTACTAGCCTACCTTCGGGTTACAGACACACATGTGTGTACCAAATTCCAACTTGATTTGTCCAGGAGATTCGGAGAAAATCGACTGTGACAGACGGACAGACAGACGTCACGAGTGAGACTATAAGGGTTCCTTTTTTACCTTTTGAGGTACGGAACCCTAAAAACAATGAGTTTGTTTATACCCGTTTTTTTAATTGAGTATAATTTGGAATGAGATTCACGTGCGTGCGCACGCGCAAGCGACCGCGGATGTAACTAATCGTAAACCCGAAGACTCCCAGCATTCTAATGGAGCCCTATTCAGAAAGTGTTTACTAATTTCTGACCACGGTTTCGCCTGAGGTTTCTTGTTTATCAACATATTTATAATTATACCCAGTTCTATTTATCTAATTATTCTGTGCTATCGCCTGAATTATTGATCCAATCGAGTATTTTTAGTTCATACGGATGTTTGATACATATACATGTAATTTTTTTTTTTTTGCAAATATCCACTTTTCAAAAATAGCACTCCAGTACAACATATGAAAAATGGTACACACACTTTTACCTAAATCCAAAACACTGTGAACTTTAATTCTAAACTTAATTTCAATTAATATTGTTTCTGAGAATATGCTCCAAATTATTACAAACGCAATACTCCCGAGAATATGACATAATAACGGACGCGTTGTGGGCTTGTCCGTCCGTCCGTCCCTCTGATGTATTAGTAGATGTGGGTCAGTCGTATTGTCTGTCTGTGTGTCACCAACAAAAGCGGGACAGAGAGAGTCACGAGTTTAATAGTACCCTCTTGTTACAGTTGATTGGTTGTAATTATGTTCAATATGTTATGTATTCAAGTTAAAGTTGAAATTACATAATGACTCCTCAGGACAGATTGGTGCGAAATCGACTATGAAAACCAAATCCAGAGATAAGATGAGGTAGAAGGGTGTGTGTGGGCCTGTCAAGCCTCTCGGGTCTTATTTATTTATTTTAACTTTATTGTACAAATACAATTGTAAAGCACAATAGGTATGCTTCTGCGAGGCTTAATTGTGGCACACAGGTAGATATGGGCGCCTTCCCAGAAAAATTCTCATTTTCTCCCGGAATTTGTAAAACACTCGGGAGTAAATGGAAAATATATTTTTTTCTTCTTTTCTTCCCCGCATTCCATTACTTCCCTCTTGAATTATTCCCGCTGCCCATCTCTATACGCAGGTGACGCCTACAAGGTTTTTTACCTAATCTTATTTTTGTGATGAAAACTGTTCTGCCTGTGGCATAAGTAGAATTACATAAAAGTAACAGAGTATCTAATTCCAAACTTTCTAATACTGTGACATTGATTTTGTTTATATTTGTTTTTCACGCTGTCACCCCTGGCTAACATGGAGCCCTATTTTTAAATGGATGACACCTATGTCAAATAAAATTCGTTCGATATCGAATAATTTTTGTGAATTTTTTTTGAAAAGTGTTACCCAAAATCGGAGTCGCTTAACACTTTTCAAAAATAGCACTTGGAGGTCTTAGAATTGTTTGTGCTTTGCGGTGTCACCCAATTTGAAAAATGGAGGTACACATACCTACTGTAGTCGACATCGCTGACTCCAAATACCATCAGCAAGTAGGGGTTGACTAGAAGAGATTGCCTAGCAATAAGTCCGCCTTTGCTCATATTATGTTTAAGTTTAATCTATTTGTTTCTGTATGTGGGAAATAAAGATATTTTGTATTGTTGTTTCAGCAAAATGTCAATAAAAACAATAATTGCGGTTAACAGGTATCTAGGTAATCCACGTCAGCATTATCGTAATCCGTAATGTAATGTTTAGCCTCAAAAGTGCAAAATGTACTAAGTACAAATTATGCATGCATTTTTGATGCTGACCGTACAGAGGCCGCAGAAAAGTATAGAACTTTACTCCTCATGTTTGAGCCTAAAGTTTGTATATTCTTTATGAAACCCGCTGTACATGGACAACCATTTTTATTTAATTTTGTGGTTTTTTTATACATACGCGTCTTTCTCGATCTTAAACCGCTTGTCAGCAAACGTCTACTTGCTACTCGATTCATGTAAGCATTTTATACATGCAACTCGTGCAGGTAAAAAAATATTGACATAACGAAAATTTTTTGCTACCTTATAGGTATGTAGTGACTATTACATAATCTGTAGGGTTCTATGTTTGACTACCTTCGTTTATTTTTATTTTTTTTATATTCACGGATTACCACTCGATTGTCCTTAGCTTACGCTTAGGACTCTACTTGTTTAAGCAATTTTTTTATAGCACGCATAGTAACTTGAAGGAAAATACGGCGCCTTTGCGCAGTCCTGAATAATATTTTATATACGTTTTATAAATAAAACACCTTCATTTCAGACATGACTTTACAGAAGTATATATTTCGTTCAAATGTACATGTGACAGTTTATCTGGCAGCCAGTATCATAACTACGTCGATGACTTAATTTTCTTTTTGCATCCTAAGCTGATTTGTTTTTTTGTGTCATGAAAATAAATGATTTTAATGGATTTTTCAAATCTTGACTTCATAGTTTTACAATTACAATATTTTCTTTTGGTAACGACATTGCGGGCTTGAATCACCTAATTGTTTGAGAATAATATTATCTCCGACTGCCGTTACCGTTAGAGGCCGAAAGGCGGTTGTGTAAAACCCTGACACTAGTGTGTACAGGGTCGATTGACCATGTTATCCACTTGATATGATGATAAGGATAACCTCTATATCTCAGTCCATCGACACAAACGTCTAATAATAATGGTTCATTATTTCTACTTAATGTTAATTTCTCTGTACGCTTTCATTCGCTGCCCCCATTACTTACTTACTCAACTCAAAGGGCCACTGGTGGGCCGACCGTAGGTGAATTATCTTCAACTGCCATCGAAACCTCTTTGGACTTTCATAATTTCCTTTCGGTCGCCATGGCAACTGTTTTTCACATCCAGGAGTGATTTTTGAAAAGTATGACTCACGAAAATCATAATCGACTTTTGCGATAGATCTTAAAAATAGCACTGCAAAAAATATGTCGAATGAAAATCGTTCGATATCGAATAATCAGCCTTTAAGTTCTGATTCTGAATGATGAATGAATCTCCTATTTTCCCATGGGAGAGTCTCCACTATGACCTAAGGTTATCAGGGCGCTTTGTCTGACAGATTACAAAATCATTCCGACAATTTTTTTTTCTTGATAACTGTTAACGCCCATTTTAGGAGAGAAACGTAATGACTCTTGTACTTTTTATCTATTTTTATTTAGATTTATGTGGCAGATATAAAACCCCGAGGAAATGGTTAAAGGGCTGAATTTTTCATCTTTATTGTTATGAAAGTGTAATTGTGATAAAGGAAATGGGTAAATTACCTAAGATTTCTTTGCGTGTTGTGCCCTCTTCTGTGCCCATATGTCTATGTCCTATGTTAGTTTGGTTGACTGGAAGAGATCCCTATTTGGGATAAGTCCGCCTTTTGTTGTAACCTGTATTCTGATACTATGTTCTTTGTGTACAATAAAGATTTTTACATACATACATACATTACCTACTCTGAAACGAATCACACCAACTTTACAATTTTAGGAGTTATTTATTAAAATACTTTTTATATGTATAGATAATTAATATGGACTTAGAGTTCATCACAGTATTATTTTATTTTACACAGTATATTTATTATTTTAAGCGGATCTAAGAAACTAGAATTCTCTGCTAATTCCTGTATAGCGACAGTCATTGAAAAACAGATCTCACTTCTGTTACCCTCTAAAATAAACTAAGTCTACAACAAATTAATAAATTTGAATTAGGCGAATTCCCACGGGAAAAGGTCTTACAAGAGTTATTTCCCTAGAAGTGCTAGCGCATTCATGTTTGTATTGTATAGGATAAACATTCACGCCACACATTGCGGCGCGGTTTACGGCCGAAGTTATTATTTGCTTCTCGAGAGACGATGGCACAACGGAGATCAGGGATGGGAGGAGACACCAGCTGGATGCTATTTTTGAAATGTATGACATATATGTATAAATCTATTTTACCTGAGTAACACTTTTCAAAAATAGGAGCCCTGGTCTAATTCTAAAGTGAATCTGCAACATTTTTTCTACTTTTTGAGAAGAATTAAATAATTAGGGACAAATCATATAGTTAGGTCCAAAGTGTAGGTCGGAGACTTGTGTTATGGGATATTAACTCAACGATGATAAATTTTATTACGAATTTGATAATAAAATAAGTGTAGAAGAATTATATATGTAAAAATACCTGTATTACGTATGTAAAATTATTTATTGTACTTACATAAAATAACACAGTTTAAAGTAACAACACAAAATATTATATATAATATTATGCAGCTTTAAGACACTTTTAGCAGCAGTATTATATTGAGACTCCGTTCCTTCATAGACTCATTGTATAAACGTGAATACATTTGTTCTAATATTGTTATAGTAATGTTCTATTTTCAGGTAAATACTAAATCAATTTTGGTGAGGTTTGGTGCAATCCACACTGGTGCATGCAGGACCAAGTTGATAGCTTCTGACGCGAGTAATAAGTAACTTTATTTTCAACTAGCTTTTTCCCGCAGCTCCGCCTACATCGAAAAGTACCCTATATTTGACCCCGGGTCTTCAACTATATTCATACCAAATTTTATCAAAATCCGTTCAGCGGTTTGGCCTCGAAAGCATCACTTATTGACGTCAATTTGCTTGTATTAAATTAACCACAACTTCCAAAGCGCAAGTGGAGAAGAACCGGCGCCACAAACTTCACTGCAGCATTTTATTCAAACGTCAATTTACAAAAAGTTTCCTTTATTAACTAAATGAATGAATTCACATATTTGTCAACATTTTGCACAATATTTTATTGTGATTTCAGATTATTTAAAGTTAATAGAAAATATATATTTTTTTAAATGTCAAATGTAATATTTTATGTATTTTTCGATTTCGTGCTATTATTTACCATAGTAAGATCACCAGAGCCCATTGAACCCTACATTTAAGGTTCTAGTTTTTCTTTTTTTAACTGTAACCTCGTATGTTCTTAAATATCATCGATCATGCTCAGTGATTTTTTTGCTAGAGAGCGAAAGTATCGAGTATTTTCGTCATAAAAACATCTGCGCTTTTCTGTGATCGAAGCTAAGAATATACACCATTGGTTTAGTGATCGTAAACGCAGTCCTCGTTAATAGAATCCCAGGCGGCGCGGGCGCAGGATGTTTTTCTGTAATAAACGTATTGCGGAGAAATTACCAACGTCTGAGAAGTAAATTTCAACATATTGCAAGAAGTTGTACGATAGATGATGGACATGAAATCGTGTAACAGACATAACATTTGAGATATAAGGAGTTGAAGTGACCGGAATAAAATGGTGACGTCACACAACGGAAGAGATTTTTTTAGCTTCCCACTGCAGAGCTGGTACTAAGTAACTGTTTACCATTTATCAGATTGTGATTCCTAGTTGAGGATGCAGCCACTTTACAGTTCAGAGTATGCTTTAATCATGGTCCTACATGCTGGCATGTACATTTAAGCTTTCTGCACCGCTCACGCAAGTGTTTTTCTACCGCAGCTCATTTCTACCCTAAGGTTGGCTGGAAGAAATTGCATTAGCGATAAGTCCGCCTTTGTACCCATTTAGTTGTATTGGTTTTAACTGTGTGCTTCTTTTGTTTGTAAATGGTGCAATAAAGTGTTCATTCATTCATTCATTCCTTCCTAAGGATGGTACTGTTCATTATTATTGGACCGGCGACTACAGCATCATCTGAGTAAGGCTTAACAATGTCTTGACATTGTTAAGCATTTGATACAATAAATCCATACTAATATTATAAACACGAAAGTCTGTCTGTCTGTTACGCTTTCGCGGCCCTACCGCTGAACGGATTTTGATGAATTTTGGTATGAATATAGTTGAAGACCCGGTGTCAAACATAGGCTACTTTTTGACGTAGGCGGAGCTGCGGAAAACAGCTAATACTTAATAAATATGTTCTTTATTTCCTCTTTACAAACTATGCTGGGATAGGAGCCAATATTGATATACCTTTGTAAGGAGGCCAGTACCCTGAGAAATAGGTTCATGTAATGCGGCCTAACAATTGCCATTTAAATAGCTAACGATAACAGCCGGGACTAATTTTCATGCTTTGTTGCTATTTAGTGGTAATTATTCTTATTAAATACTTTTATAAGAAGCAATCTTACGTCTGTTACCTTATCGGAGACCGCCAGTCGTTTGCTAGTTACGTACGTCTCAACAAATTAGGATAAGCTGCAGTGTCGCAATGCATTAGACAGACAGACATAAGCATTGTTATTGCTTGTATCCATTTTATTGATACTCTACGTTTTATATTTCATACCTTCTGCTAGTGTCTTTTTTATTTTTAAACAGTTTCATATTTAGAAGATTAATTAAACATTAACATCTAAGGGTTCAGCAGTGGATATTTGGTTTATCCAATCTAAGAAAGGACTGCAACAGTTTATAAAACAAAATAATGAACACCGTAACTATGTATTCTTCTTCATAATGGTTGGCTGTCAGCTCCGAAAACAAAGCACGATCTTTTACCCTCTTTGATGCAAATTCAGTTATGTATTTTTAAATAATTGACATCACCTATAAAGGGGGCAAACTTAAAAAACGTTGGAGCGATGACCTGAAGGATTTTCAAAGTATTGGGGATGAAGTTGGCTTTGGATTGAGACATGGAGGTAGATAACAGACCTTTGCTTAGAAGTGGGACGTAAATAGTTAAAAAAAACCCACCTTTAACATTTGTTAATACATTTGAAATAAACAATTTCGTTCCCCTTTTAACCAATTTTAGCGCGTCGAATGTTCAATATCAAATAAATAATTGAAACAGTCGACACTAAAGGGATTAGCCTCGGATCATGTCTTTATCGGCTTTGACGAATGAGCTGTCGAGTTCACACGATCACCTGTTTTTTTGCTAACTATTAGTATAACTGGATCTGATAAATCTGTATCTACATTAATTTGCTTCGCTACGAATTAGTATTTGTTTTTGTTGGATCGAATTTTTGATTGATTTACGTTAGTTATATTTTGATAGAATGAATCTTTATTTGTTTGAATACCGATCATGTTTTTTAATGTACTTGGTTTTTCAAAAGGAAATTTTGTACGTAATAGTATGCCGATTTACGACTATTATACGTTTATCATTTCTGTCAATAATATTTGTAATTTTTATAACATTATCATATGAATCAAATTAAACAACAGTAATTAAACATTTCATTAGTATAAAGTGGATACTAATGAAATGTTTAATTACTGTTGTACAAACAAAAAAAAGATTGTTAAATTCACCTTCAGAAACATAAAATGACCTCTACTATCTACGATAACGATCAGTATTAATTACAAAATCTTCAGCTAACTGTGTACAATTGCAAAAGAACTTTACATTTCTTAATCTCATCACTATCAGCTTATGATCAATCATTCTTTGGTCTCGTAACACTGCCCTAATGTCTTCTTCAAGCCCACACAAGTTGATACAATAAGAAGTAAGTACCGTGGGTGTTCACGACGTGTCTTATTGTCTCCATTTACAATGAAAAATAATCTCGATCACACAAAATAATGACCCCCTATTACAAAGAATCAAGGTGCATATTGCAGTATAGTGGCTGTTGACTGATTAGTATTTTTTCGGCGTGCGATTAATACTTGCTGTAATTTTTGGGTGTCTTTCGTAACTTTGCACGATCGATTATGCTCTGACACACGTAGTAAGTAAAAGTAACTGTTGCATATTAGGACTAGTACACATGAAACTCTCTAAAAAGATAAGCGTCGTTTTATTTATAAATCTAGTATTTGTGAGGATAGTCTCTTGAAAACTTGTATTTCTGCTTACTCATCTTTTTCTCATAACTTATTCACTTTTCAACTTTATTATTTTCTCGGCTCATGACTGCCATCTGTCAACTGTCGAGTCCCACTTTTTAATTAGTGTTGGCATACAAAATGGCACAATCATCGTTAAGATTATTTACAGATTATTTTAAAAATATTAATAAAATCTATCAGATCTTACATATTTACAATAAAATTTGCTTCTGAGATGTAAGGGTTCAGTGGTCGTTGAAATTTTGTTGCATTACACTAAAAATGTCACACACCGTGTCGAAAAATATCCTGTTGACAACATGGTCGTTTATGGTAATTTACGATTTTGGCACTTTGCGTCGAAAAGCCTGCGTCTACGTACTTACTTTGCCAAAGTAAAACTCCAATTTATCTTTACAATTTGTAATTTATTCGAATACATGTCTGGGGATAAGATTTATGATCTGATCTCCAAGTTCAATATTGGATTTCCCAGTAATGTCATTTGTATTCCTTAAACCCTCCCCAGATCTACAAATAGATGATCGTCAGTCATAATAAGGAGATTACCCGGCCCTTCGTCACCTGCTTTCATGGCGTTTTCAATTTGTTCCAAATCGCTTTTAACAGATTCCCCGAACGAGAGTAAATAAATTATGTATTTCTAGAAACAGTTTTATGATCACGACTCGCGTTGTGTCTATTTTTTTCTTAACATTTGACGTACATAATCATGACAAATATGGTTGTAATTGGCGCCTTTTTTATTTAATTAATTAATAGGTATGTAAGTTATTTGTAATGACAGATCTATGTTATGTTTATTTGAAATAAAATTCAACATATACCATTTCTTTAGCTTTTTTGATCATTAAGTTTAAACAAATAAAATTACTCTTTTCGCGTGGGGATTCATCGTTATCATTTGGCTTTTTCTACTTTTCAATCGGGATTGGCTTTTTGAATTTTTTTGTTCGCCTTTCCTCATTTTTTAATACTGTAACAGAGATAAGTTTCCTAGAATTTTTCTGCTATTGCAGCCATATGTTTTTATTAAATACAGCTATTTCGTTTACAATTTTTGTATTTATACACAATACAGATTACAGAATGCTTTGGACCCATCGTCCAGTGACTCCATTCATGCAACTGAACAATTTCCCCCAAGATACATGGGTCGAAATATGGAGTAAATTTTTGGACCTCCCATACAAAATGTCTCATCAAGTGACCTAACTTACTATGGGAAGTCCAAATTTGTTTTTCATGTTTCGAGCTATGTTCCTTGGGGAATTTTGCTCGGTTGCATAAAAGGAGTCACTGGACGATGGGTCCAAAACGACTAAAATTTCACGATGTTACATCATTATTAGAAAGTTGCGTATCTTTTAATCTATGACTAATCTATCTTCAGCTTATAGCATTAATTTAAATCTTTAGTCATACGTAAATCTGTCTTCCGGCTCTAAAATTGTCATTAGTTATTTGATATTAGGTGTCGTGTTCAGGCTCTATTGACCACAAAAGCGGCCGCAGATTGTTTGCACTTTCGCTATCAGTGTCAAATTGCTGTGATATGGTTTTAATTACACTATTGTATCAATTACCATAATTTTGAGGTCATATACTTTTTTTGTTATATCACTCTTGAGCAGTGGCGTGCATACCATAAAGACGTTTAGACATTGTCTACCCTGTGGAATTGTACCCTGTGGAGTAGTAACTATAATTTATTTCTTATTATGCAAAAAATATTATTTTTTCAACCTATTTCAATTGTTAAACATTCGTAAGATTTTATTTTTAGGTAATAAGTACCTATAGAAAATAATAAAAAGTAAAGAGCTCTTGAAATTTGTTTCTGCCTACCCTATGGGAAATCTCTAAGCACGTCACTGCTCTTGAGGTGACACATGTCACATGATTATTAATTGTACAATGTTACGTATGACTGATTTGTGTTTTATTGAATAGGTGATTTTGAATAAAGAAGAATGTCAGAGAATTTTCAAGTACAATGTTCAGTTCCATAGAAAAAACACTTATGAGATTGTTGCATTGTATCTATATAATATTAGTTATAAAGAGGAAAGATTTGTATTTTTGTGTGTATGTTTGTAATTAATAAACTCAAAAACTACTGTGCCGATTTCAAAAATTCTTTCACCATTGGAAAGCTACATTCACCCTGAGTAACATGGGCTGTATACCGCAGGTGGAGCTGCGGGAAACAGCTAGTATATAATATATTTAAATTTGAAAAGTACTTAATTAAACTTAGTTCTTAGGACTTACACCATTGTTTCCTCTCGAAATATTTATTGGAGATAATTTCTATTTCGATTTAAAGCATTGTAAATGCAAGATTACAAAGTATTACAAATCGAACAACAAAATTATATCATACATATCTTTTTTTGACAAAAACGGAAGAGCTACCTCGACAAAAGCAATGAGACAACCTTGAATTACCTCACACCCTTGAATCAAGCCTATTTAGTCACAGATTATAATATAATTTGCTGCCTCGATGTTGATGACTGTCATGTGAATGAGAAGCTAATTATAATCGTAGTTAATGTCGTCAATTATGAAAGTAAATATAATAATATAACCTATATACCTGTGATAGCAATTGTGAGCATTCAGGCATTCATTCAAATCGAGTGTCAGAGTTTTTGGGAGTCTGGCCGTTAGGCCTGTGACGTGGTTCCGAAATTATCAGACAGATGATATAAGCCTATTTGACACGAGAAGAAATCACATATGTGCGTCGGCGTCCCCCAATTTTATTTTATTAGATGTGGTAAAATAATTTATTTGCTAGTCATAATATCCAGTAAATGTAATTCACCCTTTAAATCATCATTTCGTGAAGGTTACAGTGTCAATCGATTATGTACACCCTGGTGTCACCCTTGAAGTGAAGTGAGGTATCTGAGACCTTTCAAATAAAGTCCTTTTTTAATCCCTAGCTGATAGAAGTTATTCATAAGTATCACAGGCTCAGTCTATGAATTTAGTTTCATCTTTTACTTGTATATTGACATTACATTTATTGTCAACAAGAGTCGGTCGATCTATAAGGACTCCTTTAATGCCATTGCTCGCATTCTATGAACACCAACACGAAGAAGCTCATGTCGAACTAATTGGGTCTATTTGCAGACCATTCGCATCATTCCGATCGGATCCTTTGATCTGATTGATCTGCCATTCTCCGTACGCTTATTTGTCTTAACGACCTTGCTAATTGCCCTTCGAGATTTTTTATTCTGCTTCATGTAGTTCCAATAAATGTAAAAAAGATAACAATTACTTTTTGTGGGTATTGATTGCAAAGCAATTTGTGTTTGATTTGATCTGCTACGGCGGCTTCCAGAGCTCTTGATAATTGGACACGGAGTATAAAGATAGATGAATAATTAAAAGATTAAATAGGCATTTTAAAACTAGTATCTAAACTTTGAATTTGCTAGTTATCTGTAAATTTTGCGAATGTCAACAAAGCAAGAATTAAAGTTTAATTTGAAATGGAATTTCTGAATCGTATCATGTTGACAAACAAGACGTGTGTGGTCACAGAATTATTAATAGTACTATCGATGGTTTCAACACTTGAGTATGTTTAACAATTTGCTCAAAAACTGTTAAAGTTAATCAAAACACGGACGAATTCTGACTTAAGTTAGTTTCTCATTTTAACGTCAGCGATATGTTACCTGAAAGAATTGCTAATCCCTATCCCAATATGACTGACGTTAATATAAAATTTAGACAAATAATACAATTAGACGCCTCTTCTTATCACATAGACACGAAAAGAAGTTACATCTCATTCATAAGTGAGAAATCAATGCACGTACTCGAAATGGTCCCTGAACGCCAGAATGATAATAATATCTTCGTGTTTTGACGGTCGATGGCCATTTTAAAGTTCAGCTCAGGTGTCCAAACGCACATGTTTATTATTTTGGTCCGCCGCCGCACTTCCCGTCGTATGGAGTGTAGCGTCTCCAGCATTCTACAGAAATAGATCATTCATTTCATTATTTGTTTTGAATATCGACTTCACTTCATCTCCCTTCCCAGAAGTTTCCCAGAATTTTGAAGACTTGAGCGTGAATTTAGGCCATTTTGCCTTTAGTGTCAATTTTTTAAACAGGTTTAACCTGTGAGTTAAAACATCAGATGCAACGGAGGTCAATTTAGCAACACGGAATATACTTAAAAATTAAGCTTGCACGTCCTTAACGTGTACTTACTCAAATATTGTAGTGTAGGGATAAACAGTATTGACCGGTATCGTATTATGTAGATTTCCATAAAGTATTTGCACAAAATGCAAACCATTCTCATTCACACTTTGTTCAGACACACACATAATCGCAAATAAATCTGCCTTCTGTAACCCCTTGAGTACGGCTTCACCCGCTGACGCAAACGGAGGGTGCTAAGTGAGTATTGATCGTTCTCGTATGGATGCCCGCATCCTGTATCCTTTGTGAATAGTACTATGTTCTTCCTGACAAGGATTTTTATCATCTATAATTGATCCCGGCTGCCATTTGGTAGTCGTTAAAGGAAACGCGTCAGAGGTCGAAAGGCGATTCTGAACTATGACACCACTCGACTCGGGTCAACTGACCATATAATCGACTAGGTATGATGACGATCTATAATGTCTATGTATATGGCGAATCACCGAGCAAAAGAGGTGGTAAATTATTGGACAAATGTAAAGTTCAGTCAAAAGCCATTTTGAATCGAAAGAAGTTGAAAATAAAATACAAATTCTAATGATTTTTAAGCAAATACAAAATATTAATTTTTTTCAAGAATAAAGAATATAATTTAACCATATATATAGCCATTAGACTTTAAATGTCTAATCAAACAGACAACAAAAAGATGCTGAATTTTCTTCTGACATTAAAGATTGGGACTTACCGTAGAGCGATTTCCAGAAGTTATAGCGAATAGCATTTCAAGTATTAAGTAGTCGATAACTTTTTCACTTTCACATTCAAGCCTATTTTAGACCCACCGAACCTCTGATAACCAATTTATGTGTTGCCAAGTTAGGTACAGTTCAAATCAAATTTGACTTATTTGTAAATTTGATGATACCATTTTGTTTGTTTGCTAAGCAACTATGGTCGCCAAAAGCATGTGCTATGGCGAAACCTTGACTTTACTCCTGTCGCAACCAGTTCATGACCTGCCCACCCACGGCTTATTTATTGTAGACTTTATTACCTCAAGTTTATCTCCAATGCCTGGGCATTCAATAGAACAAGGAAGGCTTTTGTGCCCCTTAATGGAGTTTGCGACCATCTCATTCTAATAATTATTTCCCTACGTAATTTTGAAGATGTCTGAATAAAGTTCTAGTGGTCAGCTTTAGTTCGGTTTTTTATTATCTAGTCTATTGAATACTTATGCAGAATATTATTGCGATGTAAGTGCCTAGTACTTCTAATCTGTGGAAACGTTTCGGTAATTAAGATGAATGAATGATACTGAAAAGATGCCCATAAAAAGACAAATTTAACTAATCTCAGAAAATGGTAAGGAAAATGATGATTGATTATTTTTATTCAAAGTTTTTCAAGTCTTGGTGAAACATCGACACATAGGGATAACCTCTGAAATGGTACATGATAGGGAAGATTGCCACAGGAAGATACAGAGAGCCTTGAAATAGGAAAGGGCTAGGATAGGATTGATGATAATGATGGTGAAATATTCACACTTGTAATGTAGAGGAACATTTCAGCTTCAATTTACTTATTTACAAGTGGTTTACTAAATTATGCGTCTATGTAAAGGATGGTTTGGAGCCCTATTTTTCAATAGTACGATTCTCCTAAAATCATCCGACTCACCGATTATATCGAATGAAAATCATTAGAAATCGAACGAAAATCATTCGACTCACCGGTTTGGCGTGAAACATATTTTTATCGGAGCCTGAATCTCTAACAGTATGAAGCAATCTTGGTCAAATTTAGCTTTAACAAAGCTTTTGACTAATAATTGGACATTTGAATGAAGCGAAAGTGAATGTCACCATGATTTGATCGTTATTTGTCCGCTTTCACTGAACCACCAGTAGGTAAATCTCCACAGTTCACTGGCCAAGGAAAAGGGTTCCATTCTCAATGAGCTTGTAAAACAACGGAAATGGAAGGCAGTCAGCCATTACGATTAGTATTGTAACTACCTCTAGTTTGTATTACTTCATAAGGATCGAAACAGCTGATCCAAGACAAAGGATGCGTTCGTTGATTGAACGATTATGTTAGGGAGTAATTCGATTTAAGAGAGGAAATCACTAGAATCTATCAGTCAGTATATTCTAGTCTCCAATGATTCACGATTTTGTTTGTGTTTACAATGTTAATAAGGAAAAACGAAAAAATATTTTTTTAGCCATTTATGTCCCACTGCTGGGCAAAGGTCTCCCCCATTCTTCCTCCACGTACCTCTATCCACAGCCAACTCCATCCACCGACTTTGGAAATCCTTCAGATTATTGCTCCAACACTTTCTGGATCTGCCCCGTTTTCGGCGTCCAGCTTCAAGTATCCAAGTAGTCGTTGAGTTGACCCATCGTTCTGGAAAAAAATCTTATTCAGAGTATAATAAAACCCACTTTGACTTACGATACGACCCCACCATAAGTAAAATTCAAGACCATAACTCTACACATGAGTAAGAATTAGTCATATGTGTTTGTATCTACTACAAACGCATATGACTACCTGTAATGTTACAGCCATATAAATTCCGAGACAGACAGCTATGCCTATAATCCCTCGGGAATCTCCGGTGGGCGGAACTGAAGGATCTATTATAAGGACTCATATTTTGTCGAGGAGATGAAAGACTCAACAAATTGTAATGTACGGAGAGCGAGTGACTTATGTAATTCGGAGATCTATGAGAAGATTTATAGACTGGTCGAGCTGTTTGGCGAGCTAAGCCAGGTGATAATGTCAAGCGCTTGTTTATTTTTTCAGTAGTTATGGTTATGGACTTTCAATCTTGAGCTAGAATCAAATCAAATCGTTTATTTGCATAAAATAGGGTAAGTTTACGTTTAGGGTTTATTTTCTGGAAGATTTATGTTATATTTTAAGAGTCATCTCTATAATTTTTCAGTTAAGCATAATTTACTTATTGCAATAATTTAAACAATGGTTGTTAAAGATTTAGGTCGAAAGACGGTTCATATTGTGATCTGCCTTCTAATATTTTTTACTTACATTTAGGTTGATGTAACACACCTTCATTTCGCCAAATATTTCTATGGTTGGATGATGCAGATAGCAGCCGTTTGCCGTGTATATAGATTTCTGTTGTTACCTAAGGTTTCGTGTCGCCTTCTGAGAGTATTATATTTCTATGGGATTGCATTCTATGCATTGGACAAGCTAGTCGTTTGACTAGCTTGTCCTATTTAAGCGCATAGTCACGATTGAAATTCATCACTCGCCACTTGACTATTCCGTACCACTGGCTCAATGTGATCCAGCTCCGAAGCGAATCGCTTTCGTTACCGCCGGATATTTATATTCCGGCTGAATTTATGAATAGACAAAATTTCCTTTCTCAAATGTTTGCGCGGCCATCACTGCACTGATTGTGATGTGGTTTGTTGGTGGAATAACTGCAGTTATAAGTAGTGAAAAACTTGTGTACTCTGCATGACTGCAAACTAGATTTAGACATCGTAATTTTTGTTAATTTTATAGACAGATTGACATGTTTTCCATTCTGGGCAGAGCTCGAAAGCTAAGCGTCAAATATTCGTAAAAATCGTACATATCAAGCAACGACGAAATGCTGCTGAGCAAGGGAGTCTCCCTTTTTACTCTGGACGTATTCTAAACTTCTAATGCACTCAAAACAGTCGTATTTGTGATAAAACATAACATTTATAGTTTCAAATCCAACCACTAACCTCACAAAAGGAAACACGCGTTCCAGTCGAGTACTCTCACCGCCGCCATTACGGAAATTAATAAACACGACCGAAATAGCTCAAATACCCGAGTATCATAATAGCTTGATGCATCCCACATCAGTCAGCACGTCAAGCGCATCGCGCGGAGATCAAAGAGGATGGGTGGGCGGTGGAGAGCCGAGCCGGAACGTAAATAATTATGGAATTCTGTTTATGCCCAATGTGGTATTTGATTTGGAGCCCTATTTTTTTATTTATGACTCATATGCCGAATGAATATCATTCGAAACCCCGATTTTGCGTAAGTTACTTTTTGAAAATCTCTGTTCAGTTTTGATGGAAATTCTTATTGTAGGTGCCTAAAGGTCTGAAATATATTATAAATTACCATTTAGGAAGGCTCTACTAGTCCTTCTCCGAAACTACTTAACGTATTGTTGTACTGTGAAAAACTATTAAGTTTTTCATACATATTACTAAATTCGCTTTCAAAAGAAAAGTCAAAATTCACCTCACTAGCATAATATCACCCTAAACCATCTTCATCTTTTTCCGTTTTCATCTCTTCTTTTATGTATAGTTATGAATACTGTATGTAAATCTATGTATGTATATTTAGCAGTAAGTGTTTTTTTCTCTTATTGTATTTTTCAGATAATGCGCGCCGCACATAATCTTTTCTGTTTTTCCTAATGGTTGACTGGGAGAGAATGCTTTAGCATTAAGTCCGCCAATTGTAAAAACTATTTTTTTTGCTTGTGGTTACAATAAAGATTTATAAATACATTACTCAGATGTCACTACGGACATCTCTCGTAACAAATTATTTAAAGCTAGCTGTTTCCAGCAGCTCCGCCTACGTCACAAAGTAGCCTATTTTTGTCCTCGGGTCTTCAACTATATTCATATTAAATTTCATCAAAATCCGTTCAGCGGTTTGGCCGTGAAAGCGTAACAGACAGACAGACTTTCGCATTTATAATACTAAGTATGGATACTAATAAGCTAGTATGCATTAGTATGAATGGATGTAAGGTACCTAATGTACCTAAAGACAGATTCAATGAAATCTATTCATTTTACTAGACAGTTAGATTAAATAGAATCAAAAGTATGGAACTCTAAATCGTATCAAACTCGCGCTTGGCCGAATTTTATAAATCGATGACGCAGTATTAACTCAGCTGCAAATTAACAATCATACCATCGCAACAATGAAAAACAAGTTTCCAAACATCGACTTATTTAAATATATATGTCGATATATTCAGCTGAACACACATATAATATGGACTTTTGAAATATTATCATATCAAGTAAAAATCTTAGGAATTTTGTTTTCCAAATGCGACAGTATGGCGGCGTTAGGTATAGACCTTTGCTAATAATACAATGAATGACCTCAATACAGAGACGCGCTGTTAGAATTGCCGAAGATCCCGTGATTACAAGCGGTATTGAGCCTTTGAGTCTCAGGAGAGACTTCGCTTCCTTATGCGTGTTTTACCGCTTGTATATGGCTATGCTCGGAGGAATTATTAGACATGACTTTTTACTATCGCACCTCTCGCCATCGTCAGGGATTTCATCCCCATACCTTGGATCCCGAGTTATCGCGTACAGTACGCTTCAAACGGAATTTCCTCCCTCGTACACTGTGATTATGGAATGGAATGAACTCCCTACCATGGTTTTGCCCTAGCCTTCAAAAAAGGCGTGATAAAATTCCAGTAGGTCGGCAACGAGCTCGTGACATCTCCGGTGTTACAGGCGTTCATAGGCTACTGTAACCACTTACCATCAGGTGGGCCGTACGCCTGTTTGCCTACTTAGTTGTATACAAAAAAAAAGAATGATTAAACATTTTGTTTGCATTGTGTAAGTCAGATAAAATTCCGAAGTTAATTATTTAATTTATGTTAATTTTATTGGTAAATAGTAAAGGAATGTCTTATCAAAAAAATTATAGTTACGCTAACCGAGGTTGGTTTAGTATGCGAAACCATAAAAGAGCCCGTTAAATTATCGGATACCGTCCTCAGCTTACATTACACTAAGCCCAATAGGGCAATCGCGCTAATTGAAAATCACGTTAACGTTATTTTACCAAAACCAAACAACGATCGAGACCCGATTTTTCAAATCAAATCAAATCAAAAGAACACTGTGATGCAGTGTTGTGTTCCTGCTGGTGAGTAGGGTCGCCAGGCTCCAGAGGGGTAGCTGTGCTGAAAGCGGACAGGTCGGCAGCGCGCTCGTGACATCTCCAGTGTTGCAGGCGTTCATAGGCTACGGTAACCACTTACCATCAGGTGGGCCGTACGCCTGTTAGCCTACTTAGTTGTATTAAAAAGAATCTTATAATTTATATGTGCAACATAGGTATACATTAACATGCAGTTGTTCCAGTTAATAGGGAACGCTATGTTTTGCCATTAAAGTATGCATTAATGTATGTATGTATGTAGTAATGTTTCATGCGACATAATCTTTAATTAGGACGATTTTCAATTCACTCACCGGTTTTACAAACTCAAAAATAAATAGCCATCGCGGTCTGGGTTTGGTTTTTGGTAATAGCGTTAATTTACTTTAAAGTGATCATTTTCGATTTGGCGTCAAATAAATATTCAGGCGTTACTTTGCGGAAGTTAAAGTTACAAGCACTTACCAAATTATTTTGCGTGCTTCCGCCACCAGTTCTACTAGTGCCTGAAGATGCCTCGCTTAGAGGAGAAACCGTGTCGCATGTGCAAACTGTAGTTGGGACAAATAGTAGTGGGTGGGTGCCGGCCGGCAATAGTTTGCATGAACTAACTGGCGGCGGAAGCACGTAAAATAATTTTGTAAGTGCTTGTTATTATAATTAATTTATCAAACCAGAAAATCAAACTCATTACAGTCACACTATGCATACCTACTTATGAGATGGAATTATACGCATAACAATAATAAATAAATAATTCATAGAAAATAGACGATCTAGGCAATAAATAAAACCAAGAGAAATCTATATTTCAAGTAAAATACGGAAGGAAGCTACTCGTACTTAATAATAAGCGGCGAAGCCTGCATCGCACATGCGCAGTCTACCTTACGCATGTCTAGACTCTAGCACAGATGACATCCCGCTTGGGGTTACCATCTGTAAAATTTGGCAACCACGGCAAGACACGCGAAGACCCCGGATGTTAGAAGAGTCAGAAACCCGGACATCATAGATTAATAATTGGTCTCCGCGCGAGACCAATTATTAATCTAAGCCGGACATGTTAATAGATTTTTAAAAACGTGTCGCGGGACTCGCTTGCTGCTTAAGACTTTGTTTATAAACCCGGACTAAATGAAGCCTTATGGTAGTATATTGAAGGATTACCATCGGCCTACATGTTCTAGCACTAGCTAATGAATAGCTGCAACTATTGTGCAATTTTTATGATGAGGATCTCGTTAGTCGAGCGCGATCCGCGAGTCAAGCGACGGCGTGACGCGACCAGTATTGGATTGGTTGACATTTAGTGGCATTTTCTATCTTGAGCTCCTTCGTGCTTCTGAAGGCACGTTAAGCCGTTGGTTCCGGTTGTTATCGATAGCAGTCGTGAGGCTGTGTCAGATGTCTTAGGGCAGCCTGAAAAATTCTGACAGTGTTGGCCACTAACACATCTCGGCTTATGTTCCTGTTGGTCTGGTTTCCATGAAAAAGGGTTACGCTCCTAAGGCAGTCGCTTCATTGTAATAACCAGTTCCGCCAAACTAGGACCATGACTTACAGCGTACTCTAGGCTCCGAAGCGTAAGCTGTCGATGCAACTAGGAATACACGTTAGGATGATGATGATTGTGCAATTTTATGAACGATGAATCGTAGGTCTAGTATAGTATAACATATAATCACGCCTGTTTTCCTTCGTGGTATTTCATTTCTTTCGGATTCCCACTTGCTACGATCCTCGGAGACGAAGCAAGGGCAACTCCCTTGCTTCCTGCACTTTAAAAACTTTAAAAAAATTAAAGGATTCATTTACTTGTTAAACTTGTATTTTCAGTTCATCTTTGGACATTTTGTCTGATTGATCGTTGAGAAAGAAGGAAAAACAGAGAAAAAATAGTTTATCTAACTAAACCTGTGCTAACGATCATAACCTTATGTTAAATACTTCCTCAACAGAAAGCAAGATAAGCAACAAAATACATATTACATCATAACAAAGTGAGGTGACCTAACAGACCCGCGGAAAGGAACTCTCCGTGACACCGCGAGACTCCAGCCGCGGGCGACCTCACGTAGTCCTTGGGAAATAATGCACAATACGGAAATCTTGTTCTGTTTGTATTATATAAACAAAAGCAAGTCTTAGAGGAATCAGGGAGGAATTTCTCAGTAGTTTAATAGGCTGTATCATCGTAGATATGAATAGGAATATGCAAAGACGAGACAAAGACTTTTTCATCATTATCAGATACATAAACTTTACTCGACTTTCTTTTCTAGTTGTGATGTGATGATAAAGATGATGAACACTAAAACACAGTTTATTTTATTATTTTTCGGTTGGTGTTATTGAAATTATAAACTTTATTTGGTGTTCCCCAGGGAATTGTATTTTTTTTTTTTTTTTTTTTTTTTTTTTTTTTTAATTCTACTACCACCATGAAGAGATTGGTGCCTATGTTAGCTTGCGCCTGCTTTCATTCTAGTTCTCGCTTTTTCTACTACTCGTACTTTCATACTTCATCCTGACCTTGCATTCATCCATCATACATTCTTATCTACGGGTGGGACTCCCGTCTATTTATCTAGTCTATTTATCTATTTATCTTACTTTTTATTATAACTTTATGTTCATTATAGGGTATTAATAAGAAGAGTCGTTACATCTTTATTTGTTCGAGTTCTTACATACAATTTCCTTATGTCTATTTACTATTTTCTATGATATATACCTATAGTTCTTGTTTTTATACATTTTCCTTACATCTATTTTTGTTACTGGTAATAAATTTATTTCTTACTTGTCTTTCAGATTTACACCTTTTATGCTTACAATTTTATGGTAATCTTTAATATAATCATACTATATTAACTTATCATAATTTATTGCTATGACGTTTATTCACTATTTTTACAATTTTTGTGCAATATTCCATAAATCTGTTTTGCTTTTTGCCTTTTATTATGTCCGGAAGGGCTTCTTTAGTTAATTTTTGACCTAGTTCCTGCTCCAGTTCGTACCTACATCGTGTGAATATGGGGCATTCTAATAAAATATGAGGTATTGACTCGGCGACCTCATCGTCACAGATGCACGAAGGCTCCTCGCGGCACTTGAATCGGTGCAAGTACCCCGCGAAGCCTCCGTGCCCCGTCAAGACCTGGGTCATTCGACCGCTGATTTCCATGCCGCGCACAACCTTGTAGGCCTCTGACGCAACCGGAAAAAACATTTTGGTTACACCTGCAGTCTCGCCACTGCTAAAGCGTCGGTCCCACTCCTGCAAGGTCTCTCGCCTCAGGATGTATTTGACTCGTGACTCTGGGCACATGTCGTAATTGGCCTTTCTTTTGGAACCCCCAGCGGCCTCTTTCGCCAGTTGGTCGGCTCTCTCATTCCCCTTAAGACCCGCGTGGGCTTTTACCCAGAACAAGTTTACAACCTTGTTCTGTTGAATTGCGGTTTTTATATAATTTCTTGCGGTTATAGCCAGTGGGTGAAGGGAATTTGAGTTTGTGACCGTTTGCAGAGCTGACATAGAGTCGCTGTAGATTCCAAAAGAGGTGGCGCTGAGCGTCATAACTCTCTTCGTAGCTTCGCAGATCGCCAGGAGCTCAGCCTGATAAACCGAGCAATACTCCGATAGGCAGAACTTGACCGGCCTGGACTCGGCTCCGTCTCTCCAAATGGAGAGTGCGGCTCCGACCCCCCCGCCGACCCCACTGCCATCGGTGTAGATTTGGACATCAAAATTGGTGTTCTCATCCACTTGTTGCTGGTTTAGGAGGCTGACAAACTCCAGGTCGATATGTTCCGCTGGGTGAGGAGAGCTAATGATCGAGGCCGCGCGCTCGATCTCCCTGTCAGCCAATCCCGGCACCGGCGCCCCCCGCCTGATCCGGTACAATGAGGCGGCCTCACGTATCCGAAGGTCCAGCGGGAGCAAACCAGAAAGTACCAGGGCCGCGTGCAAGGAGACCGTGCGATAGGCCCTGCAGATTTTTTGTGCGAAACCTCGCTGTACGGCGTTCAGTGGTTTCCTGATGTTGATTCTCTCCGTAGCATTTGACCAAATGCTGGCCGCGTATAGTATAATTGGTTCTACAGTTGCGGTGTATATAATGCGCGTTACCTCTGGGTTTAAGCCCCAATCTGTTTTCGCGGCTTTCGCCAGCCTTCGATATATACCTAGGGCCTTCTTGCAGACGTAATCCACGTGTCGCCGGAAGGTCAGTTTAGCGTCGATTATCACCCCCAGTATCTTGATTTCCGTTTCCATACCAATGTCGACGCCCCCCATGCTGAGCCGTGGTGTGTCGTATTTCATTTTATTTGTAATTAACATTGCCTTGGTTTTGTGAGGTGCAAATTTTAATTTGTTATCTACACCCCACGCCTCAACATGAGCAAGCGTCGCGGCCGCCTGCGCCTCTATTTCACTCGCCACGTTACCATCAAGCACCACGACGATATCGTCCGCAAAAGCTTGTGCGTAAATGCCCAAGCCCTCCAATTTGTGTAGTAGCGGGTCCAGCAGCAAGTTCCACAGGATGGGTCCCGCGATGGAACCCTGGACGCATCCTTTGGTGGTATTTGTGGTCAATTCTGCTCCCCCATATCTTATGGTCACCTTCCTATCTTTTAAATAATTGTTCATCATTCTCCTGAGGTTGATTGGGCAGCCCTCCTCTGCCAATCGGAGCACCATTGCTGGCCACCAGGCGTTGTCGAAGGCGCCCTCTATGTCCAAAGATATCAGTGTAATTATTTTCTTTTGTGCTAATTTATTGTCGATATGCTGTTTCAGGGCATAGAGGGCGTCTTCGGTACCCCTCTGCGGCAGAAAACCAAACTGGCGAGTGCTCATTTTTGGCAGAAGAAAGTGCTTCAACCTTGCAACCATCATCTTTTCCAAAATCTTGCCCAATATCGATAGTAGGCCTATTGGTCTATATGATTTGGGCAAGGTATACGTGTCCTTTCCAGGCTTTCGGAGCAGAATAACCAGGGCTTCTTTCCATTGGCTGGGGAAACAGCTCAGGGCCAGACATCTGTTCATGAGTTCAAGAAAGAGATCGAGATCTCCTTCTATCACCCTGAGGCAGATGTCGGCCGTGAAGCCGTCCACACCGGGTGCTTTTTTGGGATTGAATGAGGCTGCAGCACGTTTCAGCTCAGCTTTAGTGAATGGAGGGTCACACACACAGGGAATTGTATTAGGCTCGATCTCATTTCTAATTTATATTGACAATCCGTGTAATTAGCTTAAACTTGAACTATCGAATCATCATTTAATTCGCCAAATTTAAAATCATCACATAAAATAATTTATCCCTTAAGTTTCAAACCCACGATCTTATAATTAGGCCAACGTCATTTCAATACACCACACAGGCATTCATACGGTACTTTTATTAAAGCAATTTTTGTTCATAGAAACAGAAAGGTTTATACATAAATATTTATTTACAAGTTCTTTTTAACAAACTATCCGACCATATATTAAGACATTAAATTTGGGATTTTGCATGCTAAAACACTTTTTAACATTATCTTAAGTCATTATATATTTGTGTGATATCATACACTCACACGGTTCAGGATAAAAAAAAACCTTTCTTTTATGCGCAAAAACTCCGGCATTTTGATTCTTTTTAAATTTGACCTACCTAGTGACATTAGTAGCTCTCTCTCATGTTTAGCTTCGCCGCAATCGGGTAACTAGCCTTGCCTGGTGATGAACCTCACAAAACGAGGTAAACCATTGAGCCTTGAGCCCGCTTACATTACAGCATTATGGAGCATCGCCAGTAAATTATCTGTCGTCAGTATGCCAATAGCTAATAGTGCTTAAGTTATTATGTAAATGAGGACCTTGAGCGACTTCTGTCTTCTCAAAAGGACCAATTTATGTAAAGGCGACTAGTTTGTAAATTGTAAATAATGTTGACTTACCTATTCTAGTAATAACTTGAGTATTTGCAAGTTCTTCGTGATCTAGTTTTCTACAATTATTGCGTGTTCATATTGATTTTAGTGTAAATAACTTTCTATATTTCTTGAAATTTAAATAACGCATACGATTTTAATAAGTTGTGCAGTTACAATATCATCTTTCACACTTTCTATTTCACTGGTTGCATTTTTTTTTCATTTGGCTGCCGTCATCTGTGATTTTGATCAAATGTCAGAGATAATTTAAATAATTTGAATTACAAATATTAGGTTTTTTACTTTCACGGGAGTGCCTGCTGTCTGGTCTACAGAAAATTTCGGTAAATCAGGCAGTAGGCGGGTTTTAGTTTTTGAACTTATTTTTATTTAGTTTTGGGGGCCGTCATTAAGACACATTCTTTTGTCAACTGCTCATATGGAGAACCGCTTAAAATTTGAATAAACTATACTGCAAATTGGGCACATTATTGGGTTCTGCTCGATTTGAAGACAAATATTTCTAAATATTGAATGATAGCAAGTAAACCACCAGCAACAGCTAACTATACATACTTTTGAAATGTGCTAATTAAGGTTCTTCTTTTGACCTCAAACGTCAGTAACAGTAACACATATGTTTTTCCTAAACTCTTATCATCTAGAGGGCTCTGTTTCAAATTGATCATGACATCACACAATCTGACTTAGCTTTCCAACAATTCTCCATTTGTTCGATTATCACTAGTAGTTTAGAATAAATTTCGCGAACAGACGAAAGTATTTGATTTGTATGAAAAATATTCTCAAATATCGGATTAAAGCAAGCAAACCCGCGAGCTAAAGCTAACAATATATATGTTTTTAAGATGTGCTGATTTAGCCCTTTCATTTGATACACCACAAGGCATCAAATAAAAAAAAAATATTTTAGTTTCTTCTCATTTTATGCCCTCTAGATGGCGCTGTTGTAAATTGACATGTCGTTACATGTATAAGAACCAGCGGATAACTAAGACCTTTCTAACAATACCTCATTTGTTTAATTATCACTAGTAGTTTAGAAGAAAAGGAGCAGATGAACATACATTACAAATCGGTCAAAATTATAACACTCCTGGTAGCTTTGCCGTAGTCGGGTAAAAATACTGAAATAACATTTGACAGATTTTTATCTTAAGAGCATTCTTTACCAGTTAACCATTGGGAGAAACAGAAAAGATAGTTTTTTTTGTAGTAAAAAAATTATCAAATGGGTCCCCAAAAAAATCTTCATCATTCATCTACAAAAAATAAAATAAAAGTATGTTTAGAATTTGAAACTTTCCAGCCAGTAACATTACCCCACAAATAGTTTTACCCACTTGTTTCAATACCACAAGTGGCCTAATCAGTTTAGCCATTTGTAGCGTGGGAACTGGTCCATCCTCCATTGGGAACTTAACTATTATTTATGGCACTCTGGGATTGCAGGGGTGACTACAAAATTTGGAATTTATGGACTAATAAGTGATCATAATTTGTTTACAATTCAATTAAGTAATCGAGTATTTGAACGCAAATTTTAATTGTCATAATATAATCTAGAGAAATATCTAAGAGTAACAGACGCACTCAGTGAAGTTATTCTTCTAAACTCAAAAAGAAAATTCTGTATTATGGAGAATTTGAAAATATATTTTACGGAGTTGCATTTGTAATTCTTGAAACTCAATAAATATTAAGTAATTTATACGCCTGTTAACTTTAATCTATAACTTTTCCGATGTCCTTATAAATGGTACGTTCTTTAGCAAATATCCGATAAAAAAAAACTTAGTTACAGATTAACCACTGAATTTTTTTTTATACAACTAAGTAGGCAAATTTAAAATTCTATTAGTTACTTTTGCTTGCGGCTTCGCACGCTTACTTAAATTCTTATAGTATAAAGAGAATAGTACTTACTTTTTTGCGGGATGCAAGGTACTCGTGTCCTCCTATTAATTGGTTCAGTAGATAAAGCTTAAATAAGGTAACAAACAAATGAATATACAAACTTACTTTTTACTTAGTAATAAAAAGTAGCAAGTAAATTAGTCTGCAAGGATCGTAGCAAATGGAAATCCGTAGTCTCTGCCTACCCCTACGGGAAAAAGGCGTGATGGTATGTATGTATGTATGTAATGACTAGTAGCGAGGATAAAATATATTGGTATATTTTCAGAAAGTCTATTGAAAACCATGCTGAAAAACCAATTAACATAAAAAACAAAACAGATAATATTTTTATGGCCACTCTTACTTTTTATACTATTCATTTCTCCATTAACTATATTGATTGTTCAAATATTACTCTCGTTCGTCTGTACATTAGGGGTGAGGACTTGCGCGGTGGTGGATCTTCTGTCCTGCTCCCTCTCGTGTCATTTGTTTTGCAGTGGAGTGAGATAGATGCAGTCGGGAGATTGATTCACGTGCTGCGGATGCTGTGGATGTGTTATGCAGAAGAGAGCCAATGGAAGAAATTTTGCACGAATTGAATTGTGTTGGTGTGTCTGTAATCACTAGTGTTATCATCATTTGTACTTGTATATTGTTTGCTTTTAGATTAAAAGATTTGAAATTAATAAATTTTAGTAGACTTATCTTCCTTTCAAAAAGCTGGTACTGAAAGACTTAGTCGAAATATAGCATCACACCTATTGAGACGCCTGTCACGTACATTATAAGCATGTAGCTTATGCTTAAGTCCTTTGCTGTACTTACGTGATAGCTTTCTCAATAAAGATATATTCTATTCTATTCTATTTTTTACCCTCATAATGTCTTATGAGGTTCAAATGTTAAAATGGTTAATCTAAACAAAAATAAAGGGCCGTTTAAACTGACGCGAATTCCGCGCGACTGGCGGGACGCCCATAGAAATAAGAATCGGTAGAAGTGCCGTAGCGTGTGAAAAAGTTAACTGGCCTGCTAGTAGCACTTCTATTATTCTTATTTCTGTGGGCGTCCCGCCACGCGAGCGGGATTCGCGTCAGTGTGAATGGTCCTTAAAGTAGAAATATAAACTTAAGATGTTTATTTTTCTAATTGGAACATGACGTGTGAAACGTGATAGAACAAAAACATCGTTTGAAAGTTTTTACAATTTCCGCTTTTCTACCTTTTTTATTAAGTTTTCTTTAAGTATTTAGTTGCTTTCAAGCGTGATGATTTTTCATTCTATTTTCCAAACATCACACTGAAGCGGGCGTTACCGTCCTGAACTTGACCTTCCCTGGTTCCGTCCCGCATACAACCATTAACTTTCCCAGATGTGCGACCGTCTCGGTAGTACGCGGCGATCGGCCGGCCATCGCGTTCGCGTGCAAATCGCATAGTGTAGTCCCACCTTTAGATTCCTGAAATTATGTTTTTTTTTTTTGTGCAGTGTTAATAAGGTTGTAATGGGGTTTGTGATGAGTTAGAATTAAGGTAATTTTTAGCACATATTTTGCTAAACAAATAGCAATATTTTTTTTAATAACTATACGAATAACTATTTATAATTAATTCATACTTTTAATGTATGAGTATGTTATCGTAATACTTATTTATGAATACAGTGAAGCAATAAGCATTAGTTTTAATTAAAAAATGTTACACATGGGACCATAATTCTTAAAATAATTAACTATAACAAACATCGAATTTTACATCGTATACGATTAATTTAGCACAGTAAAAAAAACAAGACAATATTTGCATATTTACGTCAGTCGAATGCGCCAAAGAAAAGAGTTTTTCTCGCGAACTGATAAGGTGTTATCAGCGAAGTGATTGTAGCTGATAAGAGATAGTTCCTGTTTGCGAATCTTGCTCGAGATAACAAGGTAAGAATTATTTTAAACTAAATCTAATTTAATGTACTCCGGTCAAATGCGATTTGAACTCGCGCACAAACCATATCCGTACCATTATCTATAAGAACCGCAAAAAAAGGCTGTTGTTTAGCAGCTGTTAAATATTTATTTTATTCTGTTTTTACTGATGGTTGTTATACATCATCTGTGAAAATTTCAACTGTCTTACTACCACGGTTTATGAGATACAGCCGGACGGACAGTCGATTCTTATAGTAAAAGGGCACCTTTGGGTACAGAACCCTATCACAGCGGAGGAAGCGAGGGATGTCTATAAGGATCGTAGCAAATGGAAATCGTAGCTATGTTACATTTCCTCGGACACATTCATCACATATTTATTTCAACTTTGAGTTACAAGCAAGAGGGGTTATAGAACAAATTTTTCGAAGATTCAAAGCCACAATACCAAAATAGTGGGCCAGAAGTTGAAAACGGGAAATCAGATATAGTGCCTATATGAATAAGGATTCCCAGGGGTTCTGCCCTGGCGCCCTCGGTTCGTCATCACTCGCGTAATACTTACAGTCGACGATTACGGGTATTCCTACATACATACATACCATCACGCCTTTTTTAATATGTCTGCGTTTTTACCGATTTGGTCGCAGTATGTTCTCCCTTACCGTCTTTTCCAGTCACCTTTGATTTGTAAATACCTTTCGTAAGTCTCCTTTCATCCATCCTTTCTACATGCCCAAACCATCTTAACATGCCTTTTTCTATCTTTGTCACTACATCCTCATTCATAGCACACGGGTACTCCTAGTCACCTTTTTCCCACAGGTCTGCGATCTGGTCGCAATATGGTTGTATGGAGCTCATGTTTCGGTGTCAAAACACCACAGACGATAAATAATCGCGGAACAATGGCCAGACGGCGGCTAAATGGGTGCCTGTGGTCGAACACGACCATATTATATCGTATTTGGTGCGGTCACAGATTAAATAAACCTGTATTATAAGCATTGGAGTGCTATTTTCAAAAAGCGTGACTCACGCAATATTGGCGAGACGAATAGTTTTTGTTAGACATCGAACGAAAATCATTCGACATATATGTCAACATTTCAAAAAAGGCTTCTGGGCGCTATGACTGATCACCAGCGAAAGTCACCCTTTATATGTATTATTAGATTTGATATCCATACTAATATTATAAATGCAAAAGTCTGTCTGTCTGTTACGCTTTTAATATAGTTGAAGACCGTGGTCAAACATAGGCTACTTTTTGATGCAGGCGGAGCTGCGGGAAAAAACTAGTACTACATAAATACCTACATCAAAAAGTTCGATAAATCTTTCAAATTTATCTCGAAGCGTTTTGTACGGGTAAATATATGTAGTTCACGGTCACGGTAACCCTTTTCCGAGGTGAGACCGAGGTTGCCCAAAAACTTGGTGTTTCTCTAAGGACCCTACGAGATCCGTACGAGAAAAACAGTCACCGATATAGCTCAGCGGATTAGCTCTTGGAAGTTGATGAGAACCCTTTTCCATGAAACATGTAAGGCCTCATAACAAACAATATCATCAATTGAATCATACACACATTCTGCTTATTGCTATGTGGCTGTACTTATTCCTACTTCACATCGTCATAATGAAGCAACAACCCCTTTAGACTTATAAAACTACTTAACTAGCTCCTTATAAAGACTTCTGTGTAACAGTAGTGATAGTAACCTGGATTCGACGTCAATTGTTCTTGTTACTAGAACAATGTGTTCTTGTGACGATAAGCTGTAAATCATCAATGACTTGCCTTTTGTCGAACTAACTGGTTAGAAATTACAGCCTGTGTTTGTTGCAATATGTCTTATTGTTTTTTGACTATCTGGAACAAGGAATAGAGGATCAAAAAAGAGACAGCTGGACTGTTATGAATAATTTTAATTAGGAAGGTTGTCGAGATGGGAATGGCTACAGATAGAAAAGAGTGGAAGGAACTGATATATACTGATTTGAAATTTGACATACTGTGCCGACCCCACATAACCTAACGAAGTGGGATAATGTAAAGAAGAATAAGTTTTTTGCCTTGGAGTTAGTGTACATCTTGTTAATAAGAAGTGAAAGGGCGTTAGGAAGAGCAGTCATAAAAATATTTTAAACTTCCCCCCCCCCCCCCCCATGATTAAGGAAGAAGCCAATTGAACCTTCTTCGACCAGGCGTGTTATTCGCAGTTGCTAAGCTTACGATTCAGAACCTAAGGCACATGATGATGGAGCGACTGTCGTTAGATCACAGTAACCCAGAGAGGGAAATCAGACCAACGAGAACGCGACCCGAAGTGTGTTACTGGCCATCACCGTTTGAATGTGGTCTTTGGTACTAAAACCTTTTCGAAAACCGGCTTAGTCAGGAGGCTGGAAGCATCGAGCCTGTTCGTGAGACGATTCGTGATCACCCTCGAAAACCGCTTATAGATGTGGCTCAGAAGCGTGATGGGTCTATAGTTCTTTAGTAGGGTATTGTAACCTTTTTTGAAGAACAAGACCACCATGCCCCTGTTCCACGCCTCTGGCCTCACACCCTCGAGCAAAATGGAATTAAAGAAATTCTACTGTCTTCGCCCGGCGCCTTGTTGTTCTTGAGCTGTTTGAGAGCAATCCTAATCTCGTACAGCTCTGCCCAATAGACTCCACCTTTGCGAAGACTTTGGAGCCTTTGTTTTGCTCTATCTTCTCCTTAATACGTTCTGTATTGAAGGAGTGAATATCGTTTCGCAAGGATTTTTGGATTTGCCTATTGAGATGCTGATAGACTTCGGCATCTTAGGAGGTCTGCAGCATCATGGATCGCCGCGTAGCCATCAGAGAGTTTTTGAGCCGCCGCCTGGACAACTTCTACAAACCCGTTATTAACCTCGTCCACAGAAATGCATGAAAAGCGATTTGAGAGCTCTAACTGAAAATATTTCTGCCTTTGGATACAAATCAAGCGAGTTTTCTCTCGTCTGAGATCGATATTCAAGATGCCTCTTACAATCCGGTGATACAAATAGGAAGCGCCTATTTTTATATTGCCGATCACAGAGACATCTTCGAATATCTCTCTTCTCGTCGACAAGATGAAGTCTATCTCCTGTTTAACTGGTGCTTGGCTTTTCCTTGTGGGACCTAGCCAGGTCCACTTTCTTTGCGGTGGCTTCCTGAAAAAAAAGAGTTCATCGCAAAAATATGGCCAGGATATGGCCTCGCTCGTTTCGCTGCTCATAGCCAAAGTGCCCCACCCTGAGCTCTCCATCGCCCCGACCACCGAGTCTTGCGGTAAAACCCCATAACTACCGTAAAGTAGGTTTTGGAAGCGTGTATGGCTCTACTAATATCTTCATACACCGCTTCCACCTCTTCATTTGAGTATTCCCCAGTCGGCATATATACCTGTATAACCTTTAACGAGTATCTCTTCGATACTCTGAGTATTGGAAACACTCTCGATGGTTTCGACGTTGTTTATGAGAGACCTGTGAACTAGGAACACGACACCATTCTGGGATTTTCTCAAGTCTCCCTCCCGGTGATAGAGTATTTAAGGGTTGTCGTGCCCTCTTCCTCTCTTCGGACTCCAGACAGACCCACTATATCCCATCGTAACCTACTTATCTCCTCTTCCACTTCCTTTACCTTCTCGTTCAACCACATAGTCCGAACATTGTGAGTTACCAGGGCCAGTTGTCGTCGGGTGTGGTAGCGGGGTCGACTCCGGGGATTCTTCGCACTTCTACGTACTTCCGAAGCTGCTGCCCGTCGAAAGTATGTTAATTTTATTGCATACATGTATACTTATATTGCATAGAATGATTTTTTTTTTAAAGTGTAATAAATAAACAAATAAATTTATGGAAACCGTAATTCGTTAATTGAATTTGAGGTTACACACGTTAACAATATCGCGAGTTAAGCGCTATTTATGAAGCCCACCCACCGAGATTAAGGTTAATTAATATTTGGCAAGCCATCGACAAAATCGAAGTTTAATCGTAACACAGATCTAAGAAAAAGGAGACACGACTATTCTTACTTAAGATTTTAGAAATTAAAAATCTCAAAATCGGGATTATGTGTGATTGTAATTTGTCTATCTATCACAGTTCATTTCTTATGCTTGATTAATAAATGTTGCGTACTCGTATAGCATTCATAGGCGTGGATCATCCACATCCAGATATCTCAGCCAGGTAGGTGTGATATTGTGCAATTCTGTCAATGCCTTTATTATTATGGCACCAAAGCTGTATAATTCGAAAACGTAAAGGATAATATAGTTTGAACTGAAATAATATCAAGTACAAGCTTTGGCCACTAGCAAGCAATACATTTGGGCAATAACAAGTATGATTATTAGGCAGACAACATCTATCCGAATAACCCGTTTTTTTGCTGGCACTCTTTACTTTTTGGACCTTACTCCATACTTCCATACTAATTCCATACTAATATTATAAATGCGAAAGTCTGTCTGTCTATCTGTCTGTTACGCTTTCACGGCCAAACCGCTGAACGGATTTTGATGAAATTTGGTATGAATAAAGTTGAAGATCCGGGGTTAAACATAGGCTACTTTTTAACGCAGGTGGCAAAAAGCAAGTTGTTCATACATAAAATAGCATTATTTAGATATAATATTTCTTTTTGTGGATCATATAAATTTGAGCCTTCTACTATCGATAAGTACTTATTTCTTGTAAATTCTTTTTATGGTAAAAGTCTGTTCTGATTGAGATATCTTTTCTTGTCTATTATCTACAGTAAGTGCTACATTACATACCGTTAACAATTGCCTTGTCTTTATGTCTGTTGCAATATCAGTCCCTAGCCGTGCTGCCTTCGACCTTCGTATCCAAATTGTTACATTTCTCATGCTCTTAATTGTTACAGTTATAATTATTGTTAACAAATGGTACATACATAAAACTCAATTAATCGATGTCACGCCTTCAATGGCCTTTATAATAATTGAATAATAACATACATTAATACATTCTTTTTTTATGATTTTTCTCTTATTTCTAAGTGTACTTATCTTTTCTAAGTCTGTTTTTTTTTAATTTACAATAAGCTCCTACTTCTGTAAAATTCCCTCAACTGAATTGCACCACGCAGGAATATAAAATAATGTCTTACTCCAACAAACATACTTGCTTAATATCTAAAATTATATATCTCTCGTTATTCTGCCAGATTTATATCACATCATTCTTTACTTTATAAGAGGATTTTCCCAAAAAATAATGATGATATCTGTCTGCTTTGCATTTGAAAGCTTTCTTATGCAAAGCCTGAATTGAACAAGCATTGTTATAAATCACATGTAAAACTAGCAGGGTCTAGTAATTCCATAGAAAGTGGCCTGATCGTTGCATATAATGAATTCGCTGGGCTCAGCGTTCACGGCAAGCCCAGACTTCTTTTGTGAATTAATAATATGGTGAAATATGTCTGGCTGCATTGTAAGACTGTAAAGTGGGGGAGTTTTTCCTGTTTCTATCTTTTTTTCTTTGTCCAGTCGTGTTATTCCTAGTTTCGTGCTCAGCTTACGCTTCCGATACGCTGTAAATCATGTTTCCAGATTTAGCGGCATTGGTTATTTCAATGGAGCCGTCTGACCTCCGTAACCCTTTTTACAGGGAAACCAGACCAACAGGAACATGACCTGAGGTGTGTTAGTGGCCAACGCTGTCATTTTTTTTCAGGCTGCCTAAAGGCATGTGACACAACCTAACGACTGCCATCTATTGATAACAACCGGGACCAACGGTTGAACTAAACAGTTTTGTCAAGTGCGTGGTATCGGCCCCTCGTCTACAAGACTATTATCTCATTATGTCTGATATAGTTTGTTTTTTGAGCGATATCTTTCTTATTTCTCTGTTACTACGATAATCGCTACCGATGCGCTAATAACTGTAGAGCCGATTTAATTTTGTGTTTGCTCAATAATCATTCTTAGTTAGTAAATTTTGCAATCCAACATCGTGTCCTTTCATTAATTTGTTTGGATTCAGGAAAAACTGTCGTTTTCTTGGGAAAGCTGTTCCTAGAAAACAATATCCATCATAAAGAGATACAAGAAAATAAAAACAACTGTACAAATTATGACGACCATGAAAAGACACTGGCAGGTTCGCCATGTAGAGATGGGACTTGCTGAAACGTTGAATGTTAGATTAAAAATATTTATGTTCAATTATATATTTAACTAATTTCTCAAGCCTGATCTCACACGGAAAATATTTCTACATCTGCTTACGTTATATGCATATTTTTAATGTCATTGACTTAAACCAAAGAATACAAAAACACTTTCGACTGACGTAGATCTATATGTACCATTGTTTTATCATAAAGGCAAAGACCTTATTGACATTTTGCAGATATTTAGCCTGTATTCATCATTATTTCGTGTAGATTACATTGCCAATCGGCCAAACCCTGTCTTATTTTGCAATTTTTATGGATCGATGGGCCTATCAGTAAATTTTGCTTATAAATTCTCCATACAAGCAAAACGTCATATAAAGTACTAGCTGTTTCCCGCAGCTCCGCCTGCGTCAAAAAGTAGCCTATGTTTGACCCCTGGTCTTCAACTATATTCATACCAAATTTCATCAAAATCCGTTCAGCGGTTTGGCTGTGAAAGTGTAACAGACAGACAGAAAGACAGACAGACAGACTTTCGCATTTATAATATTAGTATGGATTAGTATGGAAGTATGGATTTAAAACATTGAAGTCATATTTTGTTTATACAATTGTCGTGTGAATTTCCAAGCCAGATACATATACCTCCGTAAGTTTAATACATGTTTTAATGCTAGTTATCGATCAATTTGGAGCTAATGAGGAAGTAATAGAGAATGTTTTCCTTCCTCCAATTTTCTGCCGTCTGATTCTACTGGTTTTAAAAAGCAACGCAGTCAATATAAAATGTGCATTCCTAGCGTTTCGGCTCAGAAACCGGCAAATTAAATGTTTCGCATTCCGGGCTGCAATTAATACGAATGAAATGGCGTGTGCTGTGTTACGAAACCACTGTAATTCTGCTGTTTTTAATGTAAGAAACATTTATTTTAATATCAATATAGTTACTTTAAAGATATCTTTATTGCTCACGTACAGAAACAATAATACTTATTGCAATCACTAATTTCATGGACACCATGTCCAGTGTGTATTCTTCCATTTGCTCCGTACGATGTAAAGGCGACTTTACAATTTTCAATCAGAAATAGTATTTTGGAATTACATGACATTTACCCCTTTAACTATTCATAAAATTTCCAAACGTTGTTAACACGTCAAATTATCCAGTGATTCCCAGTAGTCCCACGACATATTAAAGAGACAGAGAAATACTAAACATATTTTAGTTAAATTAGGCTTAACGAACGTTCGTTATTTTCAAAGAGTAAGGAGGTTAGTTAGACTGAGTATAATTGGCATTTTTTTTTTGCAAAGGATAGTCCGATTTTTTAGGACGGTTTATAGGTAAAAATTTCTGGGGTACAAACATATTTCAAGCTGGTAAATTGTCTGAGCTATAACCTTAACACATGTAGGTACATGGGTGTACAAATGCCAACACATCTAAATAATGAAGCGATAAATTACACCAACGGAAAGTTGTGCGATATCGATCTTCCGTTTGTTATACAATTGCGGGTTTGTTTGTAAACAAGCAAATTAGTGAACAAATTAGCGAGGCGATGGCGCAATGAGCATGAAATAATTCGAGATTTCCCGTCATCGAGAGAAGAAAGCGGGGCTTGTTACCGTGCTCACTACAATCACGATAGATAGTATCCATGTAGATGTAAATTTTCTTTGAATATACCAATGAAAGAAAGCCATAGCATTTATTGCAATTTGACGCCGCCGTGTCCTTCGAAAACATTTTTTAAATTTAGTTTTAGTTCTGTTGTTGGGGTTCATTCTACTAGTTTAAGTTGAATGCACAGCTCCTATAAATATGACCAGAAAAACATATTGTAACTTAGTTGACAACAAGTGAGGCAAAGTTTTTGGGTACAGCAACAGTCGTCATCAGAAAATCTTCACTTCTAGAAGAGAACTCCTAACATCTGCCGACTTTTAATAAACGAGGGTAGATTGAGATTTCTTTGGAATTGCAAAGTAAAAGTGATCCGTTTTATCTGGAGCCCTATTTTTGAAAAGTATATCTCACTCAAAACCGGTAAGTCGAATGATTTGCGGATTTTTGGTCGATATCAAATGATTTTCATTCGAAATAGTCGGTGCGGTGAGTCATGCATTGCGAAAATATGGCTCCTGGACATTTCTAATAGTTAATTAATATCAGCACAATTTCTAGATTACTAGCGTAGAGCATGCGTGGAAACAGGTCAATTAATTGTCAGTTAGAGACACTTGCAGAGCTGCAACGTATTGTAGGAATGTAGCTTTAGGCTTGTACTCCTGGAATGACAGCAAGCGATTACTGCTCTTATAAAGATGTGGATAGAGTTGAAAGTATATCACTTTGAGCCATTAAACGCGTGCGCATCGCCTATAGCGGCACAGAATTTTATTAGTACTCAACTATTGATGCAAAATTAATTATTATAGTCGACACAATAAATACATTTTATTACGTGTCTTACCTAAAATAAAAGTCGCAGTAAGTGAGTCGAATGATTTTCAATCACCAATTAGGCATATTCAAAAATAGCTAGGTATTTATTTTATTATTTTAATGACGTTAACGTCATTTGCATTTAGCGCGATTGCCGGCTCCTGTCCTGATTGTGGTGTGCAACAAAGCAGCCTCCGCTTTCACTGCAGGATTTCCCCTTTCCGGTTTGCGCCACGCTCATTGGTGTTTTTGTGAAATAGGCATAAGTCATGACCTATCTGTGACTCTTTGCATTGTCTTCTCTATGATTCTACCTACAATGAGTTTTTTAAACAGTCTACGTGTGTTGTTGGTTATTTTTTATGAGAATATGTATAGCCTGGATAGCTTAATAACGGAAGTTTAAGAAAGTACGTCAAAACGGGAGGAGCGGTTTTAAAAAGCCCTAAGTATGCAGGATCATTGTCTATGATTGCCTTTTTTGGCGCCAAACAGATGTGATTAAATGGAACTTAGTATTTCATGCGAAATCCTCATTCTAGACACTAGCGACTGTAGAATGAAAAAAAATAATAGTAGTCTCTTTTTAACTAGGGTTAGAGATTTCTTAGCAATAAGTCCGCCTTTGCTCCATAGTTTTTAAGCATTATTAATTTAATGTCCACTATTGTATAATGGACAAAAAAAAAGATGTATTTTATTGTTATATTTATGCATTGTGAAAAAAAAAAAAACATGAAAAAAGATGTGTAAAACGAGGCGAAAAGTGCAAAGGCTAACACGCCACTATATTAACTATATAGGTCTCAATTATTATTTGTCACTGCCATTGAATACGTGCACCATTCCCCGCACGTATCTGTCATCACAACCATGGTCAATTTGATGTCCACCGTGCTAACTTACCTAAACTACATGGCCATATTCTATTTACTACGCCGGCTTAACAACAACAACAAATTATGCAACTAACTGACATTATGTCTGCTAACGCCACGCCTGTCGAGCAAAGACAAGCCCCCACTTTTTTTTTTAACGGACCTACAATTTTAGCTCCTGTGAGCTTTTAAATTTACAACGAGCCCCCACTTTTGCTAACGGGTATGCTTTATAGATTTCTTGCACTACCCCCGCTATTTATGACCAATATTTTTGCCAGCAAATATTACACGCGTTACAGATAAGAAACAGAATACAAATGTTATGTACTCAGAATGTTTCTTTTTTATCTTTCTATCAAGCACGCCTGATTACTTACTTTTGCTGAACACAAATGACAAAAACCCTGCGTTAGTTAATATGAGAGGCAGGCAGTAAATAACTCCGCTTTGCCATGACGTCACGAGGCGCCAAGATTATCAACAAAATCTTCTTGTACAAATATTTGCTAGTAAAAACATCATTAAGGCCCATGTTCCTTTACGATAACATTGTTACAAAACTTTTTAAGCGATAATGCGAAAAAATGGGTCTTCCGTGACGCGGGACATTCATTCTTTCAGATAAGATTTAACTTGGTGCTTAGTAAAATTTTTAAGTCATTATTATTAATAGAAGTAAATAAAAGTCGTGCCCGTGAGTAATGTTAGCAAGAATGCTAGCTGTATTTCCTCTGGAGAGCAAATATCGTCGGGTGAAATAGCTTCCAGCCTTCTTGTCACCAGTAGCGGATATTAGACGTGGAAAGATCTATTTGGCTCTTTCCAAGGTCTTAATTTCAACCGGAACCCGGAATTCAATTCAGATGAAAAATCTTTAAACGACAAAACCTTTTTTTTTCATACCCTAAATTGGACTTCCCATACCCTTCTTAAAGGCTGAACTTTTCAAAAAAATACTTAATTCATCACTGAACCGTAATAACTTCAACTGACAATTTAACTTTATTTACATATTAAAACACCCAGCAACCGAATTATGTAACTTGCACCTGTCGCGATCGCTCCGCTTTTGGCGATGGGCGTCAAGTTGACCGTCTCGGAGCTGCCCTTCGGACCACCAGGCTCAAGGTCTGAGTACATGAGTATATATAAAATAGAGAGAAAGATGGGGACTGTTACATCCCTAGTTTACCTTTCAGAATAATTTAGTTTGCAAGAATACACGTAAGTCAGCCCTTTCCTGCTAAGTAAGCCTTTTTCTCTCCCAGACCTAGTTTCAGAGACTCTTCTTGCTCTCAGACAAACGTCATATTGTCTGAGTTTACTGCGAGTTATTTTCCAGTGATAAGGGAAATTCTTATTGGGGGAGGCCTATGTCCAGCAGTGGTCTTCTTACGGATATATTGATGATGATATGAATAGTTTTTTAGAGAGAATTTAATTTATCCGCGTAACAGTACGATTTATAATATATGACTTCGCTAAGATCTGTAATCTTGCACAAGTAATATGTGTGGTTATTCACGTACAGGGAAAAGTTTGTTTTTCATTTTTTATCACATATTCTTACTCGAAATTAAATAAAGATGTATTTACACAATCAGTTCCGTGGTTCAGGAGACATACATCGGTTCACGGTTATGTTCAAGTGCCATTCCTATAGGTACGTATTGTGGGTATGGAATAATAATAATTACATTTGTAGGTGACAAACAGGAGTACACTGACAGTCAGACCTTAGTAAGTTAGCATCGGACATTCGTACACCTGTCCAGTCCCTGTTTAGGACGTTCCTCTCTGTTCAGTATATCTACTCATATGTTACGGGCTGGTTTCGACTCGATGCAGCGATGCAGTCTCGGGAACAAGCGAAAAACGTCCATACATTGTAAATATTGTTTCTATTTAGTTTCATTGGACACTGTTTTATCCGGGTAAAATAACAATTATATTAGAGTTTTACAAAATATTCTCTAAGGTTTCACTCGCCCCTCATGGGTATTTGGTAGATACCAGGTATCGGAAATCTGGTTTAAATATTTTACCAGCTCATTGCAGTCAATAGTGTCAATAGACTTTACAGCGATTACGTCTTGGGTCGTCCCAAAAATAATCGTCTTAACTAGGTATTTAGTATCGTGAATTCGCCCTCTATATTTTTAAAGGTAAAAGACTATTATGTTTGGTTCACCAAAAATCAGCCAACCTAAACAAGAATATTTTGTTAAGTAGATTCTTGTTACAGCTCAATTGAATAATCAATTTAATTATTCACATACTTCTTCTTCTTCCTGGGCGCTACAACCCTTTATGTCTTGGCCTCCTCCACAATCTTCTTCCAGACAATCCTTCCACGGTTTTCTAGCTCTTCCACGGGGTCTTTTCTGTTGTCCATTCAGTGATGACTTTGGGAGCTCTGGTGTCATCCATTCTTTCCGGTGGCCAGCCCATCTCAGCCTTTGTGACTTGCTGAACCATACATTTAATATATTTACCCAGTTTTGGTCTAGCCACATTTGATTAGTCAGATATTGTGTTAATTAACTGGCATAGTTCACGAGTAGAAAGCATTGAGAAAGTAATGTTTACTTTGCGATTTCGACGCCATATGGTTAAAAGCTTTTAAACCAGCAAATTTTAGCTTTTATTATACCTATTGTAGATGTCTCATTAGTCTTCCATAACCCACTCTTCCGTTTCTTGGGTACCAATATGTTACAGTCTTACTCCACCTACAAACGTTCCTTCTAGCCAAGTGTCCCGCCCAGTTCCAATAGATTAGTAACTTGGAAAATGACTTTATTTTGTTTTTGGCGGGATAAAACATGGTTCCAATCAGGCAAGGACAGAAGGAGTGTGTCGAACCTTACTTCGAAAAGTGTAAAGAATATCACATCCCAGCAAGTTTGCTAATGCGAATCTCTTAACAACAAAAGCCCGCTACCGCGAAACACATAATATCGCTTCTTAAGTAGCTATCTGCTACTAGTTGACCACTAAGCGGTCATACCGGTCGGCAACTGGTGGTTGATCTAGGCAATCTACGATCATATTCCGCTTCCTTTGAAAGTGAAACGGGAGGTCATTTGACCCCGGGGTACCACAGCCTCCGCTACTGTTTATGATAACTAGTAATTTCTTTGCCATATACTTACTCACTTATTCCGCTAAGTGGATATTGGCTTCCAAAACGAGAGAGCGCCAGAGTGTACTATTCTGTATGATGGCACTTTACAAAAGGCGGACTTGATTGATTATTGTACATTTTTCCAGACTTTCTTCCGGGATTAAATGTATTTTATGTGCTTTTAGTACTAAATATTGACTATGTATGAGTATGCGAAATTTTAGTAGATCATGAAGGGGTAACCAAAAATTAAATAAGTATATAAACTCACGGCAATTACGAAATACGCGCGAACGATGGTGACCATGTCGTTACTTTCCAAGCCTTTTGTGTTATGTTTTAGTTTTCTCTCACTCCCCGCGCCGCTTGACAGCTCGCCTGCCTCTCTGACGGTCAAGGTGAATCATGAGCAGTCGAAGTATTCAGATTAGTTTGGACAGCCGCACCAAAACGTAAATTGATAACTTTTCTTATCTGACGGTTACCTGATTAGGTGCCAGTAAACTTGGAGTTCATGTGAGACTGTAAGCCATTTAAACTAGCTTTATGACCATCAAAAGCGCCACAGCATTACTATTTTAGAATTTATTGTTCAGGTCTTAACTACTTATATTTAGATGAGACAAACCCCTAAAAGAAAATAATAATGTTACCTTGTTAACTAAACCTTTTTGCCTGCGAATCTCTCTATAAGAAACGTCCTGTTTTTCTCCAAAGGAGAAACGTTTGTCAGAGGCTTGCTCATAAATTTCTTATGCCCGCGAGAAGAACTTCCCGATGGCCATCACTTGCCTTGGCCGTTTGGAAGTCTCTTATTAGGTTGCGAACCCAAGTTGGTCGATGTAGAGATAACCTCAGGAAGTGGGGAATTACTGACGGCACACAAAACTCAAACTATGGCGCATCTGCTGTCGTGTGCTGAGTGCCTAAACACATGCACCATTAATGACTTGTACTTGGCCTCTGACAGAGCTGTTCAGGTGGCTTCTTACTGGGTTGGGAGAGTGTAATGCCATCGACACGTAAAAAAGAAGAGGCTTGCAGATTCTCTGTGGTCATGGAATCACTCGTATAATCAAAAATAAAGACTCAAAAGCCACTCACAACTACGTGGTGTGAAGGGTTGTTGGTGGCGAAGTTTTGTTCCTCAGGAATTTAATAACTGCCAGAGACTCGCTAAGATGAAGTACTAATACCAGTAGCCACTGCTTGTGTGTCAAAGAGATGGTAAACCACAATTCTCACAACACGTTACGTAAAATGCTTTTTCTGCATTTATAAATATTCAGATCAATGTTACGACTAATGTTAACACGGGTCAAATGACAGTCTACATGACATAACTTATGTTAATGAAGACCGTATACATATATTCTCATATATTTATAGCTCAGTTTGTTAGAAATACATGTTATATGTGGGATGGATGAAAGTCATAGTGTTCTGAGATGTTTTATTTAGTAAACAATCTACTTTGGCTTGGAACTTTCGGTTTTATTATCATACATTTTTAAGTCATGTTAAGTCGGCCCTTCTCGTACGTACTTTTTTTTTTTTAAACATTTTTAATTGATTGATTATGTTATAAAAATAAATCGGATTTTTTTTTCAACAACTAAGTAGGCAAACAGGCGTACGGCCCACCTGATGATAAGTGGTTACCGTAGCCTATGAACGCCTGAGATGTCACGAGCGATCCCTCTGGAGCCTGGCGACCCTACTCACCAGCAGCAACACAACTCTGCATCACAGTGTTATTGGGCTGCGGTCTTCTGTATGGTGGAGGTACTTCCCCAGACGGACTACTCAGCACAAAATGTCCTACCTCTCTTAAATATCGGATTAACTGCACTGCAGTCATGAAATAAATTCGCTTTTTTGTATTCTTTCGAATTAAGTATATTTTCTTACTCATAATAATCATCTTGTTAATATTCATTAATATTCCTTTCATAAAATCTTTATTTCATATATTTGTTTACTAATGATGACCTTCTCTTATTACAGTTCACCGCTGATTGAAGAATGTATCATACGTTCTGAGCGCCTGGTATGTACGCAAATTTTAGTTCTTTTTCCCATTAGTGGGTAAAATGGTCAATGGATCCTGTACACTGTGGTGTCAGAGTTTTTTGGAACTGCCTGTCGGCGTCCGACGTGGTTTCTTGTAACGACCGAATTGGGCACGTTAAGTTGTTGTGCAGACGGGTCCAACAACTTAAGGTTCCTTAAGGTATTGGTGTGTTGGTAGTGGTGTTTTTACCAAATAAAAATATATAGTTTTATTTTGTGTGACTTTTTAAGTTTACTACTTTGATGTAAAAACCTTTTTCCTTAACCATAGAAGTACGAGACTCTAGGTTACTTTTCATTTTATCTAATGTTCTGTAGATGGCGCTCATATGAAATATGTGATTACTTCCCGAGCGATGCGCTCCATTGCTCACACGAGATGATATCTCGATGCATTTAAACGATACCGATTAATTCGCGAGTATCGAGTGGACATCAAATCGATTTTCTTCGAGGTGGTCTGTAATTGGTGTGCGTCATAACTCGTAAGTGAACACTTATGAAGTTTGAAGGCATGAAACAAATTGCATATTGACACGATGTTTATGAGGTATCGTTAAATTAAACAAGTGACAAACAGTCAAACGAACCACCCAAGCGGTTCTTAAACAATCTTATACAAATGATTAATAATAAATAAAACAAAAAAAGTATAAATAAGGAAATAATTACTAAATCAAGTCCTCTTGTCGCCGCAAATATGAATGAAGTATTTAGCGATTACTAAACTTTACTAGGGGCTAGTAACTAGGTTATGTTTCTGAGATACAACCCACTTACAGACAGAGACAGACGAACAACGCAGGCTTAGAAATAGGGTCCTATTATTAAAATTTTACTTAAACAGAACTCTAAAAATTTATCACGATTCCACCGATCGACTTTCTTTATACTCGCTGGTGTGATAATGTATGCAGCGACGACAAACTGCTATTGTTGACAGCTACACTAATAACTCCGCTTTTTTAATCACAGCAACCGAAGAGTTTTTACACCGTTGCTTGAATGTACCTGGTTTTACCAACAGAAGCCTCATTTTCCTATCCACTGCCCAAAGGTTGACTGGAAGAAATTGCTCGGCAATAGGCGAGCCTATTGCTTCATAGGTTTAAGTTGTTGTTATTTTACAGTACATAATATTTATTCTATATATGGACAGTAAAATAATATATTGTATTTTCGTCACTAATTTCTGCCTCTTTTATCCTTCAAACTAAACATAACAGTGTAATAACCTCACTAAGCATAAATACATGAGAATGTGATATTTTAATAGGTGAAAAATAAGTTACTTTAGTTTACTTATTTCAAAAACAATCTAAGCACGAGTTAAGGCAAATTTCTCATCTTAAATGTCACTTAAGTGGCGAACAGGAAATTAACAGCAGAGAGCAACAAATAAAAAGCATTTAATTCACTCGTGTTATTTTATTATTAAAGGCAAAAAGCAGAGCGCGGTTTTCTGTTTCAAGTGTAAAAGCCTGACATTACCGATTGGCCACACGGCTGTTGGAAAGTGTAATTTGTTCTGCTATTATTGGTCACATATCTTGGCCAGATGTGAAAAAACATATAATAAATTAAAATAACAAAAAAACTGATAGAAGCTTCTATTTTTTTTCTTACTGCCTAATATTTAGGAAATAACGACTAACGCTTAGATTAATGATTGGTCTCGCGCGTCGTAGCGCCGCGGAGACCAATTATTAATCTATGGACTAACGTTAATATTTTTGTACCGGTTAATCGATACTAGCTGTTCCTCGAAGCTCCGCCTGCGTCGAAAAGTAGCCTATGTTTGGCCCCGGGTCTTCATCTATGTTCATACCAAATTTCTTCAAAATCTGATCAGCGGTTTAGCCATGAAAGCGTAACAGACAGATAGACAGACTTTCACACTTATAATATTAGTATGGATATGGATGTTTCATTAGGGGGTCAAAAATCGTTTGGATCGCTGCGCCTAGCGCCATCTTGGTTACTCAAATATACCTAGATGTATTGACTACAGAATAGACCTAAGCCAAAAACTATTTTTTGCGTAACACATTAAGTCTCAAGCTGATTAAAATCACAGCTTTCTTCACGCAGCCTGAATAGGATATCAGATCGGCGGCTTTAGCACCCAGCTAAATGGCCACAGCCATATGTAGCGCAAGTACGGTGACTGTCACATTTCTTGTGATGTAATGATTAGGGTCAGAATTATTTATTTGCAAGAATAAATGAAAATGCTGTTCTTAGATCAATAATTGATCAATTGTTAATCTTAGATGCTGTTGCTAAAAGAAATGATGGTTGCTGGTTCAAATAGGTGCTGTGATTCCTGTAGGAGATTTTCTTATCAGAGTCCTTTTCGATTAAAATCCTCGTAATGTAATCGTTACCAAAGGCGATTCCGAATAACTCTGACACCAGTGTGGTCGATGGACCATGTAATCTATGTGAGTTTGTATGTTTGTTACTTTTCCACTCTGCTTTATATACGTTTATTTATTTCATGTACACGCTGTAAATATACTAGTACATTGGAAACTTAACATTAGGAAAACTGTGTACAAGGGTTTTACTTATTTCTAAAGAAATTTCTTCCAGCAGACCCGCGACAGGAACTACGAAAGAAATAGGCAAAGTTAAAGTTAGTTACTACCACGGAGGCTAGGCTACTCTGTTTAAATATGTGTTGGGTAGCTTTTTGGGAAAAATAAAATTTCACCAATTTTGTAATTTCAAATTTGTCATTTCGAGTGACAATAAAGATATAATTGTTGTATTGTTTCTGTGTGATTTAAGTAAGTTGACAGAGCAATAAAGATGAACTTGCCCTTTTTTTCTAAGCGTTTCTTACGTTGACACCTACTATAGGGTGAGTTGATTTGATCTTCATGCCAGAGATCAGTCGAGACCTCCATGCTTAGATGCTCTCGGGTTCTAAATTTCTATCGTCATATATCTGACAAATATATATAACATTTCAATATTTCGCTTCCTAAACGAGCTTCTCATTTACATGCAGGTTCCTATGCATAATAAAAATTTTACCGCTATGACACGATTGCCAGATTAGGTCAATGGGTGTACAGCACAGTCTGGGCCTAGACACGACTTTAGCAAACCTTCTTGGTCTTTGATTTAATTGATAGAAAATTCCAAATAAGTAGTAGCTTCATCTGGTTTCAAACCATGGTTCGGTAAGGCTTCGTTATCGAATGTCAAGCCTCCATACATTGAAGCCTAATTAGTATAGAAGACTAAATCGCGATATCAGTTTTTAAGGATCGGAGCATAAGTAGTCGATGGAGCATAATAACCTTCGACAGAACATCGTTGGAGCCGCGGTTCCCCAGGCTCCTCCTCTCCTGGCGGGAAGATCTGCCCTTTGCGGAGTTCGAGCATATATAAATTTATAGTTTTTAGCTCTGAACAAAGGCTAAAAAATAATTTATTGCAAATAAATGATTTGATTTTCTTTGATTTGAAGATAGTACGGCGCGTCCCCGACTTTTGTTTTGCTAGACTTGGCACAAGTACCGCCACACTCTCAGACAAGAATATAGAAAGAAATGTAGGATTCTATTCTTTGTGCTTATATCCAGTCAACCCTACTTAATATCTATCTTAGAAGCCATATTTGTCCGTTAATTAAATAAGACACTGTTTTGACATCGCGACAACCTTTAAAATTTAGGACTGTGTCAGTCACTCAAAAGGTCAGCTAGTTATCAAGTCAACAAGATGAAATAAATTAATTAGTTTTGATTCTGATTGAAACGCAGCTGATAAACTGTATAGAGAGATATGTGAAATATCTACATAATGTGGACAGGGCGTCTAGTAAAATTAGCCAAGTGAGAATAAGCCACCACACCGCCTTTTACCACACCTTTTCGTAGGTGTGGTAAAAGGCGACTAAGGGAAAATGCAGTCGAGTAAACATCTTTATAACTGCTAAATTAGTACTGGTCGCATCTATTGCCTATGAGAAAAACGGCTTTAAGGAAATATTAATATTTTTCTAAGTATTATCCAGAAAGAAATTGAAATGTATTAAGATTTGATGTCTGGAGGATCGACATCAGTCTAGAATAGTGATCTAGATAGAGTCTAGGAGGCAACATTAGCAATTTTTTGTTATGGGGTATTTTTGTTATGGGATATTTCATTTCCCATGTATAACAGGAGTAACTCCTGTTTTACATGGGAAATGAAATATCGCGTTTTAGCGTATTTCCTAGATTCTATTATACGAGTACCATCCACTTTAGTGGGTTCATTAAACTGTTTTTTTTATTTATAAACAAAAATCCGGCGCTATAATCTGCGCTGGTTTCAGATGGGTGGGCGTATGCATTTCATCTGAAGTTAACCCTAATTAGTGTTGCATAAGGATGCTGTTAACACGTAATTATGAATTAACTGATCTCTTTTACACTTGCAACATCTCGGAAATTATATGAGACGTGCATATGTGTCAGACTAAAGTCAGGTGATTTTAATTTTAAATAGATGACTCGATTTTAAGATGTGAACTCAGATTACAAAAATCTGAGGATGTGAAATGCAAATTCTGAAATAGAGACAGATTCCCTTTATTTACGTTATTGTCCTTTTATTCCCGAAAAATATTTTCAATACAATGGCACATGCTTAATTTCTAACACTAGACAACAAATAAATATTCTTGACAATTTAAAATAGTGAAAAAGTACTATAGGTACTGGCAAATGCCTAAATATAACTTACTAGCTGTTTCCCGCAGCTCCGCCTGCGTCGAAAAGTAGCCTATGTTTGACCCCGGGTCTTCAACTATATTCATACAAAATTTCATCAAAATCCGTTTAACGGTTTGGCCGTGAAAGCTTAACAGACAGACAGACTTTCGCATTTATAATATTAGTATGGATTTGATGATGTTTCACTGTTGGTGCTATACTAACTACATTGTAAATGCAAACAAAGGTTGACTGTTAGATAATGCTTTTACCAATAAGTTCGCTTATTTTGCTATACAATTGTATCATCCATAATCCATAATTAATATTATAAATACGAAAGTCTGTCTGTCTTTCTGTCTGTCTGTCATTCGGTCTGTCTGTTACGCTTTCACGTCCAAACCGCTGAACGGATTTTGATGAAATTTGGTATGAATATAGTTGAAGACCCGGGGTCAAACATAGGTTACTTTTCGACGCAGGCGGAGCTGCGGGAAACAGCTAGTAAGTTATATTTAGGCATTTGCCAGTACCTATAGTACATTTTCACTATTGTAAATTGTCAAGAAAATTTATTTATTGTCAAAGGTATTTTTTTTATAATTTACGATGTCTGTCGCATACGGTGAAGGAATTCGCCCCAATGAATAACAAATTCGGTAACTGACGCGACGGAATGGCCGATGACTGCGGGGTATTTGTTGAATAATTTATCTAATTATTAAAAAGTTAATTGCATAAGCCTGTTAGTGGGTTTCAGATATTTTGACTTACTTTTACAAACATACGGACTTGTTAGAGAAGCGTAAATAAACATTGTATAATATTATTAAGTGTTAGCGTGTAAATTAATGCAACTATTGTACTTATCTAATAATTTTTATTTATTTTTTTCTTGTCAAAATTCATCCCCGTATTAGTACTATAATTATGTGCCCTAATTATGTAACAAGAAACGCCATTGCTTTATTGACGAGATTTGACGGTGCCTAATGTACAAAAAAATATATTCAGAAAAGACGGTAGGTTCAAATTAAATGCCATGTAAAATTTAGCAAACGTTTGTAAAGCCTATTTTTCACACGACCATTGCGTTTTTGAATTCTGCCGTATCCATACTAATATTATAAATGCGAAAGTCTGTCTGTCTGTCTGTTATGCTTTCACGGCCAAACAGCTGAATCGGATCTTGATGAAATTTGGTATGAATATAGCTGAAGACCCGGGGTCAAACATAGGCTACTTAAAGACGCAGGCGGAATTGCGGGAAACAGCTAGTATACAAATAAACAAAAAGTTTGTTTGAATACGGAAGAAAGTTTACGCCGCTTATGGCAACCGGTACTAGGAACTCATACGTATGAAGGTAGAACTAGGAACTACCACAGAAAGCCGACAAGTCGAAAGCAGAGTGGTTTCGACAAAAACTAGATTCTTAGTGTTGCCTAAATTGGAAATGTTGTTACCGACTAGACAAAGATTCAAAACCTAGTTAAAATATATATTTTTTACCAATGATCATTGTACTGCCCTAACATTTTACAATATTTAGGGATCGGCTCAATCAAACGCTATTTTATCCAAAAATATTGATTTCAATCCAAAAATAAACAGTTTTACCCAGGTATTTATTTAGTAGGTACTCAAAAATCATCTTAAATATATATTTTAGCCCAACATTTTAGGGGTTTCATTACTGGTAGCTAATATCAATTGCTCTATCCGAGTCGAACTCAAATAACCTACTAGCTTTTGTCCGTGGCTTGCAAAGTTTACTTGAATCCCATGAGAACCTGCCTACATATACCTACATACCTGCCTACTTTTTTCAGGAAGAAAGGTATTATGTCTCAGTATAGATAGCAATGTGTATAAGATTTTTTTAATGTTAAAATGTGCAGCGATTGACCGTGATCCCACCTGATGTAGTGTGCAGATGCCTTCGGTCTATGATGGAGCTAATAGCCTATTCACTCTAGCTTTAAAGATAACCAGATTGTAAGATTCAGATTGGTTAGAAGATTCAAATTTCTGAAAGATAGGTTTTGTAGACTCATACATTACAGCGTGAGATTGCAGCCGAAAAGGCGCAAATATCAGGAAAATAAAAAAAAAGTAATTACTTGGTTTAACTTCATACCCTCCATATAATGTGTTTGCTAAGTGTAAGTGGAGTGTTAACAGACTACCGCGCCCAGTCGTAATCGTAAAAGGCGAAGTGATAACGGCCGAAGTGATTTCCCAGTCAATGACTCATATCTATTTTGCCCAGTCAATAATCTCTTTTACCTTATAGGAAGTATAAAAACACTTATTGCTTCATAGACAATTATATACAAAGATATGTTGTCAACTAAGATGTACAATAGACGGCTTTATCGCTAGTGCATTCTCTTCCAGACTACCATAGTCATATCACAAATCACAGAAGCTATACTAGCGTAGAAGTGATATAAAATATTTGTTTTTAGACGAAATAAGGTATATGAGATTCCAAAAAATTTTTATCATACAAATTGCACTTAACCTCCTCTTTAATTCGCGCATCGTTGCATTACTTCCTATTCGAAAAACTGTTATGCGATTTAATTCTATCAAAAATATCAAGGACGATCGAAAGACTCTTTAGAACAGTCATTCTCAAAGGGTGCCACGCGGAGCCCTGTAGCTCATGAATCCTTCCATTGGTAGTATTTTCTGGGGCTTTGACAAATTTTTCCTCCTTTCCCAAAGCATTCTGTCACCAAAAAAGTTTGAAGCCGCTGCTCTAGATTAAGGTTGACAGCAAAATAGTGACTTCCCATTACGTTCTTCTTTGTATTCCTCTTCTATCAAAGGATGGACAACACCATGACGATTTTCAATTTGGATGTTACTACAGCAAAATCAGTCGTGCAAGTTTTTCAGCCAGGGGCCTTATTATTATCTCAAATTGCAGAGCAGAAACGAGTGAGCAAGCGAGATGTCACCTTACACCTTGTATTGTGCCATCTCGTTTACTCACTCGTGTTTGCACTGCTTTAAGAGGTTATAGTAACGCCCCAGGAGTGGCGCCTTCTCCTAGCGCTCCTTCTACCCAGGAATTTGCCCTGTATTATAAGTTGCAAAATCCTGTATTTACTCTTTTTCATTATGTGGTACGTAACTTTTTTTCTTTAATAGTGTTCATAAGCTCTACTTTCTTCTTCATGTTGTGAAGGACTTTTGCGTTGATCTAAGTCAATTTCAACATTTTCAGCCCAAGGTGTTAGACGTCTTTAAGCTACGCTGGCAATTCTCTCACAGGGACTGTATGCTTGATTACATAAAAAAATCTTATAGTGGCTACCATCTGGCAGACGACATGTGTGTTTTCTCCCGGTTTTGTTTACCATCTGTTGTCGAATGATATTAATAGACCCACTAAGGAGGGATATGGCTGTTCCCGTTATGGACTTGGCCTTGGACGGTCCAAGGGATTCCTGGATGTGTAAATTATTGTGCTGGTCTGACGACCTTGTGATCTGAGAACATTTGCCCGCTGCTTCAATAAGTAATTTAAAAGCATTCAAGTTCAACAGATGAAAAAAATAAATTAAGCATTTAGAGCATTTTTACTGGCGTATTTTTCAGTATAAAATAAACATTAAATATCAAAACTCTACTCTTTCAATTGAATATTAAGAAACCATAACAATTATTGTTTCACAGTCTAATAATCAATCAAATGACCAGGCGACTGTCATGTAAATCTGAAATCCGCTTTCGAAATTGCGTAATAGTCAAAAATTCCGCATATTCATACAAAACCAAGAGACGGTTCAGTGGTTTCATAGATAATTTCTCTCATACATACATTTCAAAGGCAGATATATTTGTTAAATAGGGTGCTACATTTAGTAAGTGAGGTATTGTAAAGTGCGATAAATAGTGAATTCATTCCCTCCCGATCAGATAGTCTTAGTAGCAAAATGTCAATCAAAGCGAAACTTAATGAGCAATCTACCTAGGTAGCTAATCGCCCATGTAGCTACACGTCTAACTATCAGATGTCTATTTAGGTAATCGTCAGTTTTTTTGTGTACACTTTCATTATGAACATAAGTGTACATATCAAAAAACAATTTATTAAATTAAAATATTTTCAAACTTATTTTGGACATACATAGAAATTCAGTAGAAATATGAAAAAGCATCAATTTTCGACAAAATATATTTTGTAAAAGGAATAAGTAATTAAGCGTCAATTATTAAGCGTCAATGATTTAGCCTGATGAATATTCCATACAAGTGTCAGCCCAGTGCCACTTCTCGCGTGATGAAAGCCCCCGATTGATTGTGTACTGCTTCTGCATACAAACAACCAGACAAACAGACAGACTCGACGCGGCTGAAGTCGTAATGTCAGTGAGGGACATTTGATCTCATTGCATCTTATTCCGATCCAGGTTTGGGGATCAGTTCAGTGGGACATTTGTTATAACGAGGATAGCTTAGTGTTGAATTGGACGATTTTAACTTCAATAAAGCCAAAAAACCTTAATAATCTTCATGGGTTGCCCTAAACAGTTTAACTTATTTAAATCTAAAATTTCAACGAGACTTTTACGGTCTATAAGTAACTACTACTACTAGTACGTACTTATAGACCGTAAAACTCTTTCAATGCAAATAAATGTTTTCTTTCTTTCTTTCTTTCTTTCAAAAGTCTATTTTAACCTTTTTACCAAGAATCTCAACATAAAGTGGATGACCAGTATTAATCATTCATCTTCCTGTAACTTTAACAATGCCGATGATGATTGCAATTTATGAGAATCATATTTAATTAATTGAGGGCAACACTGGATGTATTATAACAATTGCAGCATGAAACATAACACCGAAAGCATAGTTAATTCCCTCAGTCTGACAGGGTAGGTCCGACTGCCATTACTAACACATCACAGCCCGAATGGCTCGTAAAACTGAAATGTATCCATTTCTGGCAGGCGAACGGGTGTTGCCAACGTCGGGGATTTAGAATTTTTAGTAGAAAAAATTAGAATTTAAGGACAAAGGTGAGGGTAGGGGCTCTCCTCTCCCCTATTCGATCGATGTAAGTTAGATTGTACAAATGAGTTAGATGTATTGTAATGTAACAATGTACTTGCAATTAAGGAAAATGGTTGAATTTTTTTTTAGAGAACTGGTATTGCCAGGCCTAGGTCGTAATAGTGGTTAATAATTGGTATAAATATTTACATAATTATTTAGCCGATATTTAAATTACAAACGTAGACATGCCTACATATTAAAAGACAGCAAAAATATATTTTTTTAAATGTCGAAATAAGTTTGGGAGTGGGCAACACCACCAGAGCCGGGCGCGGCTGGGTTCCACGTAAAATAAATTGGTTCTGTACACAAACATAAACAATGATTTTAAATATACGCTAATTTAGATCTTATTTCGAATGTCATAGGGCGCAAAAGTACTGCTTTGTTAAAAACTTTAGTTTGCACTCGAGTACAAATACAAGAGAGGTTGAGTGGGTGTGTGGTGTAAATAGAAGGTATAGAAATTATTTCTGTGGTGTAAGTTTCACTGGAATCGAAAAAAACATTAGTTTTAAAAAGTTGAAAAGGCATAATAATGTGCTTAGCACATCCTGTTGGTCCACGTACCTTCCAAAGCACAGAATCATCTTTATTATTAGACACTCAAAGCTTGCAATGTCTTAAAGAAATTGGAAACAACTAAACAAAGTATGCTTCCCATTGGAATCGAATCCACGACATCAAGGTCTAAGGTAAACCACAAAGACAGTTGGTGCGGTAGCTCTGATACTCAAAGATATCTTAAGGCTAGCTCTTCTTCTTCTTTGCGAGTCGACTCTGGCTGTTATCAAACTTCAGAGGACCAAAACTCCGCCATCGACAAGGCATTGTCGGTGGCTTCGTAGAGGTCCCTAAGCGTGCAGGTGGCCGGGCATGCAGGACAGGACAGGAGATGCGTAATGGTTTGGGGAGAGACACCGCACCGCCAGGCCACCTCCGAGCAGTAGCCCCACCTGAACATGTTTTCCTTGCTTCGGCCTACGAGAGTCCGGAGTCTGTTTAAAGACTTCCGTGTAAGCCATGGCAGGTCATGTCCAGGAGGGAGGCACTCCGATAACGGCAGAGATGAGGCCGAAGGGTATCTCTCCGTCCAAATATCCACTCTAGACTGAGAGGCTTCGCCAGTTAGTGGTTTTGTTTCTTTGACGAAGCTGTGTCGACTCTTCAGCTAGCTCTAAGCTACATACACTCAGCATTGGGTGGCGATGGGCTGAAGAAGAAGAAGCTACATACACAATACCGCAACCAGATTTAAAATTTTACACATCTTGCTTGACATAAAACTTATAATCGCTAACACTTTCCACTTGCACCACACAAAAGGCGATGCGACGGAAGCGGCGCGCCCTGCGGTGGGGGGGGGGGAGACGGTCTGATGAGCCCATTGACGGATGGAGTGCATTCATCAATGAGATGCTTTTTGATGGCTTGGCTTTACTCACGTACGCAGAAGGTTTAGGTGGTTAGACAATGGAGAGGACGGCAATCGCTTTTGAGTGGATAAGGATTCAACGGCCTTTCTCCGAGTTGCCATTTTTACATGTCCGGGCTTGTATTTTCATAATATTGTCAATATTCAGGATTTTTTTTATTTTTATGTATTAGTTAACGAACGTGTCTAGTTGTACACAAAAATGTAGGCTTAAGTTTTACGTATGTAATACTATTTTATTTTATTTTTCAAACTTAAAACTTTGCTTCAATTTGTTGCCTCGTATATGTATAATTTGTTTCATTAAACATTTTAAAGGGTATCTAGCGAGTCTTTCGTATAGCAAAATTAATAGATTCTGTCTGTAAATAATTATAATTAAATAACTGCGTGTCAGAGCCAAAGTTATAATTACTGTGACGTGTTCGTTTTTTTGATGTATCTTCCTAAGTAACAATATTTTCTATATCACTACTACATGTATTGCAAGCTCTCTGTTTTCGCCATGGCTCACCACGGGGTGCAAGTTCCTTGTCTTAGTGTACTACCAATGAAACACTTAACTATCTAACTACCGTACTTTTCTAATTACCGTTTACTTATTTTTACACTGGTTTGAATAAGTTAGACCTTGGCAATTTTTAAATAAAGATAGTACCTTGGCCTTCGTATGTTGTATAAACCTAAAGTTGATAACTTAATGAGAACTTAATTTTTTATGAAAATATCTACTTTTCCTAATTACCGTTTACTAATTGCCGTATATTCCTAATAGCCATTGTATGAAATTATTACTCACTAACGGTCGCCCGAGACTAAGTTTACCTGGTTTTAGCACTTCAAGTACCTATGTTATTGAGGGATTATGTACAAGCATGGTAATCAAAATCATTAAAGATTTTTCAATCGGGCCACTCCTTCTTTAAACAGTTCGTTAACAATATACAAAAATAGTAATATAATAAAGAGAGAGCGCTAATTTTTAAAGAATTGATGCATCATGATAGCGTGCCCTACCTGGGCTGAGATTACAGGTCTAAAATGGCCACTTTGAGCAATTCATCAAAAGGAATCATTTCATGAATTGCGAAGCTTAGCAATTCTGCGAATTTTGACATTGACGTTTCAACTCTAATTCAATTCATTTTGTGACTCATTTCCTGAATCACTTCTCGTGTAAGTATTGCTATAGTAATAAAATAAAAATAGATTTCACAATTTTAATATATTCATTGGTATTTATAACTCTACAGTTAATGTATGGTAGTAAATCAACATTATTGGTTACAAAAACTTATATAACTAAAAAAAAATCGTAAAAACACGCACGCTATGCAAAAGTAAAGATTATTTTTACGCCTGGCAATAAGTTAAAGCAATTCCTATGCAATTCACGAAAAGTAAGCCATTATGCGACTTTCCGTCAAACAGCAGAATTGCCATGAAATGGTTAATTTCATGAACTGCCAAAATGTGGCTATTTTAAGATTTGCGATGATTCATAATGTGATCATATTGTAATTCGTGCAAAGTGGCCATTTTAGATCCACAGGGAGGGCGCTTAGATCTGTAGCATCTAATAATATGGTCAATGTCACATTCAACGTGTCAAACACTTAACAGCTTTCATATTCGCAGGAAGAATGAGATAAGGCGAGTCTATGATCTTTTGCGAATAGAAAACCACAATATTTATTGGAAATTTTTATTAGCAATTTAGGTCCCACTGCTGGGCCAAAGCCTCCCCTCTCTATTTCCATACGATAAGTATATACTTGTATAATAGATAAATGAACAAATGAACCAAGAAACAATCACTTTCACCTCAATTTTAGATTTTACCGTGACAGTCGTGCGTGCCCTTATTTTCTTCTTTCCTTCAAAACTACGTGCCCGTAAAATGTTATGTATTCACAACACTGATTTTGAATCAAAGTTTAATAAACACTTATATATTTTTGTAATCGCTTAATTTTTATCATCATCATCATTTCGTGTAGGTTACATTATCTATCGACTATGTACACCCTGGTGGCAAAGTTGTTTCGAACCGCCTCTCGGCCTCTGACGTGGTTCCTTTAACGACTACCAAATGGCAGCCGGGACCAACGGCTTAACGTGTCTTCCGAAGCACGGAATCATCTTTATTATCAGAAAATCAGGTGATTCAAGCCTGCAAAGTCCTAACCAAACTGGAGACAACTAAACAAAGTATGCTTCCGGTGGGAATCGAACCCACCACCCCCGGGTCAAAGGCCTTATCCACTGGACCATGGAGGCAATTAATTTTTATAACTTTACAGAATTATTGAAACTAAATAAATGGGTTGACCCCAAATAAAGGGATTAAGCACGGAAGAAGAAGAAGAGAATGAATATACAAAACATTCAAGACATAGCCCTCCTTTTTGGCTCACAGTCGGGCAAATACGATATAATTCTCACACACAGAATCTAAAACAGTTTTTGTTTAAAACCGCTCTGATTACGAAACCGCAGTTTCTATTCCAATATTGAATTTCTTTAACACAATTTCGTAGATCATAAACATAGTCGACCACAGACAACGAAAGTGAGCATGTTGCGGGTTGCGGTTCATATCGGTACTGTTACTATTAGGAGTGCCAACTGTCGGATAGTAAATAATCAAAGGCCGCATTAACATCACAGAAATAAGATTAGGTGAAGTGATAAGTGCCAGTTAAGCATCTTGAGTCTTAACTTAATACGGCGAAGCTTAACGCTACGCAGGTTACGCCCACGTGGCGCTTTTACACATCTAATCTTATTTCTGTGATTACTATTCTATTCAAGACAAAATCTATTTAATTGCATTTGAAAGTTGATGTCGAATCGAACAGACTATAGGCCACTTGACTGTGTTCACATTTTGACAAAATTTTTATACGGAACAATACGTACCTACACTAAAAAGTAACCGATATTGAAAACAACAACAAAATTGGTAATTAATTAAAGCAGTAATTAGCATTAAAAGTTTTCTAATGAAGAAAAGTGGGAGTGTGGTGGGGACGTCTTGCTATCTCTTTTGTACGTACGAAATCAAGTGGCAGTGACGTCACTCACCATTAAGTGCGTCCTTTTCTTGTTTCTTGACAGTTTACTTTTCCACAGGATTTCAAAGGCTTATAACTTATTTAATATTGAACGGATACAAAAAATTCTTACCGTTTTCGAATTCACGGACTCAAATTTGTGATATGAAATATAAAAAAAAATTGAGTCAAGTAGCCTTTTGCCGCATCTACCTGTAAGTATACTACTGGAAGAAAAGACAGCCAACAGCAACTTCTAAATGTAAACAAAGATCTGCTACATAGTTTTTTTTTTTTCCTTTCTGACAATCTACATATCCAACTACTGGACAACCATACATTATGACCACTACCGTAGGCTTACTGACACGGATCTTATTCGAAACGGCGCGCATTATGTGATTGGAATAATATTCTTTATGGGTTTTGTGGTCGAAATTGATATTAACCTCTACTATGTTCTACTATGTGAAATAATAACGCAGTCGCTTATGCGTTTAAATTGTATGGCAAAATACTCAGTAGTTCCTACAAAAGGACTACGAAAGGAACTACTGAGAACAAAGGAACTTACCTACTATCTGCCAGGGGCCTACTCGCCCTATTCAATAATTCAGTATTTATTTTTGCTTTTAATGAGATTAGGATAAAGGAGAGCAAAAAGGGGGAAAGTTTACTGTGGCATTATTTATGTACTGTTTTCAATCATATTTCTCTAAGAGATTTTTTTTAGAATAAGCAGTACTCTTGTACTAAGTATTCTGTACTATGCTGTATCCTTTTCGACTTACTATATACGTGAATTTAGTAAATATATATCGAGAGAAAATATTGTAAGGCCGCAAAAATACTATCGATAGAGTATCACAACAACACTAAATTCGGCACACATTTGTTATGACGTCACAACGAGAATTTCATAATAAAACTTCCGCTGTTCCAAACTGAAAACCAGGTTTTAATATTACACGAAACCAAAATCTAAAATTCTAAATACCACACTTCCGCGTCAAACCGTGTACAGTCACGAGCATTAACAGTTATACAATTGTATTAAATTTTAGACCTTGTTATAATGACTTAAGAACCGATGTGTATACACGTTAATGCTCGTGACTGTACTGCCATAATTAAGTTAACAACAATTAATCCTCAAAAGCCGCAAATTTTTCCACTCTGATAAAGATCCGCAGAGGGACGGCTCCATATGGTTTTCACTTTTTTATTAGGCATCTGAATGCTTTGTTATTCGAGTGTTTTGAACGTATTAACATTTTTCTTCATCCGAAAAGCTGAGTACGCACTTTTTAATATTTCTAGATTTGACGATAAAATAAATCAAAGATATCATATTTTTCTGAGGTACCTCGTATTTTTACTAGTTGGTAAATATGCACCGATTTAAAAAAAATAGAGAGGATCTCAATAACTATAACGAAAACGCATGAATATTGAACTTAGTCTGACGTGGCTATAATGAACGCTGATTTTTGACTAATTAGAAATGAAACTAGAAGAAATTGTTCGAATTACCTAAAAATTATTGTCACAAAATTATACTCAACAAGAAAAAAAACACGTCGAATTCTAATATAAATCAATATTTCTATTGTAAACACCATGATAGACCATCAGCTAATGAAACTGTTCACAAAAGCAAGAATTTATGTATGCTAAGATAAGACCTATGTGCTATTGAATCTAACCTTTCTCAATGAAAGGAACGTTTATTGACGTTTCGATGCTCTTTGAAAATATTCAAAACACAATGAAAGGGCCAGGATAATATTATCTAAGAACACTTATGCAATACTAAGGCGATACAGGAAGCAATTTTCTATCAGGCCATCGAACCGGGAACTCGGGAAATCTTGACATCAAGGATCATTGGATCCGAGATGGTCCCGATCGATCCCGAGTGCTCTCGAACACAACTGGTTTAATGTCCAATTGTTGATTGATCACAATTAATTGTTATTAATAAACTTGGGGTCGCCTGAGACTTCTTTCTTTTCTAACAATTTGAATATAAAAAAACACGAGTAGTTTCTATAAAAACTGCGATAAAACCAAAAGTTTAATTCTCGATACAGCAGATTATTTCTCCTTTCTTTTGTTTGGGGTTTGTCACCGCATATCTCCGTCATTTCGAAACCGATTTTGGAGAATATTTTTGTTTCTAATAATATACATTCGTGCCATAGGCAAAAAAATATAAAAAATAAGTTACGTAGTTTATTTTAATTAAATAGAAGGAGAATGTTGATTTATATTTTCTAGCTGCCCTAAGTATGGGACCACTTGACATTACAAACTGTTTTAAAGTAGTTTTGAAGAATAAGATTAATTTTTACCTAAATATCATATACTCGTAACACAGACACTAATGAACGAAATTTAACACCGTACTTCTCTATTTATCTCAACCACCCTAAAACTATTTCCGTTGTAGGACATTTGGCCTTCGTCATCCAATGTTTGGGCTATCTGTGTACTGCCTTACATTAGTAAATCTTTCGGCCTCTAAATATGTAGGGATTACCAATTCTAGAAATTTCTACGAATTTTTATATCTCTTTTTTTATTTTCGTTATCTTGAGTGTGCTATCTAGACATCCTCCGCTGCTACCAGAAACTATCATCATCATATCAAATGAAATTAATCATAATATAGAAGTATTATTATAGTAGAGCAACTACCGCCTTTCGAAGCACGGCATAGCTTAGTATACGTGAGAAATGTCACTTGCGGCTACCAATCTAAGTCGGGGGTTACGTTCGACAGAGATTGACACACAAGAACGATCTTCTCAAGTATTTTTATTTTAAGCTAAGTGTAATGACATAACTCTAGTGTTTTCTCTCTTAGTCACCGAACCCCACACAGGTATCTAAATCTCAAAAAATCTGATTCTAAATACAAGTCTTATATTAGATGGTATCTATATCATATTAGGTCACTAGATTAAATCACTTTACGACACGTAATTTTCTTCATACCTGTGCAAATTGTATGTAAATTGATTCCATCAGTATCGTGCTTGATAATAATCAAACCTGCCTACACGCAGTGCGTCAATCAAATACAGCTTTTGACATAGTATTCAATTTAACATATTGATTTAAAACTGCACAATTAACGCTATATTATCAATTATTACGTGTTCTTGAAAATTATTTTATCATTAATAATTTAATGATAAAATAATTTTAGTGTAATGATAAAACTATTTTAATACGGTTTTTTCGCGTTAATCAACGTCTAATAACGTTTGCGCCCCTTTGTTTTTTTGTTCTGTGTTTGCCTAGGGTTCCTTTTTATGTTGATTAGCTTTAAAATATTTCTACAGAAACTTGCTTCGTCATTTCTTGGCTTCCTTCTGTGGCTGATTTGTGGTCTTGTATGCGCTGCTCACTGAAAGTCATGAAGGAATCTGAAGGTGAGAGAGAGAGGGAAACAGGAATCTGACACACTCACTAAGAATACTTATATGGCGCAGCGACCTAAACTAAGTCTAGGCCTTCGATAATAGGATTTCCACTTCGACCCTGTCCTGACCTCTTGTCAGTCATCGACGTGCAGCTCATGCAAATGCCTCCTCACCTCATCAATTCAGCGATATCTGGGACTGTCGACAGGATCCCCTTGGCTTTCCGACAAACCCTCTTTTTACTTCAAATACCTAATAAACAGATTTAATGCCTCTTGTATCCACGTCCATTAGAATGTTCATTTAAACAAGTTGCATGAAAGGAAGTCCATATCAGGAATTGTTCCTAATACGCGCAATGTTCTTATGTCGATGTGATCCTGCGACGAATGCGTTTATCCAATTAAGGAGCCGGGAGCAACGCTCGGGTCGTTAAGCTGGTTCACAATGGTCGATTAAAATACTTAGTGAAGCGGCGAGTGGAAATGGTATTTTATTTTGTTACACACACACAGTAACATACAAAACGGGTTGAGAAAGTTTAGATGTATGGAAAGTACATTCCTACTCCTTCAGCCGTATACTCACTGCTGACTCTGCTAAGCGTCATGATGTGGCCGTCCTTTGACGATCTCCTTCCACTTGTGGCGATATTTTGTTCCAGATCTGGGTGTTAAGCTCGATCTTGTTTGTCAAGCTCTACAAAGTACAACGCCTTATAAAATACATAAGCCAGATTACTGAGATTAAGTAATTTCCATTAGCTACGGCATTACATTTGCAATATTCATAATTAATACAATGGTTAGCTAGAGTTTAGAAAGAATGCAAGAGTTTTGCGGGGCATGTAAACTACTAATAAACAAGTACAGTAATCTAAAATTAGATAGCTATTTTTACTAATGAATGTCCATAGCCCTTAGACTTCTTTTCGCGACTCTTTATATCTCGTCATTTATTTTACGTCTTTGTAACTAGTTATGTTCATCTGAAATATAAAGATTTTATTAAACCATGCAAATTCGAAATCAATCTTGGATATCACCAAGAAAAATACTCGGCACCAGTCGCAACGTGCTATCATCAACCAATGTGAACCGAATATGTTAGTGTTAGATAGCAACACTGGGACGCCTTACAGGGAGGAAGGTTGCAAAACCGACTGTCACTTGATTTATCATGCCGTCCACGACTTTGGTCTTCTCTTTTTGTAAAGAATTTCCCATTCTGTGAGATAATCTTTGGTATTTACTTTCACGAACGGTGGAACGTGAGAGAGCGCTTCTTTTTTTTATAGCATTTAGTAAATAACTCGATTATTTTTTAAATATGATACAAACGTAGTTTGGTGGTACTTGAAGCTCTGTGACACAAAAAGTTAATTGATTTTTAAAATTTATTTAGCTACAAGTACTGAAAAAGAATAAAAAATCTCTTAGGGTAAATGCAAATTTGCTTAATCAATGGGTAAATGAAATTATTCAGTGCATGTACTAAAGTAGTATTGAATTTTCCAAAAGTTTAACTATAGGCAATTCCTTTTACTGCACTAATTGCTCTCAACTTCATTCCGGTTCTTGAAATACGAAAACTTGATCTTGAGGCTTTCGACGAGGCAATTTTCCCTTTGAGCCTTTACTGAAATTTAATACTGTTTTTTAACGAAAACCGTAAAAAATGGCTAATTAAAAACTTGAATTCCCATACTCAAAATGACATCTTACATTTCGGATAAGCATAATGTCATCGATGTAAATTAAACTGTAAGGAAATTTACGAAAATAAATAATGTTAATCGCGAATAAATCAATGAATGGTAACCTGTTAATGACAATGAAAATGATAAATAAGACACACATCGCCTCGTCGAATAATAAAATAAGGTACTGTTCCGAATTTACGGAATGACGTGCGACATTGATACATTTACAATTTATTAATAATCATCTAGATCAAAGAGAATATTATAATCACTAATGTTTTAATCTAGAAATTGAGACCTTGGTTTAAAAATTTCCTTGGATATTGTAAAAGACGATCAATGAACAGAGAAACAATTTTTTTTTCTCTTTTCGACTGTTTACTATTTACACCAAAAAGAGTTGTGTTGAAATCGTTCGATCCAACGCTACAATCGACGATTTATCGACCTTTGCACGCTGCGTTCAGAAGTATACATTATAAAGGGCCGACACGAGGGCCCTTCAATCTCATGATCTTCGAGTTTCCCGATCTCTCGTTCAACTTGACCTAATCGCATGCGCGTGGGCCCAACTTAGGTTCAAGTGTTCACTGATTGACGTTCAATGCTGTACTGCATCGAATGCAGCCGCCAAGGATAGCTGCTTCGGTAATGTAACCCAAAAACTACATACTATTGTGAAAGGACTTCAAGTAGCTAGTTTGGATTTTGAGTGTGGTGTGGATGATAATGATTCTTGATTTAAATTTGGGGAGTTGAAAATTTTCTTTATTCAAAATTACTTTTTTCATTTTTAATATTTTCTTCTTAATTCGAAATCTTGTTGTCGATCACACAATTTTTCCAGTTTTATATTACTACTATTACCCATAACTGTTTATTACAATGGAGTGGCTACCCCATGACCAACCTTTTTTAGTGGGAAACCAGACCAATAAGAACATGATCCAGGTTTCTTAATGGCAAACATTCGGAATTAACAGCTGGGATCTTAGATAATAATTGGTCTCGCGCGCGTCGTAGCGCCGCGGAGACCAATTATTAATCCAAGAGCTGGGACTATTAACTAAAGTGCCTTCTTGCCACTGCCAACTGCCACTAACAAATACCTATTACAAAGATCACAGGATGTGCAAGGTCAATCGGCCTGGTGATATCAGAATAAATGAATTCAAACGTACTTAGACTAGAGTTCTTGCCTCAAACCTAAAAAAACTGGGAAGATATTGATTGGAAAACTACAAACGAAGCCCAATTCCTTAATGCATTGCAATCCTTGCGTGCAAAAGGTATCACGAGGAATTCTGAACTCTAAAACCTTCACTTTTGAAGTGAAAATCGAGTAAATTTGCCATGGTTTCATGCAAAATATTGTCCCAATTGTGCGGATCGATTTTCATGAGGTTCAGTGACGGCACCGTGCCGGGTCGTCCCATCTGTTGTAAATGACATCAGAAATTGATTACACACGAAAACTTTTCTACTCTTTTTATATGTCGTGTTAGTATCAAATTTATTCGCCATCATATTTCACTGAGGAGGAGCTTCCGCTATGACACAGATTACAATGGCTCAGATGGAAGTTAGTGACTTCCGTCTGAGCGGAATGATTCGTCTCCGTTCTGAAGTAAGCCGCAGCGGGGACATCCTAGCACGCTGGTATTACATAGATCAGCCAGTGACATACATAACATGACAACAACTGCCTCCGTGATCTAGTGGTTAAGTGGCCTTGGACTCGGAGGTCGTGGGTTCGCACGGGACACATACTTTGTTCATTTCTCGAGTCGAAATGGCTATTATGTCATTAAGGCTAGACCAATAAGTGGCAACGCTGACCGCTCCAAAATCCTCAACCGTGCAGGAATCTGGGCAATTGGGACACTTCAGGAGCCATAGACTGGACAGCCCCGCAGTCGCAAAGGTTGTTAGAAGCTGGCATCTCCCAACACCAGTTCGGAGTCTATTTAAAGACTTCCAGACTTTCCAGTTTTTTGTTTAGTTGTTTCCATGTTGGTTAGGACAGCAGAAAATGGGCTGTCGTTAAATATTTTAACCATGTTTCCGATTCGGGAACTAGATTTACCCTTTCTCGATATATCTGCAAATTCCTTTAAAAAAAATCAAATCCTCGACATCAGGCCCAAGTCACGATGTCGCGTCGTGAAGCATGTCGTCGTGCGAGGAATTCCAACTGCATAAAGAATTGCTATTTCGTTTAATCCAAAGTTTATATTTTATTGAATTTATACTTAATACTTCTTAATTTTTTTTTGATGTTCCATGTCGATGTCGGGGCAATACCAATTTCTTCCATACAAGCCGTGTCTCCTGCCTCAAAAAATAACAAAACATTCTTTGTATGTCAAAATTGTCAGGCTACGCCCACATTTTAGATGTTCGAAGTTAGGTGTTTGCAAACACAAAATACGGTCGCAGGAGCCCGGCTTTAGATAGTACGAGAGTGACGATCAATGTATAATTATTTCACAATAACAATATTTTGTAAGTGCATAAATTCAATGGCGTAGTATTAATAAACACGAATTAATGATCATTGGATCATAAGTGACGTTTGGTCATTAGACTTCACACCTCATTAAGGACATGATAACTAAATACTTATCGTATTGTCGTAGTCTATTCTAACGTCTTTTGTCTCTGATAATTAATTATTAAAAGTATTTTTAATATTCTTAATTTATTTAAAATACAATTTTTTTTTATGTCTGGTAGCCTGCCTGATAGAATCCACCACCAGTCATGCAGAAGTACAAAAATTTAGAACTTTCCTTATTCGGTCCCTTAGTTATAGTCGGCTTTTACGTAAGATACCAGAAGAGAGTTGGCTATTCTTAAAGAATTATTACATCCATACTAATCACACTTATAATATTATAATGCGTCTGTCTGTTAATCTTTTCATGAAATTTTTTATGGATATAGTTGGGTCAAACATAGGCTACTTCTTGCTGCGGAGAACTGCGGGAAACAGCTAGTAATACTTTACCTTTCGGAAAATTAAAAAAGATTATCATAATGCAAATAATAGGCATTATTATGGTTAATTTATTAAAAGCACAGTGTGGGAACCCGAAATGGGCTCGATAGCGGCCCCTTAGAGCCTGCCACATGAGTAGATAATAGTACAAAGAAAATAAATTGGTTTCACAAAAATGCGCCAAATATAGGACAATTCGGACATTCACACAAGGGCTTCACGAAGAATTCATTTTTTTAATTCACTTTAAATATGTGCTTAGTTTTTCTAGCGACTGTTTTACAGCATGGCCACGAAACAATTTGGCTGTTACATGCGTGTTTTCTCTGTCCGAAAGAGATTTAGTTTTCTAGCGTATTTGAGACGTCTGTCACTCTCAAATTCAAATTCTTTATTGTGGAACAAGGTGTCTCATTATTTACCTTGTAAGTACTTTTGCTTTTAAGACCTTTGCTGAACGTGTTAGCTTTTTCAAGAAATATATTCTATTTTTAAAAAGTCTGTCACCCTCTATGGCCTGTACAGGCAGAGAAAATTCTTTTTGTATACTTTTTCGCTGTGTTGGCGACGTCCACCGCGTGTATCCACCCATCTCAGCGCCGTTGGAGACGCATTTTCAGTTCCTGCAACAAACTTTTTAGAAATTTATAGTCGGAACGAATTCTTCTTTACGAAAAGAATTAATTTTACCAATTCTTAATACAAATTGAGACGTTTGGTTTGGCTTGGGCGCGAGAGATTTTTTCAAAGATTTCTTACCGTGCCTTATCTCCGCTGGTGACAGGAAGGCTGGCTGCTATTTCGCTCAACGGACAAGCATTGCTATCCAACGGAGAAATGTTGCCAGCGTTCTTGCTAATATGCCACACTGGCAGGATTTAATTAATATCTAGTTTTAGTGTTTTCTTTCTTTCTATTATTATTATTTTTCCCCATTTCAACAATAAATACTTGTACTAATATTTTGTGTGTTCCATTATCTACTCATGTGCCATTGGAGTCTCGATGCCTGCAGCACGTATTCCTATCACGAGCAGACTGTATAAGGCCATCCCTTGAAGTGGCCGCCCGGCTTGTCCAGGTTCAAGGACCAGCCTTTTGCGAACCGGATCTGATAGCCTAATGAGCCTTATGTTCCTATCGCGACTAATATGTTCCCATTACTCTTAATAATGAGATGGGAGTGCGATTGGTTCACATAAACGACATAACTACTTAAACTAATCAAAATTTTATACAATCGTTAGCTTAAAAAAAATGTACCCGTGGGATTTAAGTACGCGTAAAAGTTTAGTTAGTTACCTTAGATTACCAATTATTAATCTAAGCTTAGTAGTTTAGTTATAAATATCAAAATTATTACAGACGTTATCTGACTGCAGGTGTTTATTTAATGAGGTGTTTAATTAACGAATCCAAATTAAGATAAACGCCATCTAAACTTTTTTTTAAAAGTACTCATAACTAAGTACAAATAACTAATGAAACTAGCAGACTAAACCACAGTAAATTTTGGTTCACTAAATGAAAAGGCTTTATGTTGAAGACGCGGAGCCCTATTTTTGAAATTGATGACTCGTATGTTGAATGAACATTTTCATAGAAAAACTAGCTGACCCGGCAAACTTCGTACCGCCTCCGAATATATTCACATTTTAAACCTTCCTTGGACTTCCACAAATAATTCCAAACCAAAAATAGCCAAATCGGTCCAGCCGTTCTCAACTTTTAGCGAGACTAACGAACAGCAATTGATTTTTATATAAATAGATTATTCTATATCGAACAAAAATCGGCCGAGTAGATCTATCAAAAAAAATAGCACCCCTGTCTATATTCTGATTTTGAAATACTTTTTGTCTTTAGCTTCTATTATTTGTCAAAATCTGTTTTCGTATTCTCAATGCGTCTATTCGGCAGGCATAATACCGACCTGTCAGACAGATTATTAAAACCACAGATTACAAAGATCACCGTCGTTGTTAATATTTCTGTCAAACTGTCAGCAGCTTTGTATCATAATTGGTCGTCGTCAGACCTTCGTTACACCATTAGTTCGGTAACTGAAACAAATTTAACAATATGGCCCTTGTCAGACATGCAAATGAGGCTTCTAAGTATTTGTACCATATCTTCATAACTTCGAAGGCCATTGACAATATGGCGCAACGACCACACATTAATAAAGTAATTAGTGACATCACTGTAGTAAAAAGTTCATTACCGATCGTTCTCATTTTAATAGTGACTGTGTTTTGTTGTAGGTTGGTTGGGTGTGATGGCGTACTACCGGTGCGGTCCGACGGCAATAGGAAGCCGGACTTCTTGGGGACCGGTGTCCTCACCAGTCGAGACCAACTACGATCGACCTTTGAGCGGGAATTTCGACAGGATCTTCAACGCTTTTGAGCGCACTAATGCGTTTGAATACGTGCGGAATACATTCGAAGGGAAGGATGAAGACAGACATATTGGGCACGGAGAGATAGTGGTGAATAGGAAAATGAGCAGTAGCTACGAGAGGGCGGATTGCGCGCTGGCTGCGCAGACGCCGTGTTCCGAAGACGAGGATTTCTACCGGGAGAAGATATTGTATTCGCAGGCGAGACAACTGTTTCCCCTGCAGGAGGACCTCGCTGATTGGATCAACAAAACTGTTGGTAAGTGTATTAACTTAAAATTGTGTTATATTTTGTGAAGTTTTTAATTATTTTTAAAACGACATAGATGGTTTTTGAGAATAAAAATAATTATCAATTTTTTTTGCATCAAGTTTAGATGCACTAAAAGTAGTATAGGTACATTACGTAATGGCGTATGATTCTATAATTTAATTATAATTTCTTACTTTAAAGAAATACATAAAACAAGAAATTACTGCAATATTTCGTTAAAAACTTATAAACGTCATGTAAAAAAATTGTACATAATGTATGCATGGCCCTACAAGACGACAAGACATTTATTTTTAAACAAAACAAACAACTTTTTAAATTTTAACAACTCGCTGGCATGTCGAGTTTTTTGTTCTCCTTGTGCGTCCATTTCTACCAAATTACATAGATACTTGATGTTATCTGTAGCAGACAGCGTGAAAATCGCAATTTTACGAGTTTCACCGAACCATCTACCGAACTATCATTTGGTTACCAGTGATATACATATATAATGGACACCTGCTAGTTTTTTGTCAAAACTAAGTATCTTTAGTACTTCGCAAAATTTATACATTCCTAGTATTCTCTGGCATGAGGAGCAAATAGAGAACAGCTATTTTACAAACTTTTATTTCTCTTCTTCATCCTTGCCTTATCTCGTTATTTGGAATCGGCCCTTCTCAGAGTGTACGTCAACTCAATTTTACCTGAACTGTCTTTATTACAAACTCTTGTCCTAATGATAAAATGCATAGAAAATTATTTATTTTGTTCCACTAGATCAATAGAAAAAAACAAACATATAGGTAGGTACAGGGTTCAGTAGTTATAAACCAGTCTACTACAATCTATAGGTACGTAATTCATTAGACACGCAGTCGGTAGTGGTCGAGCATCAAACGCGAATATCTGTGATGGTATCACCGCACCATATTCGTAATGTTTTGCCGGCAAGCTGCGTAGGCGCAGCTAGATGAAGTCAAACAAGTTTTTAGGGCTCAGTACCATCTAGACTACGCACGTGATAATTTGCGTCATCAAACTGTTTGTTCCACTGCTGGACTGCGACCTACCCCATCTGTCACTGCTTTAATCGACATGCGCTTTATTACATGCTTTTCATGTTATGACCTTTTCCTGTACTATGTAAAATATTCGTTGTTCAAGCTTAATTTCGGTATCAATTGGTAATAATAAAGATCTGGTGGTGATCATTTAAAATTTTAATTTCATTCTTCTCTAGACTGTAATAAATCACTGAAATTACTACACATTGATGTGCTAAAGCGTCTTGGTAACAGGTTTTACAAGTTTTCATAATTACAAGCACATCGCACGCATTTAGCTACATCTAGTGGGTCACTACAGCTGACAGTGATTACATAGTAATGCACAAAACCTGATTCGTTAAAAGTAAGTTACGTCTTTAGTTGTTTACATAACTTGTCTAATATTTTATATAATATATAAGCTAAACGGACCAAGTTTTACAACATCAAGTCTTTCATGTCAAGATAGATCTAGTTACATATGAATGACAGTAAAGGCACACCCCGGACACTCCATACATCAGCGCCGAGATTACTACTACTACGATTCGGTCGTGTACGCACGCCCGTCACGTCAATTTGTGTGTCACTGAAGTCGTAGGGTTGATTATTTACAGTGTCTGTGTTATTGTGTTGCCGTCGCGGCCACAAGCCCGAAGAGCACTACCTTGCTTTTTTTTCTTTAGATTTTACCTTTAATCTGCGCGGTGATGTGCGGTATATGTTTCGGGTGGGAGGGTGTGAGTGTCCGTTCTGTACGTTACTACTATTAATAGTTATGTGGTAAAGGTGAGAGGTTTGCATAATATTTTAAAAATGTTTGTTTTAATGATCTCCAATAGTCGTACAAACGTACTAGAGAGCTACTAGTTACATCTTCGGTGACATTTATCTGCCAAGTAATATCTCCTCAAGCGGCCGATTGGCGCTTCCAAAAGTTGACCTTCGTCTAAGCATGTTTTTTCCTAGTTGCGTTGCGTCTAGCTTACGCTTCGGAGCCTAGGGTACGCTGTCATGGTCCTAGTTTTGGCGGCTCTGGTTATTACAATGGAGCGACTGCCGTCAGACTTCCGAAAAGAGTTTACTCTTTTCACAGAGAAACCAGAACAACAAGAACCCGATGACCAGAGGTGTGTTAGTGGCCAACACTGTCAGATTTCATCAGGCTGCCTTAAAGCATCTGACACAGCCTAACGACTGCCATCTTTATCATCATTGGTGATCTAGGACATCTCAAAAGTACCTTCCTCATGATCTAGGATGATGGTATTGAAATTTGTCATTCGCGCAAACCGTTTTATGATTATGACAAGATGAGATCTTAGTAATCCCGAATGCGTAGGTTTCTGCGATTGCTCACAATAGACAGTAAATTTAATTTTATTACCGGCTCTGATAGTGGTTTCGTAATAGGATTCTAGTCTGAATACGCCAGTTATGGGAATATTTGACGTTGTCGCCTAGGATGTGATTGATGCAGGTATGGTTTCAATGAATATTTACTACAATTTGGTGTAAAATTTTTATCAAAAAGCATAAAAAGTCTCAAATTTTCTTACAAAATGTCTTTCCTGTTTTTGAATTAAATCTTTAAGAAGATTTTTTCCGACCCCCTGTAATTTTAATATGGACAGTCTCCGTGGTCCAGCGGTTGAGGCTTACATATCTTGCTACATAGGGGTCTAAGGCAAACGCCTTAGAGACCCCTATGTCCTATGTCGTGGGTTCGATTCCCACGGGAAGCATACTTTGTTTAGTTATTTCTACTTTGTTTTGGTTAGGACATTGCAGTCTTGAATCACCTGATTGTCTGGTATTTTCTATTATTATTTTATTATATATTTATTCCTTGCCTTGGAAGTCCGGATCCAAAAACTCTGAAACCATATGGTGTACAGATTCGATTGACCTACATGGTATGAAGGCGATTATCAGTTAAGCTTCAACGTCAGTACACGATTTTCAATTGAGTCTGAGAATGTGCCGCTGTCAGGCTTTACACTAAACTCCTGTCTATCCCGTCGGGACGAGTTCGACGACAGAGGGGGAGAGTGTAACACCTCCTGCGATCAAACAATATCTACTTGAAGACCTACAGTACCGAGTTTCCCCTAGCCCCAACTAGATGGCGCTGTACAAAAGTAGAGTTCGCCAACCGAAAAACGTTTAATTACGTTTTCTCCAGCACTTCCCACGACATGTTCCTTTCCTTCCACTATTTGACAGACATACAGACAGTGCCTATAAGTCTGCAATTAACATTATCTAAGTCGTGTTCCCAACTTTTCGCACATGTTACCAAGTCACGAAGTTATATCGAAGCAGAGAAATCACAATAGAACATTATTTTAGTAAATATACGTAAAAATAACAACTCATTTTTTGTAATTTCGAATTACTTTTTCATAAATACTAAAAACAACATTTAGGAGGAATCTATCCACCGTCCGACCCTTTCCTTGAAAGTTTGACATGGAACGGCTCTGAAAGCCCATAGGTCCAGCATAAATCTGCCTGGGAGAAACCTACTGCCAATTTGGATTATTATGCCCTACACACAGCTAAGAAGCAAACAACTTTGACAATAATGTTGGACTTTCTTACCTACGTTTCTTTTGAACATAGATCTCTTACATCTCTTTTCGAAATTGAAAAAAAAAGGTTACTTTTGAATGATTTCGTCTTAAATGACATCAGGATCTGTTACTGCGTCTAAACTGAATGCACTTATTTCTCTGCTTATTTTTCAATTTTAACAATAGTGGCATCCCTATTTCTAAATCTTATGTCTCCGCCATTACCCATTTCTTCGTATTTTCACCTAAAGGAGTTTCCTCTTTATAATTATAACACAAAGTTTCACTATCAAACAGCAATGAAGAGTTTCCCGTTTTCAAGCTTCATCGCCGATCGCAAACGATGTGAAATTAAGCGATTTGTAATGTATCGGGTTTCGTGTCTCGATTCATATCGATTTCTTGCGAACATTGACTCGAGAATCGAGATGCATCTTCATACATAGCTATCGGAAGTGTAGTATGGAATTTAATACAATTGGACCATTATAAGGAGGGTAATTTGTGTCACTCGATTTTGGATTAACTTTACTACCATATTGCAACATATTGTGTAGGTTACAAGTTCAATTAATCCTGCTTACCTGTTGTCAAAGCCACCCTTGGCTCTACCACCAAATAATAAGGATTTTACGAAGTAGATTTTACGAAGAAACATAATTAAAAATGTCACACCAGGGCGTATAAGATCGATTGACCTTAAAACATAATACATAAAAATCTGCATATTGTATAATCTGTTATGGCTTATGACCAATCAATGATGTGCTATGCGCCGGCGCAGCGTCGGCGTCTGTTAGTAAACAAATGCAACGCGTGATCGAACAAGGGGAGTGAACTCATATGGTTTTTCAGGGTTTCGTAGACAAAAAGGATCTCATATGGTTTGTGTCTGTCCATCTGAGGATTATTAGATAAACTTATTTGACACAGAAAAGGCATGCCCAGCAATGAAAAAGTTAAAAAAAGAAACGTACATATTCGAAAAGTAAAAAATAAAACAAAACTTCAAACTTATACTTTCCAATTAAAATAGGTACTTTGACACCATTTCATTAAGCTTTATTTTGAAATGAAATTACCTCAAACTTAATTTGACTCTACATCCTCTCCTATGTAGTATTTACCTTCAATAACATACGGACATACAAACATACATTATGTAGGTCAGACACATAACCCTTCCTTTTCAGCTTCATCACAGTCGGATAATAAACAACGTCGTTAGTCGATAAAAATAAATAAAATTCAATTCGATGACTAAGCGGAGCCCATCAGAGCAGATCTACTCGTATTAAATTGATTGAACTTTCTCAATTAAGTGATTACTAAGCTGTTATCAAGTCATTTTATTTACTACCAACCATGACACTTGCTTAACGACATCATTAAATAGTTTGCGTTAACTTGTCAAGCTTTTTATTGAAATTCAATTATGTAATTTACTAGAGAATGCGGGTTGATTAATTTACGTTTGACACAATAATTTGACATGAGACCAATGATTTAGTATAGACGTACTTAGTATTAATAAATATATGTACTGACAAATCAAATCGTGATAAACGTATAAATATTTGAGTTAGTCTCATTATATAATTACTTAAATAATTTTTTGTCCCTAATTGAAACGCAGTCCGGACGTTGTAAGCGTGTTTTCTGGGAAAAAATGCCCTATCAATTTCGAGTAATGTTTGTGTGTTCTCAATCTGTATTAAAAAGTATTATTTGATGCAATAACGGTACAAAATATCAGTTTATATGACGCTATTAAAATGATAATTTAAATTCCGTTTGCTAATAAGCATTCGCTACCATAAGACGCATATGAAACGCATTGACTTTCTTTGCTTACCGATAATTGTATGGATACGTTATGCGTGAATGTATGAAGTGACTTCTTGCTCTAACTGTCATGATAATAATAATAAATTCTTCGTAGATATGTTTAGACTAGACTAGGATTCGCTAGACATATTTTACATCTATATGTTCCTCATGGAGAAAAGTAAATGTGGTAGACAAACTCATTTAAACCACCGTACCACATAAGTTAATTTGAGTAAGTGAGAAGTTTATTTTACTACCAGCCCGTCCCGACTTCGTCTGGGCCTTCCTCGATAAATAAATAGACTATCCAACACGGCAAGATTTTTTTAATTCCTGAGATTAGCGCGTTCAAACAAACAAACTCTTCATCAGTTTATAATATTAGATTAGAACTGAACAGCATATACCGGGTAATTTAACATATTAAAAGTAATGCCATCAAAGTTTTCCTATTTTACATATAAATTTGTAGTATATTGTTAAAATTGTAGTTGACTACAAACACAAAAGCAATAATCTAACAAAGAAGTTTGGTGATATTATTTGTTTTGACTGAACTGCCTGCGTTGTTTAGTCATTTGATATTAAATCCTGCTTATAAACAAGTGATGAATCCTTCGAGAGGCACGTTAAGTAGTTGGTGTTAAGGAATCTTTGGGCGTCCTTGGGAAACCATATAGAGCTGAGAACACAACACTACAGTTTTCAAGGTAGCTAGACCTTGCAACTCAGACTAATAGAGGCATAAAGCTACGATTTCTGGAGCCCTATTTTTGAAATGTGTGACATTGATGTCGAATAAAAATCATTCAATATCCAACAAAAATTTCTCGGAAGGCCGATTTTGCGTCAGTCACGCTTTTCAAAAATGGGGCTCCATGTTTCTGATACCATGTCGACATGACGGTCAACTACTTTTCCTACTTTTTTGTCCCTTTAATTCTCATTAAATATTCTTGCAAAATGAACAAGTCAAAAATGCAATTCGTCAAGTTATGTCCATAAAATAAAATAGCCACGACATATCATTTACATCACGTACTAATTATACCCCTTTTTGGCCGTAATTATAATGCTTTACTTAACTGATCGTAGGAATTAAAAGTAACGGTCAAATAATAAATATAAACCCTTTTATAGAGTAAAGTAAACAAGATAAATGGTCGCCGCGGTGAATACTAAACTGGTTTTTGCGACTTGGTAGGTCTTTGATTGATAGTGATGTTGATGGTCTTGAACTCTTGACTGATTTTGATAAGGAAGCCATGAAAATTATGTACTTCTCGTCATGGAAAACAGTGGTCTAAGAGAGTCTCTTTTTATCTTCCTCTTGATAGCGCATTCTAACTCGAAACGGAAAGGTGCAAGAGCTGGTGGCCTATTTTGGAAAATATGACTCAAGCAAAACTGGCGAGTCGAATGATGTTCGTTCGACTTCGAACGATTTTAAATCGATTCAGATCTATTTAATAATATATATGTTTATTTTGTCTATAATCTATTTGATAATTTTCGGGAAAGTGGTCGAATGAACACCATTGAATCAATTACTTTTTTCCAATATCCACCCATGGTAGACAAATTGGTGATAAGACGAACGGTACTCTACCAACTACAATAAAATAATGTATATTTCCTCAAAAAAAAAAAATGTAACTAGGTATAACAACTTAACATAAAATAAACATCTTAAAAAAAGCAAAACTAAAGAGCATCGTAATCGAACATAATAAAGCATTCCTTTACGTGTCAATGGGCAAAAAGGACTTATCGGTCAGCCTTAAGGCCTTAAACTAGTAAAGCATTCTGTAATCTGGGGCCTTAGAATGAAAAATTATTAGAACATGACATTAGCGCAGTAAATACCTCCAGAAAACCAGGAAAACTAGATAACTATAATAAGTTTATTGTGACAGTATATCTCCATGTTTCTGTCACAGTAATTGCTTCCAAACTGGGAGGCTAAACTTTCACGACGACGGCGCCACCGTCGCCAACCTCGTGACCTGCAGGAGAACTATTTTTGAAAAGTGTAATTCACGCAAAATCGGTGAGTCGAATAATTTTTGTTCGATATCGAATGATTTTCGTTCGATAACGAAGGATTTTTGTTCGACATTTAAGTCACACTTTTAAAATAGGGCTCCAGGCTGTTCAGGGCAGTGGACATGCCCTGCAGGCTGATTAGGTTGAACTGCATTAGTTTGAGGTTATCTTCACGACTATCTGTAGACTCACCTCGTTATTTTGTTAATGGTGTAGGCGTTGCCCGGGGCTTCGTATTTGAAGAGCCGAAATTAGGTTCTGCGGCGATACAATCGACAGTGAAAGAATTGATTGTCGTCAATTGAAAGTATTGGAATATATAGATAGTTGTAATTGTAAGCGATTTTATAACAGTTAGATAAACACTGAAGTAATAAGCACGAGGGTAAAAATGATTAAACGTAAGTTTTGTTCGAGCACCTTAATTAAATAGCGCAGTGATTACATAGAGTCAAAAATGTTATTTAAATTATTGTACTTATTGTTACAATTGATTTATTTGAATTTGCACTGAAAAATACTTAGCAGTTTAGGTTTGTTATAAAATTTATGATTTAAGTGTCAGCGAAAGACTACTTTCAAACTTGAAATTCTGACTCGGACAGACTTCGTCAGCAGAGTTGGAAGAACAGCGGAGATAAAATCTTTGAACAAGTGACCACTTGTTGTGGTCTAATGACTATGTTTTCGCTATTAATATATAAGATTCATTAATTAAAGTTGTTCCCATCCATCCTAAGGTTTGGCTGGATGAGATCGCTCTAGCGATAAGTCCGCCTTTGTACCTCAATTTTTATGTATATAAATTGTTTTTGTAAAATTTGTATTTTGGTGCAATAAAGAGTATTTGTATTGTATTGTATTAATGCGGACTATTTTGAAACATTCTTTATTGTATCCTTTTAAAATAATTGCAGCATTTACATGCGTGACTTCGTGTTGTTTATAGAAAAGTTGGCAAAAACAGAATGCGAATAAAAACGCTTAAGTATCGGTTATCTAACGGACAGACAGACGGACGGACCAGCCCCGTTAGTAGTTACGTGCTCCAGTGCACCACTATGCAGTAGGCTTGCCCCTCACTATGCGATATTTCTTACAAGGAGCCTTATTTTTGAAATTTATGACTCACACAAAATAGGTGAGTCGCATGATTTTCGCTCGATATCGACATATAAATCATACACCTCAAAAATAAGCTTTCAGAGCGCGTCAGAAAGAAGCTGTTGTTTTTAGATTATATTGTATGTATGTAGATTTGTATGTTCCCTGCTACAACGTTCAGATTGCTTGAAATATTTATCACGAGATTTCGCTGGATTTTGTTGCTCTCGCCGGTTTTGACAGTGTTGTTACGTCCACTAACCACCACATGAAAATAATTAATTTGACTTAATTAAATTAAGCTATTTTAATACGGTTTTATCGCGTTTATTACTTATTTATTTACACCTGACGTTTCAAACACTTTACAGCGTTCATGGTCGCAGGCAGACTAAGTTAACATTTGTCTTTGATGTCATAAGATTACAAAATAATACAACATAAGAAAACATTATTGACTTAATTAATTTAATTTTCAAAAATATTTCAAAGTTTTTTTTTACTGTATTATCACAAAAACCTCACTCTTGTGCTTTAAGCCTCGTAAATGACCATCATTTCATATGGTATCCTATCATAAGATAAAAAACGTTTGACAAACAATCTTTTGACAAAAAACGTAAGATAAATTTTTGCTTGACAATGTTATACAAATCAGTCAGTGGTCAGAGAACATGTCAATTAATCTTAATCTTGTTTTGAAAGTAGCGGCAGCTTACTTATTAACACGCAAATTTGTTCTAGAACACTTTGCGATTAATACTCCACCATCATTACTTACAAATAGTGTAGAAAATCACAAATTTTGGATAAGAAGATACAGCGCCGATACTTTCCGCCAAAATCCAATCATTTTTATCAAGTGACGGTTTAACTACCGTTTTTTTATAAAATCACAAATTTGTTAAACGTAGTACATGGTTAAATAATATTTTTTTGAATGTTAGTTTAACATTTGGAATATTTGATAAAGAATACATTTGTAAAACTCTGAGATTGAAATGGGTGCGTCTATAAGGAATCCTATCGATATTCGCATAATCCTTTGACGGCATGGATCGGAATGGAGTTTTGGCTATACAAGTAGGTTAGGAACTTTATGCAGCACATAAAACGCTTACAAGAGTACCTACAACCGAACATTCGTTACTTTCTGTAAAATAATTTGCACACAGAATCAGAATTTGGTCATTTACCTTACATTACAACATTTTCAACACTTACTACTCGTATATGCTAGGTGTGGTATTAAAAATCAGTCTCCTGAATTTGGATCATGCTTGCTTGGAATCACAGAAAATTTTAATTCAATTTCTATATTTCTGTCTCGTTCTTGCACATTAAAAGTCGATGAGGAGAATATAAGTTTGTTATTTCTTATGAATGCAACGGTAAAATACTTACATCTATTCAAAAAAAACCGGAAAAGGTGCCTTATAAGTATTATTATTTGCGTATAGTTCAGCGAATTAAATGGTGAAACGGCTGTCAATCCACTCGGTCACTTGTTCACATTTTTCCAAAATGTTGCCTGGAAGAAATTGCTATTGCGATAAAGGCCGCGTTTTGCGCGAGGTTTTTTCTTGTAATTGCTTGTATTTGACAATGTATCCTTGTTGTGTAATAAATAGTATTGTAATTGTATTTATCGGAGATTTTCCTTTGCTCCAGGTATAACGTACCTGACTGGCGAGAACTTTCTGGATGTCCTGGACAATGGAGCCGAGCTGTGCCAGCTGGCCGCCGTCATCCACGACCGCGCGAGGGAAGCCCTGGACCAAGGGCTCATTGTGGGGGTGAGTTCATTCATATTGTGTGGAGTAAACACAGGGTCATTTAAATTCTTTTAAATCTATTTGCATCCTAGCTCAGGCACTATAATTTTATTTCCTCAGTAGGTTTATGTATGTCTAGAGTAATTTGGAATAAAGATTTTATGATGGAGAGAAATAATGTTAGAAAATTAAGAAACTCTCTCGGTTGTTGAGGTTTTGTAAAAACTGCCCTGATCAGTTTGAAATGACTTCCGTTTTCGATGATTTGAAATAAGTCTGAATTATCTTTGACACTGCAACATTCGAAGGCAGAATAGAATGTAAAGCAGTGATTCCCAAAGTGGTCCAGGTGGACCCCCAGGGGTCCACGGGAGACTTGCTGGGGGTCTACGTAGGCGTGAACAAAAAATGGGGGTCCATAAGATGTTAATGGGGGTCCACGAAAATTTATCTGCTTTTGATAGTAAAGAGCAAAAATGTAAGCATAGTTTTTATAAGGGCCTACCTACATTGTTTTAAGTACCTATCTAAGCAGATAATATTTTAATAAGGCAAGCGACTGTTACTTGTCCAAACTTGTGTATTCGATATTACGTACAATTTCGTGTACAGACTTGCAAAGCGCTATCCGCCCGACAATGCTTAATGCTTGTTCAGACATGAACTTGATCAACACTATAAATACTTGATGCCAAAGGCAACCAAACGCATTCATGTTTCCGGAATTTCGAAAACAAGGCGGAATTTGGAAAAAAGTTGTGAGAAAATTTATATCTGTGTTTGCTAGTGCCGGAGAAAAGTAAGTAACCTACCTTTTTTTGTTATAGTACTTAAGTATTTTGTTTACGTGTACTAGTCGGTTGATCACAACGGCCTGTATAGATAGGTAACTTAGTAACTTACAGATATTTTAATTGTCCTCTTTCGATTTGAAGACAAACACAGCACGTTTTATTCAATTGTTTTTTCACGAGAGAAGCACTGCCTCTCTAAAAAGGCCGAATAAGCAATATTGCAGAGCAATTAATTTTGTAATTTTTCTTGCAAATAACTACTAATTTTATAAAACAGTAATTTCATAATCATGTTAAATTGATTTTGAAGTAACTATTTTATCAAAACTATTCCTTTTCGGAAAGAGCGAGCGGTGCGCGGGCGACGGGAAAAGGGCGGGGCTTGAACTTCGATGCCTGTTTGTCACGTTTTAACAATGAAGCCGCAGACAAAAAATACGCAAATACACGGAGCGCGTGAACTCATTGATTTAATAAAATGTTAGTTATCGTTTTTATGGACAATTTTGGGATTTCGACGTTTATTTTTTCCTACACAAATATGATCAGTATTCGATACTGAGTACACTAATTTTTATTTATACTATTAAAAATTAGTGGTAAATTATGTACTTTAAAATTGATACCGTTTTGTGAAAACGTTTGTATTTGTCTCAGCGGTTTATTAGTTGGTCCCTTTACAAGCCGTAATTCTATTTCCGCGTGCTGACAAAGGCTGCGGTGTGATACCTATATTCAGAAAAAAACTTGGTTACTAAAACATTTTTTTTACAGGTAAGGTAACTGACACGAAACATGGCTACAGCAAAGAAAAAATGTCGACAATATAGTGTCGATTATTTGAAATATGGTTTTGTTCCATCAGAGGCAGACAAACAATTGCCCATGTGCCTATTATGCAACAAAGTTTTGAGCAATGACTCTATGAAACCATCAAAGCTCGAAGATCATCTAAAAAGGTGTCATACTGATAAAATAGGTAAAGATTTAAAATATTTTCAAACATTGAAAGAAAAATATGGAAAGAGACCCACCATGCACAGTATGTTCGCTTCAACATCTCAAAGTAACGATGATGGCTTGCGGGCATCTTACAATATCTCATTACTTATAGCAAAATCTGGAAAACCGCACACTATCGGAGAACAATTAATTTTACCCGCTGTTGAAGAGGTTTTAAAAACTGTTTTGCACAAATCTCCATTTGACGTACTAAAAAGAATTCCATTAAGTAACAATACTGTACAAAGACGCATTGATGAAATGAGCTCTGATATCGAAAGCTTTTTGTGCAATCATCTGCAAAAAACTCATTTTTCTATACAACTGGACGAGTCAACGTTACCCAGTAATGAAGCATTACTATTGGCATATGTCCGATTTATTGTTGAGGAAGAAATTCACGAAGAATTGCTATTTGCCAGAACTTTGGAGACTGACACTAAAGGCGAATCAATATTTAATGTCCTGAGTAATTTTTTTACGGAAAAATCGATCCCATTTACAAACATTATTTCAGTGGCAACAGACGGAGCTCCTGCAATGGTCGGGCGATATCGTGGGTTTATAAGTCATCTCAAAAGAATTATACCAGGACTTACAGCTATTCATTGCGTAATCCACCGACAACATCTTGTGGCAAAACATTTAAGTGACAGGTTGAACCAATCTCTTCATTTTGTAATAAAAGCTGTCAACAAAATCAGAAGCAATGCATTGAATACACGTTTATTTGCTCAATTGTGCGACGAAAATGATGAAGACTTCCAACGACTGCTCTTACATACTGAAGTACGCTGGTTGTCGAAAGGTGCATGCTTAACGAGATTTTACTCTGTTTTCGATTCCATATTAGAGTTCTTAGAAAGTAGAGATCCAGATTTAAAAGAAAACTTGATCAAATTCAAAGCAGACATTGCGTATTTGACAGATTTGTTTAAAAAATTTAATGATATTAACTTGCAGTTACAAGGGGACAGCCTGAATTTAATAAAAACAAAGGGGATAATTTCGGCTTTTCTTGGGAAATTGAAATTTATGAAGCAAAACATTAGTCGGCGCGAATTCTCTCAATTTCCAAACTTGTCGCAGGTAGAATGTATTGATGAGGATATCCATACCTACAGTCAACATTTAAGTGCCCTGCATGATGACTTCAAAACCAGGTTTGAAGATATACTGACGATGGATATACCACCATGGATAATAAATCCATTTGATGAAACGGAAGTGGCCAATGTTGTATTACAAGAGGAGCTGCTCGAGCTAAGCACTAATGAGGAGCTGAAGGTGAAATTTAGAAAAGGCTACCCAACATTTTGGCTGCAAGCAGAAATACCCGAAAAATATCCTGGACTGTGGGAAATCGCAAGGAAATTTTTAATAGCTTTTCCCTCGTCATATCTTGTCGAAAGGAGTTTTAGTGCCGTTACAAACCTCTTAACAAAAAAAAGGAGCAAATTAAACATCACAGAGCGGGGGGATTTGCGGTTATTGCTCACAAAAATAAAGCCAAACATTGATCGTTTGCTGACACTCCATCAGATACATCCTTCCCATTAATTAAAATTATGACCTGAACCTATATTACCTTAATATTTTTTTCTTGTAATTCTATTCTTTTAATAAATAAAGTGATATAAAATGTACCATTTTTCGTTTTTATTTTACATATCGAAATATAGGGACAGAACTCAGAAGTGACACAATTTTTATTTTTTGGCGACTTTAAGAATGTGGTAGAAATGTAGCAGCAGGGGGTCCACCGAAACCAGTAAAATTTTGAAAGTGGTCCACGAGAAAAATAAGTTTGGGAACTACTGATGTAAAGCATGCTTCCACCAAACCACGTCCTCCGAATCGTAAGGCAAAGGTGTAACGACTACTTACTCGTACGAAGTTTGCCTGGACACCACCACAATGACATAAATGATTGATTGATTGGAACTAAGAAGATGATTTACACACACACACTATCTACGAGCGTATGTAGAGTCTTCCTCTCTCCTTTCCTTGTCTTATACGGCATCTGCTGTATATAGATCCAATTTCTCTAATTACCCAACCGCAGCGAACTCAAAAGGGATGATTTAAATTTTTAATGGATCGCAGACTGAAGCATTAGTGTTCGAAAGAGGATGTATATGCCGCGATCGAAAGCCGCACTGCGATTAACTGCAGCGGCAGGTCGCAGTGTCGTCTGCAGTTGAAGTCTGTGGTCCATTTGGAAGCAAACCTAATAAATATATTATATGGTTTGCAGCCGGTACCAGCGATCCGTGGCCGATGCTGGCAGCGCGCGGCTCGGCGCAGTTTCTTCTCACGAGACAACACTGAGAACTTCATCACATTTTGCCGGGAGCTCGGCGTGCATGAGAACTTGCTTTTTGAGAGCGATGACCTTGGTAAGAGCCTGAGAATCTATTTTTTAATTCTTTTTTAAGGATTTATAATACTTATTTGTTTGACCGTTAAATATATAGCGCGCGGTCACCTAGTTAGCCTATCGGGGCCTAGAAATATCACCATTTTTACCTCTTATTTTTAATAAAACAGAGTTTATTTAAGAACATAAAGTGACCAGATTTTGTGGAGTTACCTCATTTCTCATTCTAGTCTTCTATTTGAGATTTCCTTAAATTTTCAAGGCAAAGTTACATACACACAATCATCAAGAACAAAGTCTTAAATATTGTATTAAATTCCAGTGCTGCACAACCAACCGCGCCAGGTCATCTTGTGCCTGCTGGAGGTAGCCCGCCTCGCCACCAAGTTCAACATCGAGCCTCCAGGGCTGGTCCAGCTGGAAAAAGAAATAGCCCTGGAAGAGAGGGACTCTGGGCTAGACTCGGCAATGTCAGGAGCTGGTTGGCAGTTCAGGGATTCTTCTCCGCTGCCCCACAAAGACAAGTAAGCACCAGGATAGCATAAATACGTAGTAGTCTCTCTCACTTAGTTAAATATAGAGCCGTAGCTGCTTGGTAAATTCTGTAAACCGTAGCAATCTAGAAAGAAATAGCCATGGAGGAAAGATATTCTGGGCTGGACTCAGTTATGTCAGGAGCTTTGGGAATTCTACTCCCATACTCCGCAAGAAGGAGTAAGTGACATTATATAGTTTTAAAAAGACATTGGACATAATGTTTTCGTAAGATGTTCGTTTGGGGAGGACCAGGGTGGCATAAATACATGGTAGTCTCTCACCTCAAAGTACAATAATAGATCCCAGTATAGATTTCGAATGAAAACTAAAATTAGAACTACCTTTTTGATTGAAATTTATTGTCTTATTTTCAGATCTACTCATGATGCACCACCTTCCACGCCAGATCCCAACGAAAGTAAGTAATCGCTTTGTACTTTGTGGCAAAGAAAGTAAAGTCTTTGAGTGTCAATTATATTCCACAATAAAATACTAGGTTTCGCCCATCTCTTTGCAAACATCTCTGCCCAAGGCCAACTCGAATCACCATTGTTTGAAGCCCTTCAGGAGTGCTATTTTTAGTGCGACTCACGCAAAAATCGGCGAATCAAATGATTTTTGTTCGATATCGAAAGTATGTCAATAGACATATGAGTCATACTTTTTAATAATAGGGCTTCTTGTCTTCACTCCAACGCTTCCGTGTCCTGTCTGAAGCAGTTCATAAACTATACTGGTTGACTGGAAGAAAACCCATTTCGGAATAAGTCCGCCTTTGGTGCACACTCTATATTTCTTTTCTATAATTTTTAAATATTTGATTTATGTACAATAAGATTTTCTAACTGACTGACTATATTTTTCTTCCAGCGCAACTGTCGGTGCCGGACAACGTGGACAACGAGAGCACCAAGTCAGAGGAAACTGTCGCCAGCACCGACTCCGACGTGCCGCTGAAACCCACCAACGAACTGGACAAAAGGGTAAGTTAACATGCACTTGGTACCAAATTATTTGATATAAGTGGTTTCGCCACCAGTTAGCTCATACAGTTTATGCCGAGTGGCTGTTCTGAACAACTCTGACCCTGTACACATGGTCGATTGACCATGTACACTCACACTATATGAATGAATGAATATATTTTAATATGAATATCTTTATTATTAAAGGTTGCCTGGAAGAAATTGCTATTGCGATAAGGCCGCCTTTAGCGCAAGGTTTTTTTCTTATAATAACTTGAATTTGACAATGTATCCTTTTTGTACAATAAAGAGTTTTGTATTGTATTGAATACAGTTTACTGCTAGATGTCGCCCATCTTTAAAGATCTATATTGTTTTTATGTCCTCAATGTATTTGATTCGTACCTCGATGCCAGTACCTTCGATTTGCTGCCCTGCGCCCTGTGACCTTCGCGCAGAACCTGAATGCGAGATTAGACCAGAGTATAAAAATGGAACGACTAGTGACTACGTTAAAAGATTTACGGGATCTGACGGGAATATAATGACTAATCCCGTTAGGCCCCTTTGTAAAAAAATCACAATTAATGCTGGGCTATTCTGCCGTCCTTATCAAAAGTGCAATAACTAAGTTTGACTTACTTTTGAGAAAAACGCGGGGAAAAAGTTAAAAAGTTTTTTAAGTATATCTCGGCCCTATTTAAAAATATCAACTTGAAACTTTCATTATATTGTAGGTTAACGTGTATAGTATATTATAAAGTATCGTGAAACTGTAAACTACGCTATTTAAGCTATTAAACTCTCAACATTGTTTTTATGTTTACAACAATTTCATAAAAAGTGTAAGCATTACTAGTCATAACCACAATAAGTAATATAGTTATGGTACTTATTTTTAGGAAAACAAAATATTGCAATTTTAATAAGCAGGTGCTTCTGTATAGTTTATACTAATTCTAACCATTAGTACAATATCTTTCTTTGTTATTGTGCTTTTCATTCGAAAAATGTATGTAAATTATACAGTTACAAGTGTGTTTTGTTACTCTTAACAATGAAGGCCATATAATATAGGGTGCAAGGAAAAATTAGCGTAAATAATTTAAACCAAAAATGTTTAATCGTGTGTGTTTGTTGTGAGCGTCGCGCGCGACTGACTGACTTGAGTCTAGAGATGTGCGCTATATATCACAGAATTCACAGATAGTTATAAAATTGTCTATTTGCCCCGACAACGATAGCTAGTTTTTTAAACAAAGCAAAACTATCTGGTTTTCATAACGTTCGCTGTCTCTTTTGTACTTATTTTATTCGCGTGGCGTGAGTCGATCGCGGAATAGGCTAGTCAAATTAAAAAATAAATTGTGTATTTTATATATTTTATTGATAGAATAGACTATTTCGGAGATACAATTTAAACGAAAAAATTCTTAAAATTATATTTATTTTGTTATTTAATTTTAAAGATTTTATAGTGATGACGTCACGCAGCAAAAATTACTAAGGTATTAAAAAATATGTATGTCAGTGTCAAATGTCAAAGTCAGGATGGACCGCGAGCCGCGAGTTGGTTTCTTGTTTGTTTACAATCGCCAAATATCTACCCCATTTCTCGTATCTATTGCATATTGGCCTGTTTATTGGACTTTACTGCCGCCTCTTTATCCGTTGACATCTGATTTTTCAATAATTGGACACCGATTCTTCATTATAATGTATATATGAATGTAATGAAGGTGTAATTAGGTCATTTAAGGGTTATGTTTACTTGAACAGAGATGACATTAGACATGGGTGACAAGTACGTGAAGCGCATAATTAGCGCTACCAAACAAAAAATATTTATTCACTACCCTGCACTTTCAACCTAAAAAAATAAATGTGAATAGCCGGAAGTTATCCGGCTACGTCATACTTTAACCTTGCTAAAAAATAAATCTCATTGAGTTTTCTGCGATTTTCTTAAAAAATACTTGCTTATATAAAGATCTGATTAATATAATCGGTTCCCTAAGCCTATTCCTCGAAATGGTTAACGAATTAGACATTTTCATGAAAAAGTTTACTAGCCAATTTGCGCACGACTCGCGACGATTATTAATACCGATGGCACAGAGCGTTGCGTGTGAGTGAATAAAACACATTCACATTCGCGTTTAACAGACAGAGAAAGAAATAGGTGTTTGATTGAAACGAAACTATATAAATGACACAGATCGATCAGTCAGTGGCTTATAACTTAAGATCCAGACTTGTCAATATTGTATATATGTAAATAGTCCAATGTAAAATACAATGAACTTAAATACGCCTGTATATAAATGTTAATATTTTTTTGCATATTGCTTAATTTGCTTATACAGACAGTCTGCCTGTAAAAAATACGAAGAAAATTTCATTGTAATAGCATTACTTCAATAACTTCCAATGATAATCGTTTTTGTTTTAAACAATCAATTATAGCTCTTAAAGCTAAACGTATAAGAGCCTTATTTGATTGACACCATGAAAATAGATAGTTATGTAAAATAGATATAGTTTTTACAACGTTGTTCGCTAGCAAGTAGCGGCTACGTTTCATTATTTGAAAAAGCCACAACGACACATCTCTACTTGAGTCACTGATGTAGCTCCATTCCTACCATGAACGCCATAACTTTCAGAAATATTTCTATTTATTTTGCGTAGGTAAACTGTCTTTGTTTGTTTTTCCTAATAATAAATGCAATAATTTTACATACTACTTAAAATATCAGTAAACTTTAAATCAGATCGTTACTCTTTCCTGAATATAATTACAATAACTCATACTTATTGTGCATATGACTGGTAAATGATACCATTAAATATCAAATGTGCCAAGTAAAAATGGAATAATTTTAAGTTATTGTCCTTATAAATAGCAAAGGTGACTTACAAATTAAGAATATACTAATTATGAAAGATATATCTATAGATATTGCAGTTATCATTAGTAAAAATAATTAGAAATTAAACCTAACCTTACTTTAACTCAAGTTATTGCGGGCTTGCTAAGTAACCCAACATACAAATCCTAATATATTGCAGTTAAGCTTAGCAAAAACCTAAGATTTTCAATAGATACGTAAAAACTGTCTAAGACAAAAATGTAGAACTCTTTTTGCTGATCACGAATATATATTTAACTCTATTTGGCCCGAAAGTCGAGTTATTGCACTTATGATAAGGAGGGCAGTATTGACTTCTTATTTTTAGTGAGCCGGCTCTGGCAAAATTATATTTGTGAAGACCAATATTCGTACAGGACTTTAAGAGTGCTGGACACTCAGAACTTTCCGGCTAAAAAGAAAAAAATGTTTTATTCTGTTCGTTTCCAGGTGCAATTGGTGACTCGTCTGATGGAGCGCGGCTGCAACTGCGGCAACGGCAAGTGCTCCAAGCTGCTGAAGGTCAAGAAGGTGGGCGAGGGCCGCTACAACATCGCTGGGAGGAACGTATTCATCAGGGTGAGTACTGAACGTTACTGAATGATACTGGACGTCGTGCCAAAGGTGCCTCGGCCCCCTGGCTAACTTAATACCAGATTCGAGGTTCTCTATAGTAATTTGGATGTAGGAGACTTTTTGGGATGTTGCTAGTGGAGCTATTGAGAATTTGAAAAGCTGTTGGGGATTTGGAAAGCTATTGGGGACAAGGAAATTCCGTTTGTTTAAATGATCGGAACGTAAGCAATGGGTTTTGGTTAAAAAATCATTTGGCTAAGGTAACCGCTCTCCATGTTAGGCTTAGACCTGCATGGATAATTAAAATGAAGATCGGAATTTTACGTTGATGTAAAGGGGTCCCATTTGCTTAGCCATAAATGCCGTAATACACTGGCCATCAAATGTTACCAAAATCTAACTTAATATTTTCTTGCAGCTGCTAAAAGGCCGCCACATGATGGTCCGCGTGGGCGGCGGCTGGGACACGCTGGAGCACTTCCTGTCGCGCCACGAGCCCTGCCAGGTGCGCCTCGTCACGGGTGCGCGCCGTGTGCTGCCCGTGAGCGTACCGGACCCATCCCCCATCAAACCACTATCACCCGCCAGCAGCAAATCCTCCATCGCAGGCACCGCATCCCCTATCAGCAAAGCTTCCTCGAGCGGCAAAACTTCACCCGTTAGCGGCAAGATCTCACCAGATATACGAACTTCCACGCCTAAAAGCAAACGGTCCGCTCTTACGTTACCTCTCAAACAGGATGGTAATAAACCAGCACCCCGCAGTAGAAAGCAGTCAGCACCTAGCTTTAGCACGCCCAACACCCCGACCGGAACTATCAGGTCGGTCAAAACACCTGTAGAATATAGGAAGTCGCTCACGTCCGCTTCGTTGATCAACGCTCCGAAGAAATCGAGAAGCATGAGTTTGGCTATCGCGAAAGATGAGAAGAAACCGTTCTGCGGGACTGATAGGCTAAATCAGGCTAAAAAGAAGAGCATTAGCGCGGCGACTACGCCCACGGAGACGGTGACGTCGATGGCGCGAAAAACTCGCAGTCAAAGCCTGGCTTCCACTCCGACTAATGAACCGAAGAGACCGGTTTCGGTGAATGGTTACGCGAAGAAAACTCGAAGCATGAGCCTGGCGACACCTGTGGAATACATAAAGCCTTTAAACAAAAGTATTTCAGTGACAACCACGGGGCCGATGACGCAAGCGGCCATTGAGGAGAGTATCAGGCTATCTCTTGCCGCCACCATTGCCGACGACGCCTCTCCGAAGAAGCCATTCCTGCACATCAAAGCTAAATACCGAAGTCCGCCGCCGCGCGAAGTGCCCCCGAGATAATCTGATACAAATTAGTTTCCCTCATTCCATTAGTTTTAAAACTTGACTTTAATTAAAGGAGGTTCGATCAGATCTCCGAGCAATCTCAACAATGATGGTGGTGAGTAGACGCTTTAATTCAACTCTCACGTTGATGCCCGACAAGTCCGACGAGCTCGGGAACTAGTCATAATGGATCGTTTTGTAATCATAATTATAATTTGTAATGTTAATTATTCATAATGCTATTAATTTAATGATTCCCAATTGCAATAATTCGAATATATTATTTAATTAAGTTTTTGTGTGAATATAGTTTTCATTGTCAAGGAATTATCACAGCCATATCCATGTTTTTGACAATACATTGAGAGCCACTAGGTATACGGATCTTCCAATTAGATTAGGGGTTATTTTCAACAACCATACATATTTCGAAAATTTTCTAGTTAGGTTTAAATGAAAGTGGCCTAAGACCCCACGGTACAAACACATCAATATCTTCACATCCTATATTTTGATACAAACATTAGAAGTATACAGTATTTTTGCACTCAGTAGAGCACTAGATAAAGTAATGATATCCGAAAATAAAATGTATTTCTTACAAACTAGGCCCATTCAAACTGACGCGAATCCCGGGCGACTTGCGGGATGCCCACAGAATTAAGAATATAGAAGTGTCATTAGCAGGCCAGTTAACTATGGCATGCGCCACGGTTCTGCTGGTTCTTATTTCTGTGGGCGTCCCGCAAGTCGCGCGGGATTAGCGTAAGTTTGAATAGAGCATAAGACATCTTTTGGAATAAACAAGCCCCAAAGTAATCAGTTAAGCCACAAGATGTGTTAAGTTACTCTTTACTATATGGGTTTACACGCAATTTTTCAGTTTTCGACACATTAGTTAAGAGTGAAATTAGTTTTAAGACAGTTCCAACATTTCAGCTAGTACTCGCCTTATATCGTTTTAATCGTTATACCGCGCGCGTTGCTGCTAAACTTAGTATTAATCGATATGTGGCTAGCGACGATACACTTCGATGTATCGAGATAAGAGCCATTGAATCTGAAGTGAGAATCGAATCGAGTTTTCAGCAACGCGCCTCTCGAGCTTCGAATTTTTATCGATACTATGATAGTGATAATCGTGTTACTGCCAATCTACCTACCTATTGCGATGTAGTGCCAACGGTTAATTATGTATGGTTGATAATAAACTTTGATATCAGTATGTTTGAAGTTTTAATTGCAAGCTAAGTATTTTTTAATTATAAGTAGGTACTCGTATTACTCGAATCTCTGCCTTTAAAATGCTAAACGCGATTCTTTCCCAATTAATAGGTCTACTTTAATTCATGTCAAGGAACCCGATTTGGAGCCTGCTATTGGTTATTGCCACAGAGAATATAAACTCTAAAGTAATTGAATTTTCTCTATGGAAACTGTGGAACAGAATTATTTATATGACTGTAGTTTAATTCAATTAATTTCATTTCGTGGCAGATATTCGTAGCAAACATGAATTTCGAGTCAATAATATTTAAAATCTAAAGTCGCTAAAAAGTACAATTTTATATTAATTATATGTATAGTAGCTTTACAAAATAATAACAATATACTCGTACAAATTAATATCTAGTTGTGAGACACACTTATTTAGTGCACTTATCATGCAAAAAAAAAAGATTTTCAGATGTTTGAAATTGCCACACATGCAAACAGCGGTATTAATCACCGCTTACTATTTTTTAAGTAAAATTTTGTAGTAATTTTTTAATTATTTCACAAACGTGTCACATGATCCACGTTCACCAGTCACCAGTTCACCAGACAAGGGAAATCACTTACAAGGTAAGCACTAATCACAGTATTTTATCACTTTTCTGCACCAGGACTTCAGAAATCAAAGGTTCCGGTATATGTATTTCCATAAACATACACTTAAATATGGAATGATAGGATGATATTTTATTCATTAAATTAAACTATTTTAATACGGTTTTATCGCGTTTATTACTTATTTATTTACACCTGACGTTTCAAACACTTTACAGCGTTCATGGTCGCAGGCAGACTAAGTTAACATTTGTCTTTGATGTCATAAGATTACAAAACTACCGCCTGAAATTTTTATTGGGAACTATTCCGATTCACGCAGTATTGGCTCACAGTATCTAAGGGTCTTGCAGTCTGCTTCCGAGTTTGCAATTTTATTAAGTTAATGACTGGGTCCCAAGCTGGCGGTACCTGCCATCCATCCTCTCTATTGAAATTAGGATGTTTTTTAATTTCAATAGCTTCACGTAACATCCTTGGAATGAATCTGTTTTCCTTTGCAAGGACTTGAGGATTATCAAAACGCATATAGTGGTTGGGTTTGTCTAGAGCATGTTCACAGACTGCAGACTTGGTTGAGCGTCTATTTTTCATGTCAGCAATATGTTCTTTTATACGAGTATTAATGCTTCTCTTTGTTTGCCCAATGTATGATAAACCACAGTCACAGTCAATTTTATAAACTCCAGCATCTTGCTCATTAAAATACTCCGACACATTAAACTTAGACATCACGTCGCTCGTGCCTTCCTGTGTGAAACCACCAAAATTATATGGCCTTCCAAAAATACACAAAAAAGACCACCCATTAAGACCAATTGTAAGCCAAATAGATTCGCCAACTTATAAACTAGCACAACACCTGGTGAAGATATTAACACAACTTCGTGGTCATACTGATACTAATGTCAAGGACTCTTATCACTTTATCAGCTTAATTAAAGATCTACGATTAACTGATGAAGACACAATGGTCAGTTTTGATGTACAGTCATTATTTACCAGCCTACCTTTACATGACTGTATTGATATTGTCAAGAGAAGGCTTGAGGACCACCATCTACCTCAAGAGTATGCAGAGTTACTTGAGCATTGCTTAACATCAGGCTATCTCTTCTGGGAAAACAAATTCTACATGCAAATTGACGGTGTAGCTATGGGGTCTCCAGTCTCTCCCATTGTTGCCGACATTTTCATGGAAGACCTTGAGGAGAAGGCTCTTTCAAGCACCCTGGCTATGCCGAAGATGTTCAAACGGTACGTAGATGATACTTTTGTTGTACTCCCCAAAACTCAAGTCTCTGTTTTGTTAGATCATTTAAATTCCATTAATAGTAAAATTAAATTCACTATGGAACCTGAGATCAATAATTCATTAGCCTTTCTTGATGTTTTAATAACTAGAAATCTTGACAATAGTATCAGTCACACTGTGTACAGAAAGCCCACCCACACAGACAAATATCTCAATGGTAAATCTCACCATCATCCATGTCAGTTAGCTACCGTAGGCAAATCTTTGTTACAGAGAGCACACGGCATCTGTGACACCCACCATCTTAAGGAGGAGCTTCAACGAGTCAAGTCTGTCTTAAGAAGCAACAATCTCAGCCTCCCACACATTTGTCACAGAAGTCGACCCAAGCCACACACAGTTGATCGTTTTCCTGCCATCTTACCATACATAAAGGGAGTCACGGACAAGATTGGTAACATACTTAGGCGAGCTTCAATCAAGACCTATTACAAGCCGCATAAGAAAATAAACCAATTTTTAAGACCTGTAAAATCCAATATCCCATTGCAAGATGCTGGAGTTTATAAAATTGACTGTGACTGTGGTTTATCATACATTGGGCAAACAAAGAGAAGCATTAATACTCGTATAAAAGAACATATTGCTGACATGAAAAATAGACGCTCAACCAAGTCTGCAGTCTGTGAACATGCTCTAGACAAACCCAACCACTATATGCGTTTTGATAATCCTCAAGTCCTTGCAAAGGAAAACAGATTCATTCCAAGGATGTTACGTGAAGCTATTGAAATTAAAAAACATCCTAATTTCAATAGAGAGGATGGATGGCAGGTACCGCCAGCTTGGGACCCAGTCATTAACTTAATAAAATTGCAAACTCGGAAGCAGACTGCAAGACCCTTAGATACTGTGAGCCAATACTGCGTGAATCGGAATAGTTCCCAATAAAAATTTCAGGCGGTAGTTTTGTAATCTTATGACATCAAAGACAAATGTTAACTTAGTCTGCCTGCGACCATGAACGCTGTAAAGTGTTTGAAACGTCAGGTGTAAATAAATAAGTAATAAACGCGATAAAACCGTATTAAAATAGTTTAATTTAATGAATAACAATCGCGAAAACATAAGAAAACATTATGTTACGGTATACGGGCCGGAAACCTCAAACAAAATACGTCGGTTGGAGTGTCTCAAGAAAAAGCGCGCACGGCTTTTAACATCATTAAATTTTCTAAAGAGGTGTCGAGACAACAACATCATCCCAGTTTGTGTTCGTTTATCACCTAAGAAGGACATACGGGGAAGCGCGGACATCCTCCGACAAGCAAGTATAAGTTTACTTAAACGATCAATCCGCCAAAATAGACTCGATGCAGTAGAAGTTTCAAAAAACATTGAGAATTTGTCTAAAGAGCTTCAATCAAAATTAACATCTCAAGACTTTGAAAAATGTAAAAACATAACAGATAAACAGGCTATTCATACTTACGAAGAATGCAAAAAACGTCAAATTTCAAAGTATGAAAAATTAACAGCAAATCAAAACGTCAATGTCATCCGGGATAATAACTCAGAAACGTCAAAGTCAATTAAATCGGTTGTCAATTTAGCAAAACAAACACCGATAGACCAACAAGCGATTGATGCTCTTGAAAATGGATTAAATTATGCGGTTGCACCCAGGAGGATACCTTATGAACATATCATCTGTTCGGTAGAAAATGTCTTGGTAAAAAACCACTTAAATAAAGAAGATTTGGAAGCGATACGCCAAGATGTGTCATCAGTACTACGACATAGCAAGCCGCCAAAACCGAATCTTCCTCGTGAACAATATCTTGCACTCACCAACCTTCGCAAGAACCCAGACATTACTATTTTACGAGCTGACAAAGGAAATTCAACTGTTATAATGGACACCTCTGATTATAACACAAAAATTCAACAACTGTTGTCGGATGAGAATACATATAAACAAGTAAAAAGTGATCCTACTAACAAGATCGTAACAAAAACCAAAGAATTAATATTAAAATACTCCGACACATTAAACTTAGACATCACGTCGCTCGTGCCTTCCTGTGTGAAACCACCAAAATTATATGGCCTTCCAAAAATACACAAAAAAGACCACCCATTAAGACCAATTGTAAGCCAAATAGATTCGCCAACTTATAAACTAGCACAACACCTGGTGAAGATATTAACACAACTTCGTGGTCATACTGATACTAATGTCAAGGACTCTTATCACTTTATCAGCTTAATTAACCCGCGAGCACTCGCGCTATGAGCATTTCCCTCACGCTGATTTTAAAATTCGCGGTATTTCGTCAAAATTGTGCGAACGCGCCTCGTTCGCGCTATAGCTGAGTTTTGTTAGTTCCCCGACCCCCTCGTAACAGTTACACCCGCGCAGTGCATCCTAGTCCATCGAGGGAGGTGGTTTGTCCGGCCAGGTCACGGAATGCGGCATTTTGCTCATCGCGCGATTATCGACGTAAGTACATGTTTATTTATTATTTTTTTCACTTGAATGCTGTAAATTAAATATTATAATAGATTTTTTGTTATTATTTTGTTAAATAATCGTCAGTAATGATTGTGGTTAGCCGTTTATTTATAAAATTGAACATTTTTCCAGATGGATAAGCAAGAACAACAAATTATTTCGTGGCTCGAGGAAGACTATTCCGACGACATAGAAGATCCTTCTTTGAGAGCCGACGCCATAGAAAGCGACCAAGAAAGTGAGCATAGCGATCATAATACTGATACGGAACAGTCATCAATAGAAGATGAAGGTGAGATTTCTCCTTTACAAAGTGAGAATGGACTTTATTACTTAGGCAAAGACCAACAAACTATAATATATACTAAAATTAGACCTAAACCTAGCAGTATGTTCTGTTTCAACAAAAATAAGGTTTTGGTGTCTTATGTACCAAACAAGAAAAAAACAAAAAATGTCCTGATGATAAGTACATTACATAATGATGACCGAATTGATCCAGATAGCGGAGATAGCGCAAAACCAGAAATAAACACATTTTATAACAAAACTAAAGGAGGGGATGTGGTTGACAGACTAAAAGAAGAGTATTCCGTGGCTTGGGTGTCTTGCAGATGGTCGCTGAGGTTATTTTTTTCTATATTAAATATTGCTGGCATTAATAGCCAAATTATATATAAAGAAAATACAAATATTTTGATCACCGGAGACAATATCTAAAAAAGCTAGCTCTTGAGCTTACTCAACCCCAAATACAGGGGAGATCCACCATGCAGAACCTTTCACATCCTCTTCAGCAAATTATAAACAGATTTACAAAGGAACCTGGGGTTTCAGGGTTACAGAAACCTGATAGAAATTGCGCGATTTGTCCGAGACGAAAAAATCGCAAAACAAAAAAGTCATGTTTAAACTGTAAAAAATTTTTATGTACACAACATGCTATTACTTTGTGCAGTATATGCAAAGCTAGTGCATATGATGAAAATTAATGCCAAGCTATCTTCTATGTTTTTCTTAAAGAAGTTTTTTTTTTTTAATTTTTTTCCAGAAGTTCGTTACACTATTAGAAATTTAGTTCCTATGTTTGTTATTAAATATTTAATGTTTAAGAAATGTTAAAAACTTTAAATAAACGTTTTATTTGATTCTATATGATTGTTTTATTATAATATGGTCATTAAATAATACATAACTTATGTCCTATATACAAATAATCTGTTTAGAAAACGTGAGCGAAATACTCTATGCGCGAGTACTCGTGTAACTTTCAAAGGCGCGTGTTCTCCCGGGTTAAAGATCTACGATTAACTGATGAAGACACAATGGTCAGTTTTGATGTACAGTCATTATTTACCAGCCTACCTTTACATGACTGTATTGATATTGTCAAGAGAAGGCTTGAGGACCACCATCTACCTCAAGAGTATGCAGAGTTACTTGAGCATTGCTTAACATCAGGCTATCTCTTCTGGGAAAACAAATTCTACATGCAAATTGACGGTGTAGCTATGGGGTCTCCAGTCTCTCCCATTGTTGCCGACATTTTCATGGAAGACCTTGAGGAGAAGGCTCTTTCAAGCACCCTGGCTATGCCGAAGATGTTCAAACGGTACGTAGATGATACTTTTGTTGTACTCCCCAAAACTCAAGTCTCTGTTTTGTTAGATCATTTAAATTCCATTAATAGTAAAATTAAATTCACTATGGAACCTGAGATCAATAATTCATTAGCCTTTCTTGATGTTTTAATAACTAGAAATCTTGACAATAGTATCAGTCACACTGTGTACAGAAAGCCCACCCACACAGACAAATATCTCAATGGTAAATCTCACCATCATCCATGTCAGTTAGCTACCGTAGGCAAATCTTTGTTACAGAGAGCACACGGCATCTGTGACACCCACCATCTTAAGGAGGAGCTTCAACGAGTCAAGTCTGTCTTAAGAAGCAACAATCTCAGCCTCCCACACATTTGTCACAGAAGTCGACCCAAGCCACACACAGTTGATCGTTTTCCTGCCATCTTACCATACATAAAGGGAGTCACGGACAAGATTGGTAACATACTTAGGCGAGCTTCAATCAAGACCTATTACAAGCCGCATAAGAAAATAAACCAATTTTTAAGACCTGTAAAATCCAATATCCCATTGCAAGATGCTGGAGTTTATAAAATTGACTGTGACTGTGGTTTATCATACATTGGGCAAACAAAGAGAAGCATTAATACTCGTATAAAAGAACATATTGCTGACATGAAAAATAGACGCTCAACCAAGTCTGCAGTCTGTGAACATGCTCTAGACAAACCCAACCACTATATGCGTTTTGATAATCCTCAAGTCCTTGCAAAGGAAAACAGATTCATTCCAAGGATGTTACGTGAAGCTATTGAAATTAAAAAACATCCTAATTTCAATAGAGAGGATGGATGGCAGGTACCGCCAGCTTGGGACCCAGTCATTAACTTAATAAAATTGCAAACTCGGAAGCAGACTGCAAGACCCTTAGATACTGTGAGCCAATACTGCGTGAATCGGAATAGTTCCCAATAAAAATTTCAGGCGGTAGTTTTGTAATCTTATGACATCAAAGACAAATGTTAACTTAGTCTGCCTGCGACCATGAACGCTGTAAAGTGTTTGAAACGTCAGGTGTAAATAAATAAGTAATAAACGCGATAAAACCGTATTAAAATAGTTTAATTTAATGAATAACAATCGCGAAAACATAAGAAAACATGATATTTTATTCCTCGTACGCCCCGAAGTTTTGGACTAAACTCCAAAAAAATCCTTGTTCGTCCCAAGCAAGGGCGGATCCAGCTTGGGCACCAGGGGGGGGTCACATAGTCGTGGTCAAGTCAAAAACTTATAATTTAATTTTGATAACAATAGATACAAGTAAAAAGTAGGCATTTCATTAATGTACGGTGTACGGAAGTACTGTACTTAAAAATATTCATTCTTTATTGTACACTTGGAAAACTTAACACCTAATAACTTGTACATATACACGTACATATTGCCATATTCTCTTGAAGACATCCAGGGAAGCACTATCACACACGGAGTGAGGCAGCCTATTAATATTCCATAACCGTGGTGGATGATTTGTCATAACAGCTAGAGGTATGACGCAAAACTCCGCAAAAGTGAAGAGGTGGTACGATTCTGCTGTTAAGTTGTAAGTTAAATGTACAATATATATATATTTATTATCAGCTAGTATTTACTGAAAAAATGGGTTTAGTTCTGAAAAGAACTTTTGTTTAGTTTTAAAAAAACTTTTTTGTTGTATTTAATTACCTACTAAACGGATCCAAAATATTTTCAAGCGAAAATTATTCGATTCCGCACACGACCGCTGCGTAGGGAGGCGACCGCACGGCGACCACGCGACTTTTTTCTAATAGTTTTTTGAACTCGTGATATCTTTCGAATGGAAAGTCCGAATTGAATAATTCAAAAAGTTATATAAAGGTATTGAAGTGTTCTTGAATATGAAATTATTTATTTTGATAAGGATTAATACGAAGGTAGAAATAAAGAACCTTTTCTAACGGCGGCAATATAATTAAATTTTTAAAATAAAAAACCACTTATTGTGACTTAAATATAATAGTCAGACATATGCTGTCGCGACATTTTTTGTAGATAATGATGTGTTCTGCAAAGTTGTAGTACATTATTTTGTTCTATCATCAATAGTTTTCGCAGCGCACTCGATGTAAGCAATTTTTAGGTCTTTTTTTTGCACCTTGGGTTACATTATTGCAGTTTTTTTAAGGATCCCTAATGTTTTTGAAAATAAAATATAGCCTATGTTCACCTGGAATAATGTAGCTTTCCAACGGTGAAAGAATTTTTTAAATCGGTCTAGTATTTTCGGAGCCTATTCAATTCAAACAAACAAACAATCAAATCTTTCCTCTTTATAATTAGTAAGTATAAGTATAAGTATATAGATATAGATAGATATAGATTAGTATAGATATAGATTAAATTAATTAAATATTGAGGGTATGTAGTTACATTAAATCTGTATGGTGACAAAATACATTAAAAAAATTATTATGTTCAATTAGTGGGCCACCTAAGTCCTGGAACCAGCTCAGGGGGGGGTCATGACCCCCATGACCTCCCCCCTGGATCCGCCGTTGGTCCCAAGTCTTTTAATGATCTCCCGTTTTGGCACGAATGATAATTACGTACTTAGTCCGCCTTTTGTTGTAACCTGTCAGAATACAGGTTACTATATTCTTTGTGTACAATACAGTATTTCTAGTTTGACTGTACTTATAATAAAGTACTGCCGCCATCAAAAGAAAACGAAGTAAGCATTTAATGTTTAAATGGTATTTAAGTTTAATCAAATTTGGTTTGGTACAAATTACAAAAACGTATCCGCAACAGGCTTCGTCAAAAAAATTATTTACAGAAATAATAACAAAAATCAATAATATCATCTTTATTTTAAGCCATAGAAATCGCATGTGTGTCTACTAAATATATAATTTAATTTGCCTTTTTTAACTCAAGTGAGTTACGGCTGGACCGATTTTAATGATCTTTTATTCTGTTGGGATTATTTCCGCCCAGATAAGTGCCCTGTCTCCTGCACGGCTGAGGATTTGGAGGAGGCTAATGACAGACAACACATACTGGTCCAAAAACATATAAAAGCTATTTCGACTCGCAAAGAAGAATTGAATGACTTTAAGTGAAAATTAAAAGTACTCTTTCAACTCTCTGCTCTCCTAGTAATATGGAGAGGAAAGTCCCATGGTCGACAATGCAAAGACTTAAAAATCAAAATTACTCTTCTAACTCTCTGTTCTCCTGGTAATACGGTCCAGAAGGTACAATAGTCAAAAATGGTCAGGACGAAAAATTATTTGAAAACTCAAATTACTCTTTTATCTCTCTGTTCTCCTGGTAATGTAGGTAGAAGGTTTCGTGATTCACAGTAAGGCGCTAGCTAGAACGAGAAAATATTTAAAAATTAACATTACTCTTACAACTCTCTGTTCTCCTAGTTTAAAATAGGCAAGAAGGTACCATGGTCCACAATGCCTATGTACTGTGGACAATGCAAGTAATTAATTTGAAAATAAAATTACTCTTACAACTCTCTGTTGTCCTGGTAATATGGGCAAAAGAGTCCCATGGTCCACATTGCAAAGGCGCTGCCAGGACGATAAATAACTTGAATCCTCAAATTATTCTTCTCCTAGTAATATGGAGAGGAAAGTCCCATGGTTGACAATGCAAAGACTTAAAAACCAAAATTACTCTTCTAACTCTCTGTTCTCCTGGTAATATGGTCCAGAAGGTACAATAGTCAAAAATGGTCAGGACGAAAAATTATTTGAAAACTCAAATTACTCTTTTATCTCTCTGTTCTCCTGGTAAGGTTTCGTGATTCACAGTAAGGCGCTAGCTAGAACGAGAAAATATTTAAAAATTAACATTACTCTTACAACTCTCTGTTCTCCTAGTTTAAAATAGGCAAGAAGGTACCATGGTCCACAATGCCTATGTACTGTGGACAATGCAAGTAATTAATTTGAAAATAAAATTACTCTTACAACTCTTTGTTTTCCTGGTAATTATGAAAAAAAGTATCCAATGCCATGGCACACAATGCAAAGGCGCTGCCATGACGAGAGATGATTTGACAGCTGATATTACTCATACAACTTTCTTTCTGTACTCCTAGTATTAAGGGCTCAAATATCCAATAGTCCAAAATGCAAAGGCACTGCCCGGGCGAGAAATAATTTGAAAATAAAATTACTCTTACAACTCTCTGTTGTCCTGGTAATATGGGCAAAAGAGTCCCATGGTCCACATTGCAAAGGCGCTGCCAGGACGATAAATAACTTGAATCCTCAAATTATTCTTACAACTCTCTATTCTCCTAGTAATATGGGCTAAAAGATCCAATAGTCCAAAATGCAAAGGCACTGCCAGCGCAAGAAATAATTTAAAAATAAAATTACTCTTACAACCCTCTGTTGTCCTGGTAACATGGACAAGGATAACTATTTTGTACGGTTTTTATGTGCTGTAATCGCGTAAACAAATAAGAAATCAATTATGGATAAGAAGGTCCTTGGTCCAAAAGGCGCTATTTGCCAAGACGAGAAATAATTTGAAAATTAAAATTACTCTTAAAATTCTCTATTCTCCTAGTGAAATGGGCAAGAAGACCCCACGATCCACATGCGAAGGATAATTTGAAAATTAACATTACTCTTAAAAATCTCTGTTATCCTGGTAATATGGGCAAGAAGGTTCCATGATCCGCAATGCCCTATATTGTGACAATGCAAAGAATTCATTTTAAAATAAAATTAGTATTACAACTCTCTGTTGTCCTGGTAATGTGGGTAAGAAGGTCTTACGATCCACATGCAAAGATAATTTGAAAATTAACATTACTCTTACAACCACGGTTACAACTATCTTTTCTCCTGGTAATATGGGCAAGGAGGTGCCATAGACAACAATACAAAGGCGCTGATAGAACGAGAAATTATTTGAAAATTAAAATTACTCTTACAACTCTGTTAAGGTAATGCAGCGGAGCAAACATTTTTCATTTCTCATACTCGGAAAGTAGTCTATGTTTGATCCAAGTATCGGTCTGAAAATGCTTCATCCGACCCGCGGGTCGGAATGTTTCATACAAATTCATTCCGAACCAAGGGCCGGAATGGATTTCAAAAATAGAACTAATACATTTCTTATGCTGTCAAAAATTTAGATTTTTTTATGATTTTTTTTATTTTAGAAATCAAGTTAAAAGAAGTAATTTAAAAAATTATATTTGTCTATATTTTGTCACTATCATTTAAAAAAAAATATAAATCTATAATTTTCTTAATTATATATAATTATTTTAGTACATAGGGTTGTTTTATGTAAAAAATGATATCTATACCTACATAGAAATATGTCACCGATTTATTTATGATAAAAAAAAATCAATAAAAAGGCACTGCATACCTACATACACAGTATTTAAAAAATAAAACAAACATTTTTTTTTAACATCGAAATGGTTGGCCTGCGGCGGAGAAGCTTTGTGTTCCATATTTAAAATTAAAAAAATAAAAGCTAGAAAAAAAAGACTTGAAAAATTATTTGGCGGGATTAGAGCTGTTTGTTTGCATTGCAGAACTATTTTTACAAGAGATTTGTTTAAAAATGAGTTCAAGTGATACTAAAATACTGACCCCAGATTCGGTTAAAGATGTAGCAAATTCAGTAATCGAAAATCTTTTACCAGCAATTTCTAAAGAAAGATACTTAATTGTATATAATGATTTTATGAATTGGCGAGCTGACAAGAAGATAAATTCATTTTCCGAAAGTGTGTTTCTAACATACTTTAATGGACAGTCTGGCAAAGTTAAACCTTCTACGCTATAGGGCAGATATTCAATGCTTAAGAGTACACTAAGTGTGAAACACAATATAGATTTGACAAAATTCCATTATTTAACATCATTCTTAAAAAGACAGTCACAGGGGTTTAAAAGTAAAAAATCAAAAGTATTCTCCTCTAACGAAGTGGAAACATTTTTAAATGAAGCCCCTGACGAGATATATTTGGCAATGAAGGTAAGCTAATAAGTAAATGTTTTTATGCAAAACCAACATGGTTTCCGTTGTCAGAATGCATAAAATGGGAACATAGATGTTGAATGGTGTGTGTTTTCAAAATATTTTTAAATCTCTATCTATACCAACAAAATTATGTTTTTCACAGGTAGTGTTGATATTTGGCATAAGCGGCGCTTGCAGAAGCAGTGAGCTCACAAATCTAACAATCCATGATGTTGAAAATCAAGGCTAGTTACTACTTGTTAAATTAACCAAAACAAAAACAAATATTGAGCGCACGTTTGTAGTGCGAGAAGACTTTTCGAAAATAGTTAAAAAATATCAAAAAATAAGACCAGAAAACATAAAAACGGATCGTTTTTTTCTCAACTATCAAAAGAGAAAATGCTATAAACAAGTGATCGGTAAAAATAAAATATTAGGTATGCCCAAGCAGATAGCGACATATCTGAATTTGCCTAATTGTAACGAGTATACCGGCCATTGTTATAGAAGAACGTCAGCGACACTATTAGCCGATTCTGGAGCAAATATGACTATGTTAAAGAGACACGGTGGATGGAAATCCAGCACAGTCGCCGAAGGATATATTGAAGATTCTGTTCAACAAAAAACGAAGATATCGAACAAATTGACTGAATCCATTAATATACTCCCCAGTTCGCCTAAACCAACCACTTCAAAAGATTCTCAGCCATGAATTCCACCATCTAATCAAATACCTAATCTATCCCCTACTTTTACAGAAATTCAGCTTAGCCAAGTTTGTAATAGTGGAGTAAGTGATAGAGTGAATAAAAATGTCACTTTAAACTTTACGAATTGTTCGAACTTTTCCATGAATTTTAAATAAATATTTAAGAAAAATGTTTTTTTTTACTTTCCTTATGAAAAGTAGAGTGTTCCCCGCGGGTGGATGACATCAATTCATACTCGGATTATATCCGCCCTCGCTGGGCTCGGGCGTCTAAACACCTCGTATGGGAATTGATGTCATCCGTCCCTAGTTTAACAATCTACTATTTTTTAATTACTACGCGTTTGTTTAGAGACGAACGAGGCTTATTGTTTGGGACGAACCGAGAATTTTATATGTGGGACAAAACTTGCCGGACCGAACAAGGAATTTTTTTTTTTTTAAAGTTCATTATTAGCAACAATCCTGTTGGTCACATATTGTGGTTTAAGTTCATAAACAAGTTAATTATAAATACAAAACATATCTGTGTTTCCAACATACAAAAATGTTGTGGGTACTTATTATATTTACTATCATTTTTGCAGTGCCGCAAAACCATTCAGTACCAGGCGAGCATGACTTCCGTGGTGGTTCCCGTCCGAGCTTCAGTGACTCCGCACAAGAGGCGCTACACGTACTATAAAAAAATGTTCAAGCCTATGTGTTACGAGCTACCTAAACCGTTTAAAATATCACTTGTCTGAATATTAGTTAAGCTATATTAAGGTTAATTATTCAGATCGCCAACATCACAATCCAAATTTAAAAAAAAAAAACGTTTCGTGAAGCCTATTTTTGTGACTGGGATATGTTTTGTCCCTGTCTCTCATAAAAGAAACTAATAGAACGAAAGGAGAAAAATCACTTCGTTTCATTCGCACAACATGCGCTGCATGCATAATGTGCGAGAGGGAGGGAACGTCTCCTTCATCCGCTTTTTCCCCACTGCTCAACTGTGAATGCTCAACTGGAAATAGTTGCGCAGTGGAGACTACCCGCAGCTCAACTAAACTGCTCAACTATTTTTTATAAGCAGCGGAGCATTATTATTAACCGACTGCTCAACACACTAGGGTGTGCAGGGTCCATTGACCTGAGCATGTAACTTACTCGATGTGAATGACTGAAAAGTCACAATAAAGGGCCCACGTCATATAGCCCGTGAGGCGTCTCCGAAAAAACTCTGACACCATAGTGTGCAGAGCCCATTGATCTGACCATGTAACCCTCTCGACATGAATGACTGAAAAACTCATAAGTAGGTACCTACCTAATTAAAAATAGCATTTACTATTGCGTGACCTAACTGAAAATAAACACCACCTAAAGCGGTGTTACCTACTCAAATTACAAGCAATAGCAAAATTTACGACATAAAATTGTAAAAACTAAAACCAGCCAGTGTAGTTTGATCTTTTATTTAGGATGCACGCCATACATTTTAGGGGTCAATTAAGTTGGTCAATTGTCCTACGGGAACTGGTGAAAATTTCGGGATAAATTGTAGCCTCATTTCTAAGTTGCAACTCCAGCAACACAACTGTGAAAACCGCATTCAATTCTATGCAGTAGTTTTTTGTAATTATTTTGGCTTTGTTGGTCCATTCGTCCCCTCGTATTGTTTTTTCCTAAAAATCTTCAATGTACAGACATTGACCTATTACAATCTGACTAAATTATAAATGAGAGTAGTTATGTCTGTCTGTCTGTTACGCTTTCACGGCCAAACCGCTGAACGGATTTTAATGAAATTTGGTATGAATATAGTTGAAGACCAGGGGTCAAACATAGGCTATTTTATGGCACAGGCGGAGCTGCGGGAAAAAGCTAGTTTTATAATTATATAAATAATTAATAATAAAATATATTAATAGATGATAGTAAGACACTTATTCTTTGAGCAGTTGTTTTTATTACCTTGACAATAACATAACACCTCCTTGGACCTACTAGTAAGTCAAAAAGTAGGACCATGTGAGAACAATGTTATAGGTAGGTATTGTATTGTGGAAGATAAAACAGAAACCAAAGTATCACTTTAAAAAAAAACATATTAATAGTACCTGACGTTTTCAAGAACTTCTAATTTTAACTAATGTTGCCGTCAGAATCGTAAAATAAGTGTAAAATAATAAACTGTAAATTTTATCACATCACTTTATTGAATACCTCATTAAGGTAAATTGAAATAATATAAAAAAATATATAGAATCACCGTAAACTAGGAATGAATGAATAAATGCAATAAGGATAGTGCATTGATACACGCTCTCAATTAATTATACATACGCCAAATTATCATATTAGAGAGCAAATATAAAATAATGTATTAAATACCTACACGTATTTATATTATTTATTGAATAAATACCAAAGTCCAAATTAGTGTTTAAAAACTCCATAGATAACACAAGAACTTGTTAAATGTCAAGTTGCCTATTCATGGTATACCTACTAAATATAAATAATTTGGAATGATAAAAAAGAATTGCTAGTCGATTAAAAATAGATTCGAAAATCGATAATATTCTCATCCGTCCATAGCGCTTTCATTATAATAAAGCGAACAATCACTTGCGTTATCTATTATCATTTAATGTCGGTGGTGCATATCACCCAAAATAAGGTACAATATTTGTACAGGATAAGAGCCTAAACTCACTATGTTAATATTCTAGTCATACAAAGGACAATTTTGTTACAAGCGGTGTGGTTTCACAATAAACTATTTAAACACAACTATGTTTATTTTCATATAAAACTTATCTCCTAAATTGAATAGCCGACCACGTTTCTCGTAAATAATGTGGTGAATATTAAAATTGCGATTTATTTTTAAATCTTATTAATATTATGCATTTGACGACCAAGCGACCTAATTTAAGATGTTAAACGCTTTAGATATGTTTGTTAGACATTATGCGTCCGCAACGTGGTCGACTATTCGTCCCTTACACTAGATAATACAGGCTATCTATATTGTAAATAATAATTAGATTTAATACATTTGGTTTCATAGTTTTATAACCGCACTATGGTTAGTCATTTGGCCGATTTTTTATCCTAAAGAGATAAACTTGTATGGTATAAAATTCACAGCGAAAATGTAATAAATCGAAATTTTTCACTGAAACTATATTTATAAGAAAGTACTAGGTAAACATGAATGATGAGACGGCTCGAAAACATTGCTATCGTGAAATGACTAATCAGCTGACCAAGTTACATCTAATATGCGTGTAACAGTGATTTATGATCTTATTTCCCTGAATAACTTACGCAAAATCAGTCAAAAAGTATTAAAAATACGAATCCATAATCTCACGCTTACAAAAATTCAATGTGATTTTATATTGGAACACTTGGAAATTTTTTACCTCAAATTACTGCGTTAAGCGAGTATAAACTATTACTATATCAGGACCATCACTCACAAAAGCTTGCAGGATGCACTCATGATCGACAGTTTTGAGGATTATAGCAAAATATTTGCATATACACTTCAATTTTGTTTAACAAATTCAAACAAAATTGAAATGAATTATTCAATTGACGATTTAAATCATCGACAAGTTAAGAAAAATGATACTGTTACCCTACTTCAGAAAGGACTTCATAAATTTCGAGGCAATTTCAAAGTTTAAATTACCTACTATATTGATAGTAATTTTCATCAGTTTTCATTTGCCATTCAGTACCAAGACATCAGGACCAAACTAGAATCAGGACAAAACAGAAGTTATTTAATATCTTGCTACAAATAATCGCTTTAAAAGAATTTGTTTGCTCTAAACTCCACCAACAGAGTACTAGGGCATCATGAATATTATTAGAGGTTACTTACTTCTTGCTCCGACCAAGAGCGAGCGTGCGTGACTTATAAAATAAAAGAGTCGACGACATCCCCAAGAGCCCATGTTTGAAAAGTATGACATATATGTAAAATGAAAATCGTTTAATATCGAACAATACTCCTTCGATATCGAACACTTTCCGATAGTGCCTGAGTCACACTTAGCAACATGGACATACAAGAGGTTAATTTTCCCTTTCCAATATTATGAAGATAATTAAAAGTTTGCCATATTCACAGAGTACTAGGGCATCATAGATATACAAGAGCTCCTTCCTTCCCAAAGTTATGAAGATATTGGCGCGACCACACATCGCCTATTTGTCCAAATATTTGTGATTGCTTGTTTTGCTAAAATATCACTTATTACATAGGTATTTGTATCTATATTGACAAAACATGCACTGATAAATATTTGGGCAAATACCGCCATGTGTGGTCGCGCTAAGAAATTAAACGTTTGAAATAACCACAAAGTACCAAGGCATCACAAACATACAAGAGGTTACTTCTTCTTGCTCTTGCCAAGCGTGAGCGTGTGATGCGCAGTGGCGGCCTGCTGTTTACGGCGGTTAAACTCAATAGTGTCATCTTCGATTTTCTTACGGAGTTCTTCCAAACGTTTCTTCTCGTCCGTGTGGTCCTTCTTCAACTTGTCGAACTTGGAATGTAGCTGGAATATAGATAATCGAAATTTTATCATTTAATTTGAATAATAATACAGATGAACTTTTGTTGAAGTGGCAGTCGGAAGGGCAAATAACGAATGCATACTACTAATATTAAAGTGTGAAATTCTGTCTGTCTGAATGGATTTTGATGAGATTTGTTATGAATATAGTTGGAAGACCCGGTATCAAATATAGACAACTTTTTGACGCAGGCGGAGCTGCGGGAAACAGGTAGTATAAAACAAATAAATAAGATACACTCTATATAAACTCAATATGGAAGATTTACCTATCAAATGATCCGACAACCTATTTACGTTCGCTGTAAGACGCTGGATGTAGGTAGATAAAAAGGAAATCTATGAATAAAGCCGTATGTTTCACAATATATGCTTTGCGGTTGACTGCAAATAAAATAAACAGAGCCGATCAAGTGCTAATTGAATAAAAACCACAATAAAATTATGACTGTTGTATGGGAGTCCCCATATATAACTAACTATCGCGGTTAAAGTGATACAGCGTGGTAAAAGACGCACGGGCTCTGTCAGTTTTAGTAATAGGGCCCAGTTTTACCTTTGGGTACGAAACCCTAATTCCTAAAAAAGACTGAAACTAGTGCTGAAATTACCTCCTTCTCCGCCTCTTTGAGTTCCGCCTCCTTCTCCTTCACTCTCTGCACAAACATCTGGCGCATTTCGTCTTCTTTCTGCTGAAGTTCTGCCAGGTGTGCGCTGCGTTTCTGTTCGAACGTCTGCTGGAATGACACCTGCAAAACATAATAACATTGTTTTTATTATAGCCCGACAAAGAAAATAACAGCTTCGGACATATTGCGGAAAAATATTAGAACTAATTTGTTTTACTGGCAACTAGTTAATCAAGTAACATTCCGTCATCTCAATGTCATCTGCCAAAATAAGACAGGAGTAGACGTTGTGTATTTTGTGATTATCAAGTAAAAATATTTATCAAAATTGTAATAATGAGAGAAAAGTGATATAAAAGATGTTATCATATTTGATATTTTGAATGAAAACGAAGGATTGATTTCTATTTCATTATATGACATTGTCAATTTTGTTGTCGACATGACACACATCATAAAGGCGATCAGTAGCGAGCGATGCCAATGCAGGGTTTTTATTTTCCTGGTCGGGCTATATATTGCTCATGCGTCATTGTCATAAAATAATAACACCAACTTCAAAAACACAATTAAAAAGAGTCAGACTATTATGAATGGCCGTGAGAATTTATAATAAGTTACCCCGACACTTATAAGAGAAAGACATTCGTGCATTTAAGAATACTTAGACATCCATTTTAATTAATAAAGCCTACTACTCTGACTGAATTTTTTATTGACAAAGAACTAATATTAGTAAATTAAGTGTATTTTATTTGATATGTGACATAATAAGTTCTTGCATGTATAATAATAATATTTCTTTGTAAAATGTGAATTTGTACGCCTAAATAGTAGCAAAACATAGTGATACAATCCAAAAATTGTCAACTTATCTATGTTACCTATGTTTAACAAATAAAGGAATTGATTGATTGATTGCTATAAGTATAAACGCAACATATCATTTCTTGCGCCGCTTTGTATTTTCTCTGTTTTTTTCTAATGGTTGACTGGGAGAGAATGCTTTTAGCATTAAGTCCGCCAATTGTATTTTTACTTGTGGCACAATAAAGTTTAAATATATAAATATCATCAGGAGTGATATTTTTGGAAAGTATGATTCATGCAATATTGGTGAATGATTATCATTCGTTACAATCGGCGAATCGAACGATTTCCGTTCAATAATATTGGTCATATAATAGGACTCCAACTCAATGCAATCTCCGACTCGCAAATAACTTCTTCTTCTTCGAGTACGACTCGAGCAATATCGGTGAGTCAAATTATTTTTCGAATGATTTTCATTTGTCACAATCGGTGAATCGTCGTTTCAGCTGCAATGAGTCCACTGCTGGACTTAGGCCTCCCCAAATTGAGGGGTTGTTGCCATACTCGCCACGCTTGGCAGGCGGGTTGGCGAGCGCAGTTTCAACTAGTGTTGCCGATCGATAGTAGACTATCGATGATTGATCGATAGTCGACTATCGATGATTAATCGATAGTTTATCGATAGCCAAACAATCGTAAGACAATATCGTTACTCGATACTATCAATAGTTTGTTATTAACGAACTACAATACTATCGACAGTATCGATAGTATTGCACTCATTCGATAGTATTGTCTTGTTCTGTGCTATCGATAGGCCTACCGATAGGGTACATGATTTTCGATGTAAACTATCGATAGTTGTAATATCGATAGTGCGGCAACACTAGTTTCAACAGCTTATTTTACTTCCGACGCTGCTGCCTATCGGAAGTTTTCTTAAGCTAGGGAAGGGTGGGATGTGGTTGGGTTTGGGGAAAGGATGAGGTTTTAGGATGCTACTGTCTCGGATGGACATGGGTTGACTCAGTAGCAGCTCGGGTAAGTCGGACTCGCGTACCCGTGTGCTATGTATCCAAGCCATCGGACAGATGTTTGGAAATAACACCCCTGACTGAATCGGTTTATCGAACGATTTTAATTCGACATACGAGTCATACATAAGTGCAATCTTCGTCTCGCAAATCAAAAGTACTAGGAGAGCATAACCACTTACGGGCTTATTATCAGCATCCACATTAGTCAAGCCCGTCTGCTGCAGCCTACGACGGCAGTACACTCACGTAAACCCTCACTTAAAAAGTATAACTCACGCAAAATCGGTGAGACAAATTATTCTCGTTCAATATCGCATAATTTTCTTTTGTCATAATAGACGCGTCGAACGATTTTTATTCAAGATCTGAGACGTTTCAAACATAGGGCAATGCAATCGCCGGCTCGGAAATCAAAAGTACTAGGAGAGCATAGCCATTCACGGGTTTTTTATCAACATTCACGTCGGTGAAGCCCATCTGCTGCAGTCTTCGACGGCAGTACAGCTATACAGCATCGTCTCGCGAATCAAAAATACTAAGAGAGCATGACCACTCGTGACTTCAGTCTTCTTTCTCCTGCCACCTTCCCAGTTTATCTGGGGTCGGGCCTCCTCGTAACTCGGCGTCAGGATTGTTTGTCCTGCGTTGTCGCACCAAGGTTCTTCACGACGACGGTTCAGCATCGACGTCAGTGAAGCCCATAATATGCTACAGCATCTGACAGCGATTCAGGAGTGCTATTTTTGAAAATTATAATTCACAAAAATCGGTAAGTCGAATTATTAATGTTCAATCAATATCTAATTATTTTCTTTCGTCATAATAGATGAGTCGAACGATTTTCATTCGACATATGAGTCATGCATTTAAAAATAGGGCTCCAACTCAAAACAATCAAATCAAAAGTACTAGGAGAGCATAACCACTCACGGGCTTATTATCAGCATCCACGTCGGTGAAGCCCATCTGCTGCAGTCTCCGACGGCGGTACAGCTCGTAATGTCGCGCGTGCGTCTTCTCTCGCATGTCCTCCATGTTAGTTCGGATCAGCATCTCGCGTAGTTTCACGAAATCGCAGTGAGACTCGTTCTCAACTGTAAATTAAAGAAATAGAAATTATTTCGATATTCGACTCTTTGTATACCCGGCGGCATATAAGTTAGCAAAGTGTGAGAGAACTAGTAGTTCTGTGAACAGTAGACCTCGCAGACAGTATCATGACGTTGTAATAGTGTAGACGCTAGTGACCGCGTCAATAAATTCGTAAATAAATCATACCGGTCAAGTGCGCGCGCACACAAACGGTTCCGAACCATTATCTATAACTAAGAACTAAAACCCCAAAAAAAAAAACACGTTTGTTGTCATGGAAACCCTTTAAATATTTTAACTTAATTTAATTTACAGCTGATTTTAAGTCAATTATTTTCAAAAAATTTGTATAACAACAGAAAGAAAAAAAAAACTTTAGTAATAAAAAAATCTTCACTGACCGGGGATCGCACCAGGGGCCCGCTGATTAGCTAGGCTTAACAATTGCGCTAACCGCTCGATATTTGGAGTGATGAATGTTATGGACTTAAACTACACTACTTCAAATTTCCCCTTTTTTGCTCTCATTGTTCCCCTAATCAAAAAAAGCTCTTGAAAAAAAAATCATTACAATCAAGGAATCATGTGCCAAGTTTCGTAAAAATCCGTTCAGAAATGTGACCTCTAGCCCAGAACATACATTTTCCGATTCAAAAGCAAAATTGTCGAAATGGAGACGCTTCGCTCGCTCGTTCGATTAGATTATTATAATTATATAATATACGAATTAGATTAGTACAAGTTTGTCCCGCTCACATTCTTGCCAACTTACATGCCGACGTGTATATTATGTTCTTCCGCGACCACGTTTTTTACTAAGTTGAGGATCGTAACTATTCATAAAGTAAGTTAGGTTTTAACTTTAAATTATCTTCAAGTACTTCACGAAGTCAGTAAGGTCACAAACGCTTTTTCAAAGAACCAATACATCATAACCAATGTAGATATCTCACCTTGCACAGTTTCCCACGGATACTGCCTAGCACGCACAGTCTTATTCCCCATCTTCACGAAGTCAAAAAGGTCACAAACAGTTCTTCAAAGTACTAGGGCATGATAAACAATGACGATATCTCACCTTGCACATTTCCCTAAGGCAAGGGACTACTGCCTAGTTGCGCACAGTCTTTTTCCCGATCTTCACGAAGTCAGAAAGGTCACAAACACTTCTTCAAAGAACCAGGGCATCATAAACAATGAAGATATCTCACCTTGCACAGTTCCCCAAGGTACTGCCCAGCGCGCACAGTCTTATTCTAGATCTTGACGGAGTCAGAAAATCACAAACACTTCATATAAGTACCAGGGCATCATAACCAATAAGGATATCTCTTACCTTGCACGGTTCCCCAAGGTACTGCCCAGCGCGCACAGTCTTATTCCCGATCTTGACGGAGTCAGAAAGTCACAAACACTTCATATAAGTACCAGGGCATCATAACCAATAAGGATATCTCTTACCTTGCACGGTTCCCCAAGGGTACTGCCTAGCGCGCACAGTCTTATTCCCGATCTTGACGAAGTCGGTACTGCCGACCACCGCGAAAGGAATGTGGGAATTCATGCTGGTATTCATCTCCGAAACTGATTCGTCATCTACCGGGAATTGGTAGATTTCCACACCGTTGGCTTGGAGCTCTTGCATTATTTTTGACTGTAAATAGAGAATATGTATTTTAAAACATAAACACAATAACAAAGCTATGAATAGAAAGTTTCGGAAGACACGAAGGCTGTTATCGCTAAATTGCAGTTAAATACTCAAAAATAAGATAAGTACAATTATTTACAATAATAAGGCAATATAAAGATAGTAATATAAACATATAAAGGCAATATAATTTTAAGGACACTTCCGATCTCACAATGATAGCCACTAAAACAGTGATAACCCTGTAAGTGCGAAGGTCAAAAAGCAGTCGCCCCATATTATACTAGCCAGGCATTAAGTACCACGATGATGCTTACCCTGGGCTCTAAAGCATCAACTGTGCCAAGTGAGATTAAGTAATTGCTGTAGTTCAGTGGTTAATGCGTTTGGCTGCCGACCAGAAAGAAGCCACCTCTAAAGAATCCCTAAAGAAAAACATGGGTTACCTTAAACTTCTGCAACTCGGTCTTTGAAATGGTGTCAGCCTTAGCGATGATGGGAATGATGTTGACCTTCGTGTCCAGCTTTTTCATACACACCAGATCGATGGACTTGAGGCCGTGACCTGAAACAATCATAGTCTTATAAGTCTGAGCCTTTGCTTACAATGGTACGGCCATGTCCTACGGAAACCGACTTATTACATGGGGAACAAGTGTCTAGTCATGCCGCATCCGCCGGGCCGAGATAAAAGGGGCGCGCTCAAACAATGCTGGCTCGACGTCACACTGAAGGAATGAGTGTTAATTGTCTTCCAATCGAGAATGTTGAAGACCGGGAGAGATGGGGCAGAAAAGGTAGGAGAGTGGACCAGAGTTCGGTGCCCAGGGACTCCGAAGCAGCTAGGCAAGGCGCTAATAATATATTTTTATTATTCTGTTCAGGCTTGAATCGCCAGACAGATAGTAAAATTACTAAATTTTATTTAATTTAGAAAATTAAACAATTTTCATTTCATCCCTAATTTTCATCCCTTTTACTGGCAGAAATTTTATAACGATTTTTCATTGTTATAATGAGATTACCACATACTTACACAACCACAGAAATAACACAAGCCAGTAAAATCTCTCGAACCTTAACTTTATATGTCAAGGCTTAACTTTGGCACAAAAGAAAAGCCCACATGGCACTTCTACCTAATTCTTTGGCCGCAATCTATGTAAAATCATGCAAGTTTGTGATGTCAAAACACTTGAATCAAACCACTACATAATTGCAGGGAAGGACAAACAGACAAACAAAACAATGGTTATTGTAAACTTACGTATACTAGCGTATGCAGCTCAGGAATTACAAACGGAATGCAAACATAAACTAATTAATTTAGAATGCGACACAAAATATGAAACGAAGATACTTATTTAATACTTTTCTCTGTGGCCCAGCGGTTAAGGAGTTTGTGTGTGTGCTCAGAGATTGAGGGTTCGATTCCCACAAGAAGCATATTTGCAAAACAAATATAAAATTATGAATAACATCACTGTAATGAACTACTGACCAAGTTAATGCAATTCCTATTTGCTTCACCTTTAATTCATTCATCATTATATAACAATCAGGTGAATCAAAATTTCAAAGCTGCAATACTCTAACAAAAACAAGGCAACAAGCAAGCAAAGTATGATTCACATGGTAATCGAACCCATGTCTCCAGGTCTGTGGCAACCACTTAACCACTGGACCACACAGTTGCATAGTCCTAAAAAGAGATATGTAACAATTCTTTACACATAAGGCAAAGATGGCTTCCATACATTGTACATACATTCATACGAGTACAAACAGCAACAAACGTGCCCATAATAAACGTCATTTTTAAGGAGCCGACCGATGGGGTGACCCAGATAGATTTAATTAATTAAGGCCGTCTCTTGATGGGTGGCCATGCTGTTTATTTGTTACAGGTTGTACCACTCGTTTTTATCCTGTGCCTGCAGTCTCCAAAAAAATAAATGCTCAATTTCTTATGTAATCGCGATTTTTACACATTAAATTAAAAACTGGTGACAGACGAACGAAAAGTGAAATATCACAGAACCATAAAAACAAGTATCCCAAAATATCTCATGGGAAACAGAAGCGACCACTAGTACAAAAATATATAACAGTGAAACGTATACAAAAATCCCGTTATATGTCCAAGTTCCGAAGGGACTTCAATAGTGTCGCGCGCGGCATGAATATACAATCCTATGAATATGTAATGTCAAGGACAGACGGACACCGCGAACAGGGGTCACTATGCTACTACACTACTCTACATTCAGGAGAAAGTAAAATATTAGATACGATGAACTTTACCATTCGAATAACAAAATCAATGGGAGTTATCAAAATAACTCAAAATAATAATGAGATAGCATGGGGTCCCATTGTCTAAGAAAAATAATTGTTTTTCCTATTTGATGTAAAGGGGCGCTTCAAAAACTGTTCTCGCTTATTTTTGGCGAAATAAAGAACTGAATCTTTAAAATACAATCTTACGTACCAACAACATAGAAGGCGTAACAACAACTTTGTATAAGAGTAACCAGGAAAGTTAGCGCGTTTCAATATATGACTGTTGAATATCTGTATAGCATATATTCTGTAATATGTGGCGATAAAAGACCAATCGGCCGCCCCAGATACCGTTGGAGCGATGCGGTGTAGGCTGATCCTGAGAGAATTCTGAGCAGTAAATTAATGAGCCGTCGTGCGTTCTTCAATCTCAAATAAGTATATCTCGCTTCTTCATCTTCGGAAGAAATTGACACCAACGTTATCTCCTCCTCCTCACGACGCCCATGGGAAGAGATGAAATCGTGGATGAAATGGTCTATGCTTAAGCCAGAAACTACAGAGCTATTATTTATGTGACACAAGTATCAAATCAGCGACAATTTATTCAAATCATATAATAAAATCAATACATATAAAAATGAATATCTGTTTCGGTTTGTCATCGCATCACGCGTTTTCAGTTCATACACTAACTGGTGGCTAATTATTTGGTAAGTGCTTGTAACTTTAACTTCCGCAAAGTAACGCCTGAATCAATTAAATTTCTCTATTACGCTTTTTGATGTGTTTACTATTGTCAAGAGATGGTTCTTAGAAACAAAAAAAATTGAAATTGAGTGGAACATTACAAAATTTAAGATTAAGCGAGTGTATTTCTAAATTAATACATGAGAAAATGTCAAGAAATTCCGTAAGCTCGGAAAAAATGTGGTCATGGTCTAACTTCTTGCCTTCTATGGTTAAGATGCATAGATGCTCTAGCAAGTGGATCAGTTTATTTTTTAACATCAGTCATAAAAAAATATTTATTTATTTAAGCAAGACATTATTAAACATGTTTTGAACCTTTCATAATTTTGATTTAGTTAAAAACATTTTAGACAAATTGAACCTTAAAAAATTTTTTGTGAACAGTACAGACATATACAAAATATGTGCTTGAAATGTCATTTACGAAACAAACAAGTGTACCTATTTATTTATTTTAGGTCACATAAAAAGCCCAGCGCTATCTCAACTAACAAATGCGACATCAGTTTGTAAATTTTGTTACCTCTTGTCTTCAACTAGAGACCAATACTACCAATAGTCCACCTCTGTGCACACTTTCTTTTCCTTTTCTATAATATAGATGTTTCATATAAGTACAGTAAAGAGTTTCAACTAACTACCTAAATACAACTAGTTGGACTGTTACTAGTTTTACATCCCTGTGAAAACAACTCTGTATAGTGGTTCCATCACAAGTCAAGTGCAGTTTGCAGATTAGGCTATCTTTTGAAATTAAAATTTGTCATACACATAGGAATTAGGTAAAGTTTTCAAAGAATTAATAGTAAAGAAGTACTTGCCAGTCGGACAGATGAAGTACAGACAGACATGCAGACGGCTGTCATGGTACGTTCCGAGGGATCGCTTGATTTTCAGCTCCTCCTGCAGGTATGCCTCGAACTGAGCGTCAATGTAGTCTACTACAGCTTTGAAACTGTCCTCCTTGTTGACCTGGTCTCCATATCCGACTGTGTCGCAGATTGTCAGCTGTTGAGAAATAATTGTTAAATTATTTGAAGAGTCACAATAACAGTTAACTTGTAAAAACTTAGATTGGATGTATTGGTCTCATCTTAAGAATAAGTGTCCCTTCCCTAAATATTAACTATGTCTAAATTCTACCCTTCTTCATTATTATTACTATTTGCAGCAAAGAAAAAGTGGGAGGTTGTCAATCCACTTTACAACCTTGTGGTCAGCTTGGCCTCTTGGTCGCTCGGCCTCTTATTAACATTATTTACTTGACTAGCCTGCCTAGCCCAAATAGCTTCAATCCTGTTTGGAAAAGCCCAGTGGAGAAGACATACAAAGAAATATATATTTTTTACTAGCGTAACTAGCTGATACCTGCGGCAAAAAGTAGCTTCTTTTTGGCCCGGGTCTTCTATACCCATATTACAATTTATCGAAATTAGTCCTGACATTTAGCTGTGAAAACGTAACCAGACCGACATTCACATTTAGTATTGTTTATATTAGTATATATATATATATATATATATATATATATATGCTGGAGTGACGTAGGCTATTATTTTTTGAGCTTAAGGACTAAGATATGGTATAATATTTTAAATTACCTTTAGTCGTACATTGGTTTCCTGCAGTTCGTAAGTATGAGCTTTTAGTTTCACAGTTGGCAAGTTGTGAGGACTCGGAGATGACTCGAAATTGGTGTTGAACAGGGAGTCCATGAGTGTGGACTTTCCCAGACCAGTCTCACCTGTTAATATCAATTATTATTTAAACAAACTTCTTTGTCTAAGCAAGTTTTCCTAGATGCATTCTCATCTTATGGTTCGAAACCTAGGGTATGCTGTAATGGTTCTCGATTAGGCAGTACTGATTATTTTATGGTTGACCTTTAGAGGTTGCAGGGAAACCAGACCATCAGGAACACAACCCAAGGTGCGTTAGTGGCCAACTCCATCAGATTTTTTTCAGGCTGCCAAAAGGCATCTAATACGTACACAAACTATCCTTATGATAAGATTCTACGAGGCATAATTTTGTTTGGTGAAATTACCACTAAGGTAATAAAGGTCAAAACTGATGGGCTGAGTTTTCGAGTCATAGAGTAAATAAGTTCTAAATGTAAAATGAGTATTTTTAAAGTATATAAATTTTATGAAAATGTCTTGTGAAATAGCACACAAAACATGCTTTTGCTTGCATGTATTCATTTATTAAATTCTTCAAGTTTTAAACTTTAAAATTACCTCTGAAATTAATTTAAATAATCCCGTGCCTCAAGGGCTGAATATCTAAGCCAGGACTAATAAAAGTATTATATGTATATTAATATTTTAACCACTCACATATACCATATTCTAAAGGAAAAAGTGAATCTTGAATCTCATAATGTTAAAATTACATGCAATTTTGAGATCAGTCATTACAACTTGACTTCACAGTCAAAGTATTAAGAAATTTATTACTTTGTTTATTACTAAACAATAGGAAACTATTAAACCTACACTATCCTTACATATAATGGATGATTAATTACACAAGTAACCCACACAAGTATGATAAGCCTACAAGAGGTGTCGAAACAACAGCCAAGGTAAACAGATAAACCTACAAACGACATGGGTGATTAAGTAGTCATACATTGACATACAAACATTATAATATTATGAATCACTCACCTATGCATAAGATGTTAAACACAAACCCATTTTGGACACTTTTGTTCACCAACTGGTCAGGTAGGCTGTCGAAACCGACATGCCCTGACAACTTTAGGGTTCGCATTGCTACTTCCAACTGAAACAAACCATTATGTTACAAATTGCACTGAACATGTTATTGACACAATGATAAACAATTTATAAGCAACGTTTTGTTTGCATTCTCCAACCGGTGCTTGAGGAACGTTTTCCGCTGGTCTTATTTCAATTATGAAGCGAATAAACCCACTTTCTCATTGTAATTGCTGGGTGCTTGCTGGAGCAACGCCCTACGCTTTAATTTCTACAGAAAATAATGTTTAAATTTAGAAAGTCAGCATACAAATAGGCGTATAAACTTAAAAGGTTTACAAAAAAGTATCATATCGATGCAAAAACACTAAGCACATAAAATAATTTACACAATTACTCACTTTTGGTGGTTCAACATCTATAGCGGCCATGATTATTTGACTTGACTGCACCGACTGACAGTGCCGAAACGACTGAAGTTTGGTGCAAGCAATTTAATTTTGACAGATACAAAGCTACCAACTTAACAAAAAGAAAACATTGGTGGGCATATCGATTTGTTTCCTAGCTTGATATTATTAGGAAATATTTCAAACTTGATCATTACTTGATTATCAATAATAATTACAGATTCTTTAAATTGCGTAGAATTAATTATGCAAAATATGTTTCAACAAAAATCATTCAACATCAATCAACAAATAAATGCGTAATATTTTAATGTTGTCGTACTTGCGTTCTAGTGATGATGACGCTAGCACACACTTGCTATTATAATATTACATCCCCAGATTATGGGTATAAATCCGTGTATACGTCCATACTACATAATTTAAGATAAGTTGCTACTTTAGGTCCCAGTGCTAACCTACCTAGACAGCAGACAAAAAAAAAATATGCTTATTCGGAAATAATGTGTGGAAATAAAGATCCATTTTACTTGTTTCTCTGTAAGGCAAGGGTTACCATGATCACTTTATTCCTATACTCGCATGAAATTAAGAGACCATGGTAAGCCCCCTATAATCTCTCCCAATGAGTCAATTTTGGTCTGTCAATATGTTCTCAAATGTATGTCTCACTTATGTAAAAATAAATCCTTTTTAATAAATTTAAAAACCTACATTCAGAGATTTTTTTTCTTATTGGAGGAAATAATTAAGGCAAAAAGTTTGCTATATATTTATTTCTTAACGATTTCTTACAAACCTTTGTACATATGTTTCTTGGTATAGCAGATTTTTTTTTATTAGGGGAAAAATAAGGGCAAACTCCCCCATTTTGCCCTTGTAGTAAGTAAGAGTTTGGTGTAACATTATTTACTTGACTGATTTCAATCATAACAGCATCATTATGACGGGTTCTCTCAAAGAACTGTAAATAAACTAAAAAAAAAGGTGGGTAAATGGGGGAAATTCAGCGTTTTATGAATAAATCTTGTATTTGGAGTCAGTTCGCGAAGTCCACTGTTACATAACTACTAGTTTTATCATTTATTATACAGTCATGTATAAAATTTACATACAAAAAACCACACCACGAAAACTTCGTATAGTATAACTGGGTTCCGGTAAGTCTTTATATTATTCATACATTTGTTTCAGAAGAACTTTTCCAAGAATCGTTTTTAAATTCTTAGAATTTTTAAAACGTATTTTGTAGTCCGGATGGAAGCCTTAGTGATAGGGTCTCGTTTTAACTTTTTGGATACGGAACCCTAAAAAGAATAAAAATAAATAGCTCTTTCTTCAACAACAGATTTCTTTCATTACTGGGTAATTTGAAAGAAAAAAATAATGACATCATTGATTGGGAAAATGTCTGTCACTTGAAAACTGGCAACACTTCGAATCCAAAATGGCAGAATGCGACTTTGGTGTGTTATCATGTGAGCCGAAGTAATAATGTTTTCATGATTTTTTTCGTCGTGAGTGATTATTAAAATTGTGAATTAGTGATTTGTGACATATTTAACCATGGCGGACCTAAAATCACCGCCTTTTAGTGATATCAAGAGACCTGAAGAGGTCGTCAGGATGACGACTAATGATAGCCTGAAATTTGCAGTTCTTATCGGGCTTATTGAAGTCGGACAGGTGACCAACAGAGAAGTAGTGAACACCGTGCTGCATCTGGTAAGTGGATGTTCTAACACCCATAACTATTACATCATAATCACTTCCAGAACTTTACATAGACTTATTGGAATCGTCTTAGAAAGGTTAGTGCAGTATCGTGCAATGGTATTAATTTATTTAAACATAATTGGAATCTTATAGAATGATTATTTTTCGGGTTAATATTTTAACACGTTTTAATGTTGTGGTAGTAATTTGGTTAAGTGTTGCGTCTTTATTGTTTTTATCGATCGCTCTTGGTCATGAATCGCTCGCGCGGCTAGTCCGCTAGTCTGCGGCCGGCAATAATGTTTGTTTTGATATATCGTCGTGCATGTCGACCGGTCGTATCAACGTTATCTTTACCTGAGTGAAATTGGTAGTTTGTACTAAGATATAAAAACTCCCAATACCTACCCCTTTTTGTCTTCGCCGCAGTCGGGTAATTAGATATCTACGAGTTATGGTGACGTGGGGAGACCTTGAATGATAGTAACTTTATAACAATTGTTTCTAGCAAGTAACACTTATAAGCAAGAATTGTAGCAGTTAGGTAGGTAATTACTATTAGCGAATTTTAGTGAAAATTAGATTTTTCTTATCTCGTAATTCTCGTACCTAACTTAATTTTTATCATGCTACATGAATTTACAATTTACAATTACGACTTTTATTACACAGATAAAGATAAAAACAGCTATCTAGGTACAGAGAGAGATTTTTCTTTTGAAATAAAAACTGATGTTAAGCTAAGCGGCCTGAAGGCATCTTGCTACGCTTAACTTCTGCTCTCCCGACTATTTTCTCTGTAATTCTGTGATATTGTCAAATTTCCATTTATATTTGTGCTCATTATAGCATTTAAAAAAGACATGCGTAAGACATCAGGAGTAATTCTCATGAATTAATTTGGCTTGCCATCAATTCAATCTGCCTTTGTACGTATTTTCTTACATCCATACAAAGAGATTACAGCAGATAGATACCTAACTGGTTATCTTCGGTGGCGAAATAAATGCCACGAGTTGGCAATGCCAGGTGGGCCGTTTGCCTGTTTGCCTACTTAGTTGTAAAAAGCACGAGTGATACCCTCATAATCTCACAAGCGCCAACGGCCCAAGTTTCAATAAGCTTCAGTCAATGCGAGCGCGCCGCCTTCTCCGGGGCCTGGAAGAAGAGACGCGCCCAAAAAGAGCTGGCTTGACGTCGCAAAGCAGGATATGCTTGCTAATGGACTCTCTGTCAAGGATGCCGAAGACCGGGCTAAGTGGAGACTTAAAAATAAGAAAGCGGACCCGCTGCATTTTTACATCCTGATACGATAAAACTCCCAACTTTTTACCATCATCAAAAATTTAAGAGCTGGGGTCTTGTCGGTGGTGCTACTTCCATTCCTCTCGATTACAAGCGAGAAAATAACTTAGATTAACTATAACTTTTTACCAATGGAACTAAAATCGAATGCACAGTACCGATTATCGTTTTCGGCATTAATTTTCCCTTATGTCGTGGTTTAGCAATATGATTTGAGCTTCCTAAAGAGCGCTGCGCTATAATTGCGTTTCTGCCGATTTTTCGCAATTCGTTTGTTATTCCTACGAGTTACCGATATTTAGACGATAATTGGTCGCCAATTGTTCGTTCTTTGCATGGTATTTAGTTATTGAGAAACTGAGGACTGATATGCCTTACAGCCGCACTCAGAGTCCTTAATAAGAATTAACAGCCTGGCCACGGGGCAATTCGCCACGGCCACGGGCGACTAAAAGAAATACATAACAAATGCACTAAAAGTCACGGGAACTGGTGACTGGCGAAATGAGGAGTAGTAACGATTAGTGCACTAAAACAAATGCATTTGTATGAATTTCTCTTAGCCCCTGGTGGCATCGCGGCGAAATTCGCTGTGGCGAATTAACCCGTGGCCAGGCTGGAAAGCAAATTCTTCAATCTCAAATAAAAAATCCCCGAAACAGGAAATATTTTTAAATTGGCTAGTAAACTTTTTCATGAAAATGTCTAATTCGTAAACCATTTCGAGGAATAGGCTTAGGGAACAGATTACATTAATCAGATCTTTAGATAAGCAAGTTTTTTTTTTTTAAATCGCAGAAAACCCAATGACCTTTATTTTTTAGCAAGGTTAACGTGTGACGTAGCCGGACAACTTCCGGCTTCAAATTATTTTTTTTTAGGTTGGCAGCATAGGGTAGTAAATAAATATTTTTTTGTTTGGTTGCACTATCAGACTGAGAGACAGACAGATTAGGCGCTTCACGTACTTGTCACCAATGTCATCTCTGTTCGTGTAAACTTAACCCATACATAACCTGACTACATTTTCTTTACAATCATTCATACATTATTATGAGGAATCGGTATCCAATTGATGAAAAATCAGATGTCAACTGATGAAGAGTAAGTCCAATAAAGTGCAGTAAAGTCCAATAAACAGGCCAATATGCAATAGATATATGTATAGATACGAGAAATGGGGTAGGTACCTAGCCTACCTATATTTTGCGATTGTAAACAAACAAGAGACCAACTCGCGGCTTGCGGTCCATCCTGACATTTGACACTGACATACATATTTTTTAATACTTTAGTAATTTTTGCATTCTTGCAGTTCGAGATGGCCATTATAGATAAGTGACGTCACCACTATAAAATCTTTAAAATTAAATAAAAATAATAATATATTTTTTAGAATTTTTTCGTTCAAATTGTATTTTCGAAATAGTCTATTCTATCAATAAAATACAAAATTTATTTTTTAGTTGACTAGCCAATTGATACTCATTACATTAGTGTAAAGTAAAAAAACTTGGTAGTAACTAGTTATCGATCTAAAAATTCATTTTCTAATGGAGATATTTTAATTCAATTTTGAAGAATTTGCTTAAAGAGCCATTAACGACACTGTAAGCGGCGGTTACTCTCAAACTCTAAGCGACAGCTTATCTATTCATAATATCAAATTTTCTATATAAGGACCTTATAGGGCATGAGTTTTCGTAACGACCGTCCCTGCCAAGCGATGGTAAGCATTATTTTTGGGAGACCAAAAGACTGCCGCCGAGAGGGTGTAAATCGATCACTAGATAGTAACCGTTGGGCTATGTCAGATGCCTTTAGGAATCCTTCATAATCTGACAGTGTTGTTAACTAACTAACGTATTCAGTTAACAAGATAACGGTAATTTAAGAAAGTAAAAAACCCGACTGCGTTTCTGTGTATTTTGAAAATGAAAAATCCACCATTTTGTTATTTTTTATTTTGACATACCCGGTGTCACACTCACAGTAAATACTAATCTAACAACACCTCTCAAGCTAAAATCTGTCAAGCCGTTTAGGCTGCAGAGCATGCCAAACAATTATACATACATACAAATACATACCCTCCTTCTGTCGCAGTCGGGTAAATGACTTTGCGTAGAATATCGCGCAATAATTTGTCAACGAACCATGAGATAACACGTTTTGCCATTTTAGTTTTGTCATTTCGTGTGAATAAATAGTTCTACGGTTCTACTATTAATTGCATCCAAGATAATAATTGATACTTTGCACATAACCCGTCCCTTCGATCTATCCAAAGGAGTTCGTCTAGGTAGGGCGTCGCGGCATATGAATAGATATTCTGAATAGAGAAAAGTTCATAAAAGTCATGTTCAGCGAGGCAGGCAAACCGGTAATTTGCAATCTACTAATTCATAGACAAAGATGACTTTATAAATCTACGATGACGACAGACAGATATACGTGTCGACAAATTGTATCGTTTCTCAGTGATTAACGGTAACGTTTTTTTGTTTAGTTATATTTATTTACCAAATTCATGTACACAGTTAGTAAATAAGTAAGTCGAACAGGATAAAACATACATATATAACAGAACATTAGTACAAGAGTGTAGCTTTTTTTAAAGAAATCTTCCATCAGACCCAAGAGAGGAAACGACAAATAGTTTTTTGTATGCATTTGTTTTTATGAAACTGTTTGATACAAAAAAGAGATAATCGCATTGTATTGTATCTATGTATGTAACAACTCTAATACCAGGGTGTACGTGGTCGATTGACAATGTAACCCACACGAAATGATGATGATTATTGTATCTTTAGGCCGAGACACTCCGTTCGTCACTTGACTTGAAATCTCGGATTAAAATGTTTGTGTTGCATGTATGTGCATACATAGCTCTGTTCTTCTATTAATTCATGTGGTTTGGTAGGGTCGCTTCAGATTTCAAATTTTTTCAACCCGTCATCACATCGTTGCGACGAGCCAACGGGTAAATCTATTGTCTAAAACACAAAATTCAACAAAAGTTGACTAGTCATCATTAATTGTATATTTATACTGATTTTTTTATAACCGTTCAATATTCTCAAAATTTTTGCAGTTTAGAAAATCCGAAGTCGGTTAGCTTTTGAACGTTTTCCTTAGTTTTACGATGCTTGCTTCTCCTGTTATTCAAATTCAAGTTAAGAAATTTATTATTATTACCGCAAATTTCTGGAGGCCAATCGCGATAAATTTCTCGTTATTACCAAAACTAAACCAGGTGTGCTATTTTTGAGATCTACTTATTTCTCACCTGGTGCCCGTAAAATCTCAAAAGAGATTAGTTATGAAGGCCTCGTATAAAGCTACAAAATTGTAACCTATGTTTTGTGTTTAAATAAAATAAACAAATAAATTAAATAGGTAGTCTCCCTGGTCTATCCTGGATCACAGAGGTAACTAGTTTGAAATGGTAATGTTTAAATAGGCTACTTGACTGTGTTCATATTTTGACAAAATTTTTATACGAAACAAATACATACACTAAAAAGTAACCGATTCCGAAAACAATAACAAAATTGGTAATTAATTGAAGCAATAATAAGCATTTAAGGTTTTCCAATGAAGATAGCAAGATGTCCCCACCACGCTCCCGTGGTGGGGACATCTTGCTATCTCTTTTGTACGCACTAAACCAAAGGCAGTGACGTCACTCCGCCATTAAGTGCGTCCTTATCTTGTTTCTTGACAGTTTCTTCTTCCACAGGATTTCAAAAGCTTATAACTTATTTAATATTGAACGGATTCAAAAAATTCTGTGACTCAAATTAGTGATATAAAAAATAAAAGTGAGTAAAATAGCCAATTGTAATTTACCGCTCGTTCGCGACATAAAATCGATTTAACTATCGATAAGTCACTGTAGCAGTTTTTACAGCGTAATTTGCTCCGAGGTCGAGAAGTGTCGATAAATGGAAAACGATATTTTTCTCGAAGCCTTTATTTTATGTGTTATTTATTAATTGTTTAGCGTTTTCTTTGTGTCGACGATATTTACGAGTATACGATATTATTGTTTCTTGTTTTGTTTTAAAAGTTTCCATACTTTTGGCGCTGTACCGAATTGAACAACTACACAGATGTACTAACTTACCTATTAGATAACTATGATTTATTAGTTGAAAATCTAAATAGGCTACAAAATGTTTTTAAACGCAGAGATCTAGATCTCTGTTCAAACATAAACAACAAATTATTTAACAATACGTGTATGAGTGTATGCGTTATTAATTTTAACAGTGTTTTAGGTTAAACAGTGATCCACCCACGCCACTGAGCAATTAAAAAGGAAAATGGAATAATTAAAAAAAAAATACTTTGTTATTACCCCGTGACTCCACCAACCGGACATCTGTCTCATGAGTATTTTTAAACTCCATTAGTATTACACCGTCTACACAGCTAAATCTGTCTAGTAGTTCGATACACATTGACACGATCAACGTTTTAGCTCAACGATGAAACCAAAACCTATATGATAATTGTATAAAACAACATATGAATAGAAGACCAACGGTTCAGAGGGGAATAGTTATTCATTTCATAATGTACGAGTACATAGCAATGAGTTACAATGGCAATGTTCACCCGCTGTGACTTGTTCTCCGTTTTAATAAAACGCAACCCGAGTCAAACCAAAGAAAATAAGCTTAGAAAAACCAAGCTACAAGACTGCGGTATCGGAAATGCATCGGCAGTGTGCCATGCTGCGTTTATTGCGATAGGATACAACACAATCTGACTAAATACATACATATAGGTACATATTATCATATGTCTGTTGCCCCTCCGCGGTTGGCAGAGAGGATTTCCACTTGCGAGGATACGGTCCGGATACGGTCTGTCATGTTCAATTTCATGAAAACGTATTGAGGTATTGTAATTATTTTATTAGAGGGCATAAAGATAGAAATTGTTAAGGCCGAATCGTCTGTATAACTAAAGAACTGAAATTGTGTGTTCCTATGACCGCTAAGTAGGATAACACAAAAATCCGATTCAAAACCCTCAATATACCTACGTACGAGCTGGACTTTTGCCTATCCAGAGATTTTTTTCAATGCACGCCACTATTAATAAACCCTTTTAAGTCTTCGTGTGACAGTTTAATTTAATTTGACATAACGTTTGCGGAATAATTATTCTCTAAGAATATCTATAATTATCTCTAGAAATAACGAGGGTATTTTAGCCATATTTTAGCAATGCCATTGTGGCGACATTATGGCGGATCTTATGAAGCTAATCGCCTATTTAGCCGCCATTTTTAGATATTAAGATTTATTAATGTATTGCAAATATAGCTGAAGCAATATGAGACGTGATGACAATAGAAAACGACTAATTTGGAATTTAAAAAATACTTTTTTGAAGCGTTTTGTAAACTAGCTATGCCCTAGGGGTTTAGCCAACGTAGGATATGATAGGGTTTTATTTGAAGGATTGCTAACCTTCAAGATATACAAAAAAAGTCCAAGAAATCTATTCTTTCTCAAGTTACTCCATAATAATAGTAATAGATAAACGCGCTTAGCTGTGTATGAAGCGTTTTTATTAATGACTAGCTGTTTCCCGCAGCTCCGCCTGCGCTATATAGCCTATGTTACTCAGGGTGAATGTAGATTTCCAATGGTGAAAGAATTTTTGAAATCGGCACATTATTTTTTGAGTTTATTCATTACAAACATACACACAAAAATACAAATCTTTCCTCTTTATAATATTAGTGTAGACTGATGATTCGAAATGCAAATTATCATGAAGACATAAGGGTAACCTCTCTTGACCGCGACCTTGCTAACATTAAAGGTTATATAATAGTTATGCATACACGCCAAGAACAGGTATCTTGAAAAAATTATATAATTCACTAGGCAAACTTTAAGTCGTCAGCCGGTATTTTTTTCTAACCGGTCCGTGTCATCAATCTGCATCGCGTGTGGTTTGGTGTCATGTCTTTTGTTCTGCTATCCGATCGGTTTATGACATGGTTGTCTCTAAGTTTCGTCTTACCCTTTTTTAAGTCGGAAATAGGCGCTGTTTTATGCGCTAGACTAGATGGCAGTTGTTAGGCTGTGTCAGTCTGAAAAATCTGACCGGGTTCTCTTTAGAAACTGTAAAATCGGGTCTCCTGTGTTTGCTAACAACAAACATTGAACATTTAACAAAATGTGGGCGTGGCCTGACTATTTTTCATACAAAATATTATGCGTGACGGACAGAAAACATGTTTTGTTTGAATGATTTGTTATTTTTTAGCGCAGGAGGCTTTACGGCAGTTGTTTCATTGTGGCTACCATTGGCGCTATATCAAAAACCATGAATAAAACCTACTCTGAAGCTGTGGATGTACTGAGAAACTACCTATAAAGAACAAGACGTCAGAACAATTATTTCACTAATGACTGCGAAATCCCAGGAACTGCGTTCCCAAAAATTTTAACGCCGAAAGAGATAGGGCCAATTCTTAACCCGGAAATCACTAGCTTAACCTTCTTCTTTGTGTTCTTGTCTTCTTCGGTGTCATTAGCATAAAACTATATTAATTTGGTCCAGTAAGACGCAACATCCACGGCCTGCCGGATTTTTTTTACATTTACCAGCTTCTTAATAACCCCTTCGATGCCCAGAACTGAGCCACTTGTACAGCGTTGTCTGTCTATACAGCTGTAGCGCTGTATAACTAAGTCATTTAACGGGGGTGCAGAGGTCGGGGCACGCCAGGCAATAAGTTACTAGAGTAATCGAGTAGAGGAGAAATTGAAATATTCTGTTCATTGGGCCCAAATCAAAGGTAGATAATCCAGAAATGACTAGTTTCTTTGGAATAAGTGGAGCCCTATTTTATTAAATCTTTCACTCGGTTCGACATGTGCTAATAGAGAGCGGTTCAAAAATGAGTATTTGCAGAGAAGATGAATGAAAACTATTCGACTCACCATTTTAAGTCACACATCAAACAAAAAAGGGTGACGCGCCTGACATTTAGCCTTTTGGAATACTAACTATTGTCAGTGAAATTCGGCGCCAATCAGAGATAGAAAGAGAGAGAGAGAGAGAGAGAGATCTTTTAACACCCTTCCTGAATGACCCTAGGGACTAAAGTCGTACGTTAGTACGTGGGAGAAAAATCCTGTTTAAAGACTCGTAAGTGTAGCCGACCTCTGACGGCTAAACTTAAGTGTAACCTCTTATCTTCGGCTAAACCTAAGTGTAGCCTCTCATCTTCGGATGAGAGGCTGAGCTAGAACTTAAGTTTAGCCGACAGGGGTCGGCTACACTTAAGCCGTAGCCGTAACATTTATTTATTTTAATTTTATTCTCTACTAGCTGTTTCCCTCAGCTCCGCCTGCGTCAAAAAGTAGCCTATGTTTGACCCCGGGTCGTCAACTATATTCATAACAAATTTCATCAAAATCCGTTCAGCGGTTTGGCCGCGAAAGCGTAACAGACAGACAGACTTTCGCATTTATAATATTACTAATATTATAAATAATATTATATTAGTATGGATATGGATTTGTGATGACAGAAAAGTTTGGTTACGTGCGCCATAGATAAAACATGCAGGGGAAAAACACAATTTTTTTTTATGAAAAGTCTGTGAACTTCGGCTTTTTTAATATCTTTAGATAATTTGCTGTTTATTTGCGCGCTTTCATATGTAATCGACTTTTATCCGTAGTTTGTTCATTGTGAAGTAAGCAAATAAGTTGTTTGCAGAGCTCAATAGGTATCTGGTTTGTATGCGATTCTTTTTTGTAATACTTATGTTTGTATGTACCTATATCTTTAGAAGGAATCTTGCGTATAAGTAAAGCACTATAACAGTTAACGATATGTCTGATCCACATTCATTAATTGGGTTTTGCGATATACATGGGGCACACTAAAAGTTTTGCACTTCTAGCTGATCGGAACTATTTGAATTACGAATGTTATATTTTTTGAAATGACTTGCAACCTTCTTAGTAATAAAAAAATAATTGGGCGGAAGTCATTTGTCAATTGTTTTTTATTACATATCAAAGTTCTACGTACGCAACGAAAATGGAATTAAGTCGAAAAGATTTTAGAGCGATGATTTTATATGATTTTAAAAGTTTTCTGTCTCCGCAAAACTGTGCCGCTCGTCTTCAAAATGCTTTTGGGAGAGAAGCACCTTGAGGCGATGGTTTGCTGAATTTGAGAGAGGGCGGGTTTCTTTACATGACGAATTTCGTGAAGGGCGGCCTTCAACTGCCGTCAACGAAAATAATGTGGCTACTGTTAAGCGGCTAATTGAAGAAAACCCGCGGATTACCTATGAGACAATTCGAGGACTATTGGGGATTGGTATGAGCCAAATTCAGAAAGTTTTACACGAAGAATTAAAAGTTCGGAAACTTTGTTGTCGTTGGATCCCTCATGAACTGACAGCGGAGCAGAAGCTGGCTCTCGTGGAATAGTGCTCACAGATGCTACTGAAGAACGACCACGGACATTCTAATTCTGTTTATGACATTGTCACATGAGACGAAACGTGGATTTATTGTTTTGAACCCGAAAAAATCTTGTGAATGGGTGTTTAAAAATGAGAACAGGCCAACAAAAGTGAGGCAGGCGAGAAACGTAGGTAAAAAAATGATCACGATTTTTTTCTCCGCTACGGGTCCCATCTGCGCAATTCCACTTGAAGATTAAAAGAGTGTAAAAGCCTAGTGGTATTCTACCATTTGTTTACCCAGGGTGTTAGAAAATGTTCGCGGAAGACGACCAAAAAGCCGCGTTCTCCTACATCATGACAACGCTTCTTCACACACGGCCAACAAAACAAAGTCATTTTTGGCTTCTGAAAAAGTACAACGCGTCACTCATCCTGCACATAGCCCCGACCTAGCACCCAGTGATTTCTGTATTTTCCCCAAAATCAAAGATTTGATGAGAGGTTTCACTTTTACCAACTCCGAAGAGGCAGTGATAGCGTTCAATCAGCACGTAGAAAACATGCCTTCAGATCTGTGGTCGCCTGTTTTAAAAAATGGTTCGATTGCATGATAAAATGTAATGTAAAGGAGAGTATTTTGAAAAGAAATAAACAATATTTTGGTTATAACATGTTGATTTTTTAGTTACGCAAAACTTTTAGTGTGACCTACGTACAACGTCTGTAGGTGTTAAGTAATCAAGTTTGAATAAAGTTTTTACTAGTTTATTTTGGGCGTTTTGTAAAAGTCAAAGGTTTGATTTGCCTGCCGATCTCCACACTTCGATCAGGTAATGGATGTGAGGTTGAAAGTTCCTTTCGTAGTCCCTCTGAAGGAGCTACTGAGACTTCGTTGTCTCAGTGGTTCCTTCAAAGGAACTAAAGGCACTTCAGAAAACTCAGTATTCTCAGCAATTCCTTTGGTTGAGTACCTAATACAATAAAAATAATATACTTAGTATTTTTTACCAGAGGTCTGTGAGAAAATCATCATTATAAATTTAAGTGCTGGTGTCTTGTCGGTGGAGTTCATACCATTTTTGTCGATTATTAGCGAGTTGGTGAGTTGTTCTTTTTCCTCAATTAGGTTATTTAGATACCTAGAAGATAAAGAAGCTTGCATAATAAGACGAGAAAACTGCCGAAATATCCTTACACTTCCTACGCGAAAACCAGACATCTAAATTTACATAGAATACCCATTTAGGCAATGGGATGACTCTATTAACTTTACCGCTTGTATCAAAGTGTAGATTTGTTTTTCTTTTTAGGTTAAGTTCGTCCATTAGAGGCCTTGGAACCTTTGTTCCTTTCTTTATTTTTTGATAGAGCAGGGAAGCTAAAAAAGCCTTCTATGGCTATCTTAATAAAAACGCTAAGATGAGAGAGAGGGAGAGAAAGATGTTGTTACTTCTTTCACTTTCTGTTTGTTAATGTTTTACAAACCTTAGTTACTTACTTGAATGGACCATAAGACTTCGCTGGCCGTTCGTCTGTCATGAGGTTGTAACTATCTCATGAACCGTGATAGGCAGTTGAAATTTTCACAGATGATGTAGTTATTTCTGTTGCCTCTTTAGTTAACAATAAAATGCTTCATCTTTTGCAACGAATGTCATGCACAATGAATGATTTATACTTGACATCTGATAGGGCTGTTCGTGTGGCTTGTTTCCTGGCTGAAATAACATATGCCATCGACACGCGAAGATGTCATGTGTGATGCAAAATTTTATCGGGTACTGTTTTATCCCCATATTCATAAAAAATAATTATGAACGTTCGTTAAACTTACATTAACTAAATTTAATTAACTTAGACTTTTTATTTCCCTTATTTATGAATCTGGGTCTGTATTCGCAGTAGTTGCTTGTACACATCTATATGACAAACACATAGCATCCCTAATTTTTTTACGACATTCAAAAAAGTAAAACGAATGACATTAATTGACTGCGTACAATTCTCACTAATTGTCCGTTTGTTTCCAAACATAACAATCGCCGTAAAAACCACTTCAATTTCATCGAAGTCGGATGCTGAACCCTAATTAAGCATGGCGTAATTTGCGTGGTAATGGCCGGACGAATTTTCACAATTATCAAACGTCCGTTTCATTTGTATTGATGAACATAGTAATTTTTCGCGTAATGTATTAAAATGAATAAAATGATTTGTGGTGATTTTATTTTTTAATTGATTTAGATTATTAATTTTCAGAAGTCTAATCATAGGTATAAATTTCGAAAATGCAGTATTGTTCAACTAACTAATGAATCCTCCAACTGCAAACTGCCAGACGGAGTTTTACGTACCTTTTAACCTTTGCGTACTTTTTATTACTTAAGATGTTACCGGTCGAATAAAAAAAAATCTTCACATTTCTTCACCTCATAAATGCAAGTCCCTTTTTGTATCTCACTTAGAACATATATACGAGGGTAGATCGAAATATTCGCGACCTTACACATACATACTTGAACTATTTTAATGTAACTGACCTCATTCGATTTGCTTACTCTCTGGTTGTCACATTGTAAAATTCTATCGCAATAGCATTATCTGTTTTTAAATTAGACTGAATTTTGTGAGCCTTTTTAAAGAATGGAGAAAATTGAGCAACGTGCGGTAATCAAATACCTGTTTAAAAAAAAACTAACTCCAAAAGAGATTCACGAAGATATGTCAACAACATTGGGGGAATCTGCTCCGTCGTATACGACTGTGAAAAAGTGGGTTGCAGAATTAAAACGCGGACGAGAGAGTATTGAAGATGACCCTCGCTCCGGCCGGCCTACGACGTCTACGACTGAAGAAAACATCGGGAAAATCTGTGATCTGATATTGGCAGATCAGAGATTGACCATCAGGGAGATTGCAGACACTATTGGCATCTCGTATGAACGAACACAAAACATCATAGTCAATGAACTTGGATTTTCTAAGGTTTCTGCGCGGTGGGTACCCAGATTGCTTTCAGTTGAACAAAAACGAATACGGCTCACGATTTCTCGCGACTGTTTGGAAATGTTTGAGGCTGATCCACAAGATTTTTTGGCCAGATTTGTGACAACGGATGAAACCTGGGTACACCACTACACCCCAGAGTCAAAACAGCAATCCAAGCAGTGGAAAAAACCTGATGAACCGACTACCTTGCAAAAGGTCAAACTATAAACTCGGCTTATTACTGCACCCTTTTACGTCGTTTGCGTAAAACAATCAAAGAGAAAAGGCCAGGATTACTCAACAAGAAAGTGTTGTTCCATCAGGATAATGTACGCGTTCACACGTCTGTTGGATCTATGGCTCAAATTCGTGATTGTGGCTTTGAATTACTGCCCCATCCCGCCTATTCCCCTGATTTCGCACCTTCCGACTTTCATTTATTCCCAAACCTAAAAAAACACCTTGGAGGTCAAAAATTTTCATCAAATGAGGAGGTCGAAGCTGCGGTGGGTGACTTTTATGAAGGCCTTGAAGAAACTTTTTTTATGACTGGCATACAGGCGTTGGAAACCAGGTGGAAGAAGTGCATTGAGATAAGTGGAGATTACGTGGAAAAATAAAATTACTTTTGTTTATATTTTATATTGTTTTCTTGCTGAGGCCGCGAACTTTTCAATTCATCCTCGTACACCACAGGCGGTAAAAACCGCCGAGAATAGCTTCAGATGAAACTTAAACTTACCCTAGTTAACTACAGCTATTATTTAAAAAAAATGAGGGTACTTTACAAATCTAACAAAACTATGTTAGTAACGGTGAATAATTTAATACACAAGTTATGGACTTACAGCCTTATTGTTATGATGAAAGCTTTAAGATATAAATAAGTTCACTTATCCTACACCCTAAGGTTAACTGGAAGATATAGCTTCAGCGACAAGTCCACCTTTGTGCCTTATTGTTTTTGTTGATGTGTTTCTGTAATGTTTCTTTCTTTTTTTGGTGCTTTAAAGAGAATTTGTATTGTAAGCTTTGATAAATCTCATACCTACCCTAATTATTATGATGAGTTTATCTTTAACTGGGCAAATCTAATAACTATATTATTTCGTCGACCTCTGTGAAATTCAACTCGCTTCTAACTCTGTTCGCGTACGTTTCCAAATTCCATTACCTAGTTCAACTAGTAATATTGTTCGATCGACTTTAACTCTATCACTTGCAGACTTTCAGTTTGGAAATGTTATGAAGTACGCCTGTATAGTCTTGGCGAATATAAGTCAAAATTGTTATATTCCATTAACTAAGAAGTTGCAGAAGCCCAAAGTGGATCTTGGCCTCCGACAACAGAAGCCCAGTTGCCGCCAATCGCTCACAGTTCCGTAGGTCTTTCAGCACCTCATCGCCCCATCGATACCTCTTGGGCAGGCCGAGTGGACTACGACCGGTTGGTTGCTCTAGGTTTTTTTGACAAAGTACGAAGCTAGTGCGAATTTATGTGGGAGAGCCTTTACTAAAATAATAGGCGCCAAAAATGTTTTCATTTTTTCCTCTTTAAACTATCAAATTTTTAATGGGGTGCCAAATAAAATTCTAGCTTAACAGTTTGTTAGTTTCTTTATTTCTTTTTAATTTATAAAGTGTATTTGTTACTTCAATATATTTTTCACTTCCTTGATACTTCATATTCAAGATCTTTTGCCGAACTAAAAAGTAAAGTTTATCATAAAAAGTAAATCATCATTAATTATCTCAAACATTTTTTTTTTAAATCAACCAGAAAAAGAAATTAGTTAACACAGACTGTCAATCCTGCCTTTCACATCTCAGGGCTGATTGCTCTCCTGGATCATTACCGACGGCACTCTAATAATTTCCATTAGCTGCGCTACGTCGAGAATCTTAAATTCCCAATACACCTAGATAGTTTAATATAGCGTGGAATTTAAACTATATCCATAGATTTCATAGAACTACAGACATAGCCGAATTTACCTATTCGTAAAATTATTTGCTTACAGCGAAAAAAAGGCATATTCTGCCTATGGATTATTTCTAAAAGGACTAGTTCTCTTAATACTCTATGATATCGACACCAATCCCTATAACGCATCGCGGCCACACGCACAACAGCGGATATTTTTCGGCTTTACTGTGAGTTTAATGACAGTGGACGTGGACGTACAAACGGATTCTGTATTTCTTTTAAGTCTGTGTCTATAACGTGGAACGTCCGGAACCACTGGGAATTAAATCTTGTTTGTTGGGATGAAGTTGGAATAACATTTCCAACTAGCGGTTACGTAAAAGGAGAGATACATCTATAGTCAGTATGGAAAAATATTAGACGCTGAATAAAGCAAAACTCAGATTAGAAACACTCGTTTTGTAGCTATCAATAATTAATTTTCCCATAAAGCAAAAACCCAAGTTTATTACAATATTTTTACTAGATATTAGGTTTGAAGCTGACAGTGTTGGCCTCTAATACCGGCTTCTTGGATTCCTATTCGCCTATTTGGTGTATTTGACAAATGCCTGCTATGTGTGGCGGGCATTTGCAAAATATATTCACAAATATGGCATAAACATGTTGATTTTTTGGTATTTGGCGCCATGTGCGGAGGGTTGTATTATTATATCGCCTATTACAATATGACTTTATTGCCCACATTTGGGAAATCACAAAATTAACTATCCATTTGACTATCGCTTCTTTCAAAAGTAATATTAAATCACGTAATGCTTCACTGTAAAAGTCATTAAAGTCCAGTTATTCTATGTTTACCAAATTTTTATATTGTATTCATTTTAGTATTTTTAGTTCTTGTCGTTGTTTTTGTAAAAGTAATCTGAGGAAACTTAATTGGTTTGAGTGTATTGTAAATGTATTATGTATATCAACTATATAACTGTATGTTTCCCAAATGTAAATAAATAAATAAATAAAATTGAATAGCCTATTTTTTCGTACGTCAAATAATTTGGCAAAACATGCAATCACAAACACAAATAGCTGACTAGCCATGCCAGCATCCCTCCTCCCCGCATAGCGCGAAGAATCGATGCCCAAAGGGGCAGAAAGGTTTTCGAATGGATAATCAATCTTGGATATCCACCCACCAAATGGTCAGACGACCTATAAGTCATGATCGCAAGAAGAAATAAGTGTTTATTTTTACACGACTGACAATGTTTAAGCACAACACCTATAAAGCGCAGTCTCTCTTGGTTTTTTAACCATCTTCCTTATTACCAGAGTCACAACTAGTAAGTCCATTCTAATATTATAAATGCGAAAGTCTGTCTGTCTATTACGCTTTCACGGTCAAACCGCTGAATGGATTTTGAAGAAATTTGGTACGAATATAGTTAACGACCCGGGTTTAAATATAGGCTTCTTTTTGACGCAGGCGGAGCTACGGGAAACAGCTATTTATTTTTATAAGTATTCTATTTTGCATGAACTGTCAAGTTGAACTTGTATTTCTTAATCAATTAGCAGGGTGACTTGAGGATTCAGAGACCGCGTTTTAACTTAGCATTTCTGATAAAATTGTCAGTCTTGCTAAAATATTTACCGGTAACTCGGTTAGCCTTTTAGTCGAGTACTTAGGCACCTTGTTGACATAGACGAGAATAGATTATAGATTTTGGTCGCTTAATTATTAAAAATATTTGAGAATTGGTTTTTGTCGTCGTTCTTGTCGAAAATAACACAAGGCTTATTTTAACACATGGTATAAAAGTATTAATTACCCGATTTGCTGATTAAAAGATAATTCCATGCTTCGGAAGCCATTGGTCCTGGCTGCAACTGGTGTTAGTTAAGTTCTTAGGTCTTGGTCTCTATCTTTACCATCAGTTTTTGCAAAGGCAAAATTGCGCTTACAAAATCTGATGGTAGAGTAGAGGACATGTTGACATTTTCCATCTTTTTCCAACGCGTTTACTTTTTAGGTATTAGTTATTAAAAAAAACACTTATTACTTGTCACTATATTTTGCTTAGCGAATAACAATGAAACAAAATATGAAGGTTTTGTGTTTTTACCAAAATGTTTATTTCGAGTTTTGCACTTTCAGGCGAACTTGGTCGGCGGTTTACAATAAGAAAATAGAAAACGTAGAAAATAGAACAAGCTCAAAAATTCGTGGCAGATAGAATAGTCTGGAAGATAGGGAAGGCAACTCCATAGCGGAAAATTCTAGAATAGTAGGCAGTCGTCCACGAAATTTTTGACGATATGTAGCTCATCAGTAAATAGCAGCTGTGTGGGGTGCCGCGGGCTTAGCCGTCTGAATCTTATCAACATATTATATCGAACATAAGATTGTCATCATATGTCTACTTCAGTGTAGTAACTATAAACTGATTTTTATTTATTTACTCTTCGGGGCTCTTTAAAACAAAACAGTAATAAGTAACAATTATTTTTTAGATATAACAATGCTAATGACAAGACTTCTATTACTATGAAAAATACTACCATACATTTAGGATGTACAAGATGCATAAAGCTATGCTCTATGCTCCTTATGTTTCCTAGATTCCACGCTTCCGATATCTTTTTGTGTAGGAAAAAAAAACTAAACTATTACACTGAAATATACACAAACAGTGATATTGCTGTTGATATGAATAAAAATAGAAATTTTGATTGCATCTAGATTTATTTTTGCATTCGCATTCCGGCTGCACAGTTTTATCAACCTTTTTTTTTACAGCTGGAACAGAAACCTATCAGAGCTTGGCTACTAACAGAATATGGATGAAAATATGTAGTTTTTAGGGTTTTCATAAATTCCAGAAGTTTTAATTATTGGTTGCAGTTAAAACATATAAATATTGTTTTTGTTGCGATTGTCGACTTTAAAGCGCAATTAAGAGCAGTATTCTAGAACTAAACCACAACCGTAGCGAGTGATTCCTATATAGTTATCGAGCATATAGGTAGCTGGCGGAGGTACGTTTGCCTCTATAGTATTTGAAATGCTAATCTGCTGTAGACCTTTATAATAAAAAACTAGATATTAAAACTGTAATCTTTTTAATTATCTGGACTCACAACGATGCTTCCAAATAGCTTAAACGCTTAAAACCAATTTTATCCATATCCATACTATAAGTGCGAAAGTCTGTCTGTCTGTTACACTTTCACGATCAACCGCTGAACGGATTTTGATTACATTTGGTATGACTATATGTAGACCCGGGGTCAAACAAAGGCTACTTTTTGACGCATGCGAAGCTGCAGGAAACAGCTAGTTTTACCATGAATGCTTTAACATGTTCGATGTTCCCATGTTTTTCATAACTTGAATATTGATTTAAATATCATGGTGTTCGTTCGCGAGCAAAACCTAGTTAATTAATAACATAGTAAGCGACGGATCAAACCGTCGTGTAAGTATACAGCCATTTGAGCCATATTGAAAGCCATGTCATATAATTCGCCGCAACGGATGTGGCGTTACTGTAATACTGTGGAGTCAAACTAGCGATAATATTATGTTGGGCGAGTAGATGGCGAGTGTATTTATTTTTCTATTATAATGTTATGTTATTTGGAACTTTTTATTTTAAGAACTATTTATTTGGGGGGTCGCAATTTGGAAAAAAACACCAGATGACCCATAAAAGACGTTTATTTACACCGGATGGTCACCGACGTCACTTGACTTCACTTATCACTCACAATGTATAGATCTCTTGCTTATCACTGTCCTGATGAATCGCCGAAGTCGTAGGTTTCACTTATGATCGCTCTCTTAGATCAACCAAACTTGAACTTGTCTCCTGTGGGTTTTTTTTTAACCGGACTAACATTTCCAGCTACAAGGCCATGGGCTTTGCCCTTGAGCAATGCGAGCAATGCAAACTCGCGAGCGGTAGCAAACGCTCAATGCCATAAGGGCCGACACTATTATGCCTGAAGGGCCTACTATGAGCCTATAGGTGGCGTGAAGCTCCCTGGTACATTTTGGTACCTAGTAAACGAGCTACTGTTCCTACTACATATTTATTAGGATCACACCACCGCACCCGCCGGCGGGTATAAATATCCCGATCTCCGGGAGGCCGGAGATTCTCAAGGGGGCGATTGGCCACCGTGATGGGGTCGTCATGCCATTTTTGCTATGCCATAAATATTAAGTCGATTAACTGCCTAATTGCTCGATTGTTGAGTAGGGGATCGATTCCGCTAATGAACTTTTAAAGGCCACGCAACTGATATTCAATCGCGACTTAATTGTGTTGCATTTTTTTAAATACACTCAATAGTGGTATTCTGCTTAAACAGTTTTGAATCTCTATTCATTTGCGACTGGAGCGTATTTCAATGATATTAGTAGGGAAATGTAAATAAAATGAGTAACGGAATATCAGAAGCGTCAAAGTCAAGTCATTACGATCCAATTGCGATTCAATTGTGCACTAGGTACCTATTTAAAATAAGAGAATTGACTCCTCCGTGAGATGTATCGATTGCGATCGTGGAAGCAACATTCTGTATTTTTGAAATGTACGCGGGTGGTAATTTTTGATTTCGACTGGTGTGGCCTGGCCGTGCGAATAACTCCACGAGCCGGTAAACGATAATCGAATCATTCCTTACTTGTTCCGGATTTATTTAATCACTCATTGAATCCGTGCGAGTTGGTTTAATTGTCGCCGGCGTATCTCAAAAATCGATACTACATGCCTGTTGTTTTCACACGGTTCGGCACGAAGTCGATAGATAGTTCATCGAGTCGATTCGAGCAAATGTCGACTCCCGATGTCCCCATCACTACGACTGAACTGACAGCTAGCACACTTGCCGCCACCGGCAGACGAAATCAGATGATTTTCGGAGCGGGTCGATAGTTGCTCGCTATTTTTCTTTTATAATTTAAAGGTTTAAATAGCCATTTAATACGATTATTTTGGAGTTTAATAGTGCAACCGTCGTAACCAATATTTTCGCCGACGTGGTTGTCGTTCGGCGTTTTATGACAGAAGTGTTTTGTTGGATATTCATAAAGAACCCTGAAAAGGGTTAAAAAGAACACCTCAAGTTTCCCTCAGCACTCCCTCCGCTGAACACTGGGAGTTCTACCAGCTTCCCGAGGTGTCAGGAGTGCATACCACATTTCTTTAATTGAAACAAGAGGACACTGCTTATACTACCGTTTTAATCTGCGATAGACATTTTTGCTTAAACTGAGGTAACCACACAGCCGAAGCCAGCATTATCGGTCAGCCTGTGCCTGAGCTTTCTACATTTTTTATTTTATTAACCTTTGTTTTTTTTTTTTTTTTTAATTTAAAACTTTAAAGGGATCTAAATATTGGCCATTCGATCTCCTGCGCCCCTAATTTTCTTTTCTCGTTTTAATCGCAATTACTTCTTTACTCGACATTAAATAGGTAACTTCCAATATAATTTTTTTTTTATTCGAGTTTTTAACTTTGTGTAACTTTCAGCTTCTTCTTCTTCAAATAAATATTGTAAAAGTTTTTTGTTATTTTATTTTTGCTTATTTCCCTTCAAATTTCATAGAGGACAGGAATTGGATAGCAAACCCAGTTAATAAACATTTCATGGCGCCCGAACAGGGACAGGAGATCGAGGTAAATTAACTTGTATTTCAAATTTAATTAAATTACCCTTTTTTCTGGTCATTTTCGCTCAGAATTAGTTGCCTAATATTGATCCCTTGCATTATTTTGCAATAAAGTTTGTTTTACTAACCTGCATTACATTCTGATAAAATCAGAGTTATATATAGTATTATTTTCTTTTTTTACCAAGCAATTTGTAACGTCTGGTCAATATTTTTTTTTAACCCTATTGTTTACTTGCCCTGCTTTCTATTTACAACTTGCTAAAAATGGGGGAAAGGCCAATTTGCTTTAATTTGCTACACAAAGATGAATTAGAGTATGAAGTAAGGATCCGTGGCACTCATCCTAAAGATAATGTTATAGGTCTGAGAGCTCAGGTTCGCGCGCTTAATAAAGAACTCCCATCGGATGAGATTTTCACTTGTGATGTGGATATTGGGGAGGAATTGGACATAATAAAAGCCAAAATGGTTGAATTAGAGGATTTAATTAAAGGAACTTCTACTAAGTCGGGTTCTCTTAAAATATTAAATAGAATTCAAACCTTAGGTCACCATTTGTTTCACCGTCTAGGTAGATTGGATGCTGGAGATGAGGAGGAATACACCTCGGAAATTGATAATATTCAAGGACGATTAGACCGCATTTTGTATAAAATTGATGGAATTATGGACAATTTTAAGAGTAGTTCATCGCAGCATCACTCTTCTAACCCGGCAACCAATCCGCCGATGCTTTCCAGCAAGATTGATAATTCTTCTAATTCTCACTCTCAAATTTATAAGCTAAATCTTCATTTTAATGGGAAAACTTGTGTAAAGGCATTCTTGCAACGCTTAGAAGAACTTTGCTTATCTCGCGGTATCAATGATTTCAAACTTTTCAATTCTGCTGCCGAGTTATTCACTGAGGAGGCACTATACTGGTATCGTGGAGTGCGTGATGAGGTGAATACCTGGTCCGAATTGAAATCTGCACTTCTCGAGGAGTATTTACCTGCTAATTATGATCACAGACTTTTGATAGAAATTAGAGCCCGCACACAAGGATCCGATGAAAATATAGTCAATTATCTTAGTGTTATGCAAAATTATTTCAGTCGTTTGTCCAAGCCCTTATCTGATGAAGAGAAACTTAACATAGTGTTGTTTAATATTAGGCCTTTCTACACTTCTCAATTAGGTTTAAATCCAGTTGACTCGTGGACTGATTTGAAACGTAAATGTCGACTTCTTGAGGGCGCGAAGGAGCGTTCAAAGTTATTCTCCGAGCCCCCTAAATTTTCGTCTTCTTGTCTTGCTCCCGACCTTATTTACAAGGGCAACCGGTCCACTGCTATTCCTAAAGTGGCCGCGGCGGTGGCACAGGTTGATGGCAGCAATTTCTGCGTCCGTTGTCGCATGGACGGTCACACGTTGAAGTCCTGCAAGGCGCCTGCCATCATAATATGCTACCGTTGTGGGAAGAGGGACGTCACTGCCAAAACTTGTCCTAAATGTTCCCCGTCGAAGTCTGGCAAGTCGCCGGCGCCGTCGTCATCTCCAAAAAACGAGTAAGCGTGAATCGACAACAAACTTCCGCAACTTCTAGTAACTTTTGTGCTGCAGAATGGCGTTCTTGGTTAAATTATTTGAAGAATTTCTTTTTATCAACCCGTTCCCAGCGCGTGTTGTCGGTTCATGTTCATAACTCTGATATCAAACCTATCTCGATGACAAGCGACGTTGACAACTGTTTTGACAGACGACCGTATCTAAAGGCTAGTATATACGGAATGGTATGTTCTGGTTTGTTGGACTCGGGCAGCGAAATTTGTATAATTAAGGCCAGCGCTGTTTCATACTATCAAAAATTTGCTACGGTACACGAGTCGACTGATCTACATTCTATTAAAACTGCTAATGATTCTACCGCACCTGTCACTGGTTATATCTTTTTGCCGGTTACAGTAAAGGATAGAACAGCGATTATTAAGTTTTATATTATTCCCAAGATAAACACTGACTTACTTTTCGGAATAGATTTTTGGAAAGCTTTCAATATAGCTCCCGACGTTTTATCTCTGTTGGATGATAATCAATTTTTATCTACCCGCGAAGTCCATACCATAGCCGCCAAAGATAAAGCGTTACGAGACTTTGATTCGCTTTCCGAGTCAGAATGTAAATTGGCTCGTAAAGTGATTCAAGAATTTGAAGAGATTTCGGCAGAGAAGAGAGGATTAGGGCGTACCCATTTGGTGAGTCACCGTATTGACACCGGTGATCACCCTCCAATCAAGCAACGTTACTACATGATGTCCCCAGAGAAGCTCGCCGAAATGAACCGGCAGCTTGATCAAATGTTGAAAGACGATGTGGTGGAACCCAGTAACAGCGCTTGGAATAATCCCGTCACCCTAGCCCGTAAGGCAGATGGCACACTTCGCTTCTGTCTGGACAGCCGAAAACTCAACGCTATCTCTAAACACGACGCGTATCCGCTTCCTTATATTAACCATATTTTGGATCAACTCAGGGATGCTAAATACCTATCATCTGTTGACCTAAAATCTGCGTACTTTCAGGTACCTTTGGATTCGATGGAATCTCGTGAAAAAACTGCATTTACCATACCTTCACGAGGTTTGTTCCATTTTAAGGTCATGTGTTTCGGTCTAACCTCCGCCCCAGCGACCCAACAGCGTCTTATGGACAGGTTGTTCGGTCCGGAATTTGATAATAAAGTTTTTATTTATTTGGATGATCTTATCATAATTCATTCAACCTTTGCCGGCCATTTAGAATTGTTACGTAAAGTCAGGGAGAAATTACAAGCGGCAAATCTCACTGTTAATATGGGCAAATGCCAATTTTTTAGAAAACAATTAAAGTTTTTAGGTCACGTGGTCGATGAATTCGGTTTACGTACCGACCCGGATAAAGTAAGGGCTATTGTCGATTTTCCCACTCCTACTTGCCGAAAAGATGTTAAACGTTTCCTAGGCACTGCTTCATACTACAGGCGATTTATTAAGAATTTCAGTCATCGCGCCGGTCCCCTAAACGCGCTCACGTCCACTCGTAAAGGAGCTCCACCCTTCCGTTGGACTCCTGAGGCAGATCAATCTTTCAATGATTTAAAGTTAGCTCTGACCACAACACCTGTTCTAACATGTCCAGATTTTTCGCGCGAATTCTCTGTGCACTGCGATGCCTCGGATTTTGGAATAGGTGGGACCTTAGTTCAAAATATAGACGGACAAGAACATCCAATCGCTTATTGTAGTCGCTCGCTTTCTCCAGCAGAGAGAAATTATTCTGCGACAGAGCGTGAAGCTCTGGCAGTAGTTCATGTAGTGGAGCATTTTCGTCCTTATCTGGAGGGCAGTAAACCTTTCCGAATAATCACTGATCATTCTAGTTTAAAATGGTTTTTAAATCTTGAAAATCCTACCGGTCGCTTAGCGCGTTGGGGTTGTAGATTATCTCCTTATAACTTCATAATAGAACATAGAAAAGGGTCACAAAATGTAGTACCTGATGCATTATCGCGGGCTGTACCCGTGTCTGTAAATGCCATAGATTTAACCGCAATTAGGGACGCTTGGTATCTGAATATTGTAAAACGTTGCACCGAGAGACCTCGGGCTTGTCCGAATTTTCAATTAGTTGATGGTAGGCTTTACCGTTTTACAAAAACTTCTAACCAACTCAGTAAGGATTTCCAGTGGAAAGAAGTGATACCTCTTGAGCTGAGGGAAAGTATAATTGTTGAAAATCATTCTAAACCTACTGCCGCTCACCTTGGTGTGGCTAAGACTTATAAACGCCTGAAGCTGAGATATTTCTGGCCTGGCATGTATAAAGATACCATGAGTTTCATTAAAAATTGCGACATTTGTAGTGCTTATAAACACAGTTCACAGTGTACACCCGGCTTTATGGGAGAACCAAAAAATTGTACGCGGCCATTCCAGTGCTTAAGCATTGACCTAGTCGGACCACTGCCCATGTCACGGCGTCAAAATAACTATCTGTTAGTTGTCATTTGTTGTTTTACAAAGTACTGTTTTTTGTTTCCACTTCGCAGGGCTACTGGGAAGGTTATAGCGCAAAGATTGGAAGATCATGTGTTTTTAGTGCATGGAATACCTCAAACTATAATTTCTGACAACGGTTCCCAATTTACAGGTCGTGACATTTTGGCTTTATATGAAAAATACAATATCCCTCAGATCCACCTTGGCCCAGTGTATTGTCCACAGGTTAATCCCGTTGAACGCTATAATCGTACCGTAATGACCGCTGTTTCTGCTTTTGTGGAAAACGACCATAGGTCCTGGGATGAAAACATTCAAAAGATCCAATTTGCCATAAACACATCTGTAAACGAAGCCACATCTTATAGTCCGTTCCTTCTAGTCCACGGCAGGGAAGCTGTAGCCAACGGTGATATTTACAAAGATGGTAGTGATCTCAGCGAATTAAGCGTTACTTCACCTGATGCACATGTTCAAAGATTGGGTCATCTATCACAAATTTTCAATAATGTTAAAAATTCTCTTAAGCAAGCGCATCAGAAAAATGTGAAGTACTACAACAAAAGACGTAGGGATGTGTCCTTTAATGTGGGAGATTTTGTTTGGAAACGTACCTACAAGCAGAGCGTTGCGAGTAAGTACTTTGCCGCAAAGCTTGCTCCAAAATATGAAAAATGTAAGATTATCTGTAAGCTTTCACCGTTAGTGTATGAGTTAGAAGATGAACAGGGTAAATACATAGGGAAATGGCACATAAAAGATTTCAAATGTTTAGACTAGCCTTCATCGGCCGCGGGATGATCGGCTTTAGAATTGTCTCCCCGTCTGACGTCCGGACGTGTCGTAAGAGGCGACTGTGGATTATTTTAGGCGTTTTCCATCTTAAGCTAACCACCACTTTTATTAATCTACCATTTCATTCAGTATATCTTGAGTGACTTGATAACCATAAGTTTGTACTTATTTTCTCTCATTTATTTTGACCTGTTTAACAAGAAAACTTAATCTCTTTTAAGCTTTGTTGTCTAAGGGATCCCATGACAATTAGCATTGATATTATGTCTATTTACACCCTACCGGTGTTGGTAGATTTATCATATTATTACTTTTATTCCCCATTTATAATATACTCATACAAGCGAGTCTATTTGTTTTAGGAGAATAATGGAATATTTTTCTACTAAATTTATAGGTCTATTACTCTCTTGTTATCCAGGGTTGGGAGGCGTTTCTAGGACAGACTTACTAGTCATTTTTCAGGTTTTAAATAATGAACTGTAAGTAGTGGTTAGCTTGTCACACCTTTAAATTTTAAATATTTTACTATAAGCCACCTCTAGTCAAAGGTTTTAATTAGTTTAATTTTTTTAACTATTTTTATTTTTACTAAGGATTAATTCCTGTTTTTAGGAATTAATTATTCATTTTAACTAGCCTAGATAAGGGTTTTACTTTATTTTTTTAAGCACATTTTATTTTTACTTTGGATTCATTCCTGTTTTCAGGAATCCATCATTATCTTAAACTTATTCTTTTGTAGTTTCACCGGACTGGAAATTATGTGAGAAATCATTGGTCACAGAATTTCCAAGTCAATACTTACTACCATGAGTTTTTGCGTACGCAACTTCTTTTGGTCTTTTCTAGTTAGAACTTCATGGGCGATTTTTTTTTTGTTTTAATTTATGCAAATTACATATTTTTTGTATTTTTGCCTTTTATATTTAAGCATTCTAGAATCCATGCTTATTTATTTATGTATCAGTCTTGATCGATTTCTTTTCGAACAAATCGATTGCAACGTCTGACCGATTTCCGCCAGCTGTGGTTTTTTCTACCTGAACAGAGTAATATACTTAGTAGTGTAACGGTGTATTTTCCTCTACAAATAGGTTTTTCTCAATTCCCCAGAATCCGTTTCATTCCTTAAAATAAAAAAAGTTTTTTTTTTTTTTCAGCTGTCAACGTCAAGTAGTGCGGTGAAAATTTTCATCGTTGTCGATATCGATCTCTCTCGATTTATTTTTATGAGTTCATTTAAACTAATGTTAATCTTTAGGGTGTAGAATAGGCCGAGGACGTCCCGCGAATTCCCTACGTGAATTCTTATCCGGGGAAGGGGGTGTTGTAATGCCATTTTTGCTATGCCATAAATATTAAGTCGATTAACTGCCTAATTGCTCGATTGTTGAGTAGGGGATCGATTCCGCTAATGAACTTTTAAAGGCCACGCAACTGATATTCAATCGCGACTTAATTGTGTTGCATTTTTTTAAATACACTCAATAGTGGTATTCTGCTTAAACAGTTTTGAATCTCTATTCATTTGCGACTGGAGCGTATTTCAATGATATTAGTAGGGAAATGTAAATAAAATGAGTAACGGAATATCAGAAGCGTCAAAGTCAAGTCATTACGATCCAATTGCGATTCAATTGTGCACTAGGTACCTATTTAAAATAAGAGAATTGACTCCTCCGTGAGATGTATCGATTGCGATCGTGGAAGCAACATTCTGTATTTTTGAAATGTACGCGGGTGGTAATTTTTGATTTCGACTGGTGTGGCCTGGCCGTGCGAATAACTCCACGAGCCGGTAAACGATAATCGAATCATTCCTTACTTGTTCCGGATTTATTTAATCACTCATTGAATCCGTGCGAGTTGGTTTAATTGTCGCCGGCGTATCTCAAAAATCGATACTACATGCCTGTTGTTTTCACACGGTTCGGCACGAAGTCGATAGATAGTTCATCGAGTCGATTCGAGCAAATGTCGACTCCCGATGTCCCCATCACTACGACTGAACTGACAGCTAGCACACTTGCCGCCACCGGCAGACGAAATCAGATGATTTTCGGAGCGGGTCGATAGTTGCTCGCTATTTTTCTTTTATAATTTAAAGGTTTAAATAGCCATTTAATACGATTATTTTGGAGTTTAATAGTGCAACCGTCGTAACCAATATTTTCGCCGACGTGGTTGTCGTTCGGCGTTTTATGACAGAAGTGTTTTGTTGGATATTCATAAAGAACCCTGAAAAGGGTTAAAAAGAACACCTCAAGTTTCCCTCAGCACTCCCTCCGCTGAACACTGGGAGTTCTACCAGCTTCCCGAGGTGTCAGGAGTGCATACCACATTTCTTTAATTGAAACAAGAGGACACTGCTTATACTACCGTTTTAATCTGCGATAGACATTTTTGCTTAAACTGAGGTAACCACACAGCCGAAGCCAGCATTATCGGTCAGCCTGTGCCTGAGCTTTCTACATTTTTTATTTTATTAACCTTTGATTTTATTTTTTTTTTAATTTAAAACTTTAAAGGGATCTAAATATTGGCCATTCGATCTCCTGCGCCCCTAATTTTCTTTTCTCGTTTTAATCGCAATTACTTCTTTACTCGACATTAAATAGGTAACTTCCAATATAATTTTTTTTTTATTCGAGTTTTTAACTTTGTGTAACTTTCAGCTTCTTCTTCTTCAAATAAATATTGTAAAAGTTTTTTGTTATTTTATTTTTGCTTATTTCCCTTCAAATTTCATAGAGGACAGGAATTGGATAGCAAACCCAGTTAATAAACATTTCAGGGTCAAAGAGAACATTCCTCGGACGTCTGTGCCGCAAAGGGACATTTCTTTCTGGGCTGTAGTTTGCAGCCTGCACAACTAACGGGTTCGGATGTGTGGAGGATTTCTCAAAGTAACGTTGGGACGTTTCTTTAATATCTTAATATATTTATATATTTCTGAGGTATCCCTCAGTATGGATGGCAGCTCAAGTTCTGAATTAGTCGGAATTTATTTAGCAGGGCCGGTCTCCTGTGGCACATTCCGCTGTTTATATGGCCCGGGAACCGCGTTTGATAAGTATCCAGAATGTTTACAGTTACTTCAGAAGAGTAAGAGAGAGACAGCAATACTCTCAGTCTCTTTCATTCAGTTTCTCGAACACCTGAGAGTGAGACAAAGCAATATGCCAGAGCGTCACCAGCCATGTACTAGTTCGTTCGCGCAATTATTCTCGTATGGAATCACGCATCGATTGTACGAGAAGTTTCCGCGGACAGGGCTGCTCAATATTTTCCAGTGGTTGACATTCGTAACAATAGGTATTTGTCTGTATATTTAAAATTAATTGAGCCATTTATGCTACTATGTACACTTAATGCTATAAGCTTCCACTACTAATCAACCTTTAAATTTGTTATATATATTTATAATTTCTTAAGTATCTCATGAAGGAGTAAAAATTAGACATGGCCTTTTGTGTACCCAGGGTTCCGAAGCCAAACGACTTAGGAATACTCAGGATGTCATCGGGATACCGCTTAGATTATGATGGTGCTACGAATAAAATTTTAAACTATAGAACGGGAAAATAAAAATATACCTATATTGCTTTTCCACGCCTATGACATTTATTCTTGTTTTCCATCTTCTAGCCAAATGTGAACTAACCTAGAGTAGAGCAAAGGTGTGCCACGTGTCGTCTGCATGGATCGATACGGCTTCAATGCATACAAAGTGTACTACATATGAGTAAGCGCTCCTAGTATTCCGTATGGATTGAACATGCATTCTAATACAGTTTTAGAATTTATGTCTTTATCACCTAGTATACAGGTCTCAGAAGTTCTTGTAGGTGTTCGCCTGTTCTCGTATTTATGGTAAGTATGTAGAATATAGGTAATCCTGGTGAAATATGCTCGCCTGGTATTTTTTTAATACTTGTGTATTTTGTATCCTATAATTGAAGATAGGCCCTTCTTGTTCCTTCATATCATCATAGCTTGATTTTGTTCTGTTTGTGTGTATGTGCTTTTGAAAAATTTGCATATCTATGTTAAATTAAGCTGATAAATCACAAGATAATTAAAGCACTTTACTCTTATGAAATGCTGATCTCCTAAGGATATTTTATGTCCTAACAATATAAATAACGGCCTTGCTCTTTTGGTCGAAATTAATCTGACCATTTATAGTCATAATGACTCAAAAGAAGTACATTCTTTCTATCAGATGGGTCGTAAATGTCGTAATCCTATTTTTCTCTACACAGTACTTAGTAAAAACGTGATGATGTTGTACGTCACCAATTACAAAATTAAAATAAATAAAATAAATGGCGCCTTCTACGCAGCGTCTGGCGTCAGTTGTAGAGGGCGCGGCACGATACGCAACATCTACGTAAATAAGATAATACTTATTAAAAAATATATTTAGTTAAGTTATCAACTAAAATCCAAAATTTTGTGTTACAAGTGCATATATACGTAGAAGCTGTAAAAGTGTTATCTATAGTAAACTACAGTCAGTTGTTGTGATATACGTGTTACAAATTTCGATATGAACAGACTTTTAATTCAACTATTCGAATACTGAACTATAGTGATTGTGTTAGAAACTAATCCAGTCTGTCAATCTATCGTAAAATATAGTCGATACAGTGTGAATAAAGAAGAATTAACACAAATTCAATAAAATTCTGACGTTGCGTATTCACATAGTGACAATGTAAAGCGATGCGTGACGTCACAGGAATCAGGAAATCTGAAATCAAAACATTTTCTCTTTGGATCGTGTAACGTTTCGTTTGATCAAGTTGTTCATCTAAAGCAGTGATTCCCAAAGTGGTCCAGGTGGACCCCCAGGGGTCCACGGGAGACTTGCTGGGGGTCTACGTAGGCGTGAACAAAAGATGGGGGTCCATAAGATGTTAATGGGGGTCCACGAAAATTTATCTGCTTTTGATAGTAAAGAGCAAAAATGTAAGCATAGTTTTTATAAGGGCCTACCTACATTGTTTTAAGTACCTATCTAAGCAGATAATATTTTAATAAGGCAAGCGACTGTTACTTGTCCAAACTTGTGTATTCGATATTACGTACAATTTCGTGTACAGACTTGCAAAGCGCTATCCGCCCGACAATGCTTAATGCTTGTTCAGACATGAACTTGATCAACACTATAAATACTTGATGCCAAAGGCAACCAAACGCATTCATTTGTTTCCGGAATTTCGAAAACAAGGCGGAATTTGGAAAAAAGTTGTGAGAAAATTTATATCTGTGTTTGCTAGTGCCGGAGAAAAGTAAGTAACCTACCTTTTTTTGTTATAGTACTTAAGTATTTTGTTTACGTGTACTAGTCGGTTGATCACAACGGCCTGTATAGATAGGTAACTTAGTAACTTACAGATATTTTAATTGTCCTCTTTCGATTTGAAGACAAACACAGCACGTTTTATTCAATTGTTTTTTCACGAGAGAAGCACTGCCTCTCTAAAAAGGCCGAATAAGCAATATTGCAGAGCAATTAATTTTGTAATTTTTCTTGCAAATAACTACTAATTTTATAAAACAGTAATTTCATAATCATGTTAAATTGATTTTGAAGTAACTATTTTATCAAAACTATTCCTTTTCGGAAAGAGCGAGCGGTGCGCGGGCGACGGGAAAAGGGCGGGGCTTGAACTTCGATGCCTGTTTGTCACGTTTTAACAATGAAGCCGCAGACAAAAAATACGCAAATACACGGAGCGCGTGAACTCATTGATTTAATAAAATGTTAGTTATCGTTTTTATGGACAATTTTGGGATTTCGACGTTTATTTTTTCCTACACAAATATGATCAGTATTCGATACTGAGTACACTAATTTTTATTTATACTATTAAAAATTAGTGGTAAATTATGTACTTTAAAATTGATACCGTTTTGTGAAAACGTTTGTATTTGTCTCAGCGGTTTATTAGTTGGTCCCTTTACAAGCCGTAATTCTATTTCCGCGTGCTGACAAAGGCTGCGGTGTGATACCTATATTCAGAAAAAAACTTGGTTACTAAAACATTTTTTTTACAGGTAAGGTAACTGACACGAAACATGGCTACAGCAAAGAAAAAATGTCGACAATATAGTGTCGATTATTTGAAATATGGTTTTGTTCCATCAGAGGCAGACAAACAATTGCCCATGTGCCTATTATGCAACAAAGTTTTGAGCAATGACTCTATGAAACCATCAAAGCTCGAAGATCATCTAAAAAGGTGTCATACTGATAAAATAGGTAAAGATTTAAAATATTTTCAAACATTGAAAGAAAAATATGGAAAGAGACCCACCATGCACAGTATGTTCGCTTCAACATCTCAAAGTAACGATGATGGCTTGCGGGCATCTTACAATATCTCATTACTTATAGCAAAATCTGGAAAACCGCACACTATCGGAGAACAATTAATTTTACCCGCTGTTGAAGAGGTTTTAAAAACTGTTTTGCACAAATCTCCATTTGACGTACTAAAAAGAATTCCATTAAGTAACAATACTGTACAAAGACGCATTGATGAAATGAGCTCTGATATCGAAAGCTTTTTGTGCAATCATCTGCAAAAAACTCATTTTTCTATACAACTGGACGAGTCAACGTTACCCAGTAATGAAGCATTACTATTGGCATATGTCCGATTTATTGTTGAGGAAGAAATTCACGAAGAATTGCTATTTGCCAGAACTTTGGAGACTGACACTAAAGGCGAATCAATATTTAATGTCCTGAGTAATTTTTTTACGGAAAAATCGATCCCATTTACAAACATTATTTCAGTGGCAACAGACGGAGCTCCTGCAATGGTCGGGCGATATCGTGGGTTTATAAGTCATCTCAAAAGAATTATACCAGGACTTACAGCTATTCATTGCGTAATCCACCGACAACATCTTGTGGCAAAACATTTAAGTGACAGGTTGAACCAATCTCTTCATTTTGTAATAAAAGCTGTCAACAAAATCAGAAGCAATGCATTGAATACACGTTTATTTGCTCAATTGTGCGACGAAAATGATGAAGACTTCCAACGACTGCTCTTACATACTGAAGTACGCTGGTTGTCGAAAGGTGCATGCTTAACGAGATTTTACTCTGTTTTCGATTCCATATTAGAGTTCTTAGAAAGTAGAGATCCAGATTTAAAAGAAAACTTGATCAAATTCAAAGCAGACATTGCGTATTTGACAGATTTGTTTAAAAAATTTAATGATATTAACTTGCAGTTACAAGGGGACAGCCTGAATTTAATAAAAACAAAGGGGATAATTTCGGCTTTTCTTGGGAAATTGAAATTTATGAAGCAAAACATTAGTCGGCGCGAATTCTCTCAATTTCCAAACTTGTCGCAGGTAGAATGTATTGATGAGGATATCCATACCTACAGTCAACATTTAAGTGCCCTGCATGATGACTTCAAAACCAGGTTTGAAGATATACTGACGATGAATATACCACCATGGATAATAAATCCATTTGATGAAACGGAAGTGGCCAATGTTGTATTACAAGAGGAGCTGCTCGAGCTAAGCACTAATGAGGAGCTGAAGGTGAAATTTAGAAAAGGCTACCCAACATTTTGGCTGCAAGCAGAAATACCCGAAAAATATCCTGGACTGTGGGAAATCGCAAGGAAATTTTTAATAGCTTTTCCCTCGTCATATCTTGTCGAAAGGAGTTTTAGTGCCGTTACAAACCTCTTAACAAAAAAAAGGAGCAAATTAAACATCACAGAGTGGGGGGATTTGCGGTTATTGCTCACAAAAATAAAGCCAAACATTGATCGTTTGCTGACACTCCATCAGATACATCCTTCCCATTAATTAAAATTATGACCTGAACCTATATTACCTTAATATTTTTTTCTTGTAATTCTATTCTTTTAATAAATAAAGTGATATAAAATGTACCATTTTTCGTTTTTATTTTACATATCGAAATATAGGGACAGAACTCAGAAGTGACACAATTTTTATTTTTTGGCGACTTTAAGAATGTGGTAGAAATGTAGCAGCAGGGGGTCCACCGAAACCAGTAAAATTTTGAAAGTGGTCCACGAGAAAAATAAGTTTGGGAACTACTGATCTAAAGCCTATCAGTGACGTCACATAAAAGTCTATTTACACGGTTCCAATGCTGTCAATTCTATAGCGAATGTTTCTATATTATATAGAAGCTTTCATGGACACGAAATTGTTTGTGTGTGTGGGTGCATTTCATGTCTGTGAAAGCTACTGGATTGCCAGCACTGGATCTGTGTAAAGCGACCTTTAAAAATCTTTTAATATTGTCTTACTAATTTCGACATCGTTTGCTAGAACTAACAGTAGTGAATGGGCGCTGCTTGACAGTTGAGTAAGTATGTATATTTAATTTGTTAATCAAGTTTCATTTATGAGATTCATAAAGACTAAAAAACTACTACTATTATTGTATGAAGAGCCGTAATAAACGTTCCTTTCTCAATGAAACTGAAGCCAGTTTGTGTATCCGTTTGTAACCTTCTTAAGCTTCATCTACTGAACCGCTTTTTGGAATTTCACATACACATAGATAGGATACTGAGAAGGACATAGGGTAACTTTCAAATCCCGGGAAAAGTACTGATCCCGTGGGATTTAAGTACGGGTGCTATGCCGCTAGCAAGAACTAACTTCAATTATTTTCAACTATTATTTATTTAAACTTTATTGTACAAAATACCATTGTATAGCACAACAGGCGAACCTAATTATTATGAATCGTCTGTTAAACAGATGTTAGCTAAAACCTGTTTCGTCTGTTTCTTTCCAGTACTGTGGTAGATAGATAGAAAGTTTATTTGGTAAGGGGGAGTATTCTGCAGACGTTCGAAGCCGCGCGAAAAAGCAAGTAAATAAATAAAAACATGAGCGTTTTTATTTACTCGAAGCCCAATCATTATCCCTGTGACGAGAATGTGAAATATCGTGCATTAGGATATTGCCACCTTCCTGAATAAACAACAGCACATAAAGTAAAAGTAGGCAGTTATCCTGCGGGTAGATTCACATTTATTGTTCATTCGTACAGGATGCGCGGGAATTTTTTTTTATTACACGGAACGTGTACAGGGATGTGGATAAAGTTGTTTGGAAGTTAAAAATTGTAGCTAACTTAAATATTTTGTTTTAAATCTGTCTGGTAATAGAAATTCGAAAACTTGAGCCTTATTCATACAAATAATGTTAAGTCACTTGCTATTTTATTGATTGAGGTGTTCGTTAGTCGAGCTCCACCTGCGTATCCGTAGCGAATGCGCGTGTCAAGCGACGGCGTGACGCTACCACTATTGGATTGGTCGCTATTTAGTAGCATTTTCAATCTTGTTTTTTGATTTTCTATCTCCTCCGTGCTGCAAAAGGCACGTTAAGTCGTTGGTATCTATAGATAACAGTCGTGAGACTGTGTCAGATGCCATAAGGCAGCCTGAAAAAATTCTGACAGTGTTGGCCACTAACACACCTCTGGTCATGTTCCTGTTGGTATGGTTTCCCAGTAAGAAGGGATACGGAGGTCAGACGGCAGTCGCTCCATTGTAATAACCAGTTTCGCCAAATCTAGGACCATGCCTTACAGCGTACCCTACGCTCTGAAGCGTAAGCTGACGACGCAACTAGGAATACACGTTAGGATGATGATAGGAAAGAATGAGAAAACACATTAGTTAAAATAGGCTTAACAAAAGTTTGTTAATTTTAATTAATAAGGGTGTTCAGTTTCTTACAGTGTACTTCGCATCTTGAAAATCATTTTCATAAAGATGAAAGAGTTTTAAAACAAGTTTATTGCAAATTTATTCATATCGAGTGGAATACATGGCCAATTGAACCTGTGCACCCTAGTATCAGAATTTTTATACGATATAAATAATGTGGTTAAGGATCCACTAGACCGCGAAGTATTTATTATAGGCCGAGTCAGCATCGAAATTGAAAAAGTTAAGATCAAGTGGTCTTTTCTTTACCTTATCCCGCAACTTGACCCATGAGGACCCTAAACTCTAGGGATAGAAGTAAAGTAAACTGGAGGGCAATCGCTTTAATTCCAAAACTGATTGTCTTATAATGAAAATTCATAAATTTAATTCATTTAACTAATAGCTCTTGACGAAAAACATTTCACAACAAAAGTCCTATATATATATCTTAAGGTTGCCTTGAAGAGATTGCCTAAGCGAGAAGGCCGCCTTTTGTATACTTACTTACAAGCTGGGATGTTTTATGCTATTTACTACGTACTAGCTGATTTAGGCAGCTCCGCCTGCGTAAGAAATAGCCAATGTTTGACCTCGGGTCTTGTACTGTTTTCATACCAAATTTCATCAAAATGCATTTAGCTGTTTTGCCGTGAAAGCGTAACAGACAGACAGACAGACAGACAGAAAGACAGTAAGACTTTCGCATTTATAATATTAGTATGGATGGATATGGAAGTATGGATAATCAACATACGGCATCTAGAAACTTTATCTACCGTCAATACTTAGCGTGCTACGATTAACTTGTGAGTGACGTATGCAGTAGATAGATATACTTTCGCATTTATAATATTAGTATAGATTAGTATGGAAGTACGGATGTGTTATTGTACTATGTGCAAAGAAGTGTTAAATAAATAAATACTTATCAAAAGTAAATTTAAGTCTTGAGTGCTCACACAAAATCGGAGAGTCGATTGATTTTTGTACGATAACGAATAATTTTCATTCGCAAAAATCATTAGACATTGAACGATATTTATTCGACATATGACTTTAAACATCGCATTTCAAAAATGGTGCTCCTGCTCGTTTATAGAATACTAGCTGTTTCCCGCACCTCCATCTGCGGTATATAGCCTATGTTACTCGGGTGAATGTAGCTTTCCAATGGTGAAATAATTTTTGAAATCGGCACAGTAGTTTTTGAGTTTATTCATTACAAACATACTCGTACACACAAAAATACAAATCTTTCCTCTTTATAATATTACTGTTGATTAGTGTAGATGTAGAGTTACAAGTAGTACCTTTTAACCTAACCAGTCCATTTTTAGAGGACTACAGGCGTTACATTAATTTTATTTGCGTGTATTGTTGTTACGTGTCGAGCCGACGTGTTAAGTGAATATTTTATGTTGGCCGGCGCCGCCGTCGTCGTAAACGTTAGTTGCCCCCTACGTTGATAATCTCGTTCACAAACTTTTGTTTTCAAAAGGTTGCGAATTGCAAGCTACAATATTAGGTAAGTATAGTTTTATGTTAGGGGCTAGATATCAATGTAGGGCGGGTCCGTTACGATTGTGCGTGTCAAGTGATGACGAGTGCGGCCTGTCTTTGATTAATCATCACAATTTTGCATTTTCATATTGGGAGCCTCTTATTTTCAGAAGGCACGTTAAGCCGTTATCGCTAGATGGCAGTTGATCGGCTGTGTCTGATGCCTTTTGACAGTCAAAAGATTAGGTACAAAAGATTGAATTTTTTTAGGTAATTGTCGGAAAAAGGGTCCGTTTTCTGTTGTCGCTTATTAATTCTTTATAATAAACATGCAATTAATATTATTTTTACTTTTTTTCAGGTATGTAACATTAAATCCATGTTCCGGTTGAATGGGTGAGGGTGAGAGTCAGGGAAATAAACGAGTACCGAGACTAAATTTTAAAATACTAACCCCCTTATCCTTATTCATAAAAAATACGAAACATTCGTTAAAGTCATTTTAATTAAAATATGTTATCTCGTTCTTTCACATGTAAAATCGGTAAGAGAGAAAGGTTGTGTGTTAGTTATCATATTTTAGTTAAAGTTGACTTAACGAAAGTTAATTATTTATATTAATAAGGCAGTATGCACATCTTTGTGTATCTAATGGAATTACGGCTCTTTTACATAAACTTCTTTATTGCATCCAATCCAAACATACATCTTATGATTTTACTGATTAAATAATTTTTTCCCTGTTTTTGACCAACTATCACCAGTAGCTACTATATTTTATTCGTCGTCAGGACACTTGTAACCTTATGTTAGACAATGGAGATTTACAGCTGTTAAAAGCAATTTTGTTGAAATTAACGTGACTATAGATAACGCACTTTTAATAAAGAATCCATTTTTTCTTATCTATCCCACCTGAGCTATGAATAACATTCAAATTCTACTTTACGCTTTACGTAAATTAAATCGCATATCTTCTACAAAGCTTTTGCGAAATGTTGAAAACTGAAGCGTATATGAAAATTGTAAATACAAGTTTAAAAATTGAAATTCACGTAATCTTCAAAGATCAGCGTTACCAGGTTCTAATCTCTGAAAAGAAAATTCAGAGATCTATGAAAAGTGATAAACAAACTAAAAATAAAACAGTTTTTTTTTTCTTAAACATATAGTAGCTGGAGCTTCCTCATCAAAGACCTTTGTTAGGAGATACCGCTTCTCCTTAACCCTTTATTTGACAGTGTACGGTGTGCCGAACATTTACTTTTAAAAAATCCTTTGTGGCCATTTTCAAATAGTAAAACAATTCCTAGATGTATAAATAAATAGCAGAACAATATTATTCGACCGTAGCAACACTACAAATGTCATTATTGATACAAAGTGTTGGCAAGATGGCAGCCAATTGTTTTGCTCGAGGTATTTTTATATATTTTTTGTATTTTGGGTTTATAAAATCATTGAGTTTCGGGCTGAGTTATTAGTAAATAATCGTTAATATAATTATATCGAAGAAACAACTCTACTGCTTCTTATTTTAATAGGGATATTGGTCACCAAAATGATTTGTCTATCACAGCGGACTTTGTAAAATTCACAGTATTGTATATCATTTTTCTATGTAGCGTACAATGTCAAATGCTTTAAAGTGTTTTAGTGGTGCTAATTATATTTATTTTCTATCGTCTACAGCCTAAATGCGCTAGCAAAAATATAGTTCTAGTGCCAAATAACCATGCACCTTCCGATGCTAGTGAAATATTTTACTTTAAAACGGAAATGTACGATGAATGTGTTAATGCCGTTCTTTCTTCAGATTTGTAAGATTTGCAAGAGAAGATGCAGTTAACGGTACAGGACCGTGAACTGCATCTGCCTCCTCTTTTCCTTCCTCTTTTTTGTTTTTATAATACCTGGTGTCAAGAATAGAATAGACGAATTCATATTCAGTAAAACAGTCTGGTACCTTAGTCACAGTCGTATCAGAAGAAGATTTGGTAGACTTTATTGCTATCTACTTATTTAGAAGTTTGCACACCCTAAAATTTCTTACATAATTCAAAAAATGTTTTTTCTGTTATTAAAGCATTTTTTTTAATTTTTACAATTAAATATGTATAAAACTGGCTTTCACATTTATATATTTATGTTATGTTTCACTTACCTATTTGGCAATATCCCCTAAGGCGGACATTTAAAATTGCTAAGTTATTGGCAATGTGCGCTATGACGGACATGAATTTTCTCAACACGGGGAAATACGGAATTTTCTTTTACATTTTTTTGGCAGTCCTGGGCACATCTATAACGTCATACAATAAATGAAAATATGTATTTGATATTTTTTTCTATTGCCAATTAAAGGGTTAACTAGAAATCACTTGTGCGTAGTACATGTAATGTAGATCACAAAAACAAATTTGTCTTAAATCTACAGTAAAATGGAGTGCACACCAACGGTTTACTTGTACACTACGGCTATTTTGTGCCTCTTTGAGTGCGATCGCCTGTGGCATACGGGCGGCGGCGCGGCGGTGCGGCAGCCGGCGCGACGTGCGGGGCGGCGGCAAGTAATCTTCAAAGATGTTCCCACCTCGCTTCACCGCGTCTTAGCTTCGAGACGGGGGTTAATATTTACAGAGGTGTAAGCCGTTCTCGTAATCTTTCTATGTATCGATGTATAAAAAGCAGTTGATTCGTTTGACTAGTTAGCGGACGCAAAATTATCTAAATTCTATTGACTCCGTGGTCCAGTAGTTAAGATCTTACGATCCGGTGGTCGTGGCTTCTTTTAAAAAGTTTTGAACAACAGGGCGTGAATCATAATAAATAAAATAAATTTATTTTTTCAAAAAAATCCTGTAGTCAGTTACTCCAGCTGGCTCTTATGTCACATTGCTTGTTAATGTTAAACAATATGATGTGAATTCTATTTAGCATGGTAGTTGAACGACAGTTGGTCAATGTAGCGTTAATTTGTCTAGTTTTTAGGTCAGTTAGCGGCCTCAATTCATTCGGAGCCGATGCTCATCCCAGGCACAGAATATACAAGTACAGGTGACAAACAGAATTAGGGTTGCCATAAATTAAAACATCAGAACACATTTTGATATATTTTTTATTGGAGAATTCTAATGTTTAATTTGAAGATCTTAGTTGTATAGTATCATTTAGTAGCCATACTGACCACATGGTGACATGTTAATAAATAAAACTGGTCAAGAGCGAGATGTTTTAATGAGTTAGTAGATTAGTACCAACAGCTTCAACTTTAAGTAACTCAATTTACTAATATTATTATAAACTATGTGGATTGGAAGTCTCTATCTGATTGACTGAGCATTGGATTAAAGAGAGTGAGATGATGCTTAGCCTAAACAATTTTGATATTGCAAGCTGTTTCAGGAGAAAGTCTGCTATCAGAGGCGGTTCAGCTATTTATATTAAGAATGGTTTATCCTATAAAGAGCGGCCAGACATTTCTAGACTTTCTGTTGAACGCTGTGCTGAGGTCTCCTGCGTCGAGCTTGAGGAATATATAGTTGTTTGTGTATACAGTCCACCCAATAGCAGTTTCAAAGACTTTTTAAAGGTTGTTGATGGTGTCCTATCAATAGCATCAAAAAGTAATAAAGGATTAACATTTTGTGGTGACTTTAATATTGACATCTTAGTACATTCGGCAACAAGTACCCAATTTTTAAACCTTTTTAGCAGCTACAATTTGAAGAATGTTTTTTTTGAACCAACTCGATTTACCGATACATCTGCTAAATGTATTGATAATTTTTTCTGTAGCCAAACACCATTAAATAAATTGGTTTTTAGTAAATTACCGTCTGACCATTGCGGTCAATTGATAACTTTAAAGGAAAATACCCGTGTACATGAAGTTAATATTACTTGCAGACCTGTCACAAATCAAAAAATTTATAATTTAAAAAATTCGATCGAAAATACTTTATGCTCAGTGACTTATACAGGTAATAATCCTGATAATCATTACAATAAACTATTTGGTGTCATCTCCGACAGCTTTTCAAAGAATTTCAAACAGAAAAAACTTAAACGTAGTAATAAATTAAAATTCAATGAATGGGCTACTACAGGTATTCACAAGAGTAGACAAAAATTGTTTGACCTGTATGCCCAAAAACAATACACGTTTGATAGTAGTTTTGTTAATCATGTCAAAAATTATTCAAAAACATTCAAAAAAGTGTGTAAGGTGGCTAAAGCCAATTATATTAGGAAAAAGATAAATAACGCTCCTAACAAAATGAAAGAGACTTGGAGGGTTATTAGCAAAGAAACCGGTAAATGTAAAAATAAAGAAAATATACAAGAAATTAAATTTCAGGATAGTATAATTTCTTCCCCTAAAGAAATAGCCAATTCTTTTGAAAATTATTTTTCGAATATTCCACTAGAAGTAACTTCAAATATAAATTCAAGCCCTCAGACTGCTGAAACACTACTTAAAACAAATGTCACCCCTTGTGAGTCCAACTTTAACTTTTCGCATATTGATCCCAGTGATGTTATTAAAACATTTAAACAGCTTAACCTGAAAAAATCTGAAGATCACTGGGGTATGTCTGTTAGTGTAATTTATCACATCATTGGTATTGTTGCTCCTGACTTGGCTTATATATTCAATGAATGTATTGATCAAGGCATCTTCCCAAATTTAATGAAGTATAGTAAATTAATCCCATTATTTAAAAAAGGAGAGAAGTTGGAGCCTGGCAATTATAGACCTATCTCTATATTGCCCGTATTGAGTAAAATATTCGAAAAGATTATGCTCAATCAAATGCTGCGGCACTTTAAGGTCTATGATATTTTTCATAGCCAACAGTTTGGTTTTACTGCCGGCAAATCAACAACCAATGCGGGAGTGGCTCTCATCACTCATATTTACACCGCCTGGGAGGAGTCTCAGGATGCTATTGGAGTGTTCTGTGACCTTTCCAAGGCATTCGACTGTGTTGATCATGAGACACTTCTGCTCAAGCTTGCACATTATGGTTTTGACGCTAAAGCAATAAAGTTATTGAATTCATATTTAAATGATAGGCGTCAGACTGTTGACATAAATAACGTTAAGTCAGGCGGTTCAACGGTAAAGATAGGCGTACCCCAAGGCTCGATACTAGGACCCTTACTCTTTTTGATTTACGTCAATGACTTGCCTTACGCGGTTGAAAAAAAGGCTGGCATAGTTTTGTTTGCAGACGATACGTCTTTGATTTTCAAAATGGATCGCCATAGCGGAAATGTCGACCATGTGAATGATGCACTGTCTACAATATCAAATTGGTTCTCCGCCAACAACTTAATGCTGAATGCTAATAAGACCCAATGCATAAAATTTTCTTTACCAAATGTGAGACAGACGCAAGTGGACGTAATGTTAAATGGAGGAAAGTTAGTTCTTGTAGATGACACCACCTTTCTAGGAATCAAAATTGATTCAAAATTGCAATGGGGTTCACACGTTTCAGCTCTCTCCAAAAAACTTAGCTCTGCGGCATATGCTGTCAGAAAAATTAGACAAATAACAGATGTGGCAACTGCTAAGCTAGTCTACTTTAGTTACTTTCATAGCTTAATTTCTTATGGATTACTGCTTTGGGGAAGGGCAAGTGACATACAGACAATATTTATCTTACAAAAGCGAGCAGTTCGTGCCATCTATGGTTTAGCCCCAAGGGAATCTCTTAGGGAGTTGTTTAAAGAAATAAATATATTAACAGTAGCTTCTCAATATATATTTGAAGTTATCATGTATACGAAGAAAAATATTACTACTTTTAGAAAGAACTCGGATATAACTGATAGACCCTTGCGCAATAAAGATAAATTATTTTTACCTTCCTATAGACTGTGTAGGGTTAAAGACTCTTTTGTGGGGAACTGTATACGTTTCTACAATAAGCTTCCTGAATCAATCACTAGTTTGCCTAATGGACAATTTAAAGCCCATGTTAAAGATCTACTTTGTAAAAAGGCTTATTATAGTACTGGTGATTTTCTTAATGACGGGAATGTTGAACTTAAGCTTGGTGCAGAGTCCTCGGCAAATTGACATATCATTATATGTTCTGACATTTCTGTTCGTTTGTCATTTTTTTTAAATTATTATTTAATTTTTTTAATCAATTTTTATTTAATTTAAATAATCTGATATAACCATTGTGCTAAATGTTGACAAACATGTGAATTCGTTCATTTAACTAGGTAATTAAGCAAAGTTTTTCTTATTTGTAAATTGACGTTTTGAAGAAAATGCTGCAGTGGAGTTTGTGGCGCCGCTTCTTCTCCACTTGCGCTTTGGAAGTGGTGGTAAACTTAATATAAGTAAATTGACGTCAATAAGTGATATTTATATCCTACATTGAGAATAAACAATTTCATTTCATTTCATTTCATTATCTAACTATACAATTCCTGATAGAGGCCCCTGACTTGACTATTAAGAAAGAACAATTTCCGCCCCCGACCACTAACGAATAAACGAACAGAAAAATTTGATGAAGGTTTTTTAATTATATATACGGAATAATTAGCATTTTAGTAAACTTTGAAACAAGTTTTGGTTTATATAATAAAATGCGGGTTGTAGCAAAATATAATTAATGCAACAGGCGAGGCCGTATGGAATGAATAATCAACATATTTTATAAGCAAATGTTTGTATGGAGGGGTTTGTTTTTGCTCGGTATCGAAACAATTTCCCGAACCTAATGAAAATTAAGTAAATATTTGGAAAAGTACTTAGAATTTAATTTATTGTCGCTTCGAACGCAAATGCTTATTGAACGAAATTTAAATACTGTTTCTTCATAATGAGTTGATTGCAGATTATATTTTTTAATTCCCAGAATTTATCAGTATTTAGAAGATGTTCTTTCTTTTATGTCGAATTTTATGAGGACGAGCGTAAAGTATTTCTACCAAATCTTCGAAACTTATGTAAACGACGGACAGTGAAAAGACAATAATTTGTGTTATGAAAATATGAGATAGGATGCTATGCTACACATGCTTTTTGATACCTGCATATTTCATGTAAAACAGTATTGCATGTAAAAACATTTACTTGAATTGAGAACCTCCTCCTTAGTTGATATTGGAAGTCGGTTGAAAATAAACTGCGTCTATAGTAGAGATATAATAGGCTTCAACTATGTCTACCCTCTCTTAATTTTATTCATAGCTTTTTAAATCGCTAACGATAGTATGAATTGAAGTCGTTATACCCGGTTGTACTAGTTTTTTAAAGCTTAATGGATTTTGATACTGTTTTCACAAATGTTTTGATAAATTCTTGCCTAAAGTTTTTTTGATGGAAACCCCCTTGCGTTTTCGTTGCGTTGCGTCCGGCGTTCTTTATAACGGATCCATAACCCAGAGGCCGATTTTGTGAGACCTTAATATTATTGAAGGGGCTTGTTTGGGGCACCTAAATATCGTAGTCTGCTGCGCAAATCAGGAAGCTTCTGGAATATAGGGGACTTTGAATAGTCCAAACAATGGCAAAAAAATACCTATCTTACTTTTGAAAAATTCCTACTTTTTAACTTATCATATAAAAATAGCAAGTAGTCTCGCCAGAGTCGGAATCGTCTGAGGAGCAAAAGCTTATCCGTTCCAGGGTCACAGCGGCACAGGGCATATATTTAGCTTGAGTTGATAACTTTAAAAAAATATGTATTTTACTTATTATCTCAATTTTTTACATAGCATCCTACTGAATATCTCAAAATATTCTTATTCAAATGCTCAATCGTTGAACGTGTCTTTTTAAGTTAAATTACATACGATATATTGCATTTTGTTTTGCCCATACACTTTTTCGAAAATCTTAGAAAAAACACTTTTTTAATTTTTTTACAATTATTCCTGAACACATTTTATTGTAATTTAATTTGTTTATGGTAGATTTCGTGGTTCCGCGTCGTTTAAGCTATTTGTCGATTTTATCGGACAAAATATACTCATGAAATCCTTAATTTTCTGCGTTGCGGCCATAAAGAAACCGTCTGGTTTTGCATACGCCTCCTAAAATCAGCGGTAGAATGTGATTTTGTGTTTGTATGAGTCCTGCCCCATCGCCTAAATGTGGTTTCGTCCAAAAGTATTATAGGTATTTTCACGGTCAAAATTCCACCTACAAAAACCATCTGGTTTTCCAAACGCTTCCCCTAAAACGTCTGGAAATTAATACAAACTGTTCATTACGATGCCGGCAAGGATCCTAAAACAGAAATTTTCAAAAGTAAGATAGGTAATTTTTTTACATTTTTTGGACTATTCAAAGTCCCCATATATTCCAGAAGCTTCCTGATACGCACGGCAGACTTCGTTATTTAGTTGCCCCAAAACAAACCCCTACAATATTGTTAAGATCTCACAAGGAAGTACGTTAGGTCGAAAATCGGCCTCTGGGACGACGGTCTATATCCTGTTTCGCTAAAACTCTACGATTAACTTGTCACACACAAACAAACAAATCTTTTCTATAGATTTTATCTCTTTCGATGATTTATCTGGCACTTGAGCTGATTGTGCGATTATTGGCAGTTAACGTGAAGTACTTAAAGCAAAGGAAGATTTGTTTTAAAATAGTACATGAATTATCGACTCTGCTGTTCCAGTTGAGTGTGGAATCTTGGATTGAGCTATCAAATGCAAGAAAATTAAAAAAGAAATCAAACAATCCTTTCAACTTTATATAGCTAAGCTGGTTTCTTCAGAGCCTTGGGGCGCCAACCTGTTCTTTACTTGATAAACATACATAATATTAAAAGCAAAGCCCATCTAACTGAAGGCATGCTGGAAACATGTCCATCCCATTTCCACTTAAGCTTGGCTGTCACCCACATACAGAATAAAATATACAGACAACTCCCATCATCCTAGCGCGTATTCTAGCTAGTTGCGTCGTCAGCTTACGTTTCGTCCGAAACGTAAGCTGACGACCAACAGGAACATGACCCGAGGTGTGTTAGTGGCCAACACTGTCAGGATTTTTCAGGCTGCCCCAAGGCATCTGACACAGCCTAACGACTGCTATTTATCGACAACAACCGGGACCAACGGCTTAACGTGCCTTCCGAAGCACAAATGCCACTAAATGGCGACCAATCCAATAGTGGTCGCGGTCACGCTACGGATACGCGGATCGCGCTCGACTACCGAGCTCTTCAATAAAATATACAGACAACTAATTTCGAATATAAAATGTGGTGCCAACAGCACTGTGTAGGCTGTAGTGATATCCAGTTAATTGAAGGACGCTCGAGTACTCACGCCCTGATCAATGGCCTGGTAATGAGGCTCTTAATTCTACCGATAAGAGTAAATATACGGCACAGAGAGAATACATTCAAGGATGTGGAGCTATTTTTGAAATGACTCGTGCAAAACCGAATGATTGCACGAATCATTTCAAAGTGGAAGGATTTCGCTCGATATCGAATGATTTTCAACATATGAGTCAAAGCTCTCCTGACGTTTATTCATTCTGTAAATAGTCTAACTGAAGACACTATTCAACGGATAAGTTAGTACATTATATACGCAACTCGACATGTTGCTGGTGGTATAAAAACCGTATAGTATGAATGAATGTTCATCATTGAAATCATTGAACATTCATTCATTTATTCATTCATTGAACATTCATTCATTCATTCATTCATTGAACATTCATTCATTCATTATACTATACGGTTTTTATCCCACCAGCAACATAATGTCGAGTTGGGTCTTATTTTTGAGTAAAATGTATAATTGTTAAGCATTTATATTGTGTAATTCAGGAGGCCAATCGCTGAAATCGCAAATCACTTTGACGTAATTACCAAAACCAAACCAATACCAAAAGTGTTAGTGTTAAAGCCGGTGAGTAGAATGACTTTCGTTCTAAATAATAAATTGGCATTCTAAAAATATGTTCTTATTCTTTTTTTTGGTTTTTATGTAATAGGCTAGTTTCCAGGGTCAAAAGACTAACATTAAAATTAGTCCGTCTTTTAGGGAATCAAAATATATTAGTGACGTATTTTTTCTTTTGTCAATTAAGCGATAAATTATAAATAAATAACGCATCAAAGTTTAGGAGTGGGGGCTCGTGACATTAGATATTGCGAAAAAGTGTAGCACACTGTGACGTCACACGGAACTTTAACGCGCCATATCTTTACCACTTTTTTTTTTTTTTTGAACGGACCTACAATTTTAACTCCTGTGAGCTTTTAAATTTACAGCGGGACAGTTTGAGGCGAGGGCTATTAACCACTCAGCCTTTTCGGCAAATGCACAAGGGGCTCCAAGTTGGGACGAACCTCGGCCATGGGCTTTGCCTTTGATCAAGCGACCGATGCAAACTCGCGAGCGGTAGCAAACGCTCAATGCCATAAGGGCCGACACTGTTGTGCCTGAAGGGCCTACTGAGAACCTATCGGTGGCGTGAAGCGCCCTGGTTCATTCCGGTACCTAGTAAACTGTCTACTGTTCCTACTACGTCGCACTCGCCGGCGGGTGCGGTTATATGTTCCTATGGAAAACCCAGGACTCCGTTGAGTCGAGGAGTTTTCGAAGGGAAGGTTCGCTACCGTAATGGGATCGTCAGGGTATCTTTACCATTCTTTGTTAAATTTTTTAAAGAAAGAATACTTCCCCAATATTTTTTGATTATCTAACTGACGGACTAATTATATTTTTTTAGGAAACTAGCCTATTAATTACGTTAACGAGATAGACCAACAGCTTTGCGCCTTCAGTTAAAACATTTTTTTTTTGTTTGTGTGTCGTTGTATGAAGCTTATCTACATAGTATCATGCCTATCTGAAACTTTCTCTTCCGTTATTTACTCACTCCTACCGATCCACTTTCAATATATATTTACATTCGGAAAAGCCCGTCATTAACAAACTTAACACTTCATATCGCATCAGCAAATAATTAATGGGATATAGTGGGAAAGAGAAAGATATACTCGTAGAAAGCAATTCAAGGCCGATTGCAGCAAATCGTGTAGTTCCATTAGATGTTGCCGCGACTTTGCTCGGGTCGTAAAAAAGGTGATGTCCTCCAATTAACTTCAGCCAAAAATTTTACATGTAAAAAAAGAAACACATTTTCATTTTCCCATTTTTGAAGTAGGCAAAAAATGGCAGATCACTGCTTCGTATACGACATATCTTAGATTCAACTTTCGCTCGAAAGCCGCGAGATTAAAATTATGATGATATCGAACCTCATCTATAAAGAAAAGCCATAAATTCCTGAAGTGGTCGCCATGACCGAAATTGGTCGGACATCGTCATCATCAACATAAGGAAAACTACTTAAAAGAAACACAAATCACCATAAACTATGTCTTGAAATTTGAAATAGTATTTGTTATATTATCAGTGCAATCGGGACAAGTGTTATGTGGCGGCACGTCCGTCCGCTTTTGTTATTGAAGCGGACAGCGGGAAACTGAGATATTTTCAGGAGAGTGGACGTCATGTTGCACTGTTTTGAAATTCCCATCACATGCGTTTGACTGAAGCTCTTTAGTACTCCTTAGGTCCTAGTACTTTTTTGTGAAGTGCACGATTTTTAGATCATCATTTTAGCCGCAGTCAGTCCACTGAGGTTGGGAGCGGCCTGCGATTTTTTTTCTTTCGTATTCGTAGCGTCTTTTCACTTCTATTTTGAAATGCTTTCTTTTTTCGTTTAACTCTTAATTGTAATTTTTAAACTTATATTGGGTAATTGTTAAACATTAAATTAAGTTTGTAATTATGTCTATCTAGCTAGATTATAATATCTACCTAGGCTTTCCTTCAAGTGGGCCGTATAATTGTTACTCATAATAGGGAAAAAGGTTAGCTAAAATGGTTTTCCATAGCATTAGAATAAGTAGAAGTGTGTCTGAAAAGATACACTAAGTCGATTTTAACACCCTTTATTTGGTTTTTCTACAATCGTATAGTTTTACTATTTTCTATTTCACCCATTGCCATGCATGACAGTTGCCAAAGCCGCGCCGCCGCTCCGGTTCCACAGATAATCTTTACATTTCTTTTTCTTAAACGTCAAAGCTGATGCGTTCAATATCGGCATAAGTATATTTAGAATTTTTGCTAAGTATGTGAAAACAATACAATCAATAATGAGTTAAGTTACAATTAGAAACTATTCAAATAATATAATCTGCTAACACTAGAAAAGGGGCGTGAAAAAATTCCTTCAGACATCTCCGGTGTTGCAGGCGTTTATAGGCCACGGTAACCACTTACCATCAGGTGGGCCGTACGCCTGTTTGCCTACTTAATTGTATAAAATGCTGGGCAGTTATTAAACTTTATGCCAAATAAAAGTACTAATTTCTAACAAACACTATGTCTATGAAATGTATTACTTTTCGGAATTTGTGTGTCATTTGATGTGGCGCTCCGACCACGTAGCAAATTAATAAGGTTAACAGATAGGTTCTTTTTCCTATGTACTGTGATGAAAAAGGATTCAGGTTTGGGTCGTGATTAGAATTGTAAATGAGAAAGCAACAATGTTTACACTTATTTTTTTATGTCTACTTTTCATGCCTATAAAGTAGTTTTTATAAAATTATTTACTGATACTCGTGTAGGCTTTTAGAAAATACGCTTCTCATACACGCACTCCTGTCTGACACTTCAAATAATGTCAATCAATCAATCAATCAACTTTATTGCGTATTATGAATGTACAATGATGTTGTATATAGCAATTACAAGAGCTAAGACCACAAACAGCCGTACGGCATGCAACATGTTTGTCCTATTGGTCAGCATTTTGGAACTTGTCGGTAAGGAACTCTTTTACACTGTAGTATGCTTTTTCAACCAACCATTTAAATAATTTTTCTTTGAAACGTCGATATTTTTACTCCACACAATCTCTATAAGACGTTAAATATTCACTTGAATTTGTTCCGACTTAAATTGATCCGTTCAGAAAAATAAAATGGTCTTGAATAAAAAAAAACGGAATCTAGTAAATTCCGATCAGTTAAAATCCATTCTTATTATGTATTATTAGTGCGATAGTCTGTCTGTCTATTTGTAACGCTTTGACGGCCAAACCTCTGAATAGAAATTGATGAATATTTTTATGAATATAGTTGAAGACCCGGGGTCCAATATAGGCTACTTTTTTACGCAGACGGAGCTGCGGGAAACAGCTAGTAGTTGATAAAGTTGGTCTGATAAAAAGAGAGATGTGCATTTATTTAATAAATACCGTTTATTCATAATGTTATATCGAATAAAAAGTAATCATTCCAGAAATATATAAGGAGATAACGTATTTTATATCAACAATTGTTCAATCCTCTTAGCACACATATGTTAATCGTTACTACATATGTTTACATACGAAACAATCAGACTAATTGATTTCCATAATAACATTGTTTGCATTGGAGCTTAACCGCAAGAATGTAATGCTTACATTATGAAATATTCAAAGTCAGCTCGACATCAATATAAATTTTGTAAATACTAGCCCCGATGAGATTTGATTTTTGAGATTTCGTACCCAAAGGGTAAAACGGGACCCTATTACTAAGACTTCGCTGTCTGTCAGTGACCAGGTTGTACGAGGGCGACACTGAAAGTCTGACCACTTGTAAACAGTATAATAAAAAAATAAGTTTAAATTTTGAAAATGGAACTTTTTGCCACTATTACTGAGTATGTATTTTATTAATTTGTCATTTGTATTACGATTTGGCGGCAAATTGAAAATTGTCTGTGTCACGTCAGCATGAATTTAACGCGAGAAAATTTTGGTGCAATGATTTTTTATGACTTTCGTTGTCATTTAAGTCAACTAGAAAGTTATGATAGACTTCGATTGGCCTTTCACGATGAAGCCCCATCTCGTGCCACTGCGTTTACAACTGGTTTAAGAAGTTCAAACGTGGTCGCACTAATCTCACCGATGATCTGCGTGAGGGATGGCCTTCTACGGCGACGACTGAAGATAACATCAGTGTTGTGCGGCGTATGATAGAGACTGACAAAAGAGTGACCTATCAGCAGATTCGGGCAAGTTTAGGCATCGGTATGAGCCAAGTGTACAAAACCCTGCATGAACATTTAGCGGTCAGGAAGCTTTGTGCCCGGTGGATACCTCACGATTTGACCGAGGCCCAAAAAATCCGTCGTGTTGATTGGTGCAGTGAAATGGTTCAAAGATTTAACGGAGGTGACTCAAATGCTGTGTTTGACATACTAACGGGTGACGAAAGCTGGATTTACTTTTATGATCCCGAAACCAAAAGACAGTCTGCTCAGTGGGCGTTTCCTTACGAGGAGTTGCCAACTAAAGTGAAGAGAGGTCGAAGCGTGGGAAAAAAGATGGTGGCCTCGTTCTTCGGAGGGACCGGACATTACGCGACAATTGTTTTAGAGGATCGAAAAATAGTTACTGTAGAATGGTATACTAACAATTGTTTGCCACTTGTCTTGGAAAAGGTTCGGGAGAAACGACCTCGCAGTAGGATCCTCCTTCACCACGACAACGCCTCGTCCCACACCGCCAGGCGAACGATCGACTATTTGGCGACATCAAACGTGGAATTACTAGGTCACCCGCCATATAGCCCCGACCTCGCACCTTGCGATTTTTATTTATTCCCGAAAATAAAAGAAAAACTTCGAGGAAAACGTTTTATGGACGCCGAGGAAGCAGTGGCTGCGTTTTAAATCGCCGTCGAAGAGGAGTCCCGTACATTTTATCAAAAACCATTTTATCAACTAATGGATCCCATAAAAACTTTACACTTTTATAATTTTCCTCGAATGAACTACAGACCAATGAACGTTTGACCAACGGATCGTTTGGAGTGCTGAAGATTTTTTCAATAACTATTTTACCGACTAACAGATCCCTTATAAACTTTACACTTTTATAATTCTCATCGAATGAACTACGGACCAATGAACATTTTGATTAACAGAACAATTGAGTTGCCTGTATTTTACCGAATGAATTGACCGTAGTACCATTGAATTAATATATAATCAACTAATTTGTAACTTGCAAGATTTGGCTTAAAACATACATAATATTCGTACATACATACACTACAAGTTAAATACAAGCTTGACTTGAAATAGCCGAAATAGGTATACAAAAGTGCTGAAATAAAAATACAAATGTATGATTTTGAAAAATATGATCTTATTTAATAATTAACTTTAACAAAAATAGTAAGCAGTAGCTTTAGTGTGTTCATTTAAATATTATACGAATGCTGCTAAGATTATTTGAAGAAACCATGTCAGATGATCATCCAAAAAAAGAAATAAAATGGAAGGAGACCCCTAAAGACGAGTGGGCAAAGTGCTTTTCTCAGTGGTTCCATCGGATGCAGAGATGTATTGACGTGAAAGCCCACTATTTTGAAAAGATGTAATAAAATTAATAACTTGCTAGTGTACTCAGTTTTTGATTTTCTAAGAACTTTCAGTTTGACCCTCGTATCTCATGAATCGTGATAGTTAGACAGCTGACATTTTCACAGATAATGTATTACTGTTACCGCTACAACAGATACTAAAAACAGAATAAAATGTATATTTAAGGGGGTTCCCATACAACAATGAATTTTTGCTGTTTTCTACACTAATATTATAAAGAAAGATTATTATTAAGGAAAGATTTGTATTTTTGTGTGTATGTTTGTAATGAATATACTCAAAAACTACAGTGCCGATTTAAAAAATTCTTTCACCATTGGAAAGCTACATTCACCCTGAGTAACATAGGCTATATACCGCAGGTGGAGCTGCGGGAAACAGCTAGTTGTAGATAATGGTACGAAGCCCTTCGTGCGCGAGTCCAACTCGAACTTGCCCCGTTTTATTTAACTCCCTGGCTAGCATTCCAAAGCAGTTGATATTTCACGAACGGTTACACTTATGATGGGAAATCAATGGCAGCTCCCCTCAAATAGCCCATAACGATGTGAGAATTCATCGAAACGTTGGTACCGATGGCATTTCTTTCATTGAATCGAGAATACGATGAATTTTCTTTGACTGATTTTGAAAAGTACGTATGTTGCACCCTAGGGGATAGACTTCAGTGGTATAGTATGCAAAATCTATGACCACATTGATACGAAATACCATCAGTAAATTATAAAAAAAATATTTATTCTTTAAAAATATTCACATAGATTTTGCAGTAAATAATCAGCATAGTCAATGAAAATTTCGACAAAAAAATCTCCAAATTAAAGTATTATTTCTACATTTGGGTGTTAAATCGAAGAATTTTGTTCATCTAGATGACTTTATTATCATTCTCACATTTTTCTGACCTTTTTCATTTTACAATTTAACTACTGTATCGATTTCAATAAATCTTTTATGGGACCTGAAATTAAATCCTACCAAACAAAAACAAAGTCAAAATAGGCTCAGAGTAATGCGGTAACAAAAAATACTTTCACACAAATCACCTCCACCTTTTTTGATTTGGAAGTCCGCTTACTCATACGAGTGACATTGACACAAAAGAGCAAATCCTTGTAAACAAGAAGCGATTTAAGCCGCGGATAACATCAAGTAAATAATATAAATCCGCTTGCTTCCGAATGCTACATTTCCTAATGAATAAAAGTGAGCTAATTTAAATCTGAGGTAATACGAATTCATTTTGTTCAGAGTTTCCCTTGCTTCCCCTACATCGGATGAAATAATTCAGCGGTGGATGAATAAGCCTTAATTAGAGGCTAGCGATTCCGTGAAAAAAGACAAACGGCGCGGTAATTTCTGAGGGCATTATCTGGTATTTTTAATCTCTCGGCTTACCTTATTCTACTTTTGTATTCTACCCACACTTTCGACTTTTCTAGTGACTAATCGGACCACCGAGAGTCTGGAGAGATTTTTAATTGGTTCTTTCCAAGTTAAAGTCAGATTAATTTGTAATTTTAATCGTTTTTACATGGATTACCAGGGTTATCCGTACTGGCAGCATTGTACCTGTGTAGAGCATATTCATATAGACAAACGTTTTGTGACTATACGGACGTCCCATTTTATTGAAAACCAAATTTTTTTGCAAGCTGCAATAGAAATACACATTAAAAATACAACCTTAAAAAAGTTAACCGCCACATTTAGCAAAGTTAACAAACGTTTGTTAAGCCAATTTTAACTAAAGTATGTTAAGTCTTTGATTTTTGATAAAAACTACAAAACTGAACAAGAATGAACATAGAGATTTTCAAAAAACTTAATAAGTTATTATGTGAAATATTTTAAATGTCAAAATATTATAATAACTATTATTATTTATTAGCTCATTATTGGTTAGTACAAAACCACAGAACGTCATGAATATCTACACTCATAAACTGAGCCATTATTCGATGCCAAATTCCGAATCCACTAAAGCATTGATTGCCGATTTGCCGAATAGCTAATTCCTTTGTATCGTAAAACAAAATCAAGGATGGTGTGTGGTGGTGTTCAACGATTAATTTGCATAATATTCAAAGCTGAGAGTCGGCCCACCGATACGGTGAATATATTGACTGATTTTGTGGGTTTTGGTCGTGTGCTTCCTAATTGATTATACCACCACTACATTACTATGTCGTCATAGCGATTTCCCTTCTCTTCTTGCCGGGCAAAAGCCTAACCCACTTCTTCATAAAAATTAACAAACTTTCGTTAAGTCTAGTTTAACTAAAATATGTTTAGTCCCTTTCTCTCTTATCATTTCTTCACGTGAAAGAACGAGAAACAATATATTTTTGTCAAACTTGGGGGTTAATTTTTGATTGACTGTAAACAATTCACTTAACATTAAGTCCGCCTAATGTGCTTTAAGGTTTGTAATTTTTAAAAGAAACAAAGAAAATAATTTATTTTAGAAACACACAAAAAGAAAAAAAGCGTTAGAAAAAAAGATGTATGTTCCCAAAAAAAGGGCCTAACTCAGCATATTGCCATCCGACGAAATGTGTACAATAAAGTTCAAAATGACGCAAAAATATCTCAATAAACATCACTTTATTGGTGGTACTGTTTATGAAATTATTACCCACCGATCAAAAAGGAAAACAATAACTAACATTAAAAAAATAGGCATGTCAGAATTTCAACAACTCACAGCCGGCGCTGGAAGCTGGTTAAAAAGCCTAGACAGAGGTTTGATCTATGCAGGATAAAAGACATACGCAATGATGATGACATCCATACTAATATTATAAATGCGAAAGTCTGTCTGTCTTTCTGTCTGTCTGTCTGTCTGTTACGCTTTCACGGCCAAACCGGTGAACGGATTTTGATGAAATTTGGTATGAATATAGTTGTAGACCCGGGGTCAAATATAGGCTACTTTTTGACGCAGGCGGAGCTGCGGGAAAAAGCTAGTTATTAATAAATAAAAAAAACAACATATTTTTCGGGCGTAGAATAATGTAGAATATCCGCTTCACCATAAATCATAATGGTGAATTCAGGAAATACCAAATTAATTAACATTATCTTCAAAAAATACTTCTACGCGTAAATATTAGAACAGTTTGCTCATAGAACACCCTATTTCCGCTTCAACATCAATAAAGCCTGAAGGTTCATTCAGTGAATCCTCGCAAGTCGTAACATATACTGTTGCACAGGCTGTGCGCGACGTATGATTGATTAGCCCGCGACCCGGGTGCGTGGGTGTGCGCACAGAGGAGACGTTGTGGAGCCAAAGGTTTTTGCAATTGAGATTTTTAAGATCTATAAAATTTTGTATGCTGTTTTATAATGGCTAAACTTGCGCTCTTTTAATGATATGATTTAAAAGACCAATTTAAAACCATGTTTAAAGCAAATAAAAATATTAATTGAAATTTCCTTACAATCGACCTTGCTAAACAATGAAAATGTGTATAAATATCTACGTTAAATTTTACCATATTTATAGGTAGTTCACAGATTTGGGTTATTTTTCTTTTTTCTTTCAATTGTTTTTATTCTCGTTTACTCCGTCCACGGATCACGATTCTATTAGAGTTACTTTACGACGTGACGTTTACTTTTTCTTTGCGTGTTTGTCCTTTTATTTAGGGCCCGCCTTTTTCGCGTTTGCGTCAGAATAGTCTGTCTTGAATATCTCAGTATTCAATTCCGAGTCTGGACAACGATTCCTCCATGTTAGGTGGGTGGTAGGTGGTCATAAAGTACTCCTTTATTTGCTTCCTAAATGGTCATTTTTTTTTTCAACAATACTGTAACAATTTTTACTAATACTCGTAGAAAAATTATAATTAAAATTTTTTTCGCTATTCGAATCGACATCGAAATACAAAAACTTAAATGCACTCTGTATACAATCTACTGTGTGTTTCGGGTGCTCCCATTGTATCTCTGTAATGACGCAAGAAATGGGAGTGTTTCTCTTAAACTGTTATTTTAAAGGCCCGCTGTGTTTCGTGTGTAAGGTTTTTTATCGTCTGATGATTTCACAGACAATGGGAAAAATGCTTTTGTTTGTGTAGGGTTGCTATATTAAGGCGGGACCACTCGGAGCCTATTTGCCAATTTGTTTGTGAATGTATGTTTCGCCAAAATAGTCATGACGTCAATCCAAGCAGGATAACGATCAGTCGAATTAAAATAGTTAGCCCAGGGTAAGCTTTAATCATGGTCTTAGATGTGACGGTATTATAAATTACAATGGAGCGATTACTGTATGTGCCTTTATCCATTTTACAGAAAAACTACACCAATACTAACATGGTTCGAGGTGTGTTAGTGGCCAATGCCGACCAATTTTTTAAGTTGCCAAACTTTTCTGCAAAGCCTATCAACTGCCATCTAGCAATAATAGCATGAACAAATTAATAAACCTGCCTTCTGAAGCACAGATAATTTATGATTAAATGTTTATTGCACCACAAGTAAAAAAATCTTTGACAATTGGCGGACTTAATGCGGAGAGAATGCTCTTTCCCAGTCAACAATTAGGAAAAATAGTTTTGTTTGGCGCGACTTTACTTCAAAAACACTGATTGTTAAATAAACATGTCAATATAATGGCAACCAATCCAAGAAGTCCACGTTCGACGACGCTTGATTTATATAATCGTTAGAAACACGCCTGCCCCGCTCGGCTGTTTTGTTTTTGTACCTTTTCTCTACAACTATCATTTTGTGACAACTTTATAAACACATAAAATTACAAGATTAAGCGCGTAAAATAGGCATTTCCTTCATACTTCCGACGTTTTAACCATGTTACAACGGCCGTGGTCACGGAACGGAGCTTTATCCTGTAATTTTATGTTTTAAATATGTTGCGCGTTAGTTTAAAAGTTAACTTTAAACACAGCCTGCAGATGTACAAAGTACAAACGCCATTTTTTTCTTCCCGAGCGTCAAATTAAAGCAATTGGGATGAAAGCCAAGACAGAGCGCGGCACGAGTCAACAAGATAATTTAAAACTTAAAATGGGTTTTTTGGCCCGAGTGTGCTGCTAGCGCTGCGGACTGTTTGCTTAGTGTTCTTTATATATATATTGTTTTTTATGCACATAGGTAAACCAGCAAGTAAAAATACTTGTTACAATTACAGGACGTAATGATAACATTCTACCAGTCAAATATGCGAGAAACAGATTTTTTTTATACAACTAACAGACGTACGGCCCACCTGATGGTAAGTGGTTACCGTAGCCTATGAACGCCTGCAACACCGGAGATGTCACGAGCGCGTTGCCGACCCTGAAGGAATGTAATTCTGGTTGAAGTGCTTTTGGAATCCTAGTCTGTTGGCAGTGACTTATGATCATATCAAAATTCATAATTTTTATATCGTAAATTATAAAATAACTGCCTATTGCGGCCCCTTCGCGGGCACGATAATCCCAACATTTTTAATTAAAATTCTTCCATTTCACCCAATTCATGAAAAGAGATATTATAAACATAAACCGTCCTCCAAAAATCACTGTGTATTAGTTATGACCGCAAATAGTTTTTGAGTATACCGCACTCAGACAGACAAAGTATGACTTCAGTTCATAATTTGTATATATTTATTTCATAAGGAATTATATCAACAAGAGTTCAGCTATAACATTTTTAATCGATGTTTTTATGCCTGCTTCACATCAACCAACAAGAAAGCATGAGAAGGCTGTATTTGTTGCGATTCGCATCAGCCTTAAGACAGGACAAATAAACATGATTAAATGATTATAATTGTGATATACGGGTAGACTTTTCATCTCAAAATTAGTATGCAAGCGGAACCCCGGACTAAAGTTAGTGAAACATAAACAAAATCATATGTAGCAGCTTCAGAGAAACTTTACTACCTTAAAACTTTGACAAACGCTACGCCTGTCTACGAGGCTACGAGACTGCTACGCCGTAGAGGGTCTACGCGAGCGACGTTGATTGAAGAACGAAGTTGACAAGCTTTTAAAGTTTTTGAGACGATTTAATATAAGGTTGTATGCTACGAGATCTTGATAAAGCTATTTTAAGTGCGGGATTTCACTTGTAATAAAACCAAAAAAAATAATTGTGGACTTTAACACGATTTTAAAAACTTGCTAACATATATCGCTTTGCGTATGATTCGTAAAAAAAATATTCGAAATTCTATTATTTGTTTGTAAATGGTGCAATAAAGTGTTCATTCATTCACCTCAAAATATTGGTTGGATTTGGGCGTCATTTGCAGCTTGTACTTCTTCAGTATATGCTAGTAGCATGGTAACTTCCGGAACACCAGTCACATAGTACATTTACTATATAATTAATTAACTTTAAAACTTTAATAATAAGCAAAACTAGCATGCTTGCTATAAAACAAATAAAATATGAAACATATATTTATTTATCCCGCAAGTATAATACACCTTTGCTTATTATTTTTTTTAGTAATGGGTATACGGCCATGGATACAAGTCCTTTATAGCCATTCTTAATTTTTCTATCTTCTTCAGTCCTACAGTGTGGTTTCGTCAAGTCCTAGTCAAGTCTAGTCAGAAGAATCAAGCTAAGTGAAGTAGTAGAAAAACTGCACTTAGCGATTACTAGGAGCTTTTGGCAACATGCTTGAAAATCACACAAATCAAACACTGTATCACTTCCCAACACTCACGCTTGTTATTTTACAACACACACTTTGCGAATAATAAGCCCCCATCATTGTGCACAAACACTCAAAAAAACACAAATTATGGAAAATAAAATACAGCGCCGATACTGCTCTTCGCAGCGTCCTGCCAAAAGTCCTTTGCTTACTAAATAAACTAAACAAAGACAAAGACAACGTACGTCTATAAACAGGGTATCGATAAAAAGGTTAACCAAACAGATCCCCGTTTTATTTCGGTACGGTCATCGATTTTAACGCGTTTTCGAAACATTGACCTTCCGACGATCACTGGGCCCTTTGCTCATGTCCCATTTGGTTCGTGTGGCGTTGGTACAGTCAGCAATAATGATGATTGAATTAATAATTCTTAATTAAAAAAAACAGGTCTCGCACAGTTGTTAGTATTAGTAAAATGAAATTATTTAACTTCATTAATGTAAAGGGCGACTTAAAGCCAAGCGTTTTTTCTACCAGTCAACCAAGAGGTGCGGAGAGAATAATATTTTATGCTTTTAGTGTTAGTAACTTGATTAAAAAAAAAAACAATAAAAATGCAGTCATGCAGGTTTATTGTTAGTTTTTATGTATTTTTGATTATGTAAAATCGGTGAGTCGAACTATTAACAATCAGCAAAAATAGCTGTCGCAGCTGTGGTTTGGTTTTGTAAATATGTTATCGTCATCGTTTTCATTTACGCGATCGGCCCGCAGACGCAGGCGGTCTAGCCGACTCGCGATCATCGCTCCATTACAGGTAAATCTAACACTATGATTAAAAGCGTATATTCCACCCTCAGTTTAAGCTTCAGAAAGCGTAAGCTGATAGTGGAATATTCAAGAGGATGATATTTCCCACTAGTACCATCGGTAGTACAGTTTGGTAATTGGGAACCCAAGGATCATTAGTTTGTCAGTAAGCATTAATTATCTGGTAGAAAACATTCAAATATTTCGTTTCGTAGACTTGCCCCCCAGATGGCTCTCTCGGGGGAATCAAGGTAACTTGTGGCCTTAGTATGAAGTGCATACATACATAGAAAATATTTTTGTGTACATGCACAAAAATATGTTGCTGACTGTAACAACTAACACCGGCTGCCGAATAATCTGCCTCGAGGCAAGCCGAGCGAAAACAAACTCGTAAAACTATGTGAATAACAATAACATTATTATTTGCTTCGGTATCTGTGCTTTACAAGCTGTCATGAAAATTTCAAGCTCTAGTCTAAGTTGGCTTTGTTTGGGGTTTGCTTTGCTTGTATGGAAATTTGATACGTTGGTTAACACTTTTGGGTTCACATTCATCCAAGACCTAATTCAAGAACCAGACAAATGTCGAACTGAAAATATTGTCATGATAAATTTCAGGACCAAGTTTCAGCAAGTGTAAGTGGTTGTGAGATTTTAATAAATTGCCATTGTTTACATTACTGTCTTTTTCCATTGAGACGGACTTTAGAACATTCGGCGGGTTGAAATCGCTAAATTCTTGTTCAAATTTTTGCACCACCAAAGGAGATAGAAATTAATTTTGATATATCCAAGATAAGATCAGATAAAAAAGGAGATATTCGTAAAACGACAACCTTAATTAACAACTTCTCCCTGCCCTGAAGTTATTCCGATGTTAATGACGAAGTGATAAAAGGCTGTGAAAGCGCTCAGTAAAAACAGAAAATAAACGTTTATATATCGCGGATTTTTCTGGGGCTCTCATTCAGACTTCAAACAAAGTGGAAATGCAAACTAAAGTCAAAACAGAAGCCTTCTCGCGTACTTACAAGCAATGTATTGCAATTTTACTTTTTGAAGAGTAATTGATGCCCGCTCTACACTTCAGAAAGAAACACAGAGCTTGCCGAGAAAGGCGAAACGTTGGAGTGATTAAGCGTTCTCGAATAGTGATACGATGAGCGAAGTATGAGAATGCGAGAAGGGTATTTGAGAATCTCATATTATGCGAATAAAGGTACGAGAACAGGTTAACGGTCGAGCGATATTTAGATTTATTAATGGAATTGGCGATAAAAGGAGCATTTTAACGGAATGAAATGAGAGAACATGTTAAGAATGTCATGGAAATAATGATAATAGGAAAATGGGTTCTAGCTAGGTAGGCGGTCAGTTTCGTCTACCAAAACGGGCATGATCAATGTATGTACCTACTTATGTGATTTAGTTATGGTGTAAGTCCACTCATGTAAAAAGGGTCAAAAGCACAGCTACATCGGGGAGTACTCTAGGTAATAATGTGAGTGTGGCTTGCGGCTCGGTGTCATTTATTGATTGGATAAGCAGAGAATTTAATTATAATTTTTTATTTATTTATTGATCTATATATTGATAAATGTAAACCTAATTGCCAATAACAAACCTCCACAATTATAATGGTTTTGTACCTGGTCGCAACCATGAACGCTGCAATGTGTCTGAAACGTTAGGTGTAAAGGTGTAAAGCTGAGCTTACTGTTTTTATGTGTAATTGAATTTGTATGTTAGATGTAAGTCTATGCACCTAAGATTTCTTTGCGTGTTGTGCCCTCTTCTGTGCCCATATGTCTATGTCCTATGTTAGTTTGGTTGATTGGAAGAGATCCCTATTTGGGATAAGTCCGCCTTTTGTTGTAACCTGTATTCTGATACTATGTTCTTTGTGTACAATAAAGATTTTTACATACATACATACATAAATTAGAAATAACGTGATACAAACCGTCTTTATTGACTTACTTATCTTTAGGCTTGTGTAGACAGAATCATACAAGATCTTTACATACATACATACATACAGAATCAGTACTACACCACATAACATACTTATTACATACAATACAATAGAAAACCCTTTAATGAGACGATAATAGGCTAGTTTCCAGGGTCAAAAGTCTATCATTAAAATTAGTACGTCATTTAGGGAAACATAATATATAGTGACGTATTTGTTCTTTTGTCAATTGAGCGATGATAAATTATAAAGATATAACGCATCAAAGTTTAGGAGTTTAGGATTAGGCTCGTGACGTCACATATTGCGAAAAAGTGTAACACACTGTGACGTCACACGGAACTGTAAGGTGCGACGTTGTCAGATAAATGAAACCAGTGGATGCTCGAATAATACTGTCTATATTTGACGGAATAACATATTATAAATGGGATACAAAGAGTATAGTATAGAAGAGTAAATAGGTACTTAATCTATACCTCACATCACCACACTTATTGAAAAAAAAAAAAAAAAATTATATAAAAGTTTTTTTTTTTTTTATATATAAAATTTAATGTAGAATAATTATGTTACATACGGTTTAGTACGATTTTTATGGATAATATCTTTTTTACCATATTTATTAATTATCTCTACGTTTGGTGGTATGTCCTTAATAACTTTATATGGACCTGTATTTATATTATCTAACTTATTATTAGGTGTATCATTTTTTACTAAAATTAAGTCATTTTCCTTATAGATAACAGGATTAGTATTTTTGTCATATACACACTTTCTATTTAACTTACTCTTTAACAAATTATTTCTAGCCTCTTTTTGAGAAAGTTGCAAACGGTATTTCAATTCATGTGGGTAACTCTCGTAATTATAAATAGGATCTACATCAATTGTCAGATTGCTGGGAAGAGAACATTTCTTACCAAACACCAACTCGTATGGGGTGAAGCCTGTTTCTGTATGAACTCCTGTATTAAAAGAGAAGCACCAAAAAGGTATCCACTTACTCCACATATCCGGATGGTTCTCTGTTTGAATACGTAAAAACGCATTCAAATGTTTGTGAGTAACTTCTAGAGCGCCTATTGATTGATGATGGTATGCTGTAGAGTTGAGTTGTTTTATATTTAACAATTTACATACCTCTTGAAATATTTCTGAAAGAAACTCCTTCCCTCTGTCGGTAGCTATACATATCGGCACTCCGTACCTGAGAATAAAATTATTGACAAAAGATCTCGCTACTTCATCAGCTTTTTTGGAAATTAAGGGATAACCTTCTACATATTTTGTAAGTTCGCATTGGCACGTTAGTATATAAGAATAATTATCATTATCTCTTTCTAAAGGACCAACAAGATCTAGGAATACTTTTTCAAATGCAGTATGTGCTGTACTAGTAATTGTCATTGGCTCTTTCTTTGGTACTGAATGTTTTTGTCGCTGACAACTGTCACAACGCCTAACAAATTCTCTAACATCTTTATCAATACCAGGCCAGAAATAATATTTCTTTATATTGTTTGACATTCTTCTCATACCAGCATGGCCACTGCTAGGTAAGAGATGAAAATCATTCAGAATTATTTTCCTATCATGTTTCTCCTCAATTCTTTTCACATTACTTAAAATACATATACGCGGTCCGGACCTATTCTTATCCTTTTTTATATTATCTAGTAATTTTTCTACAAAAACTTCATTATCTTTACTTTTTAATATGTATATTTCTTCTAAATTTAATAATTTACAAAATTTATCTAAATCTCTCACAAATTCGTCTCGCGTCATTTGTGATTGAGAATTTAGAAACTTCACATAAATTATTCTTTTACTTTCAACATAGCATAATATTTTATTTTCTTTAGTAATAATTCCTTCTTTCCTTATTTGTTTTAGTCTTTTAATATCAATAAGCTTTAACTCTACCGACTCTTTCGGTTTTATATGGGTACCTACGACTTTTGGTTGATCAGGCCTCAAGTCTAAAGCATCCATATCTACCGCTGAATAGGTTTGTCTAATCTTTTTGCTTTCGCTCTTGTCATTACATTAATAACACTTTCTTGCATTTCTTTTAAATCTTTTAATGAGATTCTTGATAATGCATCTGCAGCTGCATTTTCAGAACCTTTAACGTATTCTACTTCAAAATTATATTCTTCTAATATTATTCTAAATTTCATAAGCCTACTTGAAGGATCTCTCATATTGAACAAGTATACTAGTGGTTTATGGTCTGTCAGTATTTTAAATGGGCGTCCGTATAAATATGGACGAAAATACTTCACAGCCCAAACTATTGCTAATAATTCCTTCTCTATCACTGGATAATTCTTTTCGCCTTTATTTAAGCTTCTACTAGCATAAGCTATTGGCCTTCCAGTTTTATTTGATAAAATTGCACCTATAGCATTATTTGACGCATCAGTTTGTACTATAAATTGATTTTGTTCTGAAAAATCAGGGTACTGTAATACAGGTGGACTTATGAGTAGTTGTTTTAATTTTTGAAAAGATTTTTGACTTTCCGTATTCCATTCAAATGGTACACCTTTCCTAGTTAATTTATTTAAGGGATATGCTATTTCAGCAAATTTTGGTATGAATTTTCTGTAGTAATTTGTGAAAGCAACAAATCGTTTTACTTCGTCTGGGTTTGTAGGACATGGATAATTTTGTACTGCAGATATTTTTGCAGGATCCGGCATTATACCTTCACTAGAAATCACATGACCTAGATATAAAATCTCTTTTTTTAGAAAATCGCATTTTGCTGGATTCAATTTCAAATTTACCTTTCGTAATCTTTCAAAAACATCTATTAAATTTTTGTTATGAATTGTCAAACTACGGCCAAAAACAATTAAATCATCCAAATATATAAGACATTTTTCATAATTTAGACCAGCCATTGCCAATGTAATCATTCTTGAAAACGAACTTGGGCTAGTTTTAAGTCCCATTGGCATACGCGTCATCTGGTACTGTCCTGAATGAAAAGCTGTAAATTTTCTACTATTTTCCTCTAATTTGACATTATAGTATCCTTGATGTAAATCTAAGTGCGTGAAATAAATGCTTCCTGACAACGAATCTAAAATTTCTGTTATATCTGGTAATGGATATTTATCATCTTCAATCTGATTATTCAATTTCCGATAATCTATTACCAGTCGCCATTTTTTGTCTCCTGTTGAACCCGACTTTTTAGGTACTAATAATATTGGACTAGACCAATCGCTTTTGCTTGGCTCAATTATTCCTTCCTCTAACATTTTATCAATTTGACGTTTTATTTCATCTTTTTGAGAGTATGGTAAACGATATTGTTTAGAAAATGTTGGATTTGTGTTAGGTTTAACTGAGATAGTATGTGTGTATACATCAGTAGTGCTTAATTTATCTCCAGGGAGGTAAAATATATCGGAATATTTTGCAGAAATGTTTTCGATAGTTTTTTGTTCCTCCATATTTAAATGTTCTAATTTCATTAACGAAAACAATTTTTTCACTCTATTTGCATCTATTTCTGATTTTTCAAATACACAAATATTATAATTAGTAACTTTTTCAATTTTTGGATTTATTTCCGATATTTGTACATCATCTTCGGTAACATTAAGTATCCTAACAGGAATTAATCCATCTTTTGGTGTACATATGGAGCTTGCTAAAAATACACCATGTTTTATTTCTTGAGATAATATGACACAATCCTCATTAATGTTCGTGTGTATAAAATGTATTGACTCGCTTCTAGCAGGAATAACGTTATAGGTATTATTTATAAAGGGCAATCGAGTAATTTTGGAATTAATAAACAATGTCAAAATATTTTTATTAAAATCTAATTGAGCTTTGTATTTATTTAAAAAATCACGACCTAAAATTCCACTTCCTTTAATTGGTAAATTTTGAAAAACAAAACATTTGTGCTTAATTGTTTCATCATTAAAAGTTAATGGTAAATACAAGTATCCTATTGCTTGCACACTTCCACCTAAACCGTTTATCATTACATTCTCTTTATGGATTGGAATGTTACATTCGATAGCATGTTTATATGTACACGCCGATATCGATGCTCCAGAATCTACTAGAAAATATGTTTTATTTTTATTATATAATGGTGAATGTAAAGAAATGTAACAATTACTATCACTGGCTAAAATAAATTTATCACTATTCTTCACGAAAAAACTGATTCAATGATACTTCAGAGTCTTCTAATTTTTTAAAATTAGAATCATTATTATGCATTAAATTAATATTACGTATCCCTTGATTTCCTCTATTTGAATTAAAAAACTTACCCCTCTGCTGTCGACGTCCGCTACTTCCTCGCGTAAACTGACCTCGTGTCCATTGCCTCTGAGAAACAAGATGAGCTTCTTGTTGTCCTCGTGCTCGTCCTCTGTATACAGGGTAATTATGACGTCCACCACGCCAGCCTCTACAATTATTAGAACCATTGTTAAAATATTTATTTTGGTATGGTTTCTTGTACATACCCATTAGTTCACCTGATGTTGTGGGTGTCGAGACCTCCTCGTCTTGGGCTGCCTGAACAGCATCTTTTAGTAAACTGTAATTTCTAGCAGAAATAATCGTACTAAGTCTACGATTACGCAAACCATCAGCGAATTGCTTAACAGCTATTTTTTCATTAATTGGTTTTAATATTTTATAGCATTGATCATTCCCGTCAGCTTGCGTTATTGTTAAATCCACAAATAATTCTGTAATTTCTTTCCCAAAGTCAGCAATCGACATGTTATTTTGTCTAATTCTTTGTAATTTATTTTGTATTGCCGTTGCAGCTTTCTTACACAATAATACATTTCTCATATCAATAACTAACTGATTAACCGTCTCATATTTATTTTTTAATTTCAACTTAGCTTCCGCAGAAAGTCTACTTTTTAATACAAAATTAATTAAATTTTGTTTACATGCATCTTCTTTCAATAAAGAATTATAATACTCAATATTGTCTATCAACTGTTTCGTATTTGATTCCTCATTTGTCATAATAGGTAAAAGATTTAAAGCAGTTTTTAAATCAAAAGAACTCATATTGACCAACGGCTTAGACTTATCACTATTACACAATAATAAAATATTTTCACGTAACTCTTCGAATCGCCCACAATAATTTTCTATTAATAAAATATCGTCCGTACTATAATATTTATTTTTAACTTTTTCTTCAAAATCTATCAACCAAGTCTCAAATTTCTCATTAATTTCGTAAATCTCATTCAACTTGTTCGCTAACACGTTTTCTGTTCTTCGACGGGCACCTAATTTAATTAGATATACTCTTATTTTCTTTAATTCTTCATACAATGATATAATAATATCCATTAGGTACTTACCACCATAACGTAAAGAAAAATATTCCTTTACCTGTCCACATAAGTAAACATTAACACATTATAAGATGTTTAATTATATCTAATATACTCTAAAACATATTCACGATTACAATTATCAAACACCGAAGTCCAAAGTTCAATCTGAGTGCATCATTTGTCCGTACTTAAATGGAAAGTCGCTGCATTCCTCACCTGCCGGCCTCATCTCGTTCTTAGAAATTATGATAAGGTATATTTGGTTACGATTTGATAATATATTACGCGTTTATTTATTTTATGTTATTTGAGATTATGTATTTTTAATATTTTATTATTATTATTTTTATATTTTATTTTCAATTTTTTTTTGTTTTTTATATATATATTATATATTATTATTCACTTTTATTACACGAGTTCACTTCACATTTTTGTTTAGGCACTTTTATTTTATCTTATTTTTATACTTTTAGGGGTGGGTTTATGTCCTCTATCTGCCGCCGGAATAGTGATCTTCTTATAGTCGACCGATTTATCTCCTTAACAATCCATTTTCTATGACATTTTCTATACATCCGGTAAACAAAAAATAGCACGCCACACAGTATAATCGTCAGGATAACGCACAGGATAATATTTGTGGTGTTCATATGAAAACGAATTTCTTCTGTTGTGGCTTGATTATTGCCAGCCGCAGCATTCTGGATAACCAGGGTTTCTTCTTTAGATTGTTGCGAGCCCATTTTGTTGGTGTATATTTTTATTCACTTGCACACTTGCGTTTAGTCCGATGCAATGATAGAACTGGTACTTTTCCATTGTTCTAATTAACGATTACACGTGTAACATCTCAAATTTGCGGCGCGGGGGAAGAGTCCATAGGCAGGGTCGCCATGTAAGGTGCGACGTTGTCAGATAAATGAAACCAGTGGATGCTCGAATAATACTGTCTATATTTGACGGAATAACATATTATAAATGGGATACAAAGAGTATAGTATAGAAGAGTAAATAGGTACTTAATCTATACCTCACAGAACTTTAACGCGCCATTTCTACCATTCTTTGTTTAATTTTCAAAAGAAAAATACGTCTCCAATATTTTTTGACTATCTAACTGACGGACTAATTATATTTTTTTTAGAAAACTAGCCTATTCTCTCTGACAGTTCGCAAAACTGGAGTGATAATTTTAAAACGTGACTTACGCAAAACGAATAATTTTTGTACGATATCGAACGATTTTTATCCGACATATATTTCAAAAATAGGGCTCCTGTAGCTGGTTCAGCGACGCGAAGTGGATCTAAGCCTCCGAAACTAGAGAACGCCAGAGTGTTCTATGCTAATTTTATTATTTGCGGTTTATAATCATGGAGTTGCTGAAAATATTGTGGTTTGACTACCGCTCAGGGTGGTACCCGGTTCAAAGGATTTGAACTATCCAAAGAGGCAATGCTGCTAGTATTATGGGAACTTTGGACCCGGTTACAATCAGAGGCGGCGATTTTGAGTCATTATATGTTAACATTGTCGAATAGTTTTTTTATCCGCTTTGGCTTCGCCACTGAAATAAGTAGGTATTTCATGGCATTGTAGCCACGGTAATCCTACATTGAGCACAGGTGCCGTGTCGCATGAAGTCGCGTCATTGTATTGATCCACATGCAGTGGACAGATAGTAGACAGTCAGGTGGCGACTGTTAATAAACTGGTCAATAGTCGCAATATTTTATTGCATCAGAAAAAATAAGGTTGCATACAATTTTTAAATTAACGCGCAAAAGGCGGCCTTATAGCTAAAAGCAATTGTAAAAGGTTTCCACTTCTGTTGTCCATAATTTTCAAACTTCTTTATTTTCCAATTTTTAAAACTTTAATAAATATAAAAATATCTTTCGTTGTCCAGCTTATTCGTTTCCAACTGTTTTTTGAATAGAGTACAATTTTACTATTTTAACCTTAAACTTCGTTTATTATACGTTCCGTCCAGAATTTCAGACTATTCATTAAGCATTGAATATGACAATATCCCGCCCGAATGAAAAGCACCTTCAATATGATATCCAGTTTAAAACGAAACTTCCCATATCCGTTTACACTCGTATCAGTAAAGTATTTACAATTATTTTATACATCTCACTATACACAAGAATAATCATATACAATTATATGTCATCATTGTAAACCACAGCGAGGTAACACAATTATTGTTATTAGACAATCATTTTTTGATTTTATTATATTAGTACATAAGAAATAGATATTTAAGCATTCGCAGAAGACCAGCGTCATGGTCCACACCATGACATTATACTGAGTGGATACCATTTTGGTACATATACAAAAATACTTTGTAATTCTTTTCTCAACATGCAAAATAGTTATTATAAGGGTTTTCTTATGTATCAAATAAAGACTTTTTTTTTCTTTCTTTCTATCTAGAGCTCTATTTTTAGAAAGTATTACTCGTATGACGAATAAAAATTATTCGATATCGAACGAATATCATTCGATATGGAACGAATATCATTCGACTCAGCGATGTACCGTGAAACACAGTTTTCAAATGTAGCAATAGAATCCTGAAAACGAGTGAAACATGCTCTGATTTATGCTGCTACATTTCATTTTGCCGTCGTTTGCAGCGAAAAATGTCCGGATTTGGTTTTGAGAATGCAGAGTTCAATTTTAACGCAAACTGGAGCGGGCGATGTGTGAGGTTCGGTATTGTTACATTTGTTTCAAGCAACTATTAAACTATTGCCGGCCGGCAATAGTTTGCATGAACTAACTGGTGGCGGAAGCACGCAAAATAATTTATTAAGTGCTTGTAACTTTAACTTCCGCAAAGTAACGCCTGAATCGGTTAAATAACTATTAAACTTACCCGCCGCAGCTCCGCCTGCGTCAAAAAGTAGCCTTTGATTGACCCCGGGTCTTCTATGTTCATACAGACTTTCGCACTTATAATATTGATTAATTTAACTTGTTTATTAATGGTTGATTTACTGATAGAGAATGCTCGTAGCATTAAGTCCGCCAATTGTTATTAGTATTTGTATTTGTGTGACAATAAAGTTTTAACATATAAATAAGTACAGTATTATTGAAGTATGTATTGCTCGTATTGTTGAGGCAGGGCACAGTGAAATAACCAACCAATTACAATGTCACTTCTTAGCGAGTCGACTCTGGCTAATTATATTTGTGAGGACCAATATTTCGCCACTTCGAAGGTCATTGTTAACATCGCAAGAGGACTGCCCAAACCACTTGTCGCGGTATTTTGATCAGAAGCCTCAAAATTTCTATAGCAATGGGATCATGTCCCTACCTACAAGATGGCAAAAAGTAATCGAACAAAATGGCACCTACATACTTTAGTTAAACGTAAATAAACTATATTAAAAAATATTTTGAATTTTCTTAAAATATGCGAAGAATCTTTTTCCCCATTACAGACCCTGTAATCGATCGAAAATTCGGGGAAGCGTCGAAAACGTGTAGATAAAATATAATATTAGTGTAGGCATGTCTGAAAGCTATTACGAGATTTTTAGTTGCTGTTTAGAGTATATCCAGCATTTAATTAAAGCTTATGCGTGCGTCGCGTGATACATTTATATTTTGGGGGCATAGATGTAGAAAAAAATGGACGGCGCACCGCTCTGCTACGCAACGATATGCGAGGAGCGCGGCCGCTCGTGAGGGGGCGGAGATGACATACTATCGGGGTCATTTTTCTGTTCGCTCGCTCCGCTATGGATGCTCCGTACTAAGCTACAGTTTTATTTAAAGTATATTTTTTTATAGTTTCGTTTAAGCTTCGCTTAAAGTAATTTTTTTTAGGCTTCCGATTAAGGGGGGCTGCTTCTATAATATAAATATATACCAAACAATACATACAGCAAACAAGACGTCGATGAAACGTGTTGGGTCAAGTGAGATTCGGCAAAGTCAATTTCAGATAACTGATCGGTTCCCATGGAGGACTTAAAGCTGTGGGATTTTCTACCAGTCAACCGTTGGAATTACGGCCCGCTCAACCGGTATAAAAATAATGGTCTTTACACGCGGTCTTGTCCAGAGTTGGGAAGACAGGTCAAGGTGACAACTGGATGTGACTGTCCCAGAAAGGCGTTTTGGAAACAGCGGATAATTAAGGACTGCTTCAAAGTTGTTTTCCTCACAGCTGAAGGTCGTGACCACCACAATTCTTTCCCGCAGATCTATTCTGGGCCTTTTGTATAACCTCTTGTAATTAAGTACTCATCGACCTCTGTTTATATTCTATCATCATTTTTATCTTTTTATTTGCTCAACCTTCATTGTACAATTACCTAACAACCTTTGTGTAAAACAGAGAATTTAATTTATTTATTAGGAATACCAAAAGCCACTATTCTACTTCAATGGTCATAACGCTTTCAATCCATATCGTATGTATCTATGTAAAATATTTTTTGGTAAGAAAGAACATTATTACAGTTACAACAAAATAGTCATAACAAAAATTAAAAGTTTTAACCTTAACCTCCATGTATATCTTGGAAGTCGGAATCTTTGTTAGATCGCATATGAGGTTTTTATATAGATACCGTAATAGAAAAAGGTTTGAACATAGGGACTCTACTCGCTTGGTGCTCCTAATTGCCAAACATCACTTTTTGTTAAGAATTGCTATGTTATGGCAACAAAAGTATACAATAAACTACCCAAGAAAATACTCATAAGGGAATTGCTGGATAAAATATTTGAAAGATCATTAAAAAATTGTATTCTAAAATAATTCGCGCCGCACATAACTTTTCTGTTTTTCCTAATGGTTGACTGGGAGAGAATGCTTTTAGCATTAAGTCCGCCAATTGTAAACTTGTGGTACAATAAAGATTTATAAATAAATAAATAAATGGTTTTACATCATTCCTTTTACGATGTGAATGAATTTTGGACTAATAAAGAGTTAACTGATAGTAATCTTACAAAATGATTTTATTAATTTATAATGATATAAAAACATTAATTTACATAATAAAACTACAAATATATTTATTTTGCTAAGAAATGTGGTACACATTTATATGTGTTTAAATCATAGATATTATTTAATCAATAATGACTAATAAAAACTAATAGTAAAGTATCAAATATTTACATGCCATACTGCGGGCAAAACATGCGTATCATAAAACGATGTAACACCCTCATAAACCATGTTTTGTGTAAATTAATTTAATTTTTATTTCAAGAGGCGGACTTCTACTTACCATTTATATCAATTAATTTCATTGCTCATTGCTGCGCCATCCTTATTTTTTCTACATCCATGTTTCTTGTATCTATGGATGAATCTAATAAGGGTCAGTCGTCGGCGGCCCGCCCAAGGCTCGCCCTGGTAGGGTCAATGACCCAGCTGCCGTCATAGTTATTAATACTTTTTTGGCTGGCACTGGTTTAGCATTGATTTCCAATTGAGGATATAGCACTCACTTCCTATATTCTCGTTAAGGAGAATATGGTATGAACATGGGTCTAAATTAATATGTAATCCTACTGGTATCGGATTTCACCGACGAAACTATTAACAAGAAGTGTCCATAAATGGAAATTTTAAGATATTCAGAGTTTAAGGCCAGAAGGTTTGTCATGCAAACGGGAAAACCTGATATGATGACATTTTGTCTGTTTTTATTTTTTTTGAAATTTCAAGTTGCGAGTCTTGGGAACAAACTCCGCCCTCTTACTTAAATTTGAAATTTAATTGCAAATTAGAATGGATTTTCTGTAACACGCGCTACGATGCATTTTATTAGACTTCCTCAAGACCAAGCAAATGAAGGATTGAAAATTCAATAATATGGTAAGGAGTGAGATGTTTGACAAACGTTCAGGATGTGTCGTGGCAGTCACACCGCCCGCAGATTGCTTCGTGGAGCTGGTAGGAACCCTACTGGTCCTTCTGTTTGGCCCTGTGTGTAGTAAGAAGATTTTTTTTTTTCTGTATCTTTAACGGTTGCGCGCGTACTTTAATCCCACGGAAACATCATCTTTTAAAAGGTTTAAGAATGTTATATCTAATATGAATTTACACTACATAAATTCCGAAAAACACTTCCTGAGAAAATCAAACATTTTTTAAACACAATAGATAGTAAGTGTTAAAGTTAGTGTTCAAAAAAACAAAGAATATTACCTATAACTAAATTTTTTTCAAAATAGGAGTACCGAAAAAAGCAGCCTACCTTTGTTCTTTTCGGTTCTCTTAATTATGTTTTCAATAATAATAATAAATATCTTTATTCACGAAAAACATGAATTAAAATTTCAATAAAGTTGGTTCAGTAGAAGTAACAAACCTAAAAAAGTCGCTTTTGCTAATAATACCTATATCTTTTAATTCTACATCTGAAATATTGTATCTTTTTTTAAACGGTTATGTTCTGACGATGTCTTTGAAGCTAATAATGTTTAAATAAAAGTCATAAGCAACTCTGACACAAGGGTTTACATGGTCGATTGACAATGTGATCTACACGAATGATGACGATGAATAGCAGCGAGATGGGTCGACATCGTAATAAGAACAACAGGAGGCAGCCTTTATAACGCGGTTCATAGTACTGCCGATCGCATTTTGGAGACACATATGTAGTTACGATCCTCAGCAGTGAGGGAGGGAAGAAGTCAATAGCCATTTTGACTCGACGAGAATAAGAAGCTGTAGTATTTAGGAACCAAAAGGAGCACACCAAATCCCCGCCGCCGAACAAAGCGACGTAGCTTATTACATAAGCGGCATATTTGCCGAGCTGCCCGCCTATCGTTTTACTGAATCGCTATTGTTTAAATCCCGAGCAGGAAAGGTTTCCGTTGTTGACAATCTGAATCAGTTATTTGGCTTTAGACTTTTTGAGGCCTGGAGTGCTATTTTTGAAATGAGTCATTAAAGAGGTAGGACATTTTGTTAGGAGTAGTCCGTCTGGGGAAGTACCTGCACCATACAGAAGACCGCAGCCAAATAACACTGTGATGCAGTGTTGTGTTCCTGCTGGTAAATAGGGTCGCCAGGCTCCAGAGGGGTGTGCATGTGTGTGTGCTGACAGCGGACAGGCCGGCAACGCGCTCGTGACATCTCCGGTGTTGCAGGTGTTCATAGGCTACGGTAACCACTTACCATCAGGTGGGCCGTACGCCTGTTTGCCTACTTAGTTGTATAAAAAAAAAACACCCGAAACCGAATAAAAATAGAGGTAAAAAGAAAATAAGAGAAAGAGTCGAATGAAAATCCATCGGTATCGAACGAAAATTATTCGAATCCACCGATTTTGAGTGAGTGCTTCTATAAAATAGCACTCCTGAGCGTGAAGTACTACTTTAGCTGACTTTGCTCGCTTGCGTCCATGGTAATAAACCTGTGCCCTAATCCAGACAATCAGAAAGTGAATTTTTCGGACGAAATAATCATCCTAAAGATTGTATGGTTTGACCATTGAGAAAAAATGTTTAACCTGTGCTAGGTTTCGATGCTCTTTGAGTTTGACCGATATTGATATCCAGCGTCTTTCATGAGGTCGTACATCTGGTACCTGCGGTATATTTCCTAAAATACCTTTCGCCAGATCTTACAACGAGATTCCAGGACATTTAAAGTCTGGATCTTTGAAAAATTATTAAAATACATAGGTTATCATTCTGATTCAACACGTAAAATTACTTAAATATTTATAACTATTTTCCAAACCTCAAAAGCTTAGTAAGCTTAGTTTAGAATCTGCAGGAATAAATATACTCCTTTTCGCGTAACGAGCTAGTTCCCCACTAGTAGCAGGGGGTCAAGTGTGCGGACAATTACACGGGTCTCGACCAGCGAGCGGATTTACACATTACATGATACACTGACTGATAACACGAGGAAATAAAACGGTCAAGCGCGAATCGGACTCGCGCTCAAGGGTTCCGCGCCATTATCTTTAAAAAGCACTAAAAATGATGTATGTTAATGATTTCTTATGTTAGTAAAAAACGCAATAAAACCATACTAAAATAGCTTAAACATTTATTTTATTCTGCTTTTTAGTATTTGTTGTTCTTCATCTATGAAAATTCCTACTGGCTAACACGGTTCATGAGATATAGCCTCGTCTTAGACTGTCGAACAGCTGAGTCTTAATAAAATACCATTTTACCCCTTAGGCATGCATGTTAACAAAATCAATGTTATAGAATATCATCATCTCATCTAGGAGCACCATATCTTCAAACTTATAATGATACAGATAAAAGAAGAACATGAAATGGAACAATAAAACGAGTAACAATGCACGATAGATGGCGCTTTAACCGAGCGATCCCCCGGGACTCCCGGGACGGCAGTAAAACCGAGACTATTCGTGTCGCGTCGATGTAAATCTATTTCCTACAACGAATAAAGGAATCTAGTTTAGACGGAAAGATTTTACTTCTGATGTTAGGGTTCAGAATTGGGATCAGGAACTTGGGCGATCAGGAATTTGGTTGATTCAGTTAACCAGTTGTAAATCTAATTCGTATATTTGCAAAAATATGGCACAGTTAATGCAATAATCGTCCATAACATATGAAACCGATCCAGTGCGAGGCGAACGAGAAAAACCCCATATTAGTTAAACGCCTGATTAATAAACGTTTGTCTTAATACGAGAGTAAAATGTTTGTCTTTTCTATCCATAAAATTCATTCTTGCCTACGATATGCTACGTCGTAGCAACATTTCTACGGCGTAGCGTACCGTTTCTCGTCTACGCCACTCTGCTACATAGCGTAGCAATGCTACGGCGCAGACATGCCAAAGAATAAAGTTTACTTACAGAATAGTATCTCTTGCGCACTTAATTTTAAGTTTATGACGTCATTTTTTCTCTACCTTAGAAGTATTTCTACAGAAGACCGGAGCCAAATAACACTGTGGTGCAGTGTTGTGTTCCTGCTGGTGAGTAGGGTCGCCAAGCTCCATAGGGGGCTACGGTAACCACTTACCATCATGTAGGCCGTACGCCTGTTTGCCATTTTAATTGTATAAAAAAACTATTATGTAATATTCGTCATCTCAGCGAGTCGATTCTGGCAACTGGTAGCACCTTTGTACTAAAATTATATTAAGATTTTCATTACCAATTTACCGTTACTTAAGTAATATATGACGTCAATGAGTGATGAATTAAAAAAAGTAATTTTTTTAAAATAAATCGCTTCTAGGCAAGTGCTGATGTTTTAGTAAGACAAAGAGGTTCGAGGATATAGTTATCGATATAAAATGCTCGCCGTCCCGGAGGTGCGCGTTACATTTTAATGCCGCCCTACTTCCGCCACATGAGATAATAAACGATAGAGAGGGTAATTTTATTTTACAAATTAATACAAGTAAAAGTGAGACATAGGACCGATTTCACCAAAGTCGTATAAGTTTTATTCCAAGGATAATGACTCAATTTGCTCTAGTATAATGAAGTTTACATTTCACCACACATTTAACCCGAGAATATACTGTTAATCCACATATGATTCCGGTATAAAGACTGTTTCTAGAATAAAAATGTCTGCCATACATTTTTTATGCTTAGATTACTCTTGGATATGAACGATGTTGGTGAAATCGGCCCTGAATTAACAAAATAAAAATTTCAGAACTAGAGACTTAGCTCAATTCAAATCACTTATTTTGTAACCCATGCTCACAAAATTAATGAATTGAATTGAGCTAATCCATTAGGTTGAATTTTTCTTTTACTCTGCTCGGTTGATGGCGGTCAGAAAGGTAGAATAGAAAGGAAAAAAAAATATTTATTAATCCATCACACACTAGAAAGGTCTTACAAGTACAAGATACATAAAATGCGTGACAGACGTCTCAATAGGTGGCGGCTCAGTGTTACGCTAGACATGCAAGCATGACTAGCACTGATTTTCAGCCACTACCTTCTGAGGAGTCACGGTATACATGATGATAATTTTTAAACTATAAGTACACAATTATTCATCAACTTTCAATTTATCGCCCCGCACCGTACCCTTGCCTGCGAAAATGATTCGCGACAATACGAACACCCCTGCCAGGCGCCGCGACAACGTGAACGTGTCATTTACGCGACAGTGTGGCCGGGGCGTTACAGGTGGCCCTACTATCACCTCCAATAGACGAATCCGCAGGGCAGAGACGAGCGAGAATAGGTATGAGAAACTATGGGTTTCGGGCTTGCAAATAGTGCAACTGCCTCCGTCCAGTGGTTAAGTTCGCCTTCGACCTGAGAGTCATGGGTTCGATTCCCACAGGAAGCTTTACTTATTTAGTTGTTTCCATTTTGGTTAGGACATTGCAGGTTTGAATCACCTGATTGTCTGATTGTAATGATGATTCTGTGCTTCGGAAGGCACGTTAAACCGTTGGTCCCGGCTGCCATTATTAGTTAGTGGTGGTCGTTAAAAGAACCATGTCAGACGCCGAGAGGTGGTTCCGCACAATTTTGACACCACGGTGTACATAGTTGATTGACATTTAACCTACACGAAATGATGACAATGATGAATAGCGGAGATATTGTACACACTTTTCTCTCTGTACCGTTATCTACTCATGTGTATACGATCCCGAGTGTCGCCCACATCAACATTTCACGAGATCCATATTCCTCGCAAGCCTTCAGGGCTTTTATACCTCTACTGACTCTGCTTACTTTGTGCTGCCAAATAGAAAAATGTCATTCATATTATGATCATAAAAAAGTTGTCACGCAATGCAACATCGTGAAATTTAAGTATACTTATGTTAAATTTACTTTGCATCTGTGATATTTTTGGCAACAACCGAAAATACTAGCATGATATCAGTTATATATGTCCTAAAAGTTTAATAACACGAGCCATATTTTTGAAATGTATGACATCTAGCTCCGCCAGCGTCAAAAAGTAAGCCTATGTTTGACCCTGGGTCTTCAACTATATTCATACCAAATTTCATCAAAATCCGTTCAGCGGTTTGGCCTTGAAAGCGTAACAGACAGACGGACGGACAGACAGACAGACAGACTTTCGCATTTATATTATTAGTATGGAAGTATGGTAATGGACATGTTGAATGAAAACCGTACGATATCGAACAAAAATCCATCGTTAATAAATGAAAATCATTCATCAATCAATCCTAGCCTTTTCCCAATTAAATTTGGGGTTGGCAAAATACTGGTCAAAAATTATTCCACTCGCCAATCTTTCTTTTCAAAAATAGCCACTCCAGCTCATTACTCGTATTGAGTAAAAATGCCAATTATTTCACAAATTGTAAGAGAAAATCACCCCACAAATCACTGTAAATAGCAATGTACCAGGCGTTCATGGCTCCGGTGGAGATCGGCCAGATGAAGTAGTCGGGTGACGGATGACCGCGCGCGCCTACCGTGTAATGGAACTGTCAGATTGCTGCGCGCCTGGTAATGATTTCGGCCGATAGTGGAACGATTGTTGTGGACGGAATCGAATGTACCGAGTGTCGTTTATGTTTCCCTATTTATTTGATTGGTTATTTAAGTACGTTAATAAAGTAGGTTTCGAAAGGCAATTAGTGCAACAACTATTTTGTAGTCGTAAAATTTAGAACCAACTTCATGTTTAGTTCAGATATTTTATATTTGACCTTGGGTTGTGGTGATCTTTACGAAATTCTAACGTTACAAAACATAAATTCTGTCCTACGGTGTGCGTCGCAATTCCCGGAATTATTTGTCTTTAACTTAACAAAGAGTAAAAAGAAATTCGTTGTTTTATGAATTCTAGTACCTACCTACTTATTTCAAACTGTCGAAAAATACGTACAAATTATGTTAGGCCTCATTTACGCCTGCAAGAAAACTTCTACAAACAGATGTTCGACAGCAATTTGCAAATGTAAACTATGTGTTTTCCTTTACAAGTTGCTGTCTGACAGATTCATTTCTAGCAGAAGTTTTCTTGCCGGTGTTAATGAAGCCTTGTAGGTATTTCTTATTCTAACTTAAATATTCTCCTAAATAACAGTATTTCTAATTTAAACTACGAATGCGATCTTATCGAATGATATCTTATGTTTTCCTGATAAAAACCGCGTTTAAATTAATGTATGACGTTGAGAACTTGTTAAAATAACGCTAGAACGTACGTATATTTTTAACGATTGAAACTTTTCCCTCGCGTCAGACTCATAATTCATCGTTCTTTTTTTTTTTGTTCCGGCAGACGGATCACACTCGCTACATCCCACAAAAGGGCATACAGGAGGTGTAAATACAGAGCACAAGACTTGACATAATCAAATTCGTTCGTTTATGTAGAGCACGTAACATAATAACCCTGAATATTACAGAGTTTTAAGTTGTTTTTTTTTTCTTTCGTTTTTTGACGTGGTCAAAAATCAAATTGAGATTCATTCATTCACTCCTCTCTTCACACACAGACCTTTTCTTGCCTAACATACAAATTATTTTCTTTTAAGCGAATAGACTCTGACAAACTTAATTCATGTGGACTATAATTAATTTAATTATTAAGTAAGTCCATAGGTTAAATAGAGTCTCAAGGTGTTAAACTCGGATTAATAAACCGAAGATAACAGAATTAATGTCTTTGCACACAGAGATGCGAAAGCGGACCTATCTGTGGTGTCTTTTTGCAAGCTTAGACTCTGGCGTATTTACGCCAGAAGAATTCTTCGCGTGTACGTTACAGTGTCTGAAGATTTCTTCAGACACTGTAACGTACACGCGCGTTATCTCATACTGGCGTACTCAGACTACGCGAAGTGAGGTGTCTACTTGTTCGAAGGATTTCAAAATTGGTTTAATAAGTATGCGTAGTTATTAGTAGGACCAACATTGTATAAAACTTAACATTGCATGAAGGATATATGTAGGAAGACAAAATTCTGGAGAACCATTGGCCGATGGGGCAGAAGGGTAGCGCAACCCTAGACACCCCAGGACCATATGGTCAGACGACCTGAAGAAGGTCAGTCCTAATGTCCAGCTGTGGAGCGCCATATTGTGTACCAGGAGTACAAAACTATATGCGGTTCTTCATTCCAGTGTACTCGGATTTCATAAATGGGATGGTTTACGAATTCTGTGGCAAATGACGACGCCTCCACTTATCTGCTCTCCTAGTAAGCCCGGGCTTCGCCACACGCTTAAGTTAAAGCTCTTCGTGTTACTTGATTGATGAGCTTTGTTCTTGTTGCAAATCTTGATAAAGCTTTCTCGGTTTTAGACTAGTACTTACGCTCAGCTTCGCATATTTTTAAAATTTATCACACGTGTATTTTTATTGGGTGAAAATTATAACAATTTTGGTGACAAATACCCCACTTCTTGTAACAACAAGTACCGTCAAATCTAGGACCATGATTAAAAGCGTACCCTAGGCTCGGAAGCGTAAGCTAAGGGCATCTGGAAAACATGGTAGGACGAAGAAGATTAAAATCTATGCTAATTGCGTATCAATTTAAAATGTATGTCCTAGTTTATGGTAAAGCAAAAGTAAAACTTATACCTGCAAGAAAATTTCTACTAGAAATATTTTTAATAAATCGATCCTATTAAAGTAAACACTCGTGGTGGAATCACTTTTATTTTTGCATAAATTGATTCCTTTCAACTAGACAGATAAAAGTTATTTAAAAGGAAACTTTTGTAAGGGTTGTATAAAATTATCAGAGAAGTTATACAACAATTTAAGTTAATAAGAAAGTTAGGTTCTCGTGTCGAGTGTCCCGTAATTTCCCAAGTGGGTGTGTTCAGGAGTGCTGACAGGGTAAAAGGAATTTAATGCGTGGTCCGGGACGAAAATAAAGGATTATATTTATTTAAACATGAGACTTTAGATGAAGCGAAGGTCTGTAAAGATAGTAGCTTATAGAAATCAATAATATCTGTCTTAGAACAGGCGGGTTGATATGTATGTATCTGTGTCGTGGCCAGGTAGTTGAATTGATCATTACATGATGTGGTCGATAATATCATAAAATGGTCGCATTTCATGATATGGCCAAAACAGAGTCGGCCAGACAATGAGTCCGCATTGTCTGATATTTGTAATTGTTAAGCTATTGGTTTCTGTATGTGGGCAATAAATATATTTTGTATTGTATTGTTAAGAATTTTATAGATATTTCTCATAAAATATGTGCGGTTGTGGCACCAAGAGATAGTGTCTCTCTCCAAATAATGGAGCACCAGGGTGTCAATTCCGTTAATTAACTTTAAAATACCAATCAATCAATCATTTATTTCATTGTGGATCATATGTAACCATACAAATGATATTCTATTACAATGCATTTTTGACATGCTCAATATTGGTATTCTGCTAACACAATTTTGAATCTCAATTTAATTGCAACTAAAACGTAATTGCATAGTAATAGTAGAAAAAAATGTAAAAATAATAAATAGCTGAGTACCGATTATTGAAAAAAATTATGATTTTTTGATTAGCAAATTTTTACAGTTGCATTTCAATGGCATGTCAATGGAATACGACTGGTCTTAAAATTAGTAACAGAATACCAGAAACGTCGAAAATTGCCATTAATCATTATTACATTGTCAATCGATCATGTACACCCTGTTTGGAACCGCCTCTCGGCCTCTGACTTTGTTACTTTAACGACCTCCAAATGGCAGCCGGGACCAACGGCAACGTGCCTTCCAAAGCACGAAATCATCTTTATTATCAGACAATCAGGTGATTCAAGCCTGCAATGTCCTAACCAAACTGGAAACAACTAAACAAAGTATGCTTCCCGTGGGAATCGAATCCCGGGCCACAGGCGAACGCCTTAACCACTAGACCACGGAGGCAGTTAAATTGCCATTGCGATCCAATTACGATTCAATTGTGCACTATGTAAAATAAGAGAATTTACACCCTGTTGTCCTGTCCCCTGTGCACTCAGAGAGACCTGATGGCGGTCACTGAAAGTGGCATAATACTGGTTTACGGGAATGGTTTGATACGACCGTTAAAAGCATCGATAGGCAAAAAAAGCCAGCTTCAGTGGCTTTAACTTGCCTTCAGAATAGTTTCAAATCACGAATATAGCTCAAAGTAGAAATGTCACAAGTGTAATTTTAATATGTTCATTCATGTTTTTCAAATAGATATTCTGACGTTCAGCAAGATTTTCAATTGGCAACGCGAAATAAAAGGGCTAACCCACCTATACTTTTTTCGTATCGGTATACCAATAATAGCAATCCCTTTTGTATCCTGTAGTAAAGCGGCTCAGGGGACCTTCTAAAGTTCAATATAATTTGGAGGAAAACAGTTTTGGATTCACAGAAATCCTTTTATCCGTGGTTCCGATCTTGGTAAAATTTCTAATATAAAAATCAAATGTTAACTTGTTCACTTTTGTTCTCTGTAGTATTGTAGCTTTAGTGCTCAGGGTACTATTCAATTAGGGTACTAGATATGACGAAAGTATCATGAGTTTCCGTAGTGTTAACATATGTATAAAGTTATTTTTTTATATAACTAAGTAGGCAAACAGACATACGGCTCACCTATGAACGCCTGCAATACCGGAGATGTCAGGAGCGCGTTGCCGACCTGTCCGCTGTCAGCACAGCGACCCCTCTGGAGCCTGGCGACCATACTCACCAGCAGGAACACAACACTACATTACAGTGTTATTTGGCTGCGGTCTTCTGTAGGATGGAGGTACTTCCCCAGACGGACTACTCCTTACAAATGTCCTACCTCTCTTTAATTGAAAAATAAAAAAAAGTAAAATAATATAAACTGCCTCCGTAGTCCAGTGGTAAAGGCGGTAAAGGCCAGAGGTCATGGGTTCGATTCCCACGGGAAAGCACAATTTCTTTAGTTGTTTCCAGTTTGGTTAGGACATTACAGGCTTGAACCACCTGATTGTCTGATAATAATGATGATTCCGCGCTTCGGAAGACCTGTCATACCGTTGGTCCCGGCTGCCATTGGGTGACCGTCAAAAGAACCACATCAGAGACCTAAAGATGGTTCCGAATAACTTAGACACCAGGATGTACAGGGTCGATTAGACACGTAACCCACTCAATGAATATGGATAATTTTATGTACAAACAGGTGTTTACTAACTCTGTCTAAGAAATGCTGATATTTTATTTATTAAAGACGTAATTTTGATCACAATTAATATTTTTATTTTGACGCTGATGACGCCGACGAAAACGTCGACGGCGGCGGCGTGGCTTATTTAATCGGCGGAGTGCGCCACGCCGGTCGGCGCACATTTTAAAACAGAACGCGCTTGTGCAAATAAAGGATATTAGTTACATTTGTCGCGGCGGTGGGCAAAAACAAAAAGCCACCGAACGATGTTTGGTTGGTTAGCTGGGTGCGGCCGCCCGGCATATCGCGATATGAAAAATAAACATATATTTTTTCCGAAAACCGACAGAAGGGTAATCTGGACAAACCGCGCTAGGATAAATATTGAAAGTAGCTGCGCAATATTTAAACTGATGGAATTCTTTGCGGAATGCTTCCTATGGTAGAAGCAGTAAACTGGCGAGTCATCGCATAGAATAGACGGACTGGAATTGATATAAGTGTAATAATGGACTGGAATTGATATAATTGATGTAAGTGATATATGTGTACTTTGTAGAACAATTAAATTTTAATAAATAATAAATAAATAAATAGAACACTAAGCGGTATCTCGTTTCGAAGGCCAAAATCCACTTTGGGTTGTTAAGTCAGGAGAGTAGAAAATAACAAACATGTTCTAAGTCATAAGGAAACATGAAAATTACGAAGAGACATAGAACAGCGGCAAACTCCATTCTTATTGCTCCTACTACGATTCGGTCGCGTACGCACATGCGTCAATGTGTGTGTGTTACGCGTAGAGTTACCTTACCTACAATCAGCGTCATAGTCGTCGGTTACAAAAGCGGCAGAAGTGTCATAGTTGCATAATTTCGCTCTCGATTTTTACCCTATCTGCGCGGTGAGGTGCGGTATCTGTTTCGGGTGGGAGGGTGGCAGTGTCCGTTCTATACGTTAGTATAGTACCTACTATTAATAATTCTGTGATTCAGACATGCGCATAACTGATTCCAACCTCGCCGCCGGCACTTAGCAGTCATTTCCCAGTACTTCCGTCCCTGTTTATAGCCTTCGAACTGAACGGAAGTAACTTCACCTGCATGACTGCAACTAGATGCTGATAGATTGATGGTCAATTAGATAGATACGAGATTGACAGATTAACGTATCTAAATTTTGAAGCTATGAAATGAAACGTTCGATTACACGTCTCATTGGAAACGGGGATGAACGTATTGGACGATTAATAAAATTAACGAATCGTCCTATGCTTAAGGCGCTACCGCGAGATGTTATGTACCTAGGATCGGGCGTAATGTCCCCCCGCAAGCAGCCGCCTAGCCGCGGCCCCGCTCGCCGAGATCGCGGCGACGCGCTACTAGCGCGCACCGCCAGACATTCATACTCGAGAGCGGAGCTTAGAATGCAACAGAGGCGATATCCTAATTGAAATAAATATTTTTCTCATTTTTACTCAATATTGATAACAGCAGCAGGTAGACGCTTGAAATGTTCACAGAATATTTAGTTAAATATTCATTTGAAAATACATACTTCCATACTAATATTAAAAGTGCGAAAGTCTGTCTATTTATCTGTTACGCATTCACGGCCAAACTGCTGAACGGATTTTGATGAAATTTGGTATGAAAATAGTTGAAGACCCGGAATCAAACAAAGGCTACTTCTCCTTTTTTTACTCGAAACGGACCTTGATTTTGGTGTTGGTTACTACAATGGAGCGACTGCTGTGTGACCTTGCGGTCGTTACTCAAAAACCAGATCAGCAGAAACATGACTCGATGTGTCTAAAAGTGTCAGACTGCCTAAAGGCTTCTGACACAGCCTAATGATTGTCACCTATCGACACCAACCTGCCTTTCGAAGCACGGAGGAGGTCGAAATAGAATATGCCAATAATGGTGACCGACCTAATACGGGTCGCAAGTCGCCTCTTGCCGTCGTCGTTTGACACACGCATTAGCTACTCGCACTTCGGATACGCGCGCTGCACTCTGTTCTCGAGCTACTTGTTATATCTGCTAAAGGACATTTTGTAGGTGGGCTTTAAGTTTAATTTTTCTATTATTGCCATTATCTTGTTTTATGTTTGTTATCGCGAAACTCAGTCATTTCTGAAACGATTTTTTTTTGTTTGATAGGAATTCTTTCAATCAAGTCCCATAAATTTTTTATTAAAATTGGTTCAGTAGTTTTATTGTGTAACCTCTGTGGTGCAGTGGTTAAGGCGTCAGCCTTTGACCCAGAGGTTGCGGGTTCGATTCCCACGGGAAACACACTTTATTCAGTTGTTTCCAGTTTGGTTAGGACATTGCAGGCTTGAATCACCTATTGTCTGAAAATAATAGTACATTATTGCAAAGGCAGCGAAATAGGCAATTGCCATTTCGGCCGAGGCATATATAGTGCTTTTCTTAAAAAAATGCAACGAAATAAAAAAGGGCTTTTTACATAATAAATTTAATTTATTTTACAGTTTGTGCCGAAAGGTAAACGCATCTGTGGCTATACAGCCACGAGAATGCAATGTGTACGATAGATAAAAGAGTTCTAAATTCAAACAGCACACCGTTTCATACAACATTACCGGCGCGCTCTTCGTTCCAAATTCAAAGAACGCGCCGGGAAGTGATTTTGGTTTTTCAGATACAGCCATGAGAACGCAATGTGTACGATAGATGAAAAAGTTCTAAATTCAAACAGCACACCGTTTCATACAACATTGCCGGCGCGCTCTTCGTTCCAAATTCAAAGAACGCGCCGGGAAATGAATTTGATTTTCAGTCTACGTAAATATGTTACTTCGCGTGTTCTTTATTCAAAAGTAATGACACTATTTCCGCGCATGTTTAAGAAAAGATGATTCCGTGCTTCGGAAAGCACGCTAAGCCGTTGGTCCCAGCTGACATCTGGTGGTCGTTAAAGTAACCACGTCAGAGGCGGTTCCGCACAACTCTGAAACCAGGGTGTACATGGCCGATTGATAATGTAACCTACTCGAAATGATGATTGTGTAACCAATACCAATATGACTAGAAAATAAAAGAATGATATTGAAGTCATCCAAATAAACGAAACTCAACATGTTTTATCTTTTATATTTCATTTAAAGTCGTTTGCTTGTTTTAATTTTTTTATCTAAGGCCAATCGACCCCATATACCCTGGTGTCAGTACTAAGAAACCACCTAAAGGTCATTTAAATTGTGTTTTTGGGGTCAGTCTCAGTTGGGTAAAATCCATGTAGTACGAGATTAACTTCAATGGTCAATCGATCTTTTACACCCTGGTATCAGATTGGTCAATTGACTCTGTTTGCCTTGGTATCTTCTTATTCCTAAGGTATTTTCCAGTTGTCCCCCTATGATATAAAATATCTATAAGATAGCCCTGGTAAACGAATGGAAGTCGGTTTTTGTTTTTAGTAAAAAAATATTGTTCTGGAATAGTACCCAACGTTCTTTCCAATGCTAATAACTATGTGTATGTAAAATTTCAAGTATTCGATCGATTGGTTTAGTGAATGGAGCATGGAGGTAACAAAAACATAAACAACCAAATATACAAACACTAACTTTTAGAATATTAGTAGGATTCGGATAGTTAGGATGTATATGATTTGCGTTATTGGCAACAAATATATTGTTTGATGGAAATAATAAACAAATTTATATAAAATATTCTTTATTATAATATAAAACTTTATATTTACTTAAATCTGCTACACGTTACAATCAGATCTAACAACAAAATGTATAAAAAATCAGCCTTTCACATCACTTTAAGAAAAAATATTTTAAAATTATCGAGTGGAGCATGAGAAGTGTTAAAGGTTTATTTATTAAATTACAAAAATATTTAAAATTAAAATTTTATGTTTACATGTACTTTAACTTAGTCAAACATAATCTTGATACAAGTTAGTTCGTGTATAATTTTTTTGAAATATGTATAAAAAGTAACAACATACCGTTCACTATCTTGCGATGTTTTCGGAAAAATACTTTTAGTACCTCAGTCCATAATTACTGCCATCTCCATAATAACCGCACTCCTTGGTTCGCGTTCGTTCGACAGCGATTTCTATGACGCCGACGAGTATATGGGAATTGTTTTTTTTCCTGAAAATAAAATTATTTTTTATTATTTTATAAATAAAGAGGGCATACTTATTTAGTTGTCTACTTGTATTTATGTGAAATGCCTATTTGACCTCGGGTAAGTACCACCAAACACCACAATATCCACCTTTCATCAATATCGGTTCACGGTTTAGCCGTAAAGGCATAACAGACAGACAGTTTTCGCATTTATAATATTATACGTACATTACCAAAAAAAATCAATCACCTAATCATTTAAAAATCAATTAGTTACAACGTTAGTTATATAGAGTATTTATTAAAATAAGACGTAAAAAACTAACTAAAAACTAAAAATAAAAAACCACAAATAGTACTATATAGTTATATAGATACAATTAGTACTTACCATATTTTTCCTATCATGCGGCGAGCAATATCTTGGTATAACATCTTCCTTTTTTCCATAATGTACTTAATAAAAAAAATATTCTAACTATAAAAATAATCTAGGTATGTATAAAAACCTAAAACCAATTTTTATAAAATTGTTTACACGTTTTATAAATTACGATACAATAAAAATGTCTATTTTCAAAAACTCGCGCGAAGTCTAAATTTACGCAGACGACTGACACAGACCCTACCTCGAACAGAGACGCGCCCGGACTGAGCAGCGGGATTAAAAAGGGATAGCGCTCGGCGATTTTGCCTGTGTGAAAGAGACAGCCATAGATGGGTCTGCTTAAACGTGGCTTCAACGTAATCACCACAATTAAAATTTACGTTTTAAATTAATTACTTTTAAATAAAAAACTCAATCAAAATTTTACTTTGGTAAAAACTTATTATTTTTAATGAGCTTTAATTTGGATATAATTTCTTTTTTATATTGTTATCTTTTGAGTTTTATAGACGAATTTACTGCATATTTTGTATAATTATTTCTATCGAGGTTTTTCATTCCAATCGTGTTTTCCTTATAATAATATGAGAGTTAAAAGTATCAAAAATCATTATAAACATTTTTTTACACATAAACTAAATACTTTAGGAGTTATTACCGGTTGAAAATGGCCTATGTATCGCCTTAAGGAAGAATATTTAGCGTCTACGGTAATAGCACGTGACTTTCTTATAATTGTTTAAATGTATCCCATTTCAATTTTGTTTTATGTAGTAACTATCTTCTGCCCGCGGCTTCGCCCGCGTGGTCTACATTATTGTACCACAAGTGAACATAATTATTTATACAATAGGTGAACTTAATGCTAAAAGGATTCTCTAACAGTCAACCATATGGAGAAACAAAACAATTGTGCAAAACGTGTACCTCAAAAAAAAAGGAATAATGCCAAATTAAATCAATTTTAGGAATCTACACGACACATACATAAACCTACAATTACGTCATTAAATAAATAAAATAAAAAGAATAAAATTCATTTATTTCGGATTACATAGATTCATTCACATTAATAAAAATTAAATAATAATAAATATGCAAATTTACTATAATGAGAAATAAAATTAAAATAATAATAAATCAAATAAAATACACATAAAATTTTACATTATTGATTTGGAATGAAAATAAATAAAAATAATAAGTAAAAGTCACGTTAACCTAATACTAAAAATAATTAGGATGTCAATACCTCCTCAGCGGCACAGACACCGCGACATGTCTGTTACAGCAACGCTGGGTGTATGGACAATCCAGTCTTTCGGCGATCATTTTTAAAATGACATTGGAGCTGGCCCGTACTCTTCGCAATACGGACGCACTCCTCTTACGAATGGTTGCATGAAAGCAGTCAGTTCGCGCCTCCGCAAACATACCCGAAGCGCTACAGAATCGGGGCAGCCCCAATATCACCCTGAACGCATTATTGTAAAGGACGCGGAGGTCATTGTAACTCCTCTTAGTATAGTCTGCCCATAGGCTGCAGGTGTACATCGACGTACAATAAGCCCTGAACAGCGCAATTTTGACCTGTTGTGAACATCGAGCAAACCTGCGGGCAATCATATTGGCTCTAATTGACAATGCCCTCCGCTCCCTGTCAATGTCGGCATTATCTTTAAGGTCGGCAGTTATTATGTGACCCAAGTACTCGTACTTAAATTGACAAACCCACTCCAGAGGCATACCATTTAATCTTACTGGTGGTACATTCTTGGGATACTTAGTACCCGCGTACCTCTCGCAAATCCCTACAAGCTTTCTCAGGCCGCAGACCGACGCTCTCAGCAGGGCCATATCGTCTGCATAACTTAAATTGTTGACACACACACCATCAACGTGACAGCCAACAGGCTGGCTACTGAGCTCGGCGATCAACCCATTGACATATAAATTAAAGAGGGTGGGAGATGTCAATCCGCCCTGCCTAACGCCGCAAGCTAACCCATATGAGTCCGACATTTCCCCCGCCCAGCGAACACTGTTAGTTTGATGAGCGTACCAGTACTGAAATATGTTTTTAAATTCCTGGGGTAGGTTTACGCTTCTTAACTTACTCCACAGTAAGTCATATCGAACCAAGTCATTGATAGAATAAAGTGCATAAACATACGTACTATTAAATACGTAATTTAAAAAAAAATAGTATAACCTTGTAAAACATCGAAAGCCTTAAATCAGCGAGAGTCGTAAATTCTGCGAAAATATTAATAAAATGAAATGTTTCATAAATTGTTATATTTTTATGACCGAAATGTCATAAATCTGAAATCGCCTTCCTATATACCTTATCGCTTTCGTAATAGGTTCCTTTTTGTGGCGTTATCTTGGTGAACTCGTAATGAATCTAGAGAAGTAAGTTATGAAGAAAGCTTTTCCTTCGCGTCTGCGGGACGCCGGAATTTTAATAAAACAAAAAGATCTAATTTATCTGCGTACAGCTTGGACGAAGTTCGCAGACTTTGTTAAGTTGGTCTTGGTAGTTAGGACCGGTCACAGAATAGATAAGAGTTAAAAGCGTACCCTAGGCTCCGAAGCGTAAGCTGAGGACGCAACTAGGAACCACGCTTGGACGAAGAATGTTCATCATCATCATAAACAATCCTAGCCTTCTCCCATTTCAATTGGTGTCGGCTCTCCGTATTTTCTTGCGCCGAAGAATGTTACAAGAATGAAAATGATATGAGCTACAAAAGTGAATCAATAATTCTTCGTCAGAAATTAACGAAAAAGAAATCTTCTCATTGTCTATAACTTTAGTTCAGACCGTCTGTCACCAAGCTGTACGGACTAACATCTCATGAACTGTGATAATTAGATAGTTGAAATGTTCATAGATGATTGTTCATAGACTATTATTGCTGCTATAGGTAACAACAAACACTAAAAAACAGAAAAAAAATGTATGGGGGCCCATCCCATACAACAGGCCTGATTTTTTTTTTGCGGTTTTTATAGATAATAATAATAATAATATAGTTCTTTATTTAAGGTAAAACCCATACATTTGTACATTTTTATAATGGTAGGGAAGCCTTCGTGCGCGGGTCTAACTTGCACCTGGCCGGCTTTTGTCTCTTACCAATCTAAAGGTCAGACAGTTAAACAAAGTTCTCATAATATTCCAACAGTATTTTGCCACTCTTGCCTGTTACCCTTTTCCAGCCTGTATGAATCCCATGAGTAGATATCGGAATAGAGAGAAAACTTCCATAAGGTACGCACTTTCACAACAAACATATGTATGAAATCTATTCATGAAACGTTTCTACGAACGAAAAGAGGGGGCTCTTTTTTGCGTTACTGAACAGAATCTGTGGGGAACCTGACATACGATGTTGCCATTACCACCAAAAATAATTTAAATCCGTTCATTATTAACGCTTCAGCATACTTTACCCGTCTTTGCATTCCTTTTTCCCATTTTCAAAAAAGCTCACGACAAAATATGAATAAGTCAAAGAACACGTGTGCTCGGAACAAACATATTTTCCCACAAAAGATTTATTGTGTTTCTCCATACCCCGGAAACAACCAAAATCGAACACAGACATGCGCCTGCACGGCACTGTACAAGTGTACTGATTGTTTTGTTACTGGACTTTACCCCTGTTCCGTTATCTACTCATGTGGTGCGACCAGCTCGAAACAATGGCTACTAATTTAATTATTCGCGATATTTCTGCCCCGTCCGCTGAGTTGCGGTAAACATGTTTATTTATGTTCACCGTCGGCTTTTGTCACTTTGTTTTAGCAAAGCGTATTAAAGTGCAATATTCCTGAAACTTATACATGTATGGCGAATTAACTATGATGTCAAGGGGTGAATGTTGGAGGTGGTCAAGTACCAGACTGGTCAAAGTCAATGTAGAATCTAAAGAGCTATAACATAAGAAGACTACAATGACGAGTAAACTATACCCAGTGAATTTAATCTTTTACTCTCAGTCATATAGTTCTCAAGTTTATAAATGCTTTAGAATTTAAGTTATATTTTGTCAAAGATAATACCATAATTTATAATTATGTCTTTATCGCTGTTTGCTACGTCTGTCATGTCAAATTTGACATCAATGAAGGTAGCATTTAGTCGTAGAAAATGAACTCTAATTAGACTGAGAGGCGATTTCAAAAATGCAAACTATTTGTCACACACACGTCTTGGGAAACTGTAAGTGTACTGAGTAGCTGTGAACATTTGAACAAATAAATAAATAAAGCTCTATCACCAGACGTCAGGCTGCAGGGTCAATTGACCTTGTAGCCCACACGATATAAATGAAGTGATATTGTTAAAATGATGTCTTAGGGTTCCCACAACCTCTTTTTGAAATAAAAGTCAATTTTCTTATGATTTTTCTTTTATTTTCAGGTAAGTCACATCAGTGAAGACAAGTAAAGGCCAGTTTCTAACACAGGACTAAACACGGAATTCTTGGATTAAGTCTACTTAACAGTGAGTGAAGTTATTGATTTTAAGCGTAAATATAAAATATTCTTCAAAAAGTAAAATCTCAAAAAATTATAGTGTTCAAAAACATTTTTCATTTCTTAGAAATTGTCTAAAAACACTCGGTACAAACTAGCGACTGTAAGCCATTTAAAGGGTTTTTTTTTCTTTTTATTAATAAACTTTGTCCCACTGCTGGGCGAAGGTCTCCCCACTTCCTTGCAAACCTTTCTCTGCTCCGCCAACTAGAATCTTCCCAAGTCTTCTTCGCTGGTTTCATATAAACCAGCCATAAAGACATTTTGGTGGAAATTCTTATCACAGTGAAAATGTAAGGGAGGAAATTGATATGGGGCGCACTATAAGTTTCCGGAATGAATATGAAAGAATACTATTAAAGGTACAAAATTAATTTATTGTTTTTCAAAATAGTCTCCCTTGGCGTCTATGCACTTTTTTATTCGATGAAACCAGTTTTGAAAACTTTTGTGCCACTCCTCTGTTGTGACCTCTGAAACGTGTTTTCATACTCCTCGACAGCCTCTTCTGGTGATGAAGAAGGAATCGTTGACCGCGTAATTGGTTCTTAATTTTTGGGAACAGAAAAAAGTCACAAGGTGCCAGGTCGGGACTGTATGCAGGATGACTCATGAGTTCTACATTTTTCGCCTTCAAAAAGTCGTTTGTCTGTCTGGCCGTGTGAGAACTAGCATTGTCGTGGTGCAGGATGATACGGCGTTTACGGTTATTTTTACGGAGTTCGTCAATAACTTCCGGCAAACAAATGGTCGTGTACCAGTCACTATTCACTGTACGACGATTCTCTAAAGCAACAGTAGCCACGTGTCCAGTTTTATTAAAAAAAGAAGCAATCATCCGCTTAGATGCACTTTTCACGCGCGCCACTTTGGTTGGTTTCGGCTCATCTTGAAAGACCCATACGCTCGATTGCTGCTTTGTTTTGGGATCGTAGCAATAAATCCATGTTTCGTCACCTGTTACTATGTCCCACACCAAATTTGACGCACCTTCGTTGAATCTGGTAAGCATGGCACTGCACCAAGTGACGCGGTCCGTTTTTTGAGCCTCGGTCAAGTTGTGTGGGATCCACCGCGAGCACAGCTTTCTCACACCCAAATGTTTGTGTAGGATTAATTGTATTTGACTCATGCCTATTTCTAAGGATGCGCGAATTTCATGGTAGGTCACATGCCTGTCTGTTTCAATCATACGGCGCACAGCATTGATGTTTTTGTTGGTCACAGCGGTGGACGGCCGACCATCGCGAGATTCGTCACTGAGATTGATACGACCACGCTTGAATTCTGCAAACCAGCTTTAAACAGTTGTCTTGCATGGTGCTTCATTGCCAAAAGCTGTTTCAAGCCGAGCGATGCTCTGTTGAGCTGTCAAATTACACTTAAAATCGTAGAAAATCATACTACGAAAATTTTCCCGAGTTAAATCCATGTTGATGCAGACACACAATTTTTTAAATGGCGCCACAAGGTAAAAACAAAAGACAGTCAGATGAAACAAACTGCATTCTACAGCCAAAGAGTTCTATTTTCAAATGTTGCAATAAATTTTTAAATATTGTTTATGTAAGTGGCCAGTTCCGGAAACTTACAGTGCGCCCTATGTATTATCACATCAATTTTGTCCATGTAAAATGAGATATTTACGATGTTTTTTATTGGTAATTGTGCCTGTGTTGGGTTTTACGGTGGTATGTCGACATTCCCCGGTACATACATGTTTTAGGCGGAATTTGTCAAGTATATTATCGCTTGAGTTATATCTGTCGAACTCTTGTAAATATATTACTTTACACATTATTAAACGTGAAAAAGCAGATTATGATCGACCGATATATGAGTTTTGTATTTACTAGATATTTATGAATACTGATTTTTACCTAAAATATAATTTGTCAGACTGCCCAAACTTGTCAAATGCAGTTGAGCAGCTTACAGTTGGGAATACCTGTAACGAATGACCGACTTCTCATTGGTCAGTGAGGAAAGAGGGGTATTTTGTATTACCCAACGAGAGATCAATCTATTGGATCCCTTTTTACGGCCTCGCTCTTTAGTAACTTTTTAATTTTAATAGCACTTTCCCCGTAAAAACGTGTCATAAGTTTTCACATAGAAAATATTTTTTTATGATTGGCTTTATATTGAAAGGTGAAATTTTAAATTTTATTACATAAAAATTTATTACCCGAACGCCGGGAGATTTTTCACTAGCTATAAGCTAACCAGTGTAGCAACCAAGGGTTGGTTGTTTGAAGAAATCTGAGTACACTGGGTACCCAAGACAAAGGCATCTTTATTTTATCACAGACGTGTATACTTTTTATACCTTCTGCAACATAATTAAAAAGCAGAATTGACAGTCAGGGTAGATAATTGTCTCTACTTGCTATTTGATGGGGGGGGGGGGGGGGGGGGCTACGACTGTTATTGGTTAGGACATAGCAGGCTTGAATCACCTGATTGTCTGATAATAAAGATGATCCCGTGCTTCGGAAGGCCATACTGTTTTAGTGATGATTAGTAAATAGTTTTTATCCGCGGATATCCGAGGCAGAAGATAGATCCGTATCCGTTACTTTTTGACGGATCATTTACGAATAAATTCTTTAAGGCGCAAATTTTACACTTTGCACATGCACATTAATCATTTATTATCACAAAATAATTCCAAATTACACTACTAAAATTCTTTGTAGACATTTTTTATTAACTCATGTACCAATACCAAACACAAGCATTATCTATGCTGCCCAGTGTCACATTAAACTAAAACAAAACAAAAGAAAGACCCGCCGCGCAATGCAAGTCGAAACATGTCTCAACCAAGATCGCGCGCACCGACACCAATTGTGTAAGAAAGTATGCAGATAAAAATATATAGAATAGAATAGATATATCCAGATAGAAGTAAATGTTGACACCAAATATCCGTATTGAGATCCGTATCCGCGGATCTACATTTTTTACGAACCGGCACATCACTAGTGAAAATATCTATTTTTGCCAATTTTCACAAGTTTCGTTTTACCAGAATTCTTCTTTGATTCTTCCGTGCGGAAATTTTAATCTCAACAAAGTGATGTATTAAATTGCGCGTTTGATAAAGCGTTGAAACTCTGATTTCCAAACAAAGCGAGCAACGGTGAATGCGCCGCCATTTGTTACCGCTTTTGCCGCGCGATACTTTCCTCCCCCCCCTTTAAATTAATACGAGGGAATTCCGGAATGTCTTTGTGCATTTGAATAGATAAGTTTTTTTTTTTTCATTTCCGTGAAATATTGTTTATGGAAACATCTTAATTTGTTGTTTCTCATATACATTGATGTTTATCTATTCAATTTATTCATGCACACAATAATACAAAGGAATTAGATAGTATCATGTCAAGCAGTAATGTAGCTTGATTGCCTAACGTATTTCTTTCGATCTTCGTGGTGACGGACGACCACGACAATGAAAGTAGAATAACTTAGACTGTATACCGCGGCTTTGCCCGCTTCAGAAAGTAACCTATATTTGACCCCTGGTCTTAACATTAGATCCCTACTAAATTTCATTGACATTCTCGCGCTTCTATGGATAAAGCCGATTTTTTTGTCGCAAATGGCAGCTGAATACAAAAATCTCTACACGTTCATTCTGTTTTGTTCCACAAGTCTCGAATTCAATTTTATCTAAATATATCTTAATCAAACACAGATACAGCCATGAGTCAGCACCAATAATAGCAAAAACAATCCCGTCCTGACGCCGAGAGGACGTAAGGTTTAATTAAAATGCTTTTTACCGTCAAATTATAGATAAGGGGTCGCGAGCGCCTTCACTTTTATCAAGATCTCTTTAAAGACGCTTTATTTTTATCTCTTTTTTTCTTTGACTCCTTTTCCTTTCTTTGTCTTCAGATGCTAAGAGCGAAATAGTAGAGCCATTAGGACGTTCAAATTCTAGTAATTAAATTATTTTTAGCTCCTGGCTAGTCTTAAGTATAAAAATCATTCCCTAAAAATAAATACAAATATCTTTATTGTGAAACACAGGTAGTTTACAAGGTTATAGGTACAGTTTTCTCTTTGGTATCACTGTGCTTTGCCCAATTTAGACGTACAATATATTTTAAATTAATTAAAACATGCAAAATGATATATTTTTAATAATCGATAACAATTAAAATATTAAAACAATTTATACATCCAAGGAAAATGATTAACCTATTTTCATTAATATTGTATTATTGCAAAATAATATTACCACTCAAAAAATCTTGAATTGATAACACTTTATATTCGTACACGGGAGTGAGCTTAAACCTCGTATAATTTATAATACTCGTAGCTTACAATTAATCTCTCATAGTCGTTTTCTTTTCATGATTTTAACCACCATAATCCAAATTGTCAGTTAGTTAATCCGAAGTAGAATCTATTTTGAGCCTGGTGCATGACTATTTGGATGTTGTCAACAAAGAGTGTTGGTCAGTACTATTTGTTGGCACCTTACTTTAAATTACACTAAATATCAAATATTTTTTTTTATATTATTTAACGACTCCTGATGCCTATGGTTTAAGAAGTTATCATATGTGGCGTGTACGGGAACGGAGGTGTTTGGATGGGTAGAGGTGCCATGCTATTGGCCAGTTGGGCCTCTCGAGTTCTAACCTAATTTGGCAACGCTTAACTTTGGCATGCAGGCCCACATGGCACTTCTGCCTTATCTTGCCTTATATTTGTGTCCAAAGTATGACCTGTGCTAAGGTTGCCGTGTCGTCAACCGAAGTCCTAACGGAAGATCAGCGCTGTCAATTCCATCGGATGGCAATATGCTGAGTTAGGCCCTTTTTTGGGAACATACATCCTTTTTTGTAATGCTTTTTTCTTTTATGATTCTTTTATTTTTTTGTGTGTTTCTAAAATAAATGATTTTCTTTCTTTCTAATATTTCAGTATCACTTTTAACCTGATCTTTTTCCTCCCAAACAATATTTATTTTCTCGCTTATTTAATGAAAACTTCTCAATGTGACTTGACTTCATCATTGGTAGACATGTAGGTAATGTACCTATATTTGATAAAATTTGCTCTACAACATTTTTTTCCCTCTTAACTTTTTTACGTCAAACTATCTTTCTGTTTCTCCCAATTGTTGACTTGTAGAGAATGCTCTTAGCATGAAGTCCACCAATTGTTATAAGTACGTGTTCTTTGTGGAACAATAAAGTTTTAATAAATTAATATTAAAAATAACCAAGCCTATCTTAATATTAGACAAACACTCTTATTCAATTTTCTGGTGTCAACTGTCAATGTACACACACCGCTTAGTGTGTGTGGATATGCTCTCTGCATAATGGTTTAAGCACACACGCCTCTGTAGAGATCGGACAAATATTGGCTTTCATACTCTCCGCCGCCTATGGTCTCCTGGTATTGCGTAGCGATTAAATTAATATTTTCATAGAGATTTTAATTTTAGACATATATTTGTTGCCTGTGTTTTATCACTTGGTTCCCAAAATGTAGTGTATAGAGCTTGGTAACCTCGGAAAAATTAATACCTCGCGTAATAAATTATTTTATTTCTTTTGATGGTCCAACATTCCGATCCATACATTATCTGTATATCATGTATGTATATCATGTCGCTCATACATTTTTAGAAAAATTGTATTCAAAATGGCTTGATGAAATTACGACTTGTAATGGCTTCAGGGCCTTAATTGATGCCAATGTCGCCTTTACAGATTGTCCTCGATTGTCCAGAATAAATGTCAGCGAGCACCCTCAACTTTCGCCTTTCTAACTCTCAAAATAATTATATCATCCTCCACCTAAAGCTGCAAATATTTACCTTATTCCCACGGATTAAGGCTAACTTTGAGTGAAAGAGAAAAATGGCCAGTGTTTAGGAGTCGTTTGCAAAATGTCAAGTTGTCGTGACACCCGAAGAGGATGATAGGGGAGATTAATGAGTTGATACATAAGAATATATTATAAGAATGAACACTTTAGTACTGACAGACTCGATAAAAATTGATTTGTGTTATTTTTGCTGTTTAGATGACTAACCCTTTTATGTCTATCCTGTCTTTCAGTTCTTTCAATTGAATGGCTTTGAAACTCTGAATACTTAATATCTTATTTCAAGTCTCTCTTATCAAATAATTTCCTTTTCCCTTTGACTGTGGGAATTAATATCTTGATGTATTTTTAGATCTAGCATTGTTTTTCAGAACTGGCTACCTGATGTCGATTATCCTTGCTGGTCAACCCCGCCTTCTATCTTTTACTGATAAATTTTACTCCTTTTAAATACTTATTTTTTTTACTTCTACATTGGGGTCTTTTACGACGTTACACTTTTGATGTTTGAGGCGTATGTATTATATTGCACATTAAACTTTTTCTATCAGGTGGACCGTATGTCTGTTTGCCTACTCCATAGTGTAAAAACATGAGTCGCACCTACCAGGAGTCCATAACTTGACATAGGACCTAAAAATCTCCACATTTTCCTGTAGGGATGATTGAATTTTATCGGGAATTCTATTTTCAATTTTTATTCTAGTTAAGTTATGCTGATCACCTTTCGATCGTGGCGGAGGCAAATGAGATTGTATGGTCGATGGGATCGCCGTAACCAATGCAAATGTATTCGATCCCAGGATTACGGTGGGGTGAAGATGATCTACAGAGGGTCTTCATAATGTATTTGCTTTTCAATCGTTTATTAGCACATCATCATACATTTAAGAGCTGGGTTCTTGTCGGTGGATCTTCATTCATTCCTCTCGTTTATTACATCATGTATTAGCTAGATTTGGAAATTTTATTCCTTGAAATATGTTTTCAGACGTACATACTACATACGAGTACATATCATCTCACCAGTTCTTCATTCATTCATGTCGAGTGGTTGAATTACTATTAATGACTACTCTCCGCATTTTACAAAAAAAATATTAACGTTCGTTTGCCTAAATTAACCAAAATATTTTTAGTTCTTCTCTGTTTCATCTATATAAGACGTGAAAGAACGAGACTGAACATATTTTAGGTAACAAGAACTTATCAAAAGTTCGTTATTTTTTTTATGAAAAAGGGATGTCTATGTTTCAATCAAATCAACCAAAGAATCATAAGCATCATTTGACATTCTAGTAGCCATACTTCCGTATCGAAGTAGTTTTACCCTTGTCGGCTAGATTTAGTCCTAAAAACAGTATATTTACTCAGGCGGCGCCGAACGAGCCCTAACGGGCGATCGGTCGCGTACATTGACTGATTTACGAGTTTACTTGGGATCGGCAATGATTCTCGTACACATGAATTGTTATTATGAAGGGTCTTTTTGTTTCCTTAGCGTCGTCGTAAATTTTTAATTGCCATGTACAGACTCGATGACAATAGATCTAACGGGTGATTACCAATTTTTTTTCTTCTTTTATACAATTAAGTAGGCAAACTGGCGTATGGCCCACCTGATGGTAAGAAGTTATCACCGTAGCCTAAGAACGCCTGCAACACCGGGGATGTCACGAGCGCGTTGCCGACCCTGAAGGAATTTTTTCACGCCCTTTTCAATTTTGGCCCGAAATGCATAATTTCCTTAGCGCATTTTATTTCTTTATTTTAGCTCATTAAAAAATAATATACGTTATAGATGTGGCCAAAATCTACTAGTAAATGTATTTGGCGCTTAAATTGATCGAGCCATTTCGAGGAAATTACAAAACTCATGCAAAAATCCGCCAGTCGAATTATCTTTGTTTGATATCGAATGAGTTTCTTTGGTCATAATCGGTCAGTCGAACTATTTTCATTCGCCGTATCAGTCTGTGAAGACACAATCGCACAGTAAATAGTTACAACACAACACAACAGATGGCGCTAAAGAGACTAATTCGAAATTCCCAAAACAAGACGTCCAATCAGCATGGAAGACTAAATCGCGCAATTGGAGTTTCTGAGGATTGAAGCACTATATTCAACCTCCGGCAGAACACCTTCGGAGTCGCGGTTCCCCAGGCATAACACCTCGCCTGGCGGGAAATAAATACAACACAAAATAGGGCTTGTAATGTATGACATAATTATGTCGCACAAAAATTCTTGGTTTGCGAACAAAAATCCTTTTTTTACGAACGAAAATCAATCGATATCGAACAAAAATTATTCGACTTGCGAATTTTGCGTGAATCACACTTTTCAAAAATAGCACTCCTGGTCAAATAAAAAAGCTATTTTTATTTCTAATTGGGAAGCAATGAGATGGTTTTTAAATGTTTCAACTTGTTTTTCAGTCACGGGTTTGATTATTATACCAAGTGCGAGATAACAAGGGTTCGCGTCCCACGCTCGCGTGAACTAATATGAGACCTCCATTTTGAATAGATCGATAAACTTTTACGAGATATATATAACGGGTAGTCGGGTACTGAACATAGGACGAATCATTAAATTAAACTATTTTAATACGGTTTTTATCGCAATAAAAGAATTTGTTTGAATGTATTACAATCGCGAAAACATAAGAAATCATTAACACGAATCATTTTATCAATTCGACATTACATGTTTTCGTGTCACAATTAGTCACTAAACTTTTGTAATAAAGAATTTAATAATATTATGATTCAACATTTCAAAATAAATCTAGTTGATACAGTAAATTGTCCATTGTTATAACTAGTGCCGCACCGCCCAATCTAAGACCATGATTTGTGTACCCTGGGATCTGAAGTTCAAGCTGGAAATGCAAAAGGGAAACACGCTTCTTCTTCGAAGACGAAATGGCTGACATATCAGATTCGTCTAGACCAATAAGTGGCCACGGTCACCGCCCTATCTTTGTCCGCTAAAAGATCCTTATACGTGCAGAAGCATTTGGGACACATCTACATATGCGCCATGGGCTGAACATCCCGGAAACACGCTCGGAAAAGAAGACACATTTAGCCCAAAGGTGGCTGAAAATGCATTTAGCGATAAGTCCGCCCGCGTTACTTATTTTGTATCTGATTTTGTGATCCAATACAGAGGAGGGGTCTCTGTATATTTAATTTTACCAATCCAATCAAACTTTAAAGTATGCCATTATGGTGGTATAAAAATATCGATTCCGCGCTTGGATATTAAAGTAATAAGCTTCAAAGACTCAATACAAGCTAACATACAGCTTGAAAATTATTCCGTTCCATTCATAGAGCGCGACCCGCGCAACAAAAACACTGAAATATTTAGCATAAAGCTAAAGAGATTACGAGTTTCCAGCTTACACCCGAATTTGCATCGTTGGCTAATTCAAACAATACAGTTCGTTAGCGCCGACAATGAATTCCAATTTCAAACGAATCGCTCTGATAGGGTTATTTTATAACTTTCGAAAAAGGAATTCTCTTTAGCCCAATAGTAATGACGGATTTGTTGCGGAAAAATTCTTTTGGGCTGAAAATAGCTTTAAAAATTGGCTTTGTAGATTTCTTTTTTTTTCTTTTCAAATTTGTTAGATGCTTACGACTGCCATTTAGCGGTAGCAGTCGCACTATTGGCTTCCGAATCTTAGTGTTACGACAACAAGGAAAAAAAAATACTTTGTTCTAGTGTGTTTCTTGTTACGTCAGATTTTCCTATCTCTCTTAGCTTAATGACAGACATCTAGCAATAGCACACAGGTCCAAAGACTACGTGCCTTCGAAAACCCGTAACTTCTTACATCTTGCTACTAATGGTGGTCATCAATACACGGAGATCCTTTATAACGAACGCGTGTCTTAAAATAGCCCAAAAGTTTGAGAAATTCAACGGGCCTACACGAAAAGTTTGTTTTTTAATGGATTAAAGTTATGAGTCGGCAAGCTGGCACCAGTGCGTGTACTTCTAGATCGATTGGATAACCTCTTCTTTTTTAAAGTCGGTTAAAAGTTCATACATGCTCTCGTATCAGTGATCTAAGCGTAACATTATTAAGACTTATGAGTATGTGTTGTTGTAATCTTCCACATAGAATGAGATGAATAATGAGTGCCGGGAAAAACTTAATTTAAGTTTATATAATAAAATAAATAAATAAAATGGGGCGAATTGGAAACCTACTCTCTTTTTATCAAATCGATTTAAAACATATCAATTAATCAATAAAATAGGAAATATTCTTCTTCTTTCTCCTGCCCTTCTCGTATCTCGGCGCCAGGATTGTCTATCCTGGGTTGTCGCGGAATGGTTCAAAAGTTTCAACGGCAGACAAAAACACATTAAGAATATTGAATTGATAACCTCTTTTTAAAAGTATGTCTTATAGCGGCAAAGTACACGGTAAAAAAAAATTTGGCATACAATTTGTAGAGACTCACTCCCGTATTCTTAAACATAACCTTATCGGACGTCCTTCACTCAAACTCATTCGAGGGCGCCATAAGGAAGTCCTCGAACTTTCCTTGAAAACGACATTCCTAATTGGTTGCTTGAGTAAACTCCAATGAGAAACGTCACAGGTTATAATAACAATTTTAAGCACAAAAATTTAAAACTACAAAAGAAAAGATTAAAAAATAAAATAAAGTAAGCAGATATCTAGGCCCAAAATGGCGAAAAGTCTCAAGGTACTTCTCGACCAACCTTATATTTGGCAGTTTGATACTCACCTCCAATGAGAAATCATCTCAAGTCAAGGAAGCTAGTCGACACTAGCTGGAGGACAATAGTTGGAGTGAGGTTGAGTGGAGTTTGAGGAAACGTTTGAGAACCCCCATATTCTCACTCACTCACATCTAACAGATTATTTCTAAATTATTTCGTATTTTTGTTTCGCATATCATATTGTATAAAAATTCCTTATTCGTTTCATTATTAACTTTTACTTTGTGTATAGGAATGCCGAATGTTCAGTAATTGTGTTTTGGTGCTCAGTTTCAACTTTACTTCGCTTTGTAACCTATGTATGTTTAACTCGAGAATGAAATAAGAGAAGTAATATTTGTTTAATTTATTGAAAATTGTACTCCGTTTTCCAGATAGATTTTTAGATATTAAAATTTTGCTCTTCGAAGTGGCAGTGGGTGGTATACGTAGTGCGGTGAACCGATGGCCGATGGGACAGATAGGTTCTCGAATGGCGACCGCGAACCGGAAAGAGCAGTGTTGGACATGGTTGGTCAGACGATCTGAAGAAGGTCGCAGGCAAGCGCTGGATGCAGGCCGTTACCATCTGATAATTTTGGAAATCTTTGGAGCTTTCCACTGCAGAATTTTCTTCAAAACGTTAATTTACAATTATTTAACTATATTTTGTCGACATAGTATGTAATCTCCTTCCATTTGGTCTATCACTTTACATTTGTTTTGTAACCCTTTTATAATCTGACAATGTTTGCTAATGATAATGATTGTCTTATGTTTTCGCGTTTCATACACATTCAACTATTTTACCCATCTGTTTTTATCGTATTTCTCTGCCCTTACATTGTTTTATTGGCATTGGTGCAATAAAGAGTTTTACTTACACAAATAATGCTGATTCCATACACAGTTTTATTTTTAGACAATTGAAACAACCGCCCAAGTAACATTTAAAGTGAGCCAATTTGAAAATGAAAGCCTCCGCCTGACGTAAGTTTTCCTTTTGTAAGTGAAACAAAACGGGAAGCCTCCGCACACGGAAAGGAGGGAAGTGAGGGGGACGAGGCAATGTTATGTTTTAAACTTAGCCTACGTTAATAACAGTACTAACGTAACCAGCTTTCCTGCTAAGTCTGGAAATTATGACATTAATGTTCTAAATTACTGTTTCCTTGCGTTTCGCGATACTAATCGTTATCACTCCAAACTTATTAGTTGTTTGCATGCATGTTTTTAGGGTTACCCAAAGGCTAAAACGGATCCCTATTACTAATAGGCTATTAGTTACTGAGACTCCGCTGTATGTCCTTTTGTCACCAGGCTGTATCTCATGAACCGTAATAGTTGGACAGTTGAAATTTTCACAGATTAGGTATATATATATATTTCTGTTGCAGCTATAACGACATATCGATAATTGCAACAGGTAGACGCTTGGAATATTGACACAATATTTCGTTATGTGTTCACTTTAAAAATAAATAATTATAATAAAACAAATATTTAGGGACTTTCTCTTACAACAAACATGTTTTTTTTTCGCGGTTTTTATAGATAATGATACGGAACCCTTCATGCGAAAATCTGACTCGCACTTGACCGATTTTTAATGATTGGCTAATTTCTGCGTTAATACTCAGTTCAAATGTTATCCTGATATATTTCTCGTGTACAAAAGATAATAAGCTTATAATAATCCAGCTTATAAATACAATTAGCATGAAAAGCTCCATTCATTGTCATTAAAGCATTGTGTGCGCGGTTCACCTAAACCTGCAGTTAATTTCATTTCAGCTAGATAAAGATAGAAATAGATAACCTAAGCTATTATTATGTTTGTCACATTTGCTAACTGTAAGTGAAACAGTCTATCTACGCTATAAATCAGTCTAGTAGTTCCAAACACCCCTATAAACGAAGTACTACTAATGATTTCTTATGTTTACGAAATTTGACTATTAAAATACAAAAAAAATGTCAACTTAGTCTGCCTGCGACCATGAACGCTGTAAAGTGTTTGGAACGTTAGGTTTTAATAAATCCATCCATACTAATATTATAAATGCGAAAGTCTGTCTGTCCGTCTGTCTGGTTGTTCATCTGTCTGTCTGTCTGCCGCTTTCACGGCCAAACCGTTGAACGGATATTGATGAAATTTGGTATGAATATAGTTGAAACCCCGGGGTTAAGGACCGTTCACACTGACTCGAATCCCGCTCTCCCACAGAAATAAGTTTGTGGTTTAAGCTAATAACACTTCTATATGTTCTTATTTCTGTGGGCGTCCCGTCCCGCCAGTCCCGCAGGATTCGTGTCAGTTTGAACGGTCCTTTAAACATACGCTACTTTTTGACGCAGGCGGAGCTGCGGGAAACAGCTAGTCCATATCCATACTAATATTATAAATGAGAAAGTCTGTCTGTCTGTTATTCTTTCACGGCCAAACCGCTGAACGGATTTTGATGAAATTTGGTATGTATATAGTTGACGACCCGGGGTCAAACATAGACTACTTTTTTACGCAGGCAGCGCTGCGGGAAACAGCTAATAAGTAATAAATGCGATAAAAACCGTATTAAAATAGTTTAAAGTACTATTATATACTATTCGTTAGGTACGGGTAGATTTTTTTTAATTATACATACAAACACATGCAGGGTCTATTTGTGTACAATGTCTATGTCCGTAATTCCAAGCAGATTTCATTTTCCGCCGGGTGCGACGCGCCGGCTTATCGTCTACGGCAATTGCGCTACGGCGTAGGCACCGTAGCGAAACTACAACCGTCGTAGCTCGTAGCGCTTGCTAAGTCGACAGATGATATCCAAATATTTGTATGAGCATTTTGTTTTAAATATTATATTTTTTTTATGTAAACTTTCAGTTTTTGTATTGCACATTGTAATAAATTAAGTTTCTGAAAAGGGATGCTCTGTTTGATAAGACCACCTTTTCCAGAGAATGTGGTTATAAAAGAATAAGTTTTGTATACTAAAATACTTATTGTTAAATACAAAAAGACACATAAAAGTGGACACGAGTTGATTTTATAAAATAACAGTATTTTCCTCAGACGGACATTAAAATAATACAATTTGAAAGAGTTCCCGAAGAATTCTTTATTATAGTATTATGTACGTCAATATAAGTCTACTTAATAGTCTTCTACATAATATGGATTTATCAATTTCTTCCGCACGACGAAATTTATAGTCAAGTGGCTATGTTTTGCACCGTCTCTGGAGGCTATTTTCGAGTTTGCACAGTCACCGCGGCCAATGACCTCGTTCCGAAGCTTAAATAATTCAAGTCGAAGCTCCTTTCACCGTGAAGTTTCAATAAAGTTTGACATTTTGTACTTTGACTCTTAGCCTATTCTAGAACAAAAGGGAGCGAAAAGTGGTCGATAAATCCTTTCAATAACTTTTGGAAAATGCCTGTTCGGTCATATCTTGAGGCTATTGAGTTTGGTATTGAGTTTTACAATTTTATTTAAAATATAATAAGAATCGCACGTCACTAGTATTTTTGTGTTTATAGATTATTTGTTTGTTTATATAATCTACAAGCGTGCGCGATCAGGATCAGCAAAGGGTTCCATTTTCAAATTTGTTTCTATTTTTAAAAAATGTCTGAAAACGTAGCGATTTTGAAGAAAATTTTACACCATTTTTTAAAATTAATCATCTAACTTTGTAAATACTCGTGTAATGCTATAAAATACTCGCCTACTCGTATTCTAAGAATCTTTATTATGCAACATTTTCTTTCATAAACTACTATTTTTTGTTTATTTTCCGAATTGTCTATTGCTCGATAGAAAAGAGTACCATACTTTTTGCAAGTAGAAGTAGAAAATTCATAGTAAAAACAAATAACTTGGACACAGAAGTCTACTCTTGCTCGTTGTGTTATCAGAGTACGAGACAATAATAAATTTAATAATACCAGGAAATAAGCAGTCAAGTGAAGATTTGCTTAATTATATTTCTACTTATCCCCGTATTAAGAATATTAAGCACATTTTAGCTAAAATATGTTTCGTCCCTTTCTCTCTTGTTCGATATTCAACAAAAAAGAACGAGAAGCAACACGTTAAGCTAACATGGACTTAACAAATGTTACTACGGGGGTAAAACTCGTTGCTTTACGAGAAAGAGTCCGAGTTCAGTAACTGTTATCAGAGAATGAGACAATACCAGGAAATCAGCAGACCAGAAGCGCTTAGATTAATAATTGGTCTCGCGCGCTCGACTAGATACCGTCGATCTACTAGATCTACTAGAAAAATGCTGCAACTAAAACTACGCCGAATTCGGCGTACTCGTGGTGTACTCGCGCCAGTCACGCCGCAATCGATGAGTGAGTTGGACGTCTAAATAAATTTTAAATTTAATGTAAAACAGAAGCAAAATGGCAGTTTGCGTAGTCAAACTGTGTAAGAATAATACTAAAAGAAATAAGAAAGCAGTAGGTATTGTATAATTTCAAAATATATCCCTAAATTACACATAAAAATAATAAAACCCTAAAATATGGCGCGAAGTACCGCTCAGTGCTCAATGTTGCCGTGTATTAAAAAAATCCCAAATTCCCCGAGGTTTAGATTTTTATTATTTGGATATTTTGTTTTTTAATTCCCGGCCCCAAAAGAGGGATGTTACTCGTATAAGTTTGACTTCAATTTTGCCTGTTTCTTTAATGCTGGTCTGGGAGAAAAGTAAAAACGTGGGATGTACTAGCTGCTTCTCTTCCCGCGCAGACCATACAAGCCGGCCGAGGGATTGGGCGAAAATCGAACCTATCAGTAGGCGACGCGACTAGCAACCTTTTATTTATTTATTTTATTTTATTCAGGCAACAAACAGTCATTTATACTTAAAAGTAGTTACAATATGAAATAATAATACAAAACTGACAAACCAAATAGTGCCGGAACGTAATACGTGGGGCGCACTATAAGTTTCCGGAATGAATATGAAAAAATACTATTAAAGGTACAAATTTAATTTATTGTTTTTCAAAATAATCTCCCTTGGCGTCTATGCACTTTTTCATTCGATGAAACCAGTTTTGAAAACTTTTGTGCCACTCCTCTGTGGTGACCTCTGAAACGTGTTTTTCATACTCCTCGACAGCCTCTTCTGGTGATGAAAATCGTTGACCGCGTAATTGGTTCTTAATTTTTGGGAACAGAAAAAAGTCACAAGGTGCCAGGTCGGGACTGTATGCAGGATGACTCATGAGTTCTACATTTTTCGCCTTCAAAAAGTCGTTTGTCTGTCTGGCCGTGTGAGAACTAGCATTGTCGTGGTGCAGGATGATACGGCGTTTACGGTTATTTTTACGGAGTTCGTCAATAACTTCCGGCAAACAAATGGTCGTGTACCAGTCACTATTCACTGTACGACGATTCTCTAAAGCAACAGTAGCCACGTGTCCAGTTTTATTAAAAAAAGAAGCAATCATCCGCTTAGATGCACTTTTCACGCGCGCCACTTTGGTTGGTTTCGGCTCATCTTGAAAGACCCATACGCTTGATTGCTGCTTTGTTTTGGGATCGTAGCAATAAATCCATGTTTCGTCACCTGTTACTATGTCCCACACCAAATTTGACGCACCTTCGTTGAATCTGGTAAGCATGGCACTGCACCAAGTGACGCGGTCCGTTTTTTGAGCCTCGGTCAAGTTGTGTGGGATCCACCGCGAGCACAGCTTTCTCACACCCAAATGTTTGTGTAGGATTAATTGTATTTGACTCATGCCTATTTCTAAGGATGCGCGAATTTCATGGTAGGTCACATGCCTGTCTGTTTCAATCATACGGCGCACAGCATTGATGTTTTTGTTGGTCACAGCGGTGGACGGCCGACCATCGCGAGATTCGTCACTGAGATTGATACGACCACGCTTGAATTCTGCAAACCAGCTATAAACAGTTGTCTTGCATGGTGCTTCATTGCCAAAAGCTGTTTCAAGCCGAGCGATGCTCTGTTGAGCTGTCAAATTACACTTAAAATCGTAGAAAATCATACTACGAAAATTTTCCCGAGTTAAATCCATGTTGATGCAGACACACAATTTTTTAAATGGCGCCACAAGGTAAAAACAGAAGACAGTCAGATGAAACAAACTGCATTCTACAGCCAAAGAGTTCTATTTTCAAATGTTGCAATAAATTTTTAAATATTGTTTATGTAAGTGGCCAGTTCCGGAAACTTACAGTGCGCCCTATGTATACAACATATTTAAAATTAAAGATTCCATTCATGGCAGGAGTCACATTCTGTGAAATCTATGATAACAGTTAGCTAGAAGTTATGAATTAATTGAATTGGATAGTTTAATTGTAATTTGATTTTTTAAACTAGTGATAAATTGAAAATATCAAAATTCGTGAATTTTTTATTGTATACGCTGGTGGAGCGGTCTATAAATTAGTTACGAGTATAATTTTTATTTAGGCGTGGAGGACCTATCACTATTTTGTTTCCATTTTCCGCCTTTGCGCCCACCGACATGGTAGTGTGATAATCGATTAATTGATTTTGTTTTTTTTTTAATAATTTGGGGTATCGATAATATTTATATAATCAGTTTATTTATTTATTTCATGTACACGCTGTAAATATACATTGGAAACTGAATATTAGGAAAACTGTGTACAAAGGTTCTAATTATTTCTAAAGACATTTCTTCCAGCAGACCCGCGACGAGGAACTACTAAAGAAAATGGCAAAGTGGCAATTTGATCATTTTTTATCAATTAATCGAAAATAATCTATTGTTAATTGCAATACCAAGCAATTAATCGATGGTTAAAATAGATCGATGTAATCGATTATATCGATTTAATCGACATAGATAATCGTTTATATCGATGGTTATGTATCGATAATGTATCGATCACGTATATCGATATAATCTAATTTGTAGTATTGATTTTTGACAATTTATCAAAAATAATCGATTAATATTATCAATTGAAATACCAAGCACTTAAGGTACCGGTACTATAAAGATATACCGGAACTCGGCGGCGGGATTGTACAGCGGGCATTACACAAATCATCGTCATTCAACTCATATAGAAAAAAATATTGTACTTACAGAAATCCATACTAATATTATAAATGCGAAAGTCTGTCTGTCTGTCTGTTGCGCTTTCAAGGCCAAACCGCTGAATTTGGTATGAATATAGTTGAGGACCCGGGGTCAAACATAGGCTACTTTTTGACGCAGGCGGAGCTACGGGAAACAGCTAGTATATTATTAAGGTATTTAGACTATTTTTTCAACTATCGAAGAATCGATTATTATTCGATGTGTAATCTATTTTCCGGCAATACTACCGTATGGAAAAAGGCCGTGATCATATGTATGTATGTGTATGTCTATTTATTTATGTGTATTTAAACCCGGGTCACAACTAAAAAGGGGTCAGTTATCAATTAGCTCCAAGCTAAATAGAAAATTAAAAGTAACGTTTAACATACCGCACTAATACTACAATAGTGTATTAACTAAAAATACGTCGTATTTGACATAATATGATAAACACACGTAAAATTTAATTCCTCGCGCGTCATTAAAACCGTCGTTGGAATAGTGCAAAAAACAGTTAAGAGATGTCGCTAGAAGTCACTATTTATAACATTTAGGTTGCCTACTCCCCTCCCGCAATATTGCGTCATCTTTAGTTGCGACCATCAGTGATCGACAGAGCACGCGCCGCTTAGCGTAATATTTTGAGTTGCAACAGTATTACTGAATCAGGTATGTAAAATTTATATTTATATTTTGATTTAATACAGTATTGTTGATTTAACTTGAACACATCCCTGGTGTTATTTCGAGTTATTACACTATTACTGATTTACGAAAGCAATAATTAAAGTAATATTTCTACTTAGGACACTATGATTGATTCAGTTAGTAGTTTTTGATATGATACAGTTTTGTTGAATCATGAGGTTAAGTTGATTTTTGTATGGTTTATAAATTAATTATACGTAATATCGTTCTGTCAATTACAGTTATATTTAAAACTCATTGGAATGTGTAGCAGTGTTAAGAGAAAAATGCTTACTTAGTATTATTATTTTATTAATTTAGAGTTGATACACTATTTGTGACAGGCATGCATCAATTACTTATTTGACTAACAATTGAATTTATTTGTAGGTTTAGTATGCATCGTGGCCGTTTACTTGTTGATATGGCAAGAAGTACTACAAGTTGCCACGATAAGGAAAATGACGAACTTGTCAGGAATTTGTCACCGTCATTATTGTCATCAGTGAGTACAAAATGTCAATTTACTACACAGAGAGAAAACAGCGACGATACGATAGAACAGTCGACACTTTCGATACCATCGTCATCAACAATTCATCCAGTACTTCAAGAAATTGACGTAAACAGTTCTCTGAGTATGGTTAGTAATATTAATCCGATAACTGAATGCAACCAAAGGAAATATTACATTTCACCCATCCACTCAGACCAAAGCGACTTTGATGATTCCGACAATGATCTGCATTTTATTCCTGATACCGTTGCTGATACGCAAAGCAAAACTCCCAATCTACTTCGAGTTCGAACATCAAAATCTCCAAGTAGTTCTTCTTCAAGAAGCTCTTCATCTAGTAGCTCGTCATCAAGCAGTTCGGATGTGGATAATTTAAATCCCGTTGCTGGAACCAGTAGCTTGACTATTGAATCAAATATTACTACTGAAGACCAAAGCAATGACTTCAGGGGCAGGAAGAGGGTACGTAACGTTGAAGCCTGGAAACATAATGCAGCCAAACGACTTCGCAATACTGGCAAAGCGTATGAATCTGCAAATAAAAAACAAGTACCTGCAAGAAAAATTGGTTCTACGTGTGGTGAAAAATGCAGGTTAACTTGTAGTTCAAAAATAAACGAGACATCAAGAGAGAAAATTTTTGAAACATTTTGGAATTTAGGAAACTTACAAAAACAAAGAGAATTCATTATTAGACTCACTACAGACATTAAACCAAAATACAGGTACTCGACTACTCAAAATCTTCGTAAATTTAACACTGCATTTCATTTTCTAGTAAACGACACACACATTCAAGTGTGTAAAACGTTTTTTAAAAATACTCTGGCAATAAACGACAGACCTATTGCTACAGCTTTGTCAAAAAAAACAGAGCACGGTTTCTTACAGGAAGAATTACGGGGAAAACATGGCAAGCAACGTACTGTGGAACCTGAGGTCTATGAATGTGTCAAAAGTTTTATAAATACTATACCTCGTATCGAATCCCATTATCTTAGAGCTCAGACGTCACGGGAATACATCCAGTGTGACAAGTCTTTGGCTGATTTATACCGTGACTACAAAGATAAATGTATAGAACAAAACTTAGCATTTGCTTCAGCATCTACTTTTAACCGTATTTTTAATAAAGATTTTAACATTTCCTTCCACACACCAAAAAAAGATCAGTGTGATCTTTGTGAAACATTCAAAAATGCTAATGAGGATGAAAAACAGAGCATTGTAGAGGAGTACGAAAAACATTTAAAAGAAAAAAAATTGGCCAGACAAGAGAAAGAAAAAGACAAAAAGGCTAAAACAGATTCCACAATAGTTGCTGTATATGATTTACAAGCTGTAATGCCAATACCAAAGGGTCAAATTTCGTTATTTTATTACAAAAGTAGAATTAACTGCTATAATTTTACTGTGAGTGACTTATACGCAAAAAATGTTGAATGTTTTTTTTGGGATGAGACAAATGGAAAACGTGGTGCGAATGAGATTGGGAGTTGTATTCTGAAATATATTGAAAACATTATACAGGTTAATTCTGGTAAACAATTAGATTTTATATTTTACTCGGACAATTGTTGCGGGCAACAGAAAAATAAGTATCTCCTTTCAGCTTATGCGTATGCAGTACAAAAAATGAATATAAAAAGTATTACCCATAAATTTCTGATTCGCGGTCACTCTCAGAATGAGGGTGACAATGTGCACAGCGTCATTGAAAAGCAAGTAAGACGTTTCGTTAAATCTGGTCCAGTGTATGTTCCATCCCAATACATTACATTAATTCAGGCCGCTAAAAAAACAGGCAAACCCTATAGGGTGACTGAAATGAGTTACGATAAATTTTATAATCTTAAATTACTTCAAGAAGAGTGGGGTAAAATTTTTAATGTAAATGAGGATAGAAACCAAGTAAAATGGCACGACGTTAAGGTGTTTCGTCTTGAAAAAGAACACCCATTGTCTTTTTTTTACAAAAATTCATACGAAGATCAAAATTACCAGAAAGTTTTCGTACGTAACTTGCGACGAATTGGAAATCAAACTTTATTATTTCCAAATGGTTTGACACAAGAATACACAAGCAAGATACCTTTAACTCAAAATAAGAAAAGGGATATAAAAGAATTACTTGACAAAAATATAATACCCAGAAGTTACCGCGAAACGTATTATAAGGATTTGACTGATTAAAAAATAAAAAAATAGTATTACTTTTTTGATTTGTATAATCATAAAAAAATCATTGTGATTTACAGACTGGTTAGAACTAAGTAAAAATAATTATTATATTTCTTTTATGAATAGACTATTCAAATACTTTGGTATTATGTTTTATTATTTGTTTTTTTTCAAAGGTTTATTTTGATAAATGTTTAAGAATAAAGTATACTTTTAAAGTTATTACTATTATTAGTAACAACTGTTTTTGTTTTAGAAGATTTACCAAATGTTTGTTTGTCAATTCGTTTGAGTATTTGTTGTTTCATCTAAATGTTTATTTCATGTGCTGACTGATTAAATATAAGAATAAGTAAGTCTCTATCGTATTTTGTTTGGAAGGATTATTTTATTAAATGTAGATTAACTTGGTCTAAAATGCTTAAGAAGAAAAGGTATAAGCACCCACTATTCTTTTGTAATCAGTATTAGAAATTACTTAGTTTTTAAAGGTTTATTTTATCAATATTCGAAATTGTTTAACTCGTTAAAATGTAAGCAAGGTTCAAATTACTACTTTGAATTATAATCTTTAATAAAAAAAAACTGGTTTTATTTATTAATATCCAAAATAAAATATTAAACAGTTTATATAAAAAATTAAACTTATTAAAATGTATAATATAATATTAATTCTATTTTTCTACCACATTCAGACAACACCTTCTAGTGTCAACCTAAGCAGTGCTTGTACTATGGATATTAGATAATGGATAAACATACATTTTAAATGCTTTTTTTGTAAAAAACATACATCAAGAATCTGTTTTTTATTTATGTTGTATGTACAAAAAATAAGTTAAAACCGTAGGAAAAATTAATTATTCAGACTGTAACAACACAAAATATTTCATTAATAATGATTTAACTAAAAATAATATTTTATTTTGAAAAAAGTTTTTGAACGAATATAGTCTTAATTCAAAAATCCTAAATAATTTAACTATTAGTATTCTTTTTTATTTTTAGCCAACATATTATTCATTTAAATTCAGTTTAAAAACTCATAAGGTTGTTATTCAATTTGCATCTACAATAGGAAGTGAGTAATAAGTTTTTCGTTGATTCTGAAAAATGATTGATTTTGTGTTGATACACTATTGTATTATTAGTGCGTACTGTACTGCGTAATAATAAATCAAATGAAGGTTTTTGTTGCAATTTTAGGGTTCTATATTAGATTATTAAATAAAGTAGACAAAATTAACCATTCCCCTACCTTCACTCCGAAACTATCGATTCCAGAATTTCGATGCATAAATTACAGGAAAACCTATGAGATAATTTTAATTTATTTAGGAGGTCCAAATGGAGAAAAATAAAAAATCGTACAGAACCCTTTCCACGCGAGCCGATTAACACATGGCCAGTTTAAAAAAAAAAAAAATTAAAAGGATTTTCTTAGCTACATTTTATAATCCGTAACAACACCACAGCAATAAATAATTTTCCCATTGGTCGGGCACTAGTCAAGTAGCTGGCAACACCATAATCGACGCTAGTGTGCGTCTTTGCACATTGTTTTACACACACTGTCCTAATAAGTTGCCGCATCCTGGAAACTAATTTTTCTCCACAGCGCGGTATCAAGTCGACGAAGACAATACCAGGAAATCAGAAGACCAGTGGAGATTTACTGAATCATATTTCTTCCGAGCCTGGCCGCGTGGAAAGATAAGACCAACGGTTAAATTCTCCGAATTTTAAGAGGAGCGGAGGTTGAATTAAATGGTTCACGTTATAATTTTGTTTAAACTTGTAAAGATTAAAGCCAAAATTTTGCTAGAGATGGGTAATAAGCATAGCTCTGAGGACGAATCGTAGTTGATGTATTTTGCCCTTATCTAGTAAAAGGTACTTTTAAAACTTTTTTTCTGGCCAATCAACTCTCCCCCAATTTTACATACAAGTATGCCTTCTGTCGAAGGGCAAGATCCACTTTGGGTTTTTGCATCACATATCATTACTCTGTTTCCCTCCGTGGTAGGCAGAGACTACGGATTTCCATTTTCTACGATCCTTACAGACCTCACTCGCTTCCTCTATGCTCATTAATCTCATCCTACTCTCTCGTCGATTACGGGTACTCCTAACATCTCCCCTACTGAATAATCATTGTAGTAAACCGGTTGTGAAACACAGTTGTGGTAGCGTCGAAACTTTCCTGGTTCTCAACTAGTTGTGTAACAATACTAAGTTATCTACCGCAACTGGTTGCCAGTAAATACTGAAAATTCCTCGCAGACAACCAATTGCGAAAAGCAACTGCCTAATGGAAAGCGGTCACACCTCTTTGTTGGTCCGGGCCTCTTTTAAAAACCTTCATGTTATAGTTACTCTTACCAAGCAATGCAAGTACTTACCAAATCATTTTGCGTGCTTTCGCCACCCGACATGCAAACTCCCAACATGCCCGCCACCATACCATTACTTACATTACTTATTTACTCTTTGGTTATATTTCCTATTTTAAATGTTATCAAGTAAAAATTCCACTACACATGAACAGTTGTCTGTAATTAACTAGACAAGTTGAAGATTATCTGATTTTTATTATCGCATCGGAAATTTTCCTTTGAAAATTTTTTCTTTATAGCAACGAACCTAATTGGCAACGTAAAGCTTGTGTTCGACCGCGAGCGGGAATATATCAAATAAAAAAAAACTATTTTAATAAATACAGTTGTCTCGGCGCATACTACGAATTTGTAGCTTTTGGTATCGAGACATATCTGGGTGCATGGGGCAAAGGCGCACAAGGGCTTCTTAAGGAGCTCGGCAAAAGCCTAAAAGAGGTAACAGGTGACCCTCGCGCGGGCAGTTTTCTCGCTCAACGGATAGCCATCGCTATTCAGGGCGGGAATGCTGCCTGCGTGATGGGAACCCTGCCAAGGGGGCCCACTTTAGATTAAATTTAGTTTTTAAGTTTTCTTTTTGTTTTAGATATAGTTTAGTTTTATTAAGTTAGATTTTTTTTTTTTATTACTATTGTCCATTTTTCATAGTAAATTATTATTTATACTTCTGTAGTTATTACTGGATGTTTTTTTTTTATGGTCGTACAGTTTGTACTACGTTCCTTTAGTAAAAGATTTTGAATTAATTTCTTATTCATGTCTCAGTGTAGAAGAAGGGCAGATTTGACTGTGTCCTCTAACTCGGCCGTGGGTGTTGCGTCGGCCATATTTCTGTAGTTTTGTGCCGTTGATACGAAAGAAGAAGTGCAAAAGTTCGCAAGTTCGCTCGGTCTAGGTATGGGGATAAATTCACACATAATCCACTAGCAAAATAAAGTCGGCGACGTCCTTACACATGTACAAAGTTCTATTTATAATAATAATAATCATTTATTTCAGATATATCATCCATACAGGTTTAAAATACAATTTAGTTAAATTTAAATTTATGCAAATAAATAAAACTTCGTGTTCAGTCCAGGATGTTTGGCCATTTCTTGAAATTAACCCTTCTACCTACGGCTTAACTTTCAGCAGTCTACTCGCATTAATAATGTCAAGTTTATCTACCTTCGCTTGTATTGCCGCTCGCGGTAAAACCTTAGCTTTAAGAGGAGAGGCGACGAAGAAAACTTGTACGAGGAGGCCTATTCGTCTCTAATTGCCTTGCACTCCTCAGTCGTCGGCTGAACGTGATTTACTGTATTTGAAATCAAGATTCAGCATTGGTTAGATGTGTTTTTACCGAGAAATCGATTTTTCGTAATGCTTTTAGGTTCGATTTTTAAAATTGCATTTGTAAAACCCCAAATCTCCGCATGTGAAATTGAATACAATAACTAACTTTGCATTTTTGAAATGCACACGAGTGGTTTCGTATTTATTTTTCAATAAAAAGAAACTACAAAATAGGGGGACGTTTTGTAGTTTATCTTTTCTTTTGTGGTTTACCTTTTAAGATGTGATTTCAAACTGGGCTGCAGACCGCATCGCAGTCGCAATTGCCTACAAAGTTTTAATTTATTTATTTACCCCAAAATTTAGTTTCCCTGTTGTATGCATTTTATAGTATTTAAATAGTACATCCGTATAATTACTACGAGAAGGTAACATTCGCTCACTCGTACCGCCGGCTACTAAATCATTCAGCTGCAATTTCTGCCGCCCGGCCCGGTGCAATGGTAGTGCCATGAATCGCCAGTTGAGTTTCCATTTAATGACTCCAACGTACGTCTGCTCTCCTGGTACCTTCTTCGGTCATAATCCGTTATTTACTGGGAAGCTTGCTCTATATATACTGTGCTTATGTGCGTAGTGTACTGTACTGTACTCAATATGACGTATACAAGGAACGGTTTATTTATTATTTATTTATTATGATACACATAACAAATTGTCACCTTAAGTTAACAAAATTTCTATGACTAAATATAAATCTAGGCAACAACTCAACACATGTGTATACAGCTAGTTCAAATTATGAAAACAGTTAAATGAGAGCTAAATAGTGTACTAATCTCTATAATATAGAAAAGTACAATACCTGCCAAATACCCTCAAAACTAGAGAGGATATTAAATTCAACATTTACAATTTATAAAAAAGAAATTATGACTCTATATCAAGGACAATCAAGAGATTAAAAATAATATTAGTTAAGATATCTAATATTTTCCGAATTTTGTTTTTGAAAGAGGTCAAAGTGTCTCCAAGAATATCAATGGATTTGTGGTTGATGACTAGACTGTTGTAAGCTCTTCAGATTCGAACAACAGGACTATAATAAGAAGTGTTATTTTTATAAACCTGAAGAACAAACAACTTATGAGTTAACGAAAGAGTAGCGGTTAGAATATAAGCTAAATTCATGCGATACCTCGACTTCAAAGCACGCCGGAGGTGTACCAGTTATGAGCATAGATGTAAAGTGTATCATTTTCTTTCTCTATATCTTAGGCGCCAGGTGAGTGATACTCGTATCTGCTACTACGCAGGTATAGCTCGGGGATCCGTAGACTGTAGTGAATCTGTCGAGAATCGGACTTCTGGTGGGTGATCGTCGTGTAAGAAGACGATTTCGTATATTTGTACCGATACCAATACAGAAGTAACTCATTTCTGTTGCGAACCGCTAATTTATTAAATAATACTTCTATTGATTATGATGACCTGTTCTGTACCAGGAGTGCTCCTTTGAGAGCTTACCGCTTTACCGAAGATTTCTTTATACTCGTAGTATAGTTAGTATTATATGAATATATTTATTTTATATTTATATATAGTAATAGTAGTATATATCTATAGCTTTATATAAGTTTATTACTTCTTTTCTTCTGATTAAGATAATACCTGTCATGCGCAACAAAATCTTGTGGGCAATGGCACCAAACAATTTCTAGTTGTTTCGAGTATTAAAATGTGGCCTATTTAAATAAAAAAAAACTACTTTTCTTAAGTGCGCAGCTCCGCCTGCGTCAAAACGTAGTCTATGTTTAACCCCGGGTCTTCAACTATATTCATACCAAATTTCATCAAAATCTGTTCAGCGGTTTGGCCGTGAAAGCGTAACAGATAGACAGACTTTCGCATTTATAATATTAAGTATGGATGGATATGGATAGTATATATTGTATTTAGTATATAGATATGGTAACTATGGATATGGAAGTATGGATTTATCTCCTATGTTTGAAAGTGTTTAGGTATGAGAAAAGCCAAACTTCATGCCGTACTTTGGGCAATTCAATTTAATTCTTAACATTCATACCAAGGTAGGTCAGAGTTTTTCGTTACCGCCTTTCGGCCTCTGACGTGCCTCCTTTTATGATCACCAAATAACAATCGGGACCGACGGCTTAACGTGCCTAAACCATCTCAATGGCCTAAACAGTCGAATGTATTTGGCTATATAAACTTAAGCTTTTTATCAGTGTACTATATCCTTCAATATTGTCGGCTCTTAGACGCGCATGCCCTCTCACTCCCGCCGCTCACAGCTGACTGAGCTGTTTACGACCGCCCGTGCGCTAGAGATGACATAATACTTCCCTCTCTTTCACTTACATACACTACAATCAGTAAATAATTTTGAACTTTTTATTAACATAGAAATTGTTATTGGAGTTGTTTCTAATTCAAATCTGCAACCATTGGCGTCCTCCAGTCGAGAGCAATTACCAGTGCCCTCAAGATCACTCAGCTGGCTCAAAGTCGAACCAATGTCGACACTATTCCAAAACCAATAAAGTTAAAATTCAATTGCGGCAGAGTATAATACTGAAAAGAACTCGAAATTAAAGTGCTTCATTCCGTTTTAACTTTTATGTATTCGCCAGAACGGGCTTTTGGGATTTACGGCTGATCGAGAAATAACGGATTTCCGTATGAATGAAATTTCACCGGTATTTTATTGTGATTGTACAATGTTCTCTGCTGTATTTTTTAGGATCCTTTTATAACGTTGAATTAACATCATTCGTTTAGTGGTTTAGCGAATATTAGTTGTAACTGAAAGGTTAATTTGCTGCTAGTTAGGTGACTGTTATCTATACGCCATCTATATCCTCCATACTTCCATCCATATCCATACTTACTAACTTTCTTACTTATACTTACTAATATACTTACTTACTAATGTTATAAGTGCGAAAGTTTGTCTGTCTGTCTGTTACGTTTTTACTGCCAAACCGCTGACCGGATTTTAATGAAACTTGTTATGAATGTAGTTAAAGACCCGGGGACAAACATAGGCTACTTTTTAACGCACACGGAGCTGCGGGACTATAGATGCTGGCGGGAAAAATTCCGAATCATTCCCGTCGAATACTTCGGAAGTATTCCGAATTATTCCGAAACTTTGGGAATATTTCAACAGTCAAATATAACGAGGAATATCGACCTAACTACCTTTTTCGCGCTTGGAAGTTGGGAATTATTATACTAAGCGAATAATCGCGAATACTCACGATGCGTACAGAGCTACTTACAAACTAACCAAAAACATAGATAACCTTTTTTTCAAAAAACAAATATGCTAGGCATGTTTTTTTATTGCACAACTGATATTTATAAAAATAGCATTCGATTTCGAAATAAGTTGGTACCTACCTAAAACAAAAGAATAAAAATCATGTTAATCGCAGGCTAACGTATCTATTTACAAAAATATCAACATATAATCAATCCCATTTAAGTATAATAAAATAAACATTTATATTTTACTTACATAAATGCTACTGAACATAAACAAACACGTTTATTGCCATTGAATTATTCTGGCGAAATATTCGGAAACATTCAATTGCGGGGTACGAATCTTTCTTGCGCGGGGGAAAACTTCTCCGGGGAGCATCTCCCTTCTTACCGCACCCCGCACCGAAAATATGATTTTTCAACAAAATAAATAAAAAACTTGATTAAATTTATTTTGAATAATTCTGATGTAAAGAAACTTTCCCAGAAGTATTCCGGAATTATTCCGAATTTTTCAGAAGTTTTGCAACTATATGCGGGACACAGTTTCTTCTTCCGTGCCTTACTTATTATCTCTTTGTTTCGGGTCGGCCCTCCTCAAATAAATAAAATAACGATAAATTAGAATCTTTCAATCTTATTATTATTTCAGATTTCCACATTACATGAAAAACCTTTCAAAAAAACCTACTACCTCCAGGTCTATTCAACCGTTATCCCCAAAATGGGTACAAAAAGATCCCGAGGGCATTTGTCGGGACCTGTCGCGTATGTACAAAGGTCGGGCCGTTGTGTGTGGTCGTTTAATGGCACTTACAATGTCAGATACGATCCGAAGGCGCATTAAGGCAAACCTTTGTGGCTGTAAAGGGTTTTTCAATATTAGATGTTCTTTTGATGGATAAAGAAACACGTTGCGAACTAGTTGCAAAAACACGCTTTTTTGGATCTTTTTTAATATTTAAATATTAATTGACTGAGACTTTTTCATTTGTTTATTTATGACTATTTTTGACATACATTTATGAGTACAAAGCCGGACTTATCGCTTATTCAATCTCTCAATGCCAACCTTAGACTATAAAGGAACTGAGAAAAAAAATGGTGGAAAATAAATGGTGGCCTAACTGGTTTAAACACGTATCCATACTTTCACGGCCAAAATGCATGGTATGAATATAGTTACCCTGGGGTCAAACAAAGGCCACTTTTTAACGCAAGCTAAGCTGCGGTAAATAGCTAGTAATAAATACCTAATTAAAAAGCTATTTCGACTTACAAAGAAGAAGAAGAATATGTAATACTAGCAGCCCGTCCCGACTTCGCCCAAGGATAAGCAAGTCGAACTCTCAGCTCGTAACACTATTAGTATGAATAAAAGCACAAAATAATTTTGGACTTAAAATGCAATATAAAATCTGTCTCGTCTCTATTCCTTGGCGGTGGGCGTCGAGCTGACGTTATGAATGCATTACCATACCATTTACTTGAAGTAACGCTATTATTGCGAAAAAACTGTGTATTTATTTTACAAAACGTTTAAGTTTTATAGGCCAATGTGTGTAAAATATAATTGGGTTATGGGCCCAGGCAATGATTTAAAATCAAACTTTTAAAATTAAAAAATATATTTAAATCGTAGTAAACAACTACGTCTCATCTAGAGATTATTAAGTACATTCGTACTACCAAGACTTGAGAAAGATATAAATAATATGATAAAATAATGTCCTTTATTTCTTCATTAACAAGCTTCACAACAAACTCACTATCAAATATTTATTTGAGAATTTCAAAGTAAGATGGTTCGAAGAAAATACAGTGGATTATGTTAAAATAAGTTATTTAGTCTGTGGTAAACTTCGCACCTTCTACATATTTTGTTTATGCTTTGTATTCTACTACTCTGTGGGCATCACGATTACAACCCAACGGTTGTAATTTTGCCGAAAGTATCTGCCAAGGTATCTTGAAGTATATCGAATTTTCATTGCCAAAATGTAACAAATGATTGAAAAAACGTACTTGATCTACTAAGACTACAGAAAGCAGTTCCATGCCAGTGACTGACGTCTAACATTCGCCGTCCTGTTCCACTAAAGTACAGATTATGATACCCTAGCTCTCGCACAACCATACTCATTAAAAATTTACAGTCCACCGGACTAGGTTGCGTACAGGGTCGTCGCTTCCTGTATATTTATTTACAACAAGGAATTCTGAAAATCCTAATTTACAAGAATATAAGTAATAATACGATCATACACTATATTAAAAGTTGATTGTGTTTAATTTCAATTATTTCGAACTTTATCCAAATTCCTAACTTTTTCTACACCACCAGTTGGTTGACTAGTAGAAAAAACGTACGGCTTTAAGTCCGCCATTTACATGTTTTGTAATAAATATGTTTGAGTTTCCAAGCTCAATATGGACCGCTCTGTGTGTGTAACATGAAAAAAAATTGTTCCCAATCTAATCTTATCCTCTTCCTAAACTGACCTGATGCATCATATGATTACAGTCGCACTATAGCAATGATCTCTTCCTGAGACCATGAACGTTGTAAAGTGTTTGAAACGTTGGGCGTAAATAAAAAAATACTAAACGCGATAAAACCGTATTAAAATATGTTTATTTTAAGGTGAAACAATCGCTAAAATATAAGGAATCATTTCTCGACCGCATCATCGACAATTAAAATGTATGCTCCGAGCCGTAATCTAAGTACTCGTATTTAGATATGGGCAACGGGAAGAAGTTAAAAAGGGAAGAAATGCAAAGAAAAGCAAGGAAAGGGAAGAAATAATTAATTATCATTTATTCCCGGGTGTTTTGAAAATTCCCTTGAAGAAATTGATTTTGTTAAATTTCATTTATATTTAAATCAAATTTTCCATATACTTTAGAGAGTTTATACCCTGAGATGGAAGTAAAGTTTGGGTATTTCGGTTTTTTTAATTGAAAAGGGTACGCAAAAAAAAAAATCGACTATATACTGTCGTGTGTAAAATATGGATAAATGAAAGAAATGTGCGTTAATTGCTGGTTAATGGATAGGTTATGCTAACAGCTGAAGGCCATTGTCATGTATAAAAAATAAAGGGGAATTTATGATATGTTTCAAGATTAACGACAAGGAATCTTAACTGTGTTCGAAATGTACCACACACGAATTTACTTACGAAAGCTAACCAAGAGGGTGCCTGAATAGACCAGAGCAGGGCACCGGACCTTTGGAGTACAAGGACCTCTTGCGCTACCCTAGGCAATGGGGGCTTGACAGGGGGGTAACACCAATGACACCAACTAATGAATGTCAAAATGTAATTTATTTGAAAACTCAAACGAGTATAACTTTATACATGAAGGTTATAGGGGCGTCCGCTGAAGGCGAACCCTGGATGTAAACAACTTAGAATCTAGCTTTATGCTAATTACAATGAAGTTTCAAAAACAAGGTACCAATCGCAGAAGGCGAAATTAACAAATAGCCATGGCGGGTTTACCGAACGCGCGTCAAGAATACATAGGAAACACTATACCTGGCCAGGTCCGAACACCACACGTGATCCGGATTCACATATCTCGTTATCGCGATCCGTTGTAGTCCGGTGGGTTATCCGTTACCGGCACAAATCCGGGGTTTCCTTGTGGGCGATGCACCGAGCGGGTGATAATAACGCTTGTCGTCGATCGGCCCGTCGTCACGCCACGCCGGGTCAAAGGGCTGCGGCGGGAGGTTGGACCTGCGTGAAACACCTTGGGGTCGCCGTGTGGCACGCAGCCCGCGGGGTGAGGAGCTGCGCCCTGCGGTGGGTAATTGGAACCAGCGCCAGCAGGCGCCGTTGAAACGAAAGCCGCGCGCGCGCGGCGGCACGTGGACACACCGCGGCCTCGCACCCGTAGGGGCGGCGATAGGAATTCTTCTTATATTCTTTCTTATACTAAATACAAATACGACGGGGCGTAAAATACGGTGATCCCCATTACAATATTATATTTAAGAGTACCAAAAATCACCCAGCCGCTAGGCGGCTCGGCGAAGAAGACCCATTTCGTCTCGCTCGAACTTCGCACTTTTCCAAAACGTTCTGTTTTACAAGCTTACGTCATACGTCAAACCAATTTACGAGTTTTCCAAATCGAAGGGCGCTTGGGCGAAATAGATATTCATCAATATTTATTATACTATCGAGAGGCAATATTATTGTCCAATAATAAATAAAATTCTAAATTATAACGGGATTCCTTATTTTGTTATGCTGGCCAATTCCGACCGAACTTGGTGGAACGAAACGTCACCGGCCGTCAAATCCGCAACAACGTCAGATTGTTTTGGCCACCGCTATGTGTTTTGTTTCTTTAGAATTTTTAGTGAAAGTACCTAAAAATACAATGAATTGTTGGTTTGAATAATCAAAATGCGTTATGACGAATGATCTGGTGTATAGATTTTCGCGTTCCTTTCATTGGAAACTTTGCAATCCTCGTATGAAGTTTGAGCAAGATCAACTATGTGTTTGGTGCTAATATTCCAAAATGAAACGAGATGAGAGGGCTGATGCCTCAATGTAACAAAAGCCTAGCACGCAGTTCAATCACCTATGTAAGTAACATGCAAATATATCTGCTAGATTGTCTAAAACATGACATTCAAAGATGCATAACCCTACATCTTACTTATCTATAACAAAATATGTAGTTATCACTACAATACGTATGTGGAGTGGCGCGACGGTACGATTGTCAGTTACGGATTTCGTTTTTAAAACTAATGTGGCAACCCTATGAGAACACCACATGTAATTTTGCATACCGTGGGTTATAGTCGCAGGCTTGCGTGAAGCTATTATTCGAGTACGAACCGATTACATTTCCTGTCTTTATTTTCCTAGTACTATGTTTTTCATTAGGTCGGACATTCATCGTCATAAATATAAGAGTTGTACGTCTACCATGAGGTTCTATTGACACAGACTGCCTCTGGCGGGTAGTAAGGTAACTAAGAAATTTCATATTAAAGTTTAACGCGGTCGCTACTGTCTGCGTTAATAAATACTCATGGTAGAGGTACTGGGCTCTTGTAGGTGGATTTCCTTCCATTCCTATCGATTATTAGCGGGTTCATGTTTGGGTTTTTGAAACGACACGATGACTTTATGAGAAGCTAAGGAAAGGAAAAGGGAAGGAAGTAAACCAAGGCATATTGCTACATGAAGCAATTAAACTACAGGCACCCAGGGAGGATAGATGTGAAATGGTACCACACTGGCAGGCTTCCGCCGACATGTTACCCCACACGTTTTCCTTACTCAGGCCGACCTAAGTTCAGTTCAAAAAATTTTACGTCGACCTTGGTAGATTTGAAGGAAGGTGAAAATCTCTCTTGTAATTTGGGGTCAAACGCAGTATTTTTTTTATTTCCTTCCAAATATCATATTATTTGTATGACTTCAAAGCCTTTTTGTGAATGCTGTTATTGATGAATCTTGCTACATGTCGGACTGAAGTATAAGCTTTACCAAAACACCAATAAACGAAAAGGAAAACTGTATGATACAGCAACTCCTAACACATTTTGAAAATCGCCTTAAAAGATAAGAATAAAGAGTGGCTTTATCTTGAATGGGCAAGTGACCGATCATGTTTATTAGTGAGGTGGAAAGCAGGAAAATCGGGATAAATGATAAATGTTATCTGTGGCTATAAGACGCTTTTCATGATGTAATAAAGTATCGAGGAAACTGGCGCAAGTAATGAGATTAGCGGGAATGATACAAGATGGTCGCAGGCAAGTGCTGGACTGGATGCAAGCCGCTTCCAATCGATCAGCGATCGGAGGATCAGCAGTGGACTTCTTGAGGTTGAAATGATGATAATGAATTTGACAATACAAAACATTTTCTTTCAAGTGCTTGTTATTGTTTGCTGTTTGATGATTAGAACCGATGATGCGTATTAAATTAACCGAACCGCGAGCGACCCTGATTTGAACGACACAAGTAACATTTGTACCTTGAATTCCAAAGAACGTGGGACTTTTGGCGGGAAGCTGAAAAGAGCAGTTTCGGCGCTTTAATTTATTTTCCAAAATTTGTGTTTTTTTTAGTGTTTGTGCATAATAATGGTGGATTATTATTCGCAAAGTATTCGAGAATGAGCGTGAGTGTCCGGAAGCCATACAGTGTTTGATTTATGTGATTTTCATGCTAGTTGCCAAAAGCTCCTAGTAATCGCTAAATGCAGTTTTTCTACCACTTCACTTGGCCGATTCTACTGACAAGACTTGATTAGGTACCGACTAGACATTCAGACTTGACTAGGACTTGACGAAACCACACTGTAGGACTGAAGAAGATAGAAAAATTAAGAAGGGCTATAAAGGACTTGTATCCGGCCGTAAAACCCAATACTTAAAAAAAACCGAAGAATGTTAGACCGAACACGCATTCCCCGCTACCGAAGAAGCAGATTCTATGAATTATTAAACATAATCCCATTTAGCTCAAAAAGACGCCATGAATGAGTCTGTTAACTGAGAAAGCGGCACGATGTGAATAATTGATACCAGGAGTACATAGCTCAATAGGAGCGGAGCTGATTTATGATCCTACCGAAAGACACGTAGGCGAGCATAGCTCAATAATCGCTGAACAGATTATAAAAGACGCTCGCTACCTCTCTTGACTACCCCACTTCGCAATGCTCTTAAGATACAGCGCCACCTGCCAACGGCTGTCAGGACCCATTACCGCCCCTGATCTATAATGCTTGCTTTCAAGAGTGCTTTGGTGAGCGCTTAGCCACAGGTACCAGGACAGCATAGCTCAATAAGAGCTGAACAGATTAAGGAAGATACTCGCTACCTCTTTTGACTACCCCCACTTCGCAATGCTCTAAGATACAGAGCGCCACCTGCCGACGGCTGTTACGACCCATTACCGCCCTTGATGTATAATGCTTGCTTTACGCGTTTTGTTTTTATTGTTATCACGACGTGAATGGAAGATGAATGGAGTGTAATTTGTCTTGCTTAGTTCCTTGTTTTGTTAGTTATGAAGACGTCGCTGGAGGTCGCAGGTTCTTAGATAGGAAAAGAAATCACTTTGGTAGACGAAGAGCACTGGCTTTTTGCGATAGTACATATTTATTTTTAAAGTTAGTTTAGCAAAGAATGCGATAGTGCTAAAATATTTTATAGATTGCCTGAAAGAATCATGATTAGGTTCCGTATTGTTTCAAAACTCTACTAATTGACAAATTAATTTATTAATTTTCCGAATATTATTACGCTATTGCAATAAGGCTAATGCTGCGCACTGGTTTTTCTTATAATTACTTGTATTTGACAATGTGTCCTTGTAGTGCAAAAATGGTTTTTGTATTGTATTGTAATTGGTACAATATTGCCTCGCGTGACCACTAGCTAGCGCTGTTGCCCTTGGTTTCGCATGCTCGTGGCGAACAGTAGCCGACAACCTTTCCCCGGGGAACCAGACTATCATAATTAAAAAGAATATTCCAAGTCCGACCAGGAGGCCAGTCGCGCTACTTTTAACACAATTACCAAAACCAAACCACCACCGAGAGCTCTATATTTGTGATACACGTCTCAAAACCGGTGAAGCGAATCATCTTAAAATAAGCGCGATATGAAGTACTGTCTCGCTTATTTTAAGATGATTAGCTGGATTTATTACATATACATGAATAAGTATAGTAAATCTTTATTTTCAGAAAAAAAACACGCACATTTGTGGATACCGTTAGTTAAAAATCAGTGGGGTGGTTTTCAATGCATTATTAATGTAGTGACCCGGGGCTTATCCCTAAGCGTATCCCACTTCCGACCATCTTGCGCCTTTCTGTAAATCCACTTACATTGAATATTTTGATGGAAATCTGCTGAATACGCGAGAGCACGGGATTTAATCCTTAAATTGTATAAGTTTATGCCTTTCCATCTGGAGCGCTATTTTTGAAATGTATTATTGTGGCGTTTTTGTATTTTATTTGTATTAAATAAAATATTTACTCATATTGAAAGTCTTATTTATTTTCATTGACAACTATCAACAACCGTTGCTAGGAAAATGTCTCTATGGGTTTCAGTATATGACACACCTCGCCGACGATTCTGACCCGTGGTACGTGGGATGCAGCCAGCAACTGATCGAGGTGTCTAATCCACGTAATGTCATCATCGGTGAGAATTTCATAATGTCGCTGTCCGATACGGCGCACAACTACACCGAACTCCCATCGGCGATGTGGGCTGCTGTAGCTTCTGGCTTGAATTCTGTCGCCAGGACCAAATTGTCTTAATGAGGACGGCATGAGAGCTCTTGTCACATGTGATGTCTGGATTGGTCGCAGCATCGTGTGAAGCCGCGTTCGGATTTCACGGCCGAACATCAGTTCATACGGTGTTTTTCCTTTAGACCCTGGTGTACGCCGAAGGCGGCAAACTATTGTCATAATTTTTTCTGGTAGTGTACCTCTCTCCCCCTCCATTGCGTGCAAAACTCTTTTAATGGTTTGCACAAATCGCTCTGCTTGTCCATTGGTAGATGGATGGTATGGGGCAGTTTTTCTGTGGTTTGTGCCATAGTTTTTAAGAAAATGTTGAAATTCTTGTGATGTAATTGGCGGCCGTTATCCGAAACTAAAGTATGCGGTATTCCAAATGTACAAAATAACTCTTTTAATTTATTAATGCACCATGAGCTAGTAGTGGTTTTAGTTGGTACTATTTCTACCCACTTTGTAAATGCATCCACAATTATGAATAATTGATGACCAATTATAGGCCCAGCAAAATCTATATGAACTCTTTGCCAAGGGCCATTTGGTTCTTCCCAATGGTGCAAAGGGGCTTTGGCAGGTGAATTTTGTTGTAAACGACATGCTCTACAAGACTTAACTTTGTTCTCGATATCTCTATCGATGTTTTTCCAGTAGACGTGACTTCGAGCAAGCATTTTCATTTTTAGTATCCCTATATGACCTGCGTGAAGTTCTTCTAGTAATCGGCAGCGTAAGCTTTGTGGTATATAAATCCTGGTACCTTTTAATATACAATCATCTTGCAGAGTCAATTCGTTGTCATTGTAACCATAATTTTTCAGTGATAGTCCCGTTTTCAGTGCTTCGAGTAATGTGTTTAACTCTGTATCGTTTTTTGTTTCTTGTGCTATAATCTCCGGACTCACTTCTAAAAGATTTATTTGACAAAGTTGAAATATGTTGATCAACTGATTTATCTTTAACTTTTACAACTGGAAATCTGGATAAATAATCGGCGTTACCATGTTTCGAAGATGCTCTATATTCTATGTTATAATCAAATCCAGATAGAAAATGTGCGTAATGAAATAATCGCATTGTACTTAAAGCTGGTAATGTCTGTTCTGGATGAAAGATTGAAGTCAAAGGTTTGTGATCAGTAATAAGTGTAAATTTTCGACCGTAACAATAGGGAAAAAATTTCTTAAGTCCCCAAAAAATGCCTGTTGCTTCTTTATCAATCTGGCTGTACTTTTTTTCGCTGTTAGTGAGAGTTCTGGACGCAAATGCAATTGGTCTTTCTGTACCATCAGATAGTCTATGCGAGAGAACAGCTCCCAAACCACTTGGTGAGGCATCCGTAGCTAAAATCAAAGATTTTCTTGGATCAAAGTATGTAAGAACCCTTTCACTTAAAATCTCTTCCTTTATTTTCATACAACTTCTCTGACATTCATCTGTCCAAATGTAGGACACTCCCTTTTTCAGTAAATTGTTCAAAGGCTTGGTAATAGCAGCCAAATTTGGTATGAACTTATTGTAATAATTTGCCATCCCAAGAAATGTACGTAATTCGTTTATATTGGAAGGTGGTTCTGTATTTATAATAGCTTTTACTTTGTCTTTATTTTTATGTAATCCATCTTTATCTATTGTATGGCCAAGGTAGTTTATGCTTCTTTTGAAAAATGTGCATTTTTCCTTGTTTACTCTTAGATTATTTTCTTGATTAAACTGTTTTTAATCGGTGACATAACTGTTCTTCAGATGATCCTTGTATAATAATATCATCAAAAAAACATTGGACTCCTTGGAGTCCTAGTAATAACTGATCCATAAATTTTTGCCATAAACTTGGTGCTACTTTTACTCCGAACATTAATTTGTTTACCTTATATGTTCCTTTATGTGTACTTAATGTTTGTAGTACCGCACTTTCTTCATCCATTTCCATGTTCAGATAAGCTTGTGTAATATCGAACGTACAGAATAGTTTTCCTCCGTTCATTTCAGAAAAAATATCTTCTATAATAGGTATTGGATATTGTTCGTCTTTAATTACTTTATTAAGTGTAACTTTGTAGTCTGCACATAAGCGTATCGATCCATTCGGTTTTACTATTGGAACTATGGGTGTTCCCCAGTCAGATCGGTCTACTTTACTGATGACGCCGATAGCACAAAGCCGTTCAATTTCTTCGTCAACCTTTGGTTTAAGGGCGTACGGAATTCTGCGTGGTTTAATGAAAATAGGTTGTATGTTTTCTTTTAAATGTAAATGTGCTTTATAGTTCGGAATCTTACCAAGATCGGATTGAAATACTGATGAAAATTCTTCAAAAATATTTTGTAAGTTGCTGTCATGATTTATTGTGTCTACTGTGCGAATATCTGCAAGCTCTATATTTAATTCTTTCATCCAACTTCTGCCAAATATTGGATCAACATCTTTGTCAATAATGTACAATTTACCGTGGAAGTTTTGATTCTTGTATTGACATTTGACATAAATGACTCCATATGGTTTTATTATTTCGCCTGTATAAGTTCGTAATTTCATATCTGTCTTGTATATTTTCTTTTTAATGTTCAATCTATTTAATTGATTTAAAGATATTGTGGTGAGTGTAGCTCCAGTATCAAATTCCATCGGTATTTGTTCATTTTCAATTTTTACTATAATCATGTATCTATCAGACATTTCGCTTTTAATCAAATTTATGTTACCTGTACTTTCATTGCTAATAGTATCTAATTCATCATCTATTTGATTGACAGTATTTGTTCTCCGTAGACATACTCTGGCTAAGTGCCCTTCTTTTTGACATTTCCTGCAAGTAGTTTTAATTGCTCCACATTCATTTGCTCGATGATCTGATTTTCCGCATCTGAAACATTTGCCTTGTAGGTCTTTAATAGTGATTGCCATATTTGAACTTCTGGATGACGTAGATGGCGTAATTTGTGTTCTATTATTATTGCGAGATTCTGTATTAATTCTATTTATCGAATCAGGAATGCATTTGATATCAGTTGAAAATTTAATGTTATCTGATTTTCCCATTTTCATGGCTGTAGCCATCATCACTAAATCAGAAAATCTTGGCGTGTTACGATCTTGTAATATTTTTGTACGTATTTCACCATCTTTCAAGCCACGTATAAATTGCAATGCTAAAAAGCTTTCAAGCGTACTTTTTGTACAATTTTGGCATTTGAATTCACAATTTGAAGCAAGCTTTTTAAGTTCTGCTGCGTATATCCCTATTGTCTCATCTTGTTTTTGGATTCGTGATATAAACGTGTGTTGTAATGTCCATGTGCTCGGTTTAGGGTTAATATAATCTTCTAGAATATCAGCAAGTTCTTCATATGATTTATTTAATGGATCATCCGGTGAACATAGATCATATATTCTTTCGTGCAATTCTGGAGATATAACAGTCAATAAAATATAAGTTTTGGTTTTCGGGTCAGTTATCTTACTAAGAAGTAAGTAGATCGAAAGTCTTTTCACAAATGCATTCATATTTTCTTTCTCTTGTAAAGGTTGGAAGTTGAATTTTATCGAATGTTCTTATCTGGAGTTCATATTGTTTTCACTAGCTGTAAAATAAGTAGATTCAGTTTCAGTTCTAGTTGTATTGGATCTTTGTAGTTTTAGTAACGTAGATTTTAAATTTGTGTAACATTCTTCGAAGTCATATCTGTATTCAATTTCTTGCTGTAAGTTATTTTCATCCGTTTCAGATTCAATTTTTTCCTGTATATCTTGAAATTTTTGTAATGTATTGTTTAATATTTGTATTCGGGTTTCTATTTCTTCACTTGAAATATTTACGTTCGTACTTACGTAAGTATTTGTTCTGGTGAGGGTGCCCTTTAAACAAGAGCGCATTTTCATGCATTTTTCTTTCGTTTCATAAGACATCCTCGTCGCCAAATTATTAAATAAAATATTTACTCATATTGAAAGTCTTATTTATTTTCATTGACAACTATCAACAACCGTTGCTAGGAAAATGTCTCTATGGGTTTCAGTATATGACAATTTGTAAATTACAGGACTTGAATTTTAAAACCAAGTTTTTTAAGTACCAAAATTCTATCATAAATTGATTGAATCACTCATAAAAAACATGAAAAGTTATAGGTACATTAAGGTTTATAACTTTTCGATAGATGGCCTAATAATGACTTTGTATGAGAGTGTCCAAAGAGTAACCAAGAAAGTTGGCGCGTTTCAATGTCAGACGGTTGAATATCTGTATAGCATATATTCTGTGGTTATACTGTGCAGTTGTGCACCCTTTATTTCCGAAAAAGAAGGGAGTTTGTTATTGAAACATTCAGAAAACAATCCTCTCTATGGAATAAACGTAAATCGCAGTGTTACTTCGCCGCTCTAAGTGGAAAGTTGTCACTTAATTATTTTTAAGCCGTAACACAATTAACTAGCTCCCGGGGCGGAGACAACAGTTGTTTGAAAAATGTTTTTTTGCTAAAAGCGGAGGGAGTCGGAGGGCCGACTTCTGGTGAATTATGCTTGTTAGTTGGATTATTGTTTGACAAGGCTAGGAAAGGCTCTGGTTTTGGTAGTCAATTAAGATAAAAGAATTTTTGCTGTAATTTTAATACTTATACTTTTGCGGTGGCTCGGCGACCCTAAGTGAATCTTGGCCTCCGACAAAATGAGAAGCCTGAAAACTGGGCGTCAATTCTCTTATTTTATTTAAATAGTGCACAATTGAATCGTAATTGGATCGCAATGACAACTTTTAACGTTTCTGGTATTCTGTTACTAATTTTAAGATCGTATTCCATTGCCATGCTATTGAACTGCAACTGGGAAATTTAGCTAATAAAAAAAAAACCATTTAAATCATCAATTCTTTCAATAATCGGTACTCTGTTATTTTTTTATTTTTATATATTTTTTTACTTTTATTATTCAAGTAATTTTTTTATTTGCAACTAATCATTAAATCATTAGTTGCAATTAAATGAGATTCAAAATTGTATGTATGTATGTAAAAATCTTTATTGTATACAAAGAACATAGTTTGAGAATACAGGTTACAACAAAAGGCGGACTTATCCCAAATAGGGATCTCTTCCAGTCAACCAAACTAACATAGGACATAGACTTAGACATATGGGCACAGAAGAGGGCACAACACGCAAAGAAATATTAGATGCATAGACTTACATCTAACATACAAATTTAATTACACATAAAAACAGTAAGCTCAGCTCAAGTCCTATCGTTCGTAGTATTCCCTAACCCGAGTTTCGTAGAGTGAGAAGACAGCTCTTTTATCTCCAAAGGAATTATGTTAGCAGAATACCAATATTGAGCATGTCAAAAATGCATCGTAATTGAGTCTTAATTGAATATCAATTGCATGGTCTTTTAAAGTTTATTAGCGGAATTGACCCCCTGTTTCCTGTTCAGCAAAACATCCTGCCTGAGCTTTCTTTTTGAATTTTAATGCGACTAATTTTAATCTACATACTAATTTGTACTTTTGTTTTTTCATACTTTTGTATGTTATTTAATTCTGTTTTGTACAATAAAGATATTACAAACAAACCTAAATTGTAAGGTGCATAAATTCTTATTTATGCACCTTACAATCCCTGAGCACACTGGTGTCAAAGTTTTGTAGGACCGCCTTACGGCCTCTGACTTGAATGTTTTTACGATCACCAGGTGATTCGAGTCTGCAATGTCCTAACCAAACTAAAAAAACAACTAAACAAAGTATGCTTCCCGCGGAAATCGAACACACGACCTCTAGGTCCAAGGCAAACTAAAATTGTAAAATGTGAAAATAAAATTCTTCATACACAGGCAGGTGAAAGATGCTTTTTGCACCTGTGCCTTGATTTTCTTAACGCAGATCCTACCGACTGCGTCATAATTTTGTATCTCAATTATGTAAAGCTAAAAAATTAGAGCATACAAAATCTTAACACAGTCGCAGACGTCCTCATAAAATCTCGTGGTGGTGGTGAATGTCAAAAATAATTGCGTAAAGTTAAGCGTCGAATTATCTTCTAGCAGTAATTTTAAATAATAAAAATACAATTCAAACTTTATCCAGTAGCAATTAACCCTTATATCTGTACAATCTCAGTAAATCACAAATCAAATCTACTTAATATTTTATCCTGATGGTAAGTGGTTACCATGCATGGGACGCGTGCCTGTTTGCCTACTAAATTGTATAAAAAACTAGCGGCCCGGTACGGGCTTCGCTACGTATAAAGTGATAAATGAAGAACCGCTCGACCGATTTTGTGCAAAATTAGTCCGAACAAAGCCTAAACATTTGGTTTGGATAGGTGAGCCCGTTCTTGAGTTATAAAATTACAACGAAAAGTGGCATTGATTTTTATATATATAGATAATAATATTAAAAATACAATTCAAGCCTTAACAAGAAGTAATTCAAGAAACCCTTAAATCTCTACAATCTATAATTGAAAATATTTCAATTAAACAAATTTAATCGCAAATTTTGTGTACAATTAGTCTAATTTCTCTTTCTTTTTTCAGGTAAGTACGTGAGAGAATTGAAATCAAATCAAATTTAGACAAATCCCCATCAATCCTAGGTAAATAAATAGAATTCTGCTAATTAGGACACTACTGCCACCTAGTTCATTCATTCGTACAATAAATTTTATGATACTTTTTTTTCATTTCGTACAAGGTTTGTTTAAAATTGTTCGTACCAGCGCCATCTATGAGTTTTACTTCGAACTACGTCTCGGAATGCAGCTGCTTTCCTCGTGATGAAAGCATCGTACTTTCTTCCATTTTGAACCATCTGTTGTCGCTTGGCCATGTAATAGTTCCATCCAACTACGAGAGGAGGCGCTATCAGCTGAAATGGTATTCGCAGCTCATATCGTGTTGCGTCACATTTTTTTGTCATTGTGAGTAAGTACTAAGTAAGAACTTCATCGCCCGTCATATGAAGTATCTATAAAAAAAACCCCATACTTGGTCGGTCCATTTGTAACTATTATTGTTTTCACCATGAGTACAATTAGTCATTTATTACTAGCGTCTTAGATAATTGGTTAAAATAATAAAATATTTATTTTTGAGTAAGTTTTATTCAAACATTCATTTGGTAAAAATTGTTTATTTGTTTATTTATAGGAAGTCCAACAGCAGATAAATACCATATTAAGAGACTTAGTCAATAAGGATTATCAAAATATTTACTTTTACTCATCATCGTAGCGTATATTCCTAGTTGTGTCGTCAGCTTACGTTTCGGAGCCTAGGGTACGCTGTAAGTCATGGTCCTAGATTTGGCGGCACTGGTTATTACAATGGAGCGACTGCTGTCTGACCTCCGAAACCGTTTTTACAGGGAAACCAGACCAACAGGAACATAACCCGAGGTATATTAGTGGCCAACACTGTCGGAATTTTTCAGGCTGCCCTAAGGCATCTGACACAGCCTCACGAATGCTATCTATCGATAACAACTGGGACGAACGGCTTAACGTGCCTTCCGAAGCACGGAGGAGCTCAAAATAGAAAATGCGACTAAATGGCGACCAATCCAATAGTGGTCGCGTCACGCCGTCACTTGACACGCGCATTTGCAACGGATACGCGGGTCACGATCGACTAACGAGCTCCTCGATCAAAATATTTACTTTTACTATAATACCTACATCTTTTATCCATCTGGACATAGCAATTTGGTTGCTATTCACGTAACATACCATCCCCGACCAGTTTCACGCCCCGCGGCTGTGTGAGCGATATCAACACACACACACATACACACAAAAAGGTGGCTATTCATCAATCAGTCGGATTGAATCGCGGGATCGCTGATCGCGGTGATTGAGACTAAAACATTAGTGCCAATTTTCCCCCTGACCTCGAGTTGTATAGAGATATCTAATACTAGCAGTTTCCCTTTCCTCCGGGTCTTAATTACTGCGACCTCCTGCCAGTCGGCTCTTTAGATAGCTTCCTGGTCTTTCACGACTTCGTCTTTCCAGCGGAACCTGAGCGGCCAAGTCGAAAGCGGCCAGTCGGTCTACAACTATAGCCATACCAAATTTCATCAAAATCCGTTCAGCGGTTTGGATGTGAAAGCGTGACAGACAGATAGACCGACAGACTTTCGCATTTATAATATTAAGTATGGAAGTATGGATTAGTTGTTCCCGCGGCTCGTCTTGCGCCCAATAGTAGTCAAAATCGGTTTAGCGGTTTAGCCGTGAAAGTGGAACAAACATTCATCTACTCAAACTCACAAACTTTTGTGTTTAACTTAGTAGTAAGACTAGCTGTTATCTGCGGCTTCACCCTCGTAAAAATATGAATGTGTTGTTTTGTTCATACAAACTTCGCCTGGGTGATAATCAAATTGTCGAATTTACCCGCGGAAAACTATTCGATAAAAGTCTTAGTTGCACAATCCGTTGTATATGTATGTAACCCTAATTTTCAATGATAAAAGATCATTCTTTTATTATTTATATGGGTCGTAATTTGATTATGCAATTCTTCCATCTTGAATTCAACATGTTTACAAAAGAATAAATGATTACGATTATGATTCTTTATTGGTCCCTCTACATCACAATGTCTACTTTTCCAATTTGCACATTTTCATATAGAATTTGAATTGGTAAAAAAGTTACAAAGTACTTTTATACGGTACACGGGTAAATAAAGAAATAAAGTCTTGCCTTTTCGAATAAAATTATTCAAACCCTCAAATGCTTTTAGTCTTGGTCCGTAGAGGCTTAAATGGTCAAACGTACCCCTAATCTGCATTTTGTTCTCGATGTGCTGGCTGTATGGCTGTAGTCACTGCTGATTTTGAATGTTTTCTTTTTTTTTTATTTAGTTTTAGGGTTCCGTAGTAAACACAAGGAACCCTTATAGTTTGGTCATGTCTGTCAGTCTGTCTGTCCTACGTTTTTCTCAGTGACTGTTTGACCTAGTGAGCTAAAATTTGGTATGCCTATGCATATTACTTGCGGAGCGAACTGTGAGAAAAAAATATGAAAAATATTTTTTTAGGATACCTCCCCTACCCGTAAAGTAGAGGTGGAAATATTTTTTTTCTACTTTATATTTGTGTGGGGTATCATTTAATAGGTCTCTAAAAAACATTATGAGTACTGTCAGAGTGTTTTTCGAATAACGGGTCCGTTTATAAGATATTTAGCTATAACGTTGAAAAAAAATCGGAGGTAAGTGTCCCCAACCACTTCTGGTAAAACCGTTGCGTTTGAACACCTGAAAAAAATCATGACTGCTGTAAGGCTTATAATACGAGTAATAGATAATTATTTAATTAAAAATATGTAAAATTGCAATCTATTGAAATAAGCATCTCACGTAAGCAGATAGTTTGATATTTCCGATATAAAGATAGCGCTATTTACTCGTATGAAACGTATGTTTTAACAAGAAAAGAAAATTTTATAGTAGGTTTTATGAAGACCATTTGGGACCATTCACACTCCTAGTAGGCCGTTCAGGCCCCATACTGTCGGCCCTATGGCATTGAACGTGTGTGCCACTCTGCGAGTTTCCATTGCTCTAATTGTTCGAAATTTGAAGCTTGTTTCTATATGTTAGATATAAAAAAAGTTTCGTAGAAGTACAATTATTGAGAATAAAATTTAAAAATTACATAATAATTTTGACGAAATGTATTTCGCCCGAGGTTCATCCATTCTTAGTTGCCTTTTGTCGATAAGGCTATATCTAATTACTTATTAGATTAAATTATTATTAAATTCTTATTCGTCTTCGTCCAAGCGTGTTTTCCAGTTGCATCCTCAACTTACGTTTCGGAGCCGAAACGCTTTTTACTCGAGACGGACCTTGATATTGATGTTGGTTACTACAATGGAGCGACTGCTGTGTCACCTCCGTAACGCTTTTTACTCGAAAACCAGACCAACAGGAACATGGCACATGTTAATAATTGTTAACATCTACAGTTAGCAGCGAGCTAGTTAGATTGGTGTAATTATTAAGTACCTATTTTGTATTGTTTATAATATTATTATTTTTTTCTCTTTATTACATACGCTCATGACAATGTAGACTCGAAGGTAAAATTGTTATGCAAAGAGCTATTTGGACACGTTTAATTATTGAAAGTAACCATTTTAAACACTTGAAAGTCAAGAATTTTTTATATTATACACATATATACATTAGCTAAGTCTAAACAATCTCGATTCATGACATTGACAGGCGCGGGAGACGGCCAATCCATGGATCTAAAGTTAAAAAAGATGGCGCGCTTATAAACAAAAGGTTGACTCCAGAAAATTTGACCTGAATGCATTTCGTTTCGAGGTGGGTACCTCTCTCTTTCCGACTCGTAATGTTTTAGGGTATCCATGATTTTACATCATTCGTGGAACACATGTGGAACGGAATAACGAATTCCTAGTAAAAAATATAGATTTTATTTGCAGTTGATACATTTATTAATTGTGATTGATATGTAAATGATCCGAATGATCTATGAATTTCATTATTGATATTTAATATAAATTCAATATTAGACATAATGTTTTGGCCTTTCTTCCAAATAAAGTGAAATTCATAAATAGTGTAAAACTGTGGAGCGGAGCGAGAAATACGCAGCGATAATGAATTTTGAAATCAAATCATCATCGGAGGTAGGATCAAAACAAAAAGAAAATAGCTGCTAGTTTCGCAGCAAAATATTTAGTGTCCGACCGAAACTTGTTTTAACTACTACCGAAACCGAATTTCAGCAACGGTCTCATTTAGGGCCTAAAACCGAGTTCAAAACTATCATGTTTTGAGGGAAAAATAAAGAAAACATAAAGTCAAATATGCTGTCTTTGACGTTTTCACTTATTCATAATCAACATGTAACAACGCCTCATTTAACGCATTTTTCTGTTGTATCCTGAGCTTGCGTTTCAGAGTCATTCAGAGCCCAGAAGTCGTTATAAATGGCCTAATTGAGCGACTGCCTCTGAATTCTCCAAAAATATGACACAGCTACGAAATAAAATATAAACATAAACTAAATATTTTTCTGCAAAAATAACAAGAAAATTACTATAGAAAACATTTATAAAAAATACGACTCTGAAATAAATTATATTAAATACCTATACATATAATCATTTTACCGAGAGGCGTAATTCGTATCTTGAGGGCCTTAGATTAATAATTGGTCTCCGCGCGCGAGACCAATTATTAATCTAAGCTTGAGGGCATTACGACCAAATATGAAATCAAAATTGTCCAAGAAAAAAAATTACAAGATTTAGAGAACATAGATTTTCCGACAATTTTTATTGCTCCGTATATAAAACATAGACGCAATTTATCACAACCAGAATGCGCTTAAAACGATGGCTTTTTTTTCGCAGCGAGAAAAACAAAGGGCGAGGGATAACCCTCGTGGGCCTATTCGGGGGCAAAATTGAATTCTGTCGCGAAAACTAATTTTAATGGGCGCAAAGTGCCCCGAGCGCATATTTCTCCTGTCCAAATGTACCGAAGGGTTACTTGTAAATCCTCACCATACAAGCTCGTACAGAGTGAATGATGTCTAAGTTTTTTTTTTACACTTTTCCCTCTGTTAGACAAAATTTTTGTGTGTTCTATTTGTTGAACATGCGTTCACTTATAAATATTGTTCATTTGTGTTAGTTAATGTGCAAACTCAATTAGGGAATGCAGAATTTCAAACAATAGCAAGCGTAATGTTATTAATTTTATTTTTTAATCTTTATTTCAAAGCGTGGAAATGGTGGACTAATTGTTACTGTCCCATTATGCCCTGCATTAAATGAATTATGCTTGTAACTAGCCGTTGAGACCTTTACGAAGTTAAGCCAGAGTCGACTCGTCGACCCACTTACGTTTTCTGCTCCCTGTTGTTGCCTTCCAGGCTATATCAAATCTTTAAAATCATTTGTTCATCTTTAACTAATTTGTAAGCATGGTATGGCCAACTTTCAGGAAATCCGATAAACGTGCCCTGCACGTATACACAATCTCAATTTCTTGGGGTTTCATTGGCAACAAAAGTACCAACAATTTTTAACAAGACACCAATGTGAAAAAAAAAGAATAAGTTAAATAACATTTTCCTTCGTAAAATTGAAGTAAGGTAGGTACAATTGCCCGCAGGCAAACAAAGTAAAAGTAAGCTTGACAAGGAGTAGCGACTCGAGAGCTACCAGGGCGACAGAAATGACAAAGAGAACAAAGTACGTAGTGCTCTTGAGTGTCCTTCCACACTACATTCCGTTTGTGCCCCTAGTGTTGTTTTCATTACTGAAGGTCGTTTTGACAAGGAGTCTCGCCGTCGGGTCTAGTAAAGGATTTTATTGTTACAAGAAAAAGATAAGAACACTTACTTGCAACTATTTATTTTTGAAGAAATGTACTTTTAACATCTTTAAGTAAATTGGAAAAACATTTGATGGTAATCACATTTTTTAAGTCTTAATTTGTTTGATTGTGACTACAGGCACATGCGAGGGAGGAGACGAGCCTTGCTGTAATATGAATGCTTAGACTTAATTAATATAAGGAATACGAACTTTACGCTTGATCTACAGAAACAATTATCTTGTCATTTCGCAAACACAAAATTAATATTACTGAGAAGGAAAAAAGTACGCCCGTGGGGTTTGAATACGCGTGCGAAACCGTGACGATATTATAAAACTGAACAGTTGCCTTAAAACTTTAGAATCACTACTGGTCGTTTTATACTCTTTTATATGATATCCTGGTACTTGGGGAAGAAGAATGCCCGTGGATCGACGCCTCGGATGGACGAACAGCTAGACTTGATTTATTCATATCGAGTGGGTTACATGGTCAATAGACCCTGCATACCCTGGTGTCAGAGTTTTTCGGAACCCCCTTTCAGCCTCTGACGGGGTTTCAATAATCAATATCAATAAACATTTATTCTTTTGTAAATATGTTGAATTCAAGATGGTACATTGAGGTTTACGTGGTAAAGCTAGAGTTTATATTATGTTTTTTCTCCCCATCGAGAGTTCCACACATTTTGTTAATGTATGATGTTATCGGATCAATAAATTCAATCTCATGCACTTCACAAATGAATCCTGAAATTGTTTCCCTGCAATCTGCGGAATTGGACCCGAGAGGCCTGTCACATGATATACAGTTTATTAGTATATGCTGTTTGTACGTTTGTAACATAGGGATTCTTGATGTTTCTTTGTAACTGAACACAAGTTCCTGTCGCGGGTCTGATGGACGAAATTTTGAAATAAGTAGAACTCTTGTACCAAATTAATATTAAGTTTCAAATGCATATATTTTAGGGCGAACGCTAAAACTCGCGCGGGCGCACGCTCGCGTGTCTATAATGAAAAATAGTATGAGCAGCGCAGGCGCGTGCGACGGAGTGCGGACGGGGGCGACGGATTGTCACACGCGCGGCGGGCGACGGGTACACGGCGCGGGCGCACGCGACCGGCGTCAGCTCGCGGGTTTGTTTCTACAAATCAATCGAGCGCCGCTAGATGCCACGGTCACACGCGCCCCGAGGCTAGGTACAACCGTGAACATTGATACAGAGCGTGTAATAATTGAGGTGCAATTTCGGCCAGTGTTATGGGACATGGCGAATGAATTATATAAAAATAGAGATGCCCGTCAAGAAGCATGGCTTAAAGTTTGTCGACAGTCAATCGAAAATTTTGAAACACTCATATTACTTATTCAAGAGTACTTTTAGCATACCTACCAATATCTTTTCCATTGGTGATATCGTGGATTTTGATCTTTGAGTCTTCGCCTTCAAGTATGGTTCTAATTTTTGCTTGTCACGAATGGGTTAGGCAGTCGACGTTGTTTGCGTTGACGTCTTTTTGCCAAATAATAAATAAGCAAATAATCCATGGTAATCTACTTGACACAACTGTACACGCTCGAGATCAAAATTATACTAGCAGCGCTAAATGAGACGGGCGCACGCGACGGGGACTCGCGGATTCGTGGCCCGCGGCGGACTTCCGACGCGTGCACCCGCGTCCGTATCCGCTCGTGTTTTTAGCGTTCGCCCTTACAGTGTGTACATGAAATAAATAACTAAATGAAACAACAATGCGAACAAACATGTATTTGCAATGAGACGTGTGCTTGATTGTCTACATAATATGATAGTATTAAAAAAAACATATTAACTTTCACATTTTTATATTAAAGATCATCAAAGCTAAAGCATTCTGGCGATTCTTTATAATTTTGTCTCTACCAAGAGATCTTATAAACAGCAGACGATAACGAGCTCATGCTAAATGAATTATATAGTTAACTTACTATCCGCCAGGGGCGCTTTTTTGACACAGAAATTTAGTTAATAAAAAAAAACGTTAGTTAACGTTAACATTTGAAGCATCTCATGTTACAAGGCAATGAATCTTTTTAGTACATGGCGGGCACATAAAATCAAATAAAAAAATATTTATTGTTTAATAAAGGTTTAGATCGCACATAATGTTTAGTCACATAGATCGATCAGTTAACTGTCGAACTATGAAAAGTTATGCAGGGCGTCACATGGGTAACAGATGTGTCACGTCCTTTAACTTTCCCAGTTTGTACAGTCAACGGAATCAATTATTGAACGGATCCTATCTAAGATTTCCAGGTTTTAATTTTTGCTGACTACAGTACAGTATTTTATAAGAAATATAACATACCCTTTACTTGTCGTTTCCTGTTTTGGTGCAATAAAGTGTTCATTCATTCAAGAGGTTCCTTTAGAAATAGCAGCGTTCTTATGTTCTGTATGTTGTTTCCTGCAGTCCTATTTTTAATAGGTCTCTATATCCTAGCGTGTATTCCTAGTTGTGTCAGCTTACGCTTCGGAGCCTAGGGTACGCTGTAGGTCAAGGTTCTAGATTTGGCGGTACTGGTTATTACAATGGCGCGTCTGCCGTCTGACTTCGTAACCGTTTTTACAGGGAAACCAGACCAAAAGGAACATGACCCGAGGTGTGTTAGTGGCTAACACTGTCAGAAAGTTTCAGGCTGCTCTAAGGCATCTGACACAGCCTCACGACTGCTATCTATCGACAACAACCGGGACCAACGGCTTAACGTGCCTTCCGAAGCACGGAGGAGCTCAAGATAGAAAATGCCACTAAAATGGCGACCAATCCAATATAGTCGCGAGTCGCGACACGTCGTCGCTTGACACGCACATTAGCTACGGATACGCGGGTCGCGCTCGGCAAACGACCTCCCTTTGTTAGGTATGACTATGAAAATGATTATATGACGAAAAAAATCGATATCAAACGAAAATCATTCGACTTACCTATTTTTCCTGAGTAACACAACACTACATGTATTTGTTGAATGGGCTTGGTAAGATCCTTTTTTCTCCTATGAGAAAATATAGCTAGAGGTTATAAATAAAAATAAAGTTTATTTGGAGGCGCCGGGTATCGATCCCGGTACCTCATGCTAAGCGAGCGCTCTACCATCTGAGCTACGCCCCCTGTCAACACACTGACCAAATAATGCTGTTACTTATTGCACGTATTGGTAAAATTCAATACGCATCGCTTGAGGCCGAGGTCTGGGCGCCTTTCACTTTTGGCGAGAGAGATACTTGAATAATACTCCAATTGTTCAGAAGGAATGGAATGCTTTATTTACAAAATTGACACGTATTTATACAAAATTATTTACATTCAAACATTACAAGTGTGAATTTTTGTTGCGATATGATAACCAATCATAAGTTAGTATTCCAGTTTACATCCATATTTGGTGGCGCATTTTGACGATGGTCCGCGCGGGGAGCGCGGGACGAACTGGATACCGCGTGACGTGCTTGGCCGTTCCAATAAAACTAGCTCGCGCAATCTCGCAGTCCTTTTCGACGGCGGCGCTCGGAACGGTGCGGACGTTCGGCGAGCGGCGAGCGGCGAGTTTCCATGTGTTGTGATGTGAAGTGTTCATCCACGAACTGATGAAGAGTGAAGACCGGTGTGATGTGCTGCTTGAAGTGAAGAGTCGTGTGCTGTGCTATTCTTGTTTCTTGACAACGACGTGTGATAAGCTCCATACAGCACGTGCATGTTCAACCAAATCTTGTTTCTATGACAACTCGCCGTTTCTTTGACAATGCGTCGCCATAAATAAAATGCTTGCATGATGTGTGTGTTGTGTTTTCTTTCTTGGTATCCTTAAAATAGTTCTTCTTAGAGCTGGTACTTGCTATCCTTAAAATAGTTCTTCTTAGAGCTGGTACTTGTAACTGTTTCTAAAGGTTGTTCTATCAAGGTAATTTCTGCATGTGATGGTAAGGTATCTTGATTTGTACTTTAAGGTAAGGTAACTAGGTAAGTACAAAGGTAATGGTGTAGCCACACACTTAACCAAACATACGCGGTTGAAATATTTATATGTATGTATCGTATTTTGATCTTATTCTTTTGATATTAGTAAAATATGCTTTCATTCGAGCTGGTTTTCCAGTTGCGTCCTCCGAGATGGTTCCTCCTGTATGACTATTGTTTTAATTATATGCAAATAAAGACATGTTATGTTAATTAGTCGCCTAGTAAAGTGACAAAACGGATGGGCGTGGTTTACACTCCGCTGGACTATTTTCTTTATTTTTTTTACTCCTACGAAGTGATCTCTCAGAAGTCACGTAACTAAAAGCATTTTTTTACATTGAAATTCTATTTCCACGAATAAATAAAAACGCGTTGTATTAACTTACCCCTAATGGAGCGTCGCGTATATGGAAACACTTCCAGAACTCAGAATCCCGGTAGTTCTGAGATATGGGAGGGATCACTAACATGAATTTTCAAAAAATTGTCTTAAACTATTCCGCTGTTCAAAGCTACGAAAAATCAGGATTCGGGTATTGTTTCCGGTTCAGTATTTGATACAACATAATAAAAACGCTTCTTTTACTCAGATCCCTTGGACGTATGAGTATGTACTTAAAAAGAAACCCCTCAAACTTTAGGATGTTTAAAAGATCCTTTTTTTAACGTATATTGAGACCTTAACAGATCTGGAAACATAATTTTAAGACTTTTGCTTGATACTTTTTTTTTATGTTACTGAGTTTTTAATATTTCGCGTTTTACTCGTAAAATACACAGTTTTACAGTTTAATAATTATTAAAACACTTATGTAATCAACGGAAAATAGTTTTAAGATTTTCGGGTTTACTTTCGCGACGAAATTCGCTCGCCATTACAGATATTTTGAACATTAAAAACAGATACATATTTTGGGTAACACTAAATCAATAAAATAAATTTTAAAATATGTTATTTACTTATGTTTATTGTGGTACCATAACAATAAATATTGAAACACTTCAAACTAAATGGTTTAAGATTTTAGAGCTCGCTTCACGTCATGCATCTTCACAGTTGAACGAAAAAAGACGTAAGCCACGCCCACTTCTGACGTCAGTCGATACGCCGTCTCCTCTTTGTATTTGCTCCATGTTTGTGAACCTTCCCGCATTACAGAACCAAAATCAGGGTAGCATTTGAATCTATGACACTGCGAATTTAGTTGCTTAAAGGCTTCCGCAGCTCAGAACTATGGAAGTTCTGAATACTGATAGGCTTTCATATACGTTGGAGCGTCATGGCGACCGTCTCACTATTTTCGTGTAGGTTTTCGACTAGCCCAAAAATTTTATAGTAACCACCGGAATGTAGTAAGTTGGTAAGGATGTGAGCGGGACAAACTTATACCAATCGGGTTCGTCTCGCTCACACTTTGCCAAGTCATATGCCGCCGGGTATTCTTGGCAATATAAGGAACTAGCTTTTACCCGCGGCTTCGACCGCGTGCATTCGCAAAAAGGATTTTTAAATGTGAGTTAAGTTAAAGTTTCCGCAAAATTGGTCTAACTAATCTCGGTTCTCCACACAACGCTTAAACCCCTTAGGGGATAAATTTAAAAAAAACCCTTCTTATTGCGCCCCTAGTCCATATAAGGAACTCACGTTCCAATTTTGGAACCAAACGACCTTTGGTTTGGGCTGCAGCGTGATATGTCCGTCAGTCACCCTCATATTCTCAAACGTTTGCTCAAACTCGACTTAACCTTACTCCAACTTATATATATGATTAGTTGACACTAGCTTTCTTGACCTAAGAAGATTCCTCATTGAAGATGAGTATTGAAATGTCAAATATAAGGTTGGTCGAGAAGTACTTTGAGGTGTCTTCCAAATGAAATAAAGTGGTTATAGGTAAATCAGTTTTTTGCCACTTTTTGCCTAGATATCTACTTACTTTTTTATATTTCACTCTATTCTTGTGTATTTTTCAATTTTTGTGCTTTGAATTGTTATTATAACCTGCATCGTTCCTCATTGGAGTTTGCTCAAGCAATCAATTAAGAATATCGTTTCCAAGGAAGGACATCCTTAAGATTATGTTTATATATATAAACATTTTGCTGCATTCATGGTCGCAAGGTTATAAATAACACTCCTCTTTTTACGTCGGTACTTAAAAAGCACGTTACCTCACAATTTCTACTCGAAATAATTAAAAAAGAAAGTAGACCAGCATTTACAACCCGCTTTTTGATAAACAAGGGCTTACTTTTCGAGTTTGAGAAATGGAAGTAGCAGTAGCAAAATTAATTAGAATTTATTAATAAAGTCTTTAGCCGAGGGTTGTTGTTTACAACAAATTAAATCTGAGTATAAATTAGAATTTTTGAGTGTTAAAAATTTAGTCATTTAACTTTCTAATTATAATGAGTACTTACAATCTTTAGAACATTTCATTACTAAACAATAATGTCTCTTGTGTGGGAGGCCACTTAAATATTTATTTTATACAGTTTTTTTTTGTATTGGTTTTTATAAAGCCAAAAGAAATACACCTTCTGTGAAAATTTCAACTGTTTGAATGTTACGGTTCATGAGATACAGCCTGGTGAGGTGACAGACGGACGGATAGCAGAGTTCTTACCTTTTGGGTACGGAATCCTAAAAATCTAGCCGTTTCCCACGGATTCTCCCGCGACTTAAAGTATTAATGTGTTTTTCATTAAAATGTTCACCCCCATTCAGAAATGTTTGACCCCGATTTCGTATGGTATAGAAGTATGGATGCGACATTTATGGCCCATAATAAAATAAAAAAATGCATCTGCAACGTTGTCATCCTGTTCTAATTTCAAATGAAATATGGAATTGTAACAAATAAACAAGCTAACTCCCATATGAAATGCAATGTGACCTAAATGCAAAGTTCACATAACAATACCCTGGTACCAGGCATTCAGAGCACGGCAGGAGGTGAGCGCGTGCCTCCTTTGATCACGCGTCCGCCCCAGTTGCAGGTAATTCTTTTGTCGCGTGAAACTCGGAGATTACTCTGAAGTATTGCCAAGTTATGCTCGGTTTTATGAAGAAATGTATCAGAACTTTATGGTTATTGTAGTGCCCAAATTACACACTCTTCATTATAATTTTTACAGATAATTTTCTAATATTATTTTTCACTACGATCTTGAAGAAATGGGTTAAGGTTACAGCTAATCGGAGCCACCCGGCACCCGGCTATCACCGACCCGCTGTTTAGTTTAGTATTCTTTGTATTTACTTACATACAATTACGTAGTAGTACTATGGGTATACGCTCACTAAATAAATTCGGTGATCAGACCATCAGTTGCAAACGATCCCAGGTAAACTATGATATGACCCATAAAGGAGGTCAAAACAAGATCAAAACGCAGCCACGTAAATGTTAGACACCCACATCTTATTGACTAGGATCTCATGAGAGCGTAGGAGTTAAGTACATTTTTCTGCTGCTCAATACTGACGGAAAATCAATGAAATATGATTTTCTACCAGGGTTAGAAGGCTTTACAAGTTGAGCAGTTGGATCGATAGCTAATTTTCGCGTTGCATTAATTGTACAGTTTTTCCCGACGCCGATCTTCGTATTCGGGGATCCAATTTAAGTTTGCTCGGCTTTCGGCGACTTTGGTTGACAGCTGGTGCAAAACAGAAGCAGTAGCTATAATAATATTTAAGTTCATTCACATCATTTCAGCCACAATTTTTTATTCAAGTCTGGGGTGTATACCTCTAATCAATTTTAACTAACATATGGCAATAAATTGCTAGACTCACCTGCTAACATTAAATATTTTTTTAAGTTTGCGTGTTGCGTAAACAAACAAGTGTAAAGGATAGTTTTTTTTATGTGTTATGATGTTCTTCCGTTGTTGTGCTCTTTCTCCGCTCTATATGAGTACGACGTTATGTAAACTTCTATGCTGTCTTAGTTATGAGTTGTATTTATTGTTGGCCACAACCATAGAATAGACAATAGTACTGACTGACGTCCCAAACTATAATGGGAATGCGGTTTTGGAAAGGCGGGAGCGGTGGTCAATAGTGGCCATGCTGTATCTAAAGACCGCAAAAAGAAAAGGCCCCACCAGGCTGGGTATTTTGTCTGGGTGATTTGCGGCTCTGGGCAAGGCCCGTACACAAAGTTACAATTTGAAAACGATATGGATATTCGAAAACAAAAAATGTATGAGATTGACATAAGCCGTGCTAAATTATGTGGTCGATATTCATACTAATTCCGAAAGATCGCAAACACTAATGTGGTTATCGTTTTTCAAATTGTGTCTTTTGTCTACGGGCCCTAAAGATCTCTTATCGAATAACGAACAAGCGAGATTTAGCTTTCCATATTAACTATGAAAAAACAACAGGTAAAATAAATTAAACATATTACATAATCATACGGTATGTTTTAATCTTTGAATTGCACCACACAATATCTCATTCGATCCTTTCCTTCTAGACTTTATGTGCCATTGTGGGCGAAATTGAATTCGACGAGTTTTTAATTTTACTGCCGAATGTCAAATAAACTACACAAATGTACGGTTCGTTTATGCTTGGCTACGAATTTCTATGTCTGCTGGAGTGCTATTTTAGAAAACATTGACTCACGCAAAATCGAATGATTTTTGATTGATATCGAACGATTTACATTATAACTCACAACATAGATTAATAATTGGTCTCGCGCGCGCTCGACTAGATACCGCGCTATGAAGAAAAATCAGTTTCCAGAATGCGGCAAGTTTATATTGAGTGTGTATAAGACAATGTGCAAAGACGAAACGAGAAAGAGTTATTTCTTGTACTATTATTCTAACATAGTTTGAATACGCAAACTGGCAGTTTGCTTCTGTTTTTAAACTAAAAAATTTAATTTATCTCGACGTCCAACTCACTTATCGGTTGCGGCGTTACTGACGCGGGTATGCCGCAAGTACGCCTAATTCGCGTAGTTTTAGTTGCCGCATTTGTCTAGTACGCCGACGTCTAGTCGAGCGCGCGCGAGACCAATTATCAATCTTTATTGATACTTCGGTTTCACCAGTACTTTGGAGTTATGAGTTGGAGATTAAATGCAAGCCAAGAGCATTTTATACCAGGCAAACCTACCTTAAGAGGCGGTTCCACACAACTCTGACACTAGGGTGTACATACATGGTCAATTGACAGTGTAACCTACTCGAAATGATGATGATGACCTACCTTGGTTATAAGAAAAAAATACATAACGATAATGTGCATTAGCAAATATATTACAAACATACATCATCCCGCCTATTTCCCGTAGTTGCAGGCAGGGCAGGGACCGATACTGATTTCTATTTGCTGCGATCTTTACAGACTTTCCTCGCTTTCTGTACGCTCATCACTCTCGTCATACACGCTTGTCGATTAACCCCCTTATTAAGAATAATTTGATAAGCACATGTTAGCTAAAATATGTTTAGTCCTTTTCTCTCTTATTGGATATTTAGAGTAAAAGAACGAGGTGCAACACATTTTACCTAACATGGGTTTAACAAATTATTCTTAATACGAGGGTTAGAGTATACTTATCATATATTTAATTCAATTAAGTTTAGAATGACTATGAATTCGCTGTTAGAGCTTGGGCTACATATAAACCGGCTAAGGATTCTTCTGAGACAATTATTAAATGATAAAAGAGGGAAAAGAGCTCTTTAATACAGAGAAAGACGATAAAGAAAAATAATAATCGCCACTTAAGCCGCTAACATATAGTTTTTTACCTTATATCGCCGTAAAAGGATGAGTAATGTATTTATCCAGATCGGCAAAAGGGACTGATAAATAAATTTATCGGTGTCGTGTAATGGTCCTCGATGTAAGGGGGAAAGGGGGCAGTAAATGGATTAAAGTGCCTTTGTGGGGGCTGCACTAGCTTGAGTTTCACCAGATATGTTCAGGATATTGAGGAGTTCGATAGTCGAGCGCGACCCACATAGCGAATACGCGTGGTAAGCGAGCGCGACTCGCGACCATTACTGGATTGTTCGCTATTTTAGTGTTATTTTCTATCTCGAGCTCCTTCGTGCTTCTAAAGGCATGTTAAGCCGTCGGCCCCGATTGTTATCGATAGATAGCAGTCGTAAGACTGTGTCATATGCCTTTGGGCAGTCTGAAAAATTCTGACAGTGTTAGCCACTAACACACATCAAGTCATGTTCCTGTTGGTCTGGTTTCCCTGTAAAAGGGGTTACGGAGGTCAGATAGCAGTCGCTCCATTGTAATAACCAGTGCCGCCAAATCTAGGACAATGACTTGTAAGTCATGGTACGCTGTAGCGTACCCTAGGCTCCAAAACGTAACCTGACGACGCAACTAGGAATACACGCTACGATGAAGAGTATTCAGCTATTCAGGGTGTATGTCGAAGAAAATGATTATAATTTTTGTGAATGGTAGAAATAATTATGAGTATATCTATCTATCTGTCTTTTCTGTAATGGCTGTATTAAAACTGCGCCAATGCAATTTTTTGTTCTATCTATCGTAAGGTTTGCTGAAGATGGCATTAGCGACGAGTACCTCCTATATTTTTCTTCTTTTGTGATTTTCCTTTTCTATATTAGGTTAGATAATAATCAAACCAAACTTACGGTTGATGGTAAAAAAAAATTAATAAAATTAAAATTATATCTTTTATTTTTCAGGTAAGTTCCTGTAGCTTCTGAATTCCTGGTTACATGATTCATCGATACTTCAATTATTGAATTTAAGAACTATAAGGTAAGTTCAACAACAATCATACTACAACAGAAAAAATGTTTTTTTCTGAACTGTAGTACCTGCCATCATTATGTTTTCGACAATTTAGTTGATTGATAGAAAAAGCTTTAAATTACAAACGAAGAAGTCTAAAATACAGTAAGAGAAGAGAGGAGCATTTTAAAAGTGATTGAAGCCGGCCAGGGGATAATCCATTACTATCTGTCCGGTAGTATTTATTTCCTTTATCTATTTCGATATCCCTTCCTTCCTCTTTTGGCCAATGTTAGGTAAGCCGTACCGAGAGATGCGTGGCTCACCTTTCAGTATATCTCCATTCTTATATCTAACATTATTGAGCTGAGTAGTTATCCCGCTAGCCTTTTAAACAGATTTCCAAAAATACTTTTTTATATTACTTCGGAAATTCCGGGTCAGCCTTTTCTTTTTCTTAACAACTTTTTTCACAATGACATTCATCTTCTTGTATTCCAGTTTCTCTAAATTCACTTCCACTTCCATGGCTTTCTTCCTCTTAAAGCTTGACAGCTAAAATATCCTTGCATTTTTTGGCATTAACCATTTTTTTAACTTCTCGATCCCACTATACATTCTTCGTACCATTGTCTTTTTTTCTCTTTGATACTCCGCATATTTCTATTGCAGCACCGATTATTTCTTCCTTCATAATAAACAAATATTCTCAATTTCACTTTTACTCTATACTGTCAAACTTATTTACCAACAACTTTTTGTACTCTTCATGTGCTTTATTATCTTCTAGTTTTTCTACTTTTATCCTTTTCAAATCATTTGAAGGTTCCTTTTTGTAATGCCGCCATGATTTGAAAATTCTCTTTACCCTACAAATAACAGGTGGACTTAATGCTAAAAGCATTATATAATAGTCAACCTTTGGGTCAAGCAGAGAGCTTATTCATTTTACTATTTTCTTCCGACGGAGGATATACTCCTAATACAAATACTCGTATCATTCCTACTTTCATTTTAACCCAAACAACTCTCGGGCTCACACACTCGTATTCACTTACACATTTTGCCATTCTTTCGGAAAGGATAAGGCCGACTTCTTGACAGCCTCTGGCAGTTTCCATTTAGTTATTATAAAATTAGAAATAGTGAGATAAGGAAAAGGTGTGGTGTAAATGAGGATGTAGAGACAAAGATAGAAAAAGGGATAGAAAAATGGTTTGGGCATGTAGAAAGGATGGATGAAAGGAGACTTACGAAAGGTATTTACAAATCAAAGGTGACACGAAAAGTCTGTAAGGGCCGGCTTCGGAGAACATACTGCGACCAAATCGCAGACATAATAAAAAAGGGAGATGTCAGGAGTACCCGTATTCGACGAGAGTGATAAGCGTAGAAGAAGCGAGGGAAGTCTGTAAGGACCGTAGCAAGTGGGAATCCGTGGTCTCTGCCTACCCTACATAAAGGCGTGATGATATGTATGTTTGTATGAAAACAGAACAGGAAAGAAGGGAGGTTGTAAGGAGTAGTCCGTCTGGGGAAGTTCCTCCACCCTACAGAAGACCGCAGCCAAATAACACTATGATGCAGTGTTGTGTTCTGCTGGTGAGTAGGGTCACCAGGCTCCAGCAACGCGCTCGTGACATCTCCGGTGTTGCAGGCGATCATAGGCTACGGTAACCACTTACCATCAGGTGGGCCGTAGGCCTGTTTGCCTACATAGTTGTATAAAAAAAAATGTTGAGACATTTGATACGACACAATGTCTTCATGGGGAACATCATAAAAGAAAAGATAACAGGTATGTAAGCGTCGTGTCGTATCAAATAATTACATCAAATAAAACCGGTCAAGTGGGAGTCGGACTAAGGTTTCCTCCTTTTATAATAGAGTCGAGTAGATACCCTTTGATACGGAATCCTCAAAATTTAGGAACTAGCTAATGTCAGTTATGAATGTTTGGAGTACGGCGGGAGCGATGATGTTGTGTTCGACCGCCGCGGCTCCGACGGTGTTCTTTTTTTTTTTTGACACTATTGTGTCTGAAGGGCCTACTAAGAACCTATCGGTGGCGTGAAGCACCCTGGTACATTCCGGTACCTAGAAAACGAGCTACTGTTCCTACTACGTCGTACTCGCCGGCGAGTACGGTTGTATGTACCAGTGGCGTGGGGTGAAAAAAAAGAGAGGTAAAGCCCGAGCAAAAAACGGCCGACGCGTAAATAATCAAAACTTAACATTTGTAAAAAAAAACATGAAATAAATTACCTAAATACCTTAAACACTAAACGTTTCATTAAGTTTCGATTACGCTCTACTTTACGATTGTGGGCTTCAAAATTATTGCCGAGAAATGATTCTATTCTACTATTTCCAAAATCGTGTAACAATAAACAACTGCGTAAATGTTTTTCAGTTTGACTAGGTATGTTTTCTAGCCGAATTGGTCAAATTATTTATGTCTGAGAAACCCATTTTATTCCAAGCACTATTTGTATCGGAAAACAGCAGACATGGAAAGCAAAATAACTTATTTAATTTGCAACTGCCTGTTATCCAATTATATTTATCATACATCGAACTGTGAAAATGTTTGAAAAACCCATCCTTACGCTTATAATAAATTTTTATATCGGGACGAGCCCGTCCAAGGTTAATGATATATTTTTTATTATCGAACGATTGTTTTGAGAACGAAGTTGATTCATTCAATAAGTAATCTGTTAGACAACAATCTATTTGTACTAATGCCGCCATTTCTCGCCTAACAACAACAACGACATAAAACAAAATGAAACAAACCAACCTTTACGATGAAACAAAACAAACACTATATCAGAATACACAACAGCCTGTGTTAAACTTCACTAATTTCGATTCTTTTAAACTATATACCACAATCTAATCACTTATCAAATTAAATCAATTAGCATAAAATTATTCCGTGCAAATGTGCGCATAATAAGTGAAGTGACAGTGACAATCCGTCCGATTATCCGAATTAGAAAGACAATTGGGCGGCCAATGGCCGGCCTGCTGCGGCAGCGCTAATTGGACGAAAACTTTTCTAGTGATACGAAAGGACCTATAAAGAGTTTGGTAGGCTATCTTAAATCGGGTTATCAGTTAACAATATCAACGAGTACTTTTCATGTAGTAGTGACATGTATGTGTGTGTCAATTTCATACATTGGAAATATTTGGATTCCCGATATCTTGAGCGAGTTCACTTGGCGTGTACTCGGCGCGGATTGCGTCTTACCATTGCTAAATCGTGTGTGTGTGCGTATGCGCGATTTCAAATACATTTCGTATTTTGTATCCAGCGTATTGAAGAATACTTTTTACAACGCGCTCAATGTAATTGTGTCGCTTGCGATAATTAGACTCCTTAGTTTCCGTATTACCGGTAAGGCCGTCAGTCGTCGGCTTACATTTTATGACAGTGTCATATAAGTAGGTATATGGGTATAGCTAAGAACAATAGCGGTATAGTGTATACATTTTCGTGGAAGAGTAATAAGCTGGGATAAGCTATTATTATCAATAATTAAAAATATGTATATATTAGAGATTAGCCAAGGTAAGCCGGTGGGAATCGTGTTCTATGGAGGCTTCGCCACTGGTATGTACCTATGGAAAATCCCGGACTCCGGCGAGTCTGGATTTTCAAAGGGGTTTGTTTGTTGGCCACAGGGGGGCATCTCTGATCGGGCTGTAGTTTGCTGCCTGCACAACTAACGGGTTGGAATGGACGGTGTTCTGTCGGAGGTTGTATATATGCTCCAATTCCTTAGAAACTCTTATAGCGCGTTTCAGTCCTCCATACTAATTAGGCTTCTTGTATGGGAATTTCGAATTAGTCTCTTTAGCGCCATCTGTTGCGTTGTGTTGTAACTATTTACTGTGCGATTGTGTCGCCACAAATGAAAGAAACTCCACCGACAAAAGTCTAGATCGAAAATTTATGATGACAGAAAAAGCAAACGGCTATAGGTCTGCCTTTAACCTATGGAGATAAATAAATAAAGACTTGGCTTGTAGTAGTCATAAGATCTTACTCGCTCTGTTACTTTGTTCGATAAAAAAGTTTAATTTATCTCAGTTGTGAAAGTTTCGTAGCAAGAAACGTACTAAGTACCGGATATTGTTGTGTAGCCAAGTCTTGCTGTAATGACTGTTATGCAATTGCAGTTCTTTTGTATGTTATTATTATTTAGATATTGTGACATTAACCCCCATATTCTCAAACGTTTGCTCAAACTCGACTCAACCTTACTCCAACTCATTGGTATGATTAGTCGTCACTAGCTTCCTTGACTTAAGGAGATTCCTCATTAAATGTGGCCTTGAAAGTGGTTATAAATCAGTTTTTTTTGCTAATTTTTGCCTAGTTAACTATTTGATTAGTTTATTTTAAATTATATTCTTTTGTATGTTTCAATTTTTGTGCTTCGGATTGTTATAACCTGTGTCTCTACATTAGGATTTAAAAAAATAATTTATGCAATCATTTTTTTTATATTTGTGACTAGAAAGGCTACATAACCGTCAGTTGCTTATTTGGTCTTAATTATGTAACAAAACATTTGGAATCAAAATCAACTGCTTAATCCCTTGATGTCCATCTCAAATTGGAATTTAAGTACCGAATTTTTTGGAACTCTTAACATCTTTTTTTTGTCCGACCTCTCGGACCCAGGTAGTCAATATTCATATAAAGAGGTGTGGAAGAAAGAAGGAGAGTCTTTTGCCCAGCAGTGGTAAACAAAACAGCTAAAACAAGGCGACAGTGTTCGAAATATTTTAGTGATATACATTTAACAAATAGTATCTAACTAAATAGATACTAGATAGAAACGAAATTCAACTATGTACGCGCCAGTAGCGTATGGCGCTAATTCTATTAGAATTTGTGAATGCTCCAATCGAATTTATGAATTTGTCTGTCGCTAACATTCACACCGGTACAGTGAAGAATAGAGAACCAATCAGATCGAAGATCATGTAGACAAATTTGAAGATGTGGCGCGCCCAAAAAGTGCTTTCTCCATGTCGCAGTGCGCGCTATCTTTTGATTTCCGTACACACTGTTATATACATTGGAAATTTAACATTAGGAAAACATGGTACAAGGGTTCTACTTATTTCAATGTGCTCCGAAGCAATCAGGAAGACGCTAGGATAAGAGAGAGAAATATCAAATGACCTCATAAATTATAATTTTAATTAAGTAATCAAACAATATAGCGCGGATAACCGTTGGCCTATGGGGCAGCCAGATGGTCCGACGTGAAAAATGTCGCAAGCAAACGATGGACGCAGGTCGCTTTCAGCCGGTGATTTTGGCGATAGGCCTTTGTACCATAGACAATAATATTCATGTACTTTCTACAATTTGGTGCAATAAAGAGTTATTTATTTTGGATATCATTAGTAAAGGGCATAAGACTGGACATTGGCAGGGATCGAATTGGAGACCTCCTGACTTGCGGGCCCACAGATTTCGTCAAATTATAATATAAACAATTTTATATGTATTTTATTTCTGTTGATTATGTATTAACAGTGTTATTTTATGTACAATAAAGAATTTTATTTATTTATTTAAACTTTATTGTACAAATATACAATTGTATATCACAATAGGCGAACTTTATGCTTAAAAGCATTATCTAACAGCCAACCTTACATACATTACATGTATAGTCTAAAGCTATATAAGGTGTGTGTAGCCCATCGTAAGCCCGACCCTTCAGGCACAATAGTGTCGGCCCTTAAGGCATTGAGCGTTTGCTACCGCTCGCGAGTTTGCATCGCTCGCTTGATCAAAGGCAAAGCCCATGGCCGAGGTTCGTCCCAACTGGGAGCTCCTTGTGCATTTGCCGAAAAGGCTGAGTGGTTAATAGCCCTCGCCTCAAACTGTCCCGCTGTAAATTTTAAAGCTCACAGGAGCAAAAATTGTAGGACATGTCAAAAAAAAAAAAACATCGTTTGGCGTTTGAAATAGATGGTCCGATTGCGATCGACGAAACGTTCGCGACTATAAATTATTGTGTAAAAGCGGCATAGTATTTTATTTATTTAACAATTGTTAAAAATTTGTGTAATATTATGTTGAATGTGGCCAAACAGCTGGTTTAGTATTTATGACAAAGGCTTGCATTAGTATATGAGAAAAAAATATCTAGAAACTTATGTCGATCGACTACCTTCAATTACCTTCAGCTTCCTTCAAATCACAGTTTACACAAAATTTCTGTCATTAAGATCTGGCCATGATATTCATACAAAAATGCTGCGATTTATCAAGCAAAATTAATTAATATAATAATTTCTCCGTCTATCTACAAAAGTTGAATGGAATCACTGCAGAGGAAACCAATCGAAAGCGCTCACTTTTCACGGGCCAAGCTTCCAATTTTCATCACAAAAGCGGCTGTCCATTTTGACACACTTTTCCAAACTAATAAACGCTCTTTACCTGATGTTTCTCATTATAGTTTACTAATATAACCTTTATAATCAAGCGCATAGAACACAATTTCGTAAAATCAGTTTTATCGAACTTGAGAAATTAGGGTTGTCGCCACTTGATCCCACATATAATCGGGACTAAAACTGTTACCTCGACAGTTAAGACTAATTATAGTTAATCATTGAAGTACTTTGAAATATTGTTTCCCTAAGACGGGTGATGCTCATAAACGTCCGCTTTAATTAAATTTGTACAGGACTCGGGAGTTTTACGGGAAGAAAAGAAACAGTCGATTAAATATTCAAGAGTGTTGGGATGAGGATAAAAGAAAATACTTTTAAGTGAATATCGACCAATCCAACAGCCCAATTTTTAAAACCCGTGTAAACAAAGCGTCTCGGGACCAACTTGTGTCATTCAAGTTTTATTCCCGTCAACTTCAAAACTTGTGTTTTCTTCGCTGACTGTACACGTCAATTAGGTCTTGTTTTGTTGTTTTCATTTGGGGAATGTTTTCAATTGATATATTGAATCTTGAGTGCAACGAAACGAATAAAATAAAGGTAAATTAGTTATAAGATAGATAGAAATTCAAAGTTAGAATATTATGTACTATGTATGTATGTAAAAACTTTATTGTACAGAAAGAACATTGTTACAACAAAGTGCATCTATTGTGTATAAATAAACCTGTATTTTGTACAATAACCTTCTTTTAAATTAATATTTTATTCATATCTAATAACGTAACTGAAATATAAGTTGACAATATTTCGTCCGCAATTTCTGTCCTCTATATTTCAACGAACTTTTGTTAAACATACCACCATCATTTAAAATCCTATTGAGTTAAGCACCGAGCACGTCAAATTTGGTAAAAATTAACTTCGTCAAATTTTACCTTTTATTCACGCAGAAGAATCAAAGCGGCTTTGTTTGAAAAAGCACAATATGGCAACCCTAAAAATTCACGCTAGTCTTACCCGCTGGTTTGGAAAACATTATTAAAATACTAAATAAAATCGTCGCATTTCGCCAAGAGACCGTCTTTTCAGCTCATAGGATATTGAAATGCGAATCGAAATCGCCTCCAGTGATGCACGTAAAGGTTGTTCCCGTATCAGTGTTCGTGGGTGACAAAGGTAAGCCTATCGAGGAATTCGAGGATAAGCTTCTTAAGCCCCGCACTCATGACTGCACGGACCGCCCGCTCCACTGAGTATCGTATGGGACGTGTCTCTCGTTTATGATTGCCTGGTATTTCTGGTCTTTTAATTATGTTTATTTTGCTTATTATGAAACTGTCTGGAGACACGTAGGTCGCGGGTTCGATGGTCGTTCCAAGGAAATAGATCGTTTTTCCGCACTTGTTTTCTGTGTAATTGTATCATCATGGAAGGACGACCAGATCTCCATAGAATATTTTCTATTCTAAATGAATGGGTGTATACAAGTGTACATCTTCCGTCATCATCATTTCGTGTAGGTTATATTGTCAACCCCGACGATATTATACACCCTGGTGTCAGAGTTGTGCGGAAGTGCCTCTGACGTGGTTCCTTTATCGATCACCAGATGGCAGCCCGTGATTACATCTTCCGTGGTTACACGAAAATGTTTTGTATTAAAGTAGACAGTAATTCCGTTTACGTATTTACTCGTTCCTGCAGACTACACCAATGAAATAATACACGAATGTACAGCACATAAACACATCAACGTTACAGATTGCCGCAAACTCCTCGCATCTAGAATATTCCATTGACAATATCATACGAAATGCAATCCCCAGTTTGGAGATAAATCTGATATGCGCTTGAGAGCTGGGTTTAGTTGGAATCGGGTGTAATACCCCCTTTGAGTAGACGTCGCATTGTTATTCTAATATTGTAAATAAAAATACAGCAGTATTTTGGTATGTAATGATAGGTAATGGTAATGATTTAGTATGAAGAAAATGCTCAAATTATATCTATTTGCAGCGTTCTTCAATTTACCATATAGCAAAGACCTCCAGAAAAATGTTATGAATTATTTATCGAACCGGATTACCGGACGTGTGCTGTGCATAGAGTACATCCGTATCAATGCGCAAGTGAAGGCGAAACGCGGCCTAAATTGGGTTGGTCGCCATTAGTGGTTTTTCATCTCGAGTTCCACCGTTCTTTGGAAAGCACGTTAAGCAGGCAGACGTTAGGCTGCGTCAGCCTGAAAAATTACAAACAAAACGCACGAATCTTGGTCCTGTTACTCAGGTTTCCCTGTAAAGAAGTTTACGAAGGACAGACGGCTGTTGTTCCATTGTAATGACCAGTACTCTTTTCTTTGGAAGGTTGCAGGAGAAAGAAAGAAGAGTACCCTTGGCTCTGGATTTTGCTGTAACTGAGGAGAAAACACGTTTGGACAAAGAACTAGCTGTTGTCTTACATTGTCCTTCATCTAAGCGTGTTTCCTATTTGCGTTCTCAGCATACGTTTGCCTACGTCACGATGAATGCCTTAGTCCTAGGTTTGGCGGCAATGGTTATTACAATAGAGCGACTGCCGTCTGACCACTGTACTCATTTTTACCGTACGGGGAATCCAGACCCACAGGAACACGATTCAAGGTGTGTTAGTGGCCAACACTATTAGATTTTTATGCCGATACGATTGACCTACAGAAAAAATGTCAAAAGAATTATTTGCGCTTGATAAACCATAAGTAGACTCCTTAGTTCCCTGGTCTCACTTAATGATCACAAGTCCATGACCTTCAATGAGAAATGAGTTTTCCCGAGTTAGTTTCTTGATCGACATGTGTAAGAATCGATACGTCCACACTTCGTCACGTATCCCTAGCTCCCTCATCAGTCATACAGGGGCGGGCACAAATTAAAGTAAGGAACACATTGCTATCTGGGAGACTGACCTAATAACTGAATTTTTGATCGAGCAGCGAGTGTCCAATTCAAAATCATTTATTTGCAACTAAGTAACTCTTAGTTGCAAATAAATGATTTTGAATTGATCGATACGAGTGGAAAAGGAACAGGACCCTATTTTTGATATGTATGACATATATGTCGAACAAAAATCCTTTGAACGAAAATATAATACAATACAATACAAATATTTTTTATTGCACCAAAATACAAATTTTACCAAAACAATTTATGTACATAAAAATTGAGGTACGAAGGCGGACTCATCGCTAGAGAAATAATTTCGTTATCGAAGAAAAATTATTCTAATCACCAATTTTGCGTGAGTCACATTTTTCAAAAATAGTACTCCTGTAGGTGTGTTAAGTCAAACAAAGACTTGAAAATCCTACAAAAGACAGACTGGCAAACAGCCGCGCAGAATAGGGAGGAGTGGAGAAGTCTTGTCTCGGAGCCCAAGATAGAATAGAATACATCTTTATGGAGACTGCTATCACGTGGGTACTGTACAGCAAAGGTCTTATAAACTTCTACATGTTAATAATAATGTCCGTGACCGTGTCCCATCCAAATCTAAGATCCAAATCTTTTTCGGGTCTCTGAGCCAATCCAAGAGTTACAATCAGATGTCTATGTTAGCGATCTTTTTCAAATGTTGCAAAATATGAATTCACTAGCTGTTTCCCGCAGCTCCGCCTGCGGTATATAGCCTATGTTACTCAGGGTGAATGTAGCTTTCCAGTGGTGAAAGAATTTTTGAAATCGGCACAGTAGTTTTTGAGTTTATTCATTACAAACATACACATAAAAATACAAATATTTCTTCTTTATAATATTACTAGCTGTTTCCCGCAGCTCCGCCTGCGGTATATAGCCTATGTTACTCAGGGTGAATGTAGCTATCCAGTGGTGAAAGAATTTTTGAAATCGGCACAGTAGTTTTTGAGTTTATTCATTACAAACATACACACAAAAAAACAAATCTTTCCTCTTTATAATACATAGGGCGCACTGTAAGTTTCCGGAACTGGCCACTTACATAAACAATATTTAAAAATTTATTGCAACATTTGAAAATAGAACTCTTTGGCTGTAGAATGCAGTTTGTTTCATCTGACTGTCTTTTGTTTTTACCTTGTGGCGCCATTTAAAAAATTGTGTGTCTGCATCAACATGTATTTAACTCGGGAAAATTTTCGTAGTATGATTTTCTACGATTTTAAGTGTAATTTGACAGCTCAACAGAGCATCGCTCGGCTTGAAACAGCTTTTGGCAATGAAGCACCATGCAAGACAACTGTTTATAGCTGGTTTGCAGAATTCAAGCGTGGTCGTATCAATCTCAGTGACGAATCTCGCGATGGTCGGCCGTCCACCGCTGTGACCAACAAAAACATCAATGCTGTGCGCCGTATGATTGAAACAGACAGGCATGTGACCTACCATGAAACTCGCGCATCCTTAGAAATAGGCATGAGTCAAATACAATTAATTCTACACAAACATTTGGGTGTGAGAAAGCTGTGCTCGCGGTGGATCCCACACAACTTGACCGAGGCTCAAAAAACGGACCGCGTCACTTGGTGCAGTGCCATGCTTACCAGATTCAACGAAGGTGCGTCAAATTTGGTGTGGGACACAGTAACAGGTGACGAAACATGAATTTATAGCTACGATCCCAAAACAAAGCAGCAATCGAGCGTATGGGTCTTTCAAGATGAGCCGAAACCAACCAAAGTGGCGCGCGTGAAAAGTGCATCTAAGCGGATGATTGCTTCTTTTTTTAATAAAACTGGACACGTGGCTACTGTTGCTTTAGAGAATCGTCGTACAGTGAATAGTGACTGGTACACGATCATTTGTTTGCCGGAAGTTATTGACGAACTCCGTAAAAATAACCGTAAACGCCGTATCATCCTGCACCACGACAATGCTAGTTCTCACACGGCCAGACAGACAAACGACTTTTTGAAGGCGAAAAATGTAGAACTCATGAGTCATCCTGCATACAGTCCCGACCTGGCACCTTGTGACTTTTTTCTGTTCCCAAAAATTAAGAACCAATTACGCGGTCAACGATTTTCATCACCAGAAGAGGCTGTCGAGGAGTATGAAAAACACGTTTCAGAGGTCACCACAGAGGAGTGGCACAAAAGTTTTCAAAACTGGTTTCATCGAATGAAAAAGTGCATAGACGCCAAGGGAGATTATTTTGAAAAACAATAAGTCAATTTTGTACCTTTAATAGTATTTTTTCATATTCATTCCGGAAACTTATAGTGCGCCCCACGTATTAGTGTAAAAGTGTAGATATAGATAAGTGGTGAGTAAATCGCTCAAACATAATATATGAATTTTTCTAGACTCTAGTTATTTTTTGTGAGTCCGATGTCTCATTTGTTAGAAGCTCGCATTCATGTAATGTGACCGCTCTGTCATTGTGTCTCCTTGTCCTGTTATATACTGAATCCGAATCGCATGAGTAGGTAACGGAACAGAGATAAACTTTATACAATTGCCCTAAAATCACGCGTGCGCTAAAAGGCGCTGTGCATCAGAGGAATACCGTAAAACGTCTATTTTTTCGTTGCGCAATTAGCCTTTTTTATTTTACATGGAATACTAGCATGAAAAAAATATGAAGTACAGTTCAAAGATCAAAATAAATGATTACATCAAAATATTTTCAAATATCGAAGGGTTAAGGGGTACAGCGCCTTAAGCCACTTGTGACGTTCTGTCTTGCCTTCCATGCTTCGGAAGGCGAGTTCAGCTGACAGTCCCAGTTCAGAAGAACTGAGAATTCGATGAAGAATCATCCCAGCGTTTTCCCGGTTGCTGCATCCTCAGCTATTTGCTTCGGAGCCCAGGATGAGTCGTTACGGCAGGCATTGTTATAAGCTGAAATAAATAAAAATATGCTGTTTCAGATGTATGTACATACATACATAGGACTCTGAAGTGAAAGCTGAAAATGTTTATGTAAAAACACTTTATTGCACCAAAAATTTGGAACTGGAAAACACACATTTTGAATTCACTTTTTAAATTTTTCGAACCCTTTGCCCATAGATAAAGATAAAAAGCCTTTATTTGAATACTATATCAGAAATAAGGTACCTGTCTTGCACAGTTTTGTAAAGCTTCACTTTCTAATTTATTATTTACTCATGTGATCTTCTAATGTATTGCAGTGTTTGGACTGATACCACATAGTGATAGGCTCTAGTCGATAGTCGATTTTACATTATCTCGTGAGTAATCGAAATCACCACTACTGTAAAATGTGTCACAGTTGTGTACTGCCACTACAAAGATTAGCTCTTACACACCCACAGAAATAAGACAAGGTAGATAAGAGAGAAGTCAGTTTAGCCTCTCGAGTCTTAACTTTATATGACGAGGCTTAACTTTGGCACACTGCAAACGTCCACATGGCACATATATCTATTCTTATTTCTGTGGCTAAACCGCTGGGCTAAGGCGGTTTTGTTCTCCTACGGATCTCCTCATTTCTGATTTGATCTCGTAGAACACCGAGCATCGCCCTCCTTGGACGAACTTAAGCTTTTTTTAAGGCCGACAGCCAGGGACCATGTTGTGAACGGATTCTGTGGTTTACGAGTATGCATTTTGGTTAATATTAAACTTTATCTGGAACCAACCAAAAAAAGGGAGTCTTTTGCTTAGCAGTTGGTCAAAGAACATCTAAAAAAGCAACCAATTATATCATTTAATTTATAAATAAAATGACCCACCCATTACGAAATCTCTTAAACTGCAGAAGTTTTCTTAAACTTAATAACATTTTTCAAGTTTCAAAAACGCAGCCATGTTGTGAGCTTCCTAAGCTTGCTGTTTCAAAAGTCTGCTTTCTAAATACTTGGTGTAAATCTTTTTATTATCGCAAAGGAAACTCGCTGTTATTAAATTCCTTAGAAATTTAATATTAGAGTCGGCAGCTGCGATGTAGTGGCTATTTTGTCTTATTGTTATAGAAAGCGTTTTTTTTTTTTTTTTTAAATATCCTCTTGAATCTGGTTACAAATTAAGTCATGATTAGGATATTAAATAAGTAAATAGGTAAGTAAAAATACGTGATAACACCATAGAAAATTACATAGATATAAATATTTCTGGACTCATACAACCTTTGTCTCTTCAAAGCTATTAATGGGTCAGCAAGCTCCAAAGACCATACTTACATCAGGTGAAATCGTGGTCAATCGCTGGACATTTTAACATAAAAAAATATTACGCTGCAATGCCCAGGGTACGCTCTGTAGATGGTTGCAACTAACTGCACTCTCGAAGACCTTCACGAAGCCACTGTCAATGCGTTGACAGTGGCGGAATAGGCTAGTTTCCTAAAATAATATAATTAGTCAGTCAGTTAGATAATCAAAAAACATATTATTGACGTATATTAGTGACGTATTTTTCTTTTGAAAATTAAACAAAGAATAGTAAAGATATGGCGCGTTAAACGTTCCGTGTGACGTCACAGTGTGCTACACTTTTTCGCAATATGTGACGTCACGAGCCCCCATTTCTAAACTTTGATGGGTTGTCATACTAATATTACGAGTATAAATGTGAAAGTGTGTTTGTTTATTTGTCCTTCTTTCACGTTAAAACGGAGCAACGGATTAATATGATTTTTTGTGTGGAGATAGTTGGAGACCTGGAGAGTGACATAGGCGGGCGAAGCCGCAGGCACAGCTAGTATCATTATAATTTATCGCTCAATTGACAAAAGAAAAAAATATGTCGCTAATATATTTTGATTTCCTAAATGACGGATTAATTTTTTATCTTTTGACCCTGGAAACTAGCTTTTTTTGCAAGTGTAAATATATGATGCATCAAAAGATCCACAAAATTGCGACACACTTTTACAGACATATTTTAGAGGTCTTTTGTTCAATAATTTTGTTAATTGATCAATACTGTATTGAATTACTAGATTTAAAAGTCATTTAAAACAAGTGTAACGGAAATTTATAATCATTTTCTAGACTTTTCTTACTCTCAAAAGGTATAAACGACGCCCGAAGGCTGACCTTTAAATCATTTTTAGACTAGGAAAACATCAATACAAAGAGATGTAGCAAAGTTTAATTGAAGAATGCTAAGTTCGACTGTAGTGTTAGGAGTAAACTATATTATTATTTAAGAGTAAACGATTTTTTTCTACAAAGCTACATCACACCGAACGATCACTTTTGGTAAATTGTTGGACGTCGGAGTTGTTGGGAACCGCCTCTAGGCCTCTGACGTGGTTCCTTTAACAACACTCCCATTACTGTGGGTTAAATTTTTGGCAGAGGTACACAATGACATTCTATTTTAACACTTTTTAACATTATGTTATTAACATAAGTGTTATTTATTTATTTATTGCACACAATATCTGATCACGAGATCCGTAGGAGAACAAAAGTCACCGACATAGCCCAGCGGATTAGTTCTTTGAAGTGGCAGTGGGCGGGGCAGATAGCGCGGAGAACCGATGGCCGATGGGGCAGAAAGGTTCTCGAATGGCGACCACGTACCGGTAAGCGCAGCGTTGGACATCCACCGACCAGATGGTCAGATGACCTGAAAAAGGTCGCAGGCAAACGCTGGATGCAGACTGCTGCCAACCGATCATTTTGGACATCATTGGGAGAGGCCTATGTCCAGCAGTGGACTGACTGCGGCTGAAATGATAATGACACAATATCTTACAGATAATGTAGGTACAAAAGGTATCACTTAATGCTAAGCATTGTTTGCCAGTTAACTTTAATATTATTATCAGTTATTTAGTATCCTGTATCTTACCTATGTGCATTTGTTTTAAAGTTTATATGACCATTTGTCCAAATTCTTAATCCTCGACTTACGCTTCAGAGCGAAGAGTATGCTCTTAATCATGTCTCTAGATAAGGCTGTACTGTTACAATGGAGCGACTGCCGTCTTACCTCCTTAACCCTTCTTACATGAAATCAGACCAATCGGATCATGATGTTCTATTCGATAGCCAAATAGTAATCGGTGTTTATTCTTCTTTGCAATGTTAATCCGACCAGGAAAGCATAAATTACAAAGAGATGTCACATTTTCCGAACTTTCATAAAGCAGCCTTCATTATTTACTCGTCTACCATCACTAGCTCTCGATGTCCTTAGAAGTCTCGCTTTGACCTTGCAACACTTTGAGATTTATTCCACAACCCTTGTAGTCTAAGAGGTCACAGCAAAGGTTCCATCGTAAACTTATCATAGACATTTCAAATGTTAAAATTATTCTTTAGTTTTCATCAAACGTAAGTTTGCCACCTTAGACCTTACCCGTATTGCCTTAGTTTATTTTAGAGCACTATTTTTGACTCACTCAAAACTGATGTGTTAAATAAATTTTAAAAAATACGTTCGATTTCGAATGGTTTTCATTCGACATAATCGATAAGTCGAAAGATTTTAATTCGACTTACTGGTTCTGATTGATTCATAGATCTCATATTTAGCACTTCTGAACGTGCATGACAAAAGATGTATGCCTAGCACTGTCACTAGTCCTTGTAACCTAACTCTTACCCTCGTATTAAAAATAATTAACTAAAATGTTTTGCTTCTCGTTTCTTCATGCTAAATTAAGAATAGGAGAGAAAGGTACGAATCATATTTTAGCTTACATGTCGTTAATAAATTATTTTTAATACGAAGGTTAAGCTCGAAGTGTCATTTTAATGTATTTTACGAATGAAGGATTAATTATACTTTAAATTGTATTAGTATAAATACAATTGTTTAGTATAGAAAGCGAACTTAATTGGTGTGGCTTTTTCTAAGAAACTACCTACATCTTTTTTGACGTATGTGGTATTTTGATTTCGCGAAATCGTAAGATTATCACCAGGAACATCAGAAACAAGAATTTAATTTCATTTTGTTGAATAGACTGCTTTATATTTGACTCGAGACAAACGAGAAGACAACTGCATATTTAAAACATAAAATGACAGGATTAACGTCGGAAGTATGGAGGTATTTTACGCGCTTAATTATGTATTTTTTTTGTTTTAAACGAAAAAACAAACAAGAGTTCTAAAATTATTATGTTCTCTGCACCAACCCTTAGTAGACTAGTAGAGTCGACTTCAAGTCCGCCCTTGGCATTATTTTAATGAAGTTAAATGAATCTTATTTGTCCTAAAGTCTCTCAGTGGCGCCCCCGACTTACGCTTCAGAGGCTCTGAACGTAAGCCGGGGCCGCCACAGTGGTACGCTGTTCATCATAAAGAAGGAAAGAAGTTAACTAAATAAAAGATCTCTGCACTCTGCTCTTATACTAACAGTAATGTATGTATGATGTGTTTGATGTTGAGCATGAATTATTCAAATCGCATTACGTCGCCGACGATAAACAACGCCTACTTCGTTTCAGATCAATCTTCGTGTATTTGATTAGGCCAGTGGTTCCCAAAGGCTGCATGGCGGCGACCAATCAAAAAGTATTATTAAACTGTAAAGATTTGTTTCTAGAGTGTAAAAATTTGCGCACAATTAGTCAGATAACCTGAAAAAGGCGCAGGCAAAATCTGGACCCAGGCCGCTTCCAACCGGTCATTTTAGCAATCATTTGGAAATTAAAAACAAAGCTAAAGCGAAAACAACCACGAAAAATACACTTTTTTGCACTAAATCATTACCGCCTCTATCATAATAATCGCATATTTCGATAGCTATGGGAAAGTAGGCAGTGGACTACTCTGAAGCCTCCTGAAGTTGCGGTCGATTGACCTTGTAGTCCACTCGTTATGAATTAATTGCAAATTCATTTATTGATTTGTCAGACATAGGCTTAAAAAATTATAAAACCTTGTGGAGGCCAGTCTTGTGTTGTTATTTTAATTGTGTGCAAAATAGTTTGAGAACCACTGCATGAGACAAAGATTTTCCAAACTTGTCCCTTTTACAGACGTATGCCACCCCAGGAGATCCCTAATCGCAGAGCAGGTAGAAAAGAGATACTTGCAGATCAATCTTCATATACCTTTTTTTGTAAGTGAATAAAATAGTCTGTGATTGCAACTTTGGTATTTCAGGTGGAAAACGTAAAAAGTGGATCTTTATTTGCTAGTTATTTTACAACGATTCCAGATTTCCCTACCATTAAAAAAAAAAAGAAAATTAAAAGCTTTATTCTTCTTCAATAACTCATCATCATCATCAATCAATCTTTAATAACTTATTTGTATGTAGTTAGCTCCTTCGACTTCAATTTTTAATGCAGAAAGACTTAAATCATATCTTCGCATTTCTGTGACCCGAGTACCAAATTACACGGTTGGTTTTTAACAACACAAACATGTAAAGATTTTCAATGAAGCCTGTCATTATTTTATTTTAGATCGAGATATCGGACAATGATACACAATGACACACAGCACGGTTTTCGTCTCATTAGCTTTCCCAATAAAATAATTGAGAGTTTCTGTTGCGGGGGATGCTGGGCCGGGAGGGATGAGGGGTGCCCGGGATTCAGTGATCGGCCGCCCGCCCTGGCATGCGAACGCGTCTGCCGGTGGGTTTTCGCGAAAACAGCGTCATGTGCGCTACGGATACCAGGATCACATGAAGTTTAAGTGGTGCGTTTAACGAACATTAGTGGTGTTCGTTTTTCAAATGAAATCGTGCAAGACTTCAATAATCCGCCATTACCTTAGAGTTATTATATCCTAGTATCAAGGGATTCGTTTACTAAGTAGACGAATTTGAATAATCGTTTCAGGATAAATAAATAGAGTTAACGCTGATACAGCCATATTAGCAATGCGGACTTCTGCAACTTTCATGGCTCTATATGGTTTCTCTTTCCTTTATATTTAGCTATGTTTATAAGTCCAAAAATGTATTCGTTTGACAATTACGTTCCTTAAATGAGAAAAAAAATGTTCTAAAAGTAAATCTTGAATATAAATTGTGTTTGCACTGCAGGCTTTCCTCTATATACAGGGACCCTTGTTAAAATTTACATACCGAATTGAGATTGATGACTGCGCCAGCAAATAGACGTTTATATTTGACACATTCACACACAAATAACCTATGCACATACAGCACAAGCTTGAATTTGTGTGCTGCATCTAACATTTAGTTTCATAATTTTGCGTCGTCAGGTTCGCTCACCGGCGTAATTACATCTATGAACTGTTTTGGAAATAAGTTACCCTTTTCATCTAAATGAGGAAAATTTACGACGTTTTTCTTAATTATTCTCTTGTACCGCGCATTGATTTTTGTTCTACTTACTATAGACAAAGATATAATAGTCACCAGGCAGGAGAGTAAATTTTTCAAAAGTGTGACAATAATGATTTTCTTTTGTTATGTCGTACAATTTTAATTCCTGGTCTAAAGTTAGATTGCTCGAATATCTCCTTTAAAACAATCTATGTTTATACTAATATAATAAAACTGAAGCGTGTTTGGTCGTTGAAACATGTAAGAACCTATTCATTTAGACAATCCTTGTTTGTTTATATATTTATTTTACAAAAATAAAACCTGTCAAATACAACAGCACAATAACAAAAACAATGGCCAATCCCACTTGGGGATCTCTTTGCATTAAAGCCCGTTTCTTGACGAAGGTATTACACGTAAAAACTCGAGGCACAGCTAGCTAAACAAAACATATAGTAAAGTGTATTAGTTAAAAACTTGATCAACATGGTTATTAGTTCCTGAATAACCTTTAACCCTAAAATAGGATTCGACAAAGTTATTAATTTTGTTTACTGTACGTGCCTCCCATTTTCAATCGAGTTCTTAATACTAGAATTGGTTACGAGGTCAACCAACTCTGTATACCTAGCTGTAAGGGTTTCCATAATGACTCAACAAACAAACATTTTATCTTCTGTACTAAGTTTCTTGAAATTTTAGCATACACATTATATATGGTAAGAGTTCCAAAAATAATATACATACATACCATCACGCCTTTTTCCCGTAGGGGTAGGCAGAGACTACGGATTTCCATTTGCTACGATCCTTACAGACTTCCCTCGCTTCTTCTACGCTCATCACTCTCGTCATACACGCTCGTCGATTACGGGTCCTCCTGACATCTCCCTTTTTTAATACGTGGGGCGCACTATAAGTTTCCGGAATGAATATGAAAAAATACTATTAAAGGTACAAAATTAATTTATTGTTTTTCAAAATAATCTCCCTTGGCGTCTATGCACTTTTTCATTCGATGAAACCAGTTTTGAAAACTTTTGTGCCACTCCTCTGTGGTGACCTCTGAAACGTGTTTTTCATACTCCTCGACAGCCTCTTCTGGTGATGAAAATCGTTGACCGCGTAATTGGTTCTTAATTTTTGGGAACAGAAAAAAGTCACAAGGTGCCAGGTCGGGACTGTATGCAGGATGACTCATGAGTTCTACATTTTTCGCCTTCAAAAAGTCGTTTGTCTGTCTGGCCGTGTGAGAACTAGCATTGTCGTGGTGCAGGATGATACGGCGTTTACGGTTATTTTTACGGAGTTCGTCAATAACTTCCGGCAAACAAATGGTCGTGTACCAGTCACTATTCACTGTACGACGATTCTCTAAAGCAACAGCAGCCACGTGTCCAGTTTTATTAAAAAAAGAAGCAATCATCCGCTTAGATGCACTTTTCACGCGCGCCACTTTGGTTGGTTTCGGCTCATCTTGAAAGACCCATACGCTCGATTGCTGCTTTGTTTTGGGATCGTAGCAATAAATCCATGTTTCGTCACCTGTTACTATGTCCCACACCAAATTTGACGCACCTTCGTTGAATCTGGTAAGCATGGCACTGCACCAAGTGACGCGGTCCGTTTTTTGAGCCTCGGTCAAGTTGTGTGGGATCCACCGCGAGCACAGCTTTCTCACACCCAAATGTTTGTGTAGGATTAATTGTATTTGACTCATGCCTATTTCTAAGGATGCGCGAATTTCATGGTAGGTCACATGCCTGTCTGTTTCAATCATACGGCGCACAGCATTGATGTTTTTGTTGGCCACAGCGGTGGACGGCCGACCATCGCGAGATTCGTCACTGAGATTGATACGACCACGCTTGAATTCTGCAAACCAGCTATAAACAGTTGTCTTGCATGGTGCTTCATTGCCAAAAGCTGTTTCAAGCCGAGCGATGCTCTGTTGAGCTGTCAAATTACACTTAAAATCGTAGAAAATCATACTACGAAAATTTTCCCGAGTTAAATCCATGTTGATGCAGACACACAATTTTTTAAATGGCGCCACAAGGTAAAAACAAAAGACAGTTAGATGAAACAAACTGCATTCTACAGCCAAAGAGTTCTATTTTCAAATGTTGCAATAAATTTTTAAATATTGTTTATGTAAGTGGCCAGTTCCGGAAACTTACAGTGCGCCCTATGTATGTCTGCGATTTGGTCGCAGTATGTTCTCCGAGGCCGGCCCTTTCCGACTTTTCCTGTCGCCTTTGATTAAAAAAATATACTATATGTAAATCTATATGTAATATAATTTATAAACAATGATAGTTAAATAAAACAATAAGTAAAAATCTGTCATCGCGAAATTTTTTTCTGTTCCCGTGGGACTTACGTACGCGGTGTAAAAGTGATTGAAAAATAAAAACAAAAATTATCTGGCTACGAATGATTTCAAAGTCATGTGAACTACTACAGGAGTGCTATTTTTGAAATGTGTTAACGCAAAATCAGTGAGTCGAATGTTTTTCGTTCGATATCGAATATCATACATTTCCCTTGGCTTCTGAAGTTTGGCGTAGACGGAGACATATTTATGTCCAGCAGTTTCTTATAGCTGTTAATAAACATGATGTAAAAAATACCTCCCGAATTTTACGCGTCCTCAAAAGATCTCCTTTTCAAAGTTGTGTCTCCTCGCCACACCTATCGGAGTCCAATTTGACGGGACCCTCCTTACTTTAATCTATCCTTCTGTCAATCAAACCATAATACTTTGAACACGTCGGGATATTCCCTAAGAGTTCCCCGTTTCTTGTGAATATCATTTCGCTGAGAATTCGAAAAATAACTTTGAAACGTTATCGCGTATAATTTTTTCGCTTTGACGTTTCATTTTGCATTGTTGCGTAATGGTGGAGTGATTACGAGTTTGCTGTGGAAATTATTTGGTCAGCCTCGCAGATGCGAACACGGCAAAACTCAACTCGCACACGCAACGCGCTCGTGACATCTCCGGTGTTGCAGGCGTTCATAGGCTACGGTAACCACTTACCATAAGGTGGGCCGTACGCCTGTTTGCCTACTTAATTGTATAAAAAAAACTATATTTTATGTCTTTGTTACTTACTTCTGCCTCCCATTACATAGAGGATTAATAAAAAAAAAAAGTCTGTTAGATCACGAATTTGCGACTATATTCATATCAATTTTTAATGAATCTGTCCAACGGTTTAGCCGTGACAGACAGACATTCGCATTTATATTATTACAACGCTTGGGTACGCTTTGATCAAGGTCCTAGATATGGCGGCACTGGTTGTTACGATGGAGTAATTGCGGGAATCAACGGCTAAACTTGCCCTCCAAAGTTAAAGATGCCACTGTGATGACCAATCCAGTTAATGATAAGTGAATACCTAACGCTGTGTGTTGCATTATTGTCAAGACTTTAAAATGTAGTTAATTTAAGTATTTTTTGCAATGTCTGTTTTTCCTAATAAATAAATAAGTTAGGTCGCTTGACACGCACGATCTTTACGAACACGCATGCCCTGCTGAACTATTGAACCCTTCGATTCCATTCATCTACACAATACATTGCTATAATATGTTTTCGGATTAGCATCGCTCAGTTAGGTCTAATTTAACGATTTCCGCCAACTAAGGGTCCGTTGGATTTGAAAAAGGGTGGAAATCGGGTCGCTTTCTATAGAGGTCTACTAATATAACAATTGTAGGAAGCATAGGTATATATTAATCAGGTCAATTTGTTAATTCTCTCTTGCCAGTTTCTATCAAAAACTTGAAGTTCATGTGGTTAACGCGTTCCTCGCTGCTTGCGCCAATCTCTCATACTCGATTTAATTCAGGCCAGTTTCCAAACAAAGACAAAAAGACCGGGTTGATTACCAACCGTGAGACAAATGTTGGTCATCACTCTTTTGCAACGAAAACGCAATTTTAAGGCGATCACGACCCGGAGGAATTCAATTCGGCTGATTGATGCGACGGCCATTGAGGTGGACGCGCCACTGATAGAATTAACTGTAGATAAGAGATTGACGTGTTATTTGAACATGCTAATTATTAAAAATAAAAAAACACGCCAAACTGCTATTACAATTTATTTTATTTTTTTGGTCACATAAATACATTGAAACATATAAGTTATTAAATTTTGGAAATCTCCTTTTAAATCTCTTCATTTTGATACCCCACTCGATTAGGTTACATAGAATGTTTTTCAGTCTGCCTTTTATTCCGTATATAGTCCGCCATTTTGTTACTATGAAGACGTCACATACCCTATGACACACTGAAGAAAGCAAGGAATCTAAAGACACCTCATACGTTTATATCCGTTAAGCCGTTCTTGACTTATGATGGAATAAAGAATCCCACATACATACAAACATACATGAAAGCTAAAAACATAACACTCTTTGGTCAGTCGTGTAAAAAAAAAAACCGTACTAAAATAGTTTAATAAAATGTGTATGTAATTGTATAGTTGTAGTGTAGTTTGCAATACAATTTGTATGATTCCATACTCATCTGAGCTCAATAATTGTTTTTTACTTTAATGCGATTTTGTTTTCTTTCAAAGACAATGCGTGAGAATTGAGAACGGAATAAGCTTCAACAATATAATCAGACGGGATAAATAAGGCTTCGACGTAATCAAATGAACTCGACGAGGGAGAACTGTAATCAGATAGAAATAGGAAATGCAGTGTTCTTCGTAAAATGAGAGAAACAAGCGTGAGACTGTATTGTAGCATTTTTGTATCATTTGCAAGGGGCTAGACGATTTCAATTTATTGTGAAATGCTAGACTCGTCTGTCTTAGTCAACTAAAGATTTAATTAGGCCACACAATTTTTAAATTTATTTCATTCATTCATTCATAAAAAGAGATAGGCTATTGTCGGTGTTGCTTTTTACTTTAAAACATTATTGCACTTTAAAAAACAAAATGTGGACTTAATGCTTTAAGGCAATTTGTACCAGTGTTTTTCATACGTTCGTAATTGCCATTATTTCTCTTACCTGGGATACTAAGGTTCCGCGTACAGTAGGCTTTAATAGGAATTTTCTCCCTCGTATGTTGTCACTATGGAATAACCTCCTAAAATGTTTCTAAAAGACTGCAACTTATAACAAGGGTTCCATGCCTTCAAAGAGGGCCTGAAAATATATCTACCTATAAATATATATATATATATATATATATATATATATATATATATATTTATCCCACAAACAATTCGCCGTCCACTGAAGGCGAAAGTGCATTTAAACTGGCGTCCACCTGCTTTTGGCGTCCGCATAACGGACGCCACTTTGTTAGTCGGTGGCACTTAGGTCCTATTGATCCTAGCTAGCCGTAGTACAAAAATCGACGGAAGCCAAAAGTTGCTTTAAATGGTTGCAATAAAATATTGAAAAGTTCCCGAAGAAATCACCGCGCAGGTGAGGCGCTGCTGCAGCGCGTATATCCACACTGTATATCTAGAAAAAATCCTGACTACGGATTCGCGTATTTGGCGTCCACAATTGCGACGTTGCCGTCTCGCTCATTAAATCTGTTACACAAATTACACAATCTACCTGCCGCTATCAAAACAATATATGTCGTCTTTGATCACGTACGCGTTGCAGAATATTCGGCGCTTGATTATTGTTTGTTTTACAATAGTGTGTGCAAATAAACTCACGTGCAGTTATTGGAACTTATATATATATGTTGCTTGAAGATGAATTCCCGAGGACTTCGTGGTAGAAAAATTTTAAAATTAGTCGAAGAGAATACTTTGGCTACAGGCTTTACTACAGGTAAGTTTATTTTCTGTAGGTATCTAAGTGTGGATTGGAATGTGTCACTTTCTCACACCAAATGTCTCGCAAATGTCAAAATGAGACGAAACACTATTTTACTAATCAAGCGTTTAAATTTTTTATGAATGGACACTAGTGTAGAAGTCAGTTCGATCTGTGCTGTTCTTGTGTCGGTATCTACTCACACCATAGAAAATACAATTTTCTTACAACGTACCTACCTAATTAAATTATTAGATTTCTCTTACAAAATGGTCATCTTTGCTGATATAGACAGATTTTTGAACAAAAATTACTTAAAATATATTTTAAAAAAGGAATTAAAGTGGCCGTGGCCTTCGACTCATTTTATACTGCGGGATAAGTGTTCAATTTGTGGAGTGTATTCAAGTTCTTTTGGAAAACCTAAACATCTATTTGTCGACATGAACAACAAATTAAACATCATTTGGTGGCTAGAGAATAGTGTCTCTTTCTGTCATATTTGTAACTATTTATTGTACGATCACTACCCAACTGATGAGTGTATAATATGTGCTGAATTAAATAAAGAAAGGTTTGTACCTACCTACTACATTAATATTTTCAAAGTACATTTAAGTGTAATAGGTGCCTACATATAAAGATATCTTCTGCGTGGAAATCGGTTAAGATTGCTGTTCACTTATATACGTCGGGATAAAAATAGTCTACCTATTTGTATGTTAATCAAAGGAGTAAACTACTGCCATGCAACACTTCACTCCAATTCGTTCAGCTTATGCTGAGGTAAATTGTAACAAACATAAGATGGTATTTCACGGATTTATGTGTTAATTCGGCGTCTGTATATATTACATCCTACAATCTTTTCAGCGTCATGCACGTCGTGCATAATTACGACGTCCCCAGTTCCTCTTTTATGTGCCAATTCGACGTCCGTATATTTATATATACATACTCGTACATCCTACAATCTTTTTGGCGTCATGCACGTCGTGCATCATTACGACGTCCCCAGTTCCTCTTTTATGCGCCAATTCGACGTCCGTATATTTATATATACATACTCGTACACCCTACAATCTTTTTGGCGTCATGCACGTCGTGCATTATTACGACATCTCCCAGTTCCCCTTACTTTATTTAACATGTCTTAATGAATATCGAAGGCAGTGAAGAACAAATAGATAATAAGTTAAAACTGCATTTTTTGAGATTTTTTTTTTTAATTATTCTTATTTTCGTTTATTGTAAAACCAACAGCTTCTTCTTATCGTGTGATGGAATGTACCATCTAGTGTCAGAGTTATTTGAGCCGCTTTTTAAGGCCTCTGACATCATGACATGGCTCAAGTTTCAGGCACTGAGATATGCGAACACACCCCGAGCACCCAGGTTTCCTCACGATGTTTTCCTTCACGGTTAGCGAACTACAACAAACCAATAGCTAACTCAACATAACATGTAATGGATAAATAAGTTATATATTCTCTCCTATAGCCTATAGGTAACAATAAAATATTTTAACTGTTTAATCTAAAGCATTTATCTACGCATTAACAGTTGTAAGAGTGAATCATTTATTAAGTAGGTATCATCAACATCATAGTTTAAATTTGAATTTAGAATTTTTATTTTTATTTTATCTAGGATTTTTGTGCTAATTTTTGAAAAATAGTTTTCCGCACAAAAAAAAACATATGATACTTGACTAAATCATTAATAATTTGCATTATTTCGCTACTAAGAAGGGTGAGAGATAGTCACAATAGCATTCTAAAAACAGTAGAGTAGAACTAAAACTCTCAGATTTTGAAAAACACACTATAGGTCGACAAGTTCGTGCCCGACCGTCCTGCGGGGTACAGGCAGGCAGCGGACGAGGCAGCACGTCGTCGTTTTGTATCGGCGACTGTCAGAGAGTGACGTGTCATTGCGCGCGTTTCCACTCCCAGCAATCCTACCGACACTCTCTTACATCTGACGAACCTCGTCCCCCCAACGTCGCATCACCCCGCAGGACGGTCGGGCACGAACATGGAGTAATTATAAAGAGGAGATGCCTTAATAAGCGTTTTGTAAGAAAGTGTTTGTGAGGCTACACGGGGCGGAAGGCAGACGTGCGGGGTGCTTGGTTTCGGCCGTGGCTCCAATCATAGAGCACGAGCAACGACAAGCTCCGCCCACTGCAGTGTCGGCGAGGCGCCAATGAGCACGTCACTGCGCCATTTCAAACGGCATCTCCCCTTTATAATTACTCCATGGGCACGAACTTGTCAACCTATAGTATGTATAAGTTTTTTTGTTACTAACACTACTATGGATTAATTTTGGTCTGAATAAAAGATATTATAATTTTTATTATTTTGCAGTTAAAAAAAGAAGAAACGGTACCAGAAAAACAAATAGAGTTGATGCAAAGCCTGTTCAAGCAATCGATCAAGATATAAGTTGCAAAAATAATACTTTGTTAAGAACTGTCCCAGTCAGTGCTCACGTGGACGAACCTCCAAGTTCCACTCATTGCTCTTTCATTCTTTCAAATGTTACCAATATCTCGGACTTTAATGCGTCTATTTTAAATCAGAAGATAGAAAACACTGATGATCCTTCCATATCTTCAAATATTACTCATATATCAAATTCCTATGCGTCTCTTTTAACTGAGAACCATGAAAATTTTGATGATTCTTCTATTTCTATAAACGTTAGCCATAACTTAAAATCTAATGAATCTCTTTCTACTCAGAATCAAGAAAGTGTTCCCTTTAGTGAAGCAGGTCATAATAGTTCTTTTGATGTGTCTTTCAGTAATATACTTGATTCTCAGATGCATAGTTTTTGCAAATCATCTGATATATTATCTGAATCCTTTGTGAATAATTTCCTTCTGGATTCTGGAAAAAAAATCTCAGATGACCCTACTTACGTCTCAAGTGTAGTTGTTTCTGATGTGCCTCCACCAGTAGCAGTTGATCTTCCTACCATCTCAAACCACACTAGCCTCCCTGATTCTGAAAATGTAGAGGAAAATCCCACCTGCCTTTTAAGTAGTGATAATGTCGAGCCTCCGCCAACAACAGTTGATCCTCCTACTACCTTGAACCACGCTAGACCCCTTGATAATATAGAGAAAAATTACACCCTCTTGTTAAGTACTGATAATGTCGAACCTCCACTAAAAGCAATTGAATCGTCTATCTTAAGCCCTATTAGACAGCTTGATCCTGCTGATAAGCCTACTTACGTCTCAGATGTAGACGATATCGAAAAGCCTCCGCTAGAAGTCCCATGCATAATATCAGATGACCGGAATCAAGACCAGTCGGTACTATGCTTTGACAATGAGTCTGACTTTTCTGAATCTTCAAATAATAAGAATTATTATCCATCATCTTATGAATCCACATCAGAATCTGGCCAAGAAATATTAATGGAAACCGAATGTTTAGATGGATCACATAAGGTCAGTAGAAAATTGGTATGCATACCCACAAAGTTGGCAAAGACATTTATGATCATTAAGATAAATAACACTGTTTTAATTTAATGCCATAATTTTCATTATACAGTTTATATGGTGTGACAGCGATTTTATTTGTTTGTTTGTTACTTTCATGCTTTGACTACAAAACCGATCATTATAGAATTTTGCATACACGCTGTCGGTAATACGTTAGCTCGTAAGCTCTTTATACAATAAACTTATATTATTTCAGGCTTCTTCAAGCCATTGCGATAATACAAGCCCAACAGAAAAAGAAAAAGTTTCGTTGAAAGAAGATTGCTTATGGGAAGATTCGGAAAATAATCACCAAACAAACAAAGAAAATATAGAAACAGAAGTGCCGGAAAATCCAAAAACATCAGGGAGTAATTTGAAAGGTAAACGCATTAGAGAAAGAGATTTTTGTTACTACTGTGAAAATTTCATTTTGAATTTTTCACGACATATGGTTCGAAACCACTCAGCTGAACCTGAAGTACAATCAGCATTAGCACATCCCAAAAATAGTCTTAAACGTAAACAAGTTTTTAGCGATTTAAGAAAAAAGGGTAATTATGTGAGTAATTCACAAACTGCATTCAAACCTGTGAAGAAGTGTAGGTTTTCTGAAAAGACTGACTATTTACCTTGCTCTAAATGTCTTGGTTTTTATTCAAGGAAACAATTGTGGAGACATGTAAAAAAATGTGATAATGCTGCTTCTACAAACAACGCACAAGCTGATGCACAAAATTTTCTTGTACGTTACGTTAAAGTCGACAACAATCTAATGAAAAATGTGTTTCCTCGTATGAAACCAGACAAAATATCATTAGTAGCTAAAAAAGATAAATTGATTTGTATGTTTGGAGCACAGTATTTGCGAACACATCGCGAGGAACATTTTGCAACTGTGGTCTCACGTAAGATGAGGGAGTTAGCGAAATTGCTTGTGGAAGTAACTAAACTGAACCCGAATATTAATAGTCTTGAACAAGTATTAAAACCACAATACTATGACACTTTAGTACAGGCAACCAAAATCGTAGCCCGGTATAATGACGCATCACAAACATTTAATGCACCGACATATGCCATGAACATTGCTACATCTATAAAACAATGTTGTAGTATAGCTTTATTGCAAAGTTGTAAAATAGAAGCCTCAGTTCAAACGGCTTCTGTTCAAGCAGATTTAAAAACACTATCAAAATTAATTGAGGAGAATTGGAAGTTTGATATTTCTAGCCAAGCTGCTGATGACCTTAATGTGAAGAAGTGGAATAAAACCACTATGGTGCCACTTGCTGCTGATTTAAAATTATTCAAAGATTATCTTTGTGGCATGTCAAAACAGTCGTCCGATAGTTTAACGCAATCCGAAGGAGAAACGAACGTTGAAGCTTTCAATAACTTGGTGGAATCTACATATTGTCGCGTTCTTCTATTGAACAGGCGTCGGCCCGGCGAATTACAACGATTAAAATTAAGTGATTACAATGATCATGGCAACGACAGCAATAAATATGAAGAATTTGACAAAGTTCTTACTTCGACTGAAAAATTATTAATAAGTAAATTAAAAAGAATAGTGATCCGTGGCAAAAGAGGGAGAGGGGTGCCAGTACTGTTTAGTACTGAAGTACAAGAAGATTTGAAAAAAATATTATCAGTCAGACACATGTATGTTGCAGATGACAATAATTTGTTATTTGTAAAGGCAGGTGGATCAACTGTTTGTGGGTACAAAATTTTAGAAAAATATGCAAAAGCAAGCGGTGCTAAAAATTATAAGGCTCTAACATCCACGCGTCTGAGAAAACATTTAGCAACAATGACCCAGTTATTTACAATGACTGAATCAGAGCTCGAACAACTAGCTACTTTTATGGGTCACACCCTGAGTGTGCATAAAAATAATTACAGGTTACCTAGTGACGTATATCAGACTGCTAAGATTTCTAAACTATTACTATTGATGGAAGATGGGAAAGCGGATGAATATCAAGGAAAAGCTTTAGATGAGATTGAATTAAACTTAGATGAAGACATCACAGGAATCGAGATAGATAATCAGGAAGTTGTTGATTTTGAATTGGAAGAAACAGGTCCATCGCAACATATTAGTTTGAGTAGAGACGAGCCAGTTGCTGCCCCTTCCCAAAAAATAAGCCACAAGACATCTGCAAAAAAAAAGAGAACACTTGTTCCTTGGACAACTGAACAAAAAAACGTCGTAACAAAATATTTTAAAGACCACATTAAGTATAAAAAACCCCCCAAACGAGCTGAATGTGATGAATTAAAAAATAAATATCCTACACTTTTTCATAACAAGGACTGGCTTAAAATTAAAGTATATATACAAAATAATTATTCAAAAAGTTGAAGTGACGATTGGCGACTTTTTGAGGAAAATTTCTGATTATCATACTTTCATTGATATACAGGGTTATTTTTAAAACAGTAATAACCTCGCAGGAGTAGATTACTAACATTATTAACAACAACTTTTGTTCTACGACTCAATACATAATTTAAAAATTATTTTTTAAACTTTTATTGCACTCTCCTACACTTTATAAGTCTTTATGACAAAGCGCGCGAAGGCGGGCGCAAGACGGCGGGCGGGCGAACGGTGCGCGCATAGATACTCGTATGTACGAACATTCGAGCAGTGACTGAAAATATTTTTTTTGAATACAAAATCTAACGTATTCTCAAAAGTCGTAGAACAAATGTTACTGTTTATAACGTTAGAAATCCACTCCTGCGAGGTTAATTGTGTTTCAAAAATAACCCTGTAATGACTCAACTTTGATTCTGCAGTAAATAACTGTCCGGAATCATTTCCGTTCACTAATACCATAAAAGTTTTCTTTTTTTTAAATTAAACTTTCTTCTTTGTTGAATACGTAGGTAATTTAATTAAGCTGAGTGGTTAAGAAAGAGTACAGCTGGTGCCAATATGTGACCGAAGATTGAAGATTGCAGTACCGGCTTGCCAATATACCAATCAGATTGTAAGACGCATGTCAGTGACCTGTCTGATTGGTCTATAGGCAAGCTGCTTACAACGATCTTTTCAATCTTCAGTCAAACGTTGGCGCCGGCTGTTAGTGGAAATACTGAAGACAGGCGCAGCCAGTGATAATTTGAAAAAAAAATATTTTGACGACGGATCAAATCACTCAACCTAAGTACGAAGTGACTGTTCTTAAGTATTTATCTAGTGTTAAAGTAAGTTATGTAGGTAGGTACCTACGTAAATAGATGAGGGTAGTAAAAGAAGGACTGTATGTCTAAAACTATTTGAATGCTCATTGCTATTAAAGAGAAATGTAAGACATTATAAAGAAAAACATTCAATAAACTTACGTATGTAGGTTAGCAACGGGTGTTACTACACCACCTAATGCGAAGTTTTTATACTAGGTTATAAGAGTTTCTTTTTTAAGTACCTACTTATATGAAAAGTACAAAGATTTGTTTCTAATATTTTAAATTGAATTAATTAAGAAAGTATTAATAACTAGGTAAGTATATACTCAAATATTTCTTGCCTAACATTGTATGTAAATATTTTGATTAAAATTAAAATATAGTAATTGCTAAAGCACGCCAAAGTCTGAGCTAATCTAGTATTATAAGCAAAGTTTAAGGAACTAAGTTCCAAAATTATACAACGTGTTTTTTTGATATCCCATGACTTTAAGGTTTTGATCAGACCATGTAAAAGATTCATATTTGTCAAATCAAAAGTATTTTTTTACTTTTCTTAACAAATTCATTCGACAAAACTACGTGTTTGCATGGAAAAGAGAAAAAAATAACTTTAGATTTGACAAATAATTTATATGTAATTTGAATCTTTCACATGGTCTGATCAAAACCCTAAAGTTATGGGATATAAAAAAACACGTTGTATAAAGTTGTTTTATTAGGTATCTATCATAATTTTCGTGATGTTAGATCAGCAACTAAAGTCTGGGGTGATCTCGTTATAACGTTATTATGTTATAATTATAGTAGCTTAGCTAAAGTCTGAGATATTCTAGTATTAATACCAAAATTTCTTGTGCCATAGGAGTAATTTTACTATTGTGTTATTGATTGTACTACTAGCGAAAGTCTGAGATAATCTAGTATTCATACCAAAATTTATTGTGCCATAAGAGTAATTTTACTATTGTGTTATTGATTGTACTACTAGCTAAAGTCTGAGATAATCTAGTATTCATACCAAAATTTCTTGTGCCATAGGAGTAATTTTACTATTGTGTTATTGATTGTACTACTAGCTAAAGTCTGAGTTAATCTAGTATTCATACCAAAATTTCTTGTGCCATAGGAGTAATTTTACTATTGTGTTATTGATTGTACTACTAGCTAAAGTCTGAGTTAATCTAGTATTCATACCAAAATTTCTTGTGCCATAGGAGTAATTTTACTGTTGTGTTATTGATTGTACTAAAAAGAACTACTTCTAAAAAGAAGCAATGTCAAACTATCTCGTCTAGCACTAATGGTAAGTGCCAGTCATCTAAGGTGATTTTATTGAAGGTAATTGTGATGTTGATTAGTTATAGTAGATTATATCCATTGTGAAACTATTTTCTGTTAAAAATGTATAACGAAGTTGGCAAAGTCAAATTTTTAACGAAAGTTTGTTTAAAGTTTAGGAAGTTTTTAAATTATGGTAACCAACTTAAGTACTTTGTATGGTCGATAACTATGAAAATAAAAGTGATTACATTTATATGTTTTTTGTTTTTATTTGCTTACCTAGGATAGTTACCCTATATCAGTAAAATATAGATTAATAAATACTTACATACCGATTTAAATTTAATTTGGTATGAAGATATTATGACAAAGGATAGTTTTCATCCACGAAATCATCCTCTAAGGGGGTAAAAAGGGGTGAAAGTTTCTACAACCTCTATATCAATCGTGATGATATATTGGTATCTGTACTGTTAAGTCTTCTGTTATCTGTGATTGGTAGTTTTTATTATTTGGTGTCAACAAACCGGCGTAAAGCTTTGTACTTTGTACAGACGCCAAATAGCCATATACGGACGCCCAATAGCTGTATACGGACGCCCAATAGCTGTATACGGACGCCCAATAGCTGTATACGGACGCCCAATAGCTGTATACGGACGCCCAATAGCTGTATACGGACGCCCAATAGCTGTATACGGACGCCCAATAGCTGTATACGGACGCCCAATAGCTGTATACGGACGCCCAATAGGTGTATACGGACGCCCAATAGCTGTATACGGACGCCCAATAGCTGTATACGGACGCCCAATAGCTGTATACGGACGCCCAATAGCTGTATACGGACGCCCAATAGGTGTATACGGACGCCCAATAGCTGTATACGGACGCCCAATAGCTGTATACGGACGCCCAATAGCTGTATACGGACGCCCAATAGCTGTATACGGACGCCCAATAGCTGTATACGGACGCCCAATAGCTGTATACGGACGCCCAATAGCTGTATACGGACGCCCAATAGCTGTATACGGACGCCCAATAGCTGTATACGGACGCCCAATAGCTGTATACGGACGCCCAATAGCTGTATACGGACGCCCAATAGCCGATCGATGGCGATCTTGAGGCATACGGTACTATTTGAGGTGGTACTGTGACTGCAAGCTAACAACTGTAAGATGAAAGCACTGTTCCCAGTAAATTCATTTTATTTTATATACTATCATTTTATTAATGTCAATATGAAATTTGGTAGGTAGATTTTTTATGACATACAGGAAAAACAAAACACAGATGACAAATACTACAACAAAGTAATAATAATATGATAGAGAGGACATAATTATTCCGGCGAAGTTTTATGGGCAGCCACTTGAGCTAAATCATATTTGCGCAAACCAAATATGAATCTAATATAAAAATTTTGAAGTCGCTCAAGTTTTTCGCTGATCCTCCGTGAGATCTGGATAACAGTCGTCGGCGTAATCAAGGATAGGAAGCCCAATATGTTATAATATGTAAATACGAAGCAAAAGCTTCGAATTTACACATTAGAACATTTTGGGCATCCGTATATGTAACCTTACGAATATTGGAACAAAATAAACGTTGAAACTGTTTAGTACAGAAAAGCAATAAGAAAAGAAAGAGTCAAAAAATGCCAAAGCTGGCAACGTCGCACTCTCAAATACAGTCCATCCTGTGAGGACGCTAAATAATCGATGGCATAGGTAAATCATGATCAATATATCTAGGATGCCAAAAATGTGTCACCATGGTTGGGGGTTCAAAAATGTTTGGGCATGACTGAAAGACGAATATCGCGAAAAATTTTTTTATCGGAAAACGACGTATCCCAAGGGGCTGGAAATCAAAAAACTAAGCAATATTCATTAAGACATGTTAAGTAAAGTAAGGGGAACTGGGGGACGTCGTAATGATGCACCACGTGCATGACGCCAAAAAGGTTGTAGGATGTATATATATATATATATATATATATAACTGCCTCCGTGGTCCAGTGGTTAAGGCGCTCGCCTTCGACCCGGGGGTGGTGGGTTCGATTCCCACCGGATGTATACTTTGTTTAGTTGTTTCCAGTTTGGTTAGGACTTTGCGGGCTTGAATCACCTTATTGTCTGATAATAAAGATGATTCCGTGCTTCGGAAGGCACGTTAAGCTGTTGGTCCCGGCTGCCATTTTAGAAGTCATAAAGGAACGACGTCAGAGGCCGAGAGGCGATTCCGAACAACTCTGAGACCAGGGTGTACATGGTCGATAGACAATGTAACCTACACGAAATGATGATGATGATGACTATTTTCTCTAAGTAATGAGTATAAAAGCTCTTCTACGTGGAGGGAGATGGGGGAGACCATAGATTTAGAATTTTTTTGACTACGTCAATAGATTGGCTGGTCAGTAAAAGAAACGAGACCAAATTGAAAACTGTTGATGTGTGTGTATCATACATGTGTGCACTGTCAAATAGTGCTGAGCCGAGCATTATCGACATCACTATGATCGATTATCTTAACGTGAGACCATTGCAAAATTAAGTATGCAGTTATTATTTGGGATAAGTAAGTAATAAAATTACATTAAAAACATCTTAAGTATTTTGAACGAGCTCCCCGACCCGACTTCGAATGAGTGGACATTTTAATAACATAAAATTTACTCTTTCTAGACAAAAACATACACACATACCAAAATCAAAGCACAACCATGAGGATATTTTTAAGCATGTAATACCGGCGAGTCGAATGATTTTCAATAGACCCACTGGTTTTGCTCGATAATATATCTCGGGTCGTGGTTTGGTTTTGGTAAAATTAGCGGGATTGGCCTGCATTTACATACACATAAAAATAAAAATTGACTATATAACCCACACGATATGAATAAATAAATGGACCTTAATATAATTTACGGACCAAAAAATACTGGCGTTATTATTTTTTTTAAGTAGTACCAAGTCTTTTATTTACCACCAAAGATAATTTATTTATTATAAAAATGTCTTAAACTGTCCATGGAAGTATTTTCTTATTTTGCTTCATATTTTAACCTAATAATGAAATAAGTTTCAATAATAAGCTTTGTTAACAAGTGTTTATGATTGAACAGTCCTGAAGAATCAAACATATGAATGTTTAGTTCGGTGAAAAAGTTTTTACAAGAGAGTAGATAATATTATAAGTGCGAAAGTCTGTCTGTCTGTTTGTTAACCCAAACCGCTGATCGGATTTTAATTAGTTGAAGACCCGGGGTCAAACATAGGCTACTTTTTGACGCAGGCGAAGCGGCGGGAAACAGCTAGTACACAATATTTTAATGTTGGGATTGAACCTAATTTTAGTTTTACTCTTTTTATGCTCCTGTTCGAAAAACATTCTGGTTCAAAGTGTTTACTACAAATGTTGAAATTTTTTTGGGAATCCATTCTTCTCTGCTAATCATTTTTAGGCATTTTTGGCGAATATCTACATTTGATGGAAATCTGAAACATAAGAAATTAATGAGAATACAAACACGAGGTTTTCAGTACACATCTGCTATGTTTTTCGCGATATCTCAAATTCGACTTTATCTCTAAAGAGAATTTGCCCTCCTGTGGTTAGCCGCCATGTTTTTTCGAATCCAATCCAATTGTGTGAAAAATTCTATTACTAAAATTTAAATAAGTACCTATATGCACTTATTCCTTCCTAGCGTTTGGGTGCAATACTATCGATATGATGTTTGACAGCATCGATGTCAATCCCTAAATTTCAAGAATTAGGTTGAAAATTGTGAAAATTCACGTATTATATTTATCAAAAATTGAATACCTATGCATTCTAAACATTTATGTGATAAAACTTTAAGATATTTCTCATATTTTAGTGCGGAAAAACTATCGAATCAATTAGGAAATCATGGATTTATACAGTGATAAACATCGGTGGTACTTACCTGTGAAATGTGAAATTATGTAGGTTTTCTTTCTTATTTGAGTTACATTTAGGCACTGCACATGAAACCATTATTATGCGCTTCTACTGAACACTTTTTTAACACTAACAGATAGATACTTTGTTTATAATTTAAATATTTGTTTTTGACAATAAATCCGTAAGGCTGCTATGGACCAATAGTGTGTTAAGAAATGGTCACGCTCTCTATCTCATTCTAACATACGCATATCCTATATATTTCTCTTTCACATTTCCCGTCTATTGGATCCATAGTCTAAGGGGGAGACCTTTGCCCAGCAGTGGTAAATGGTTTTTTTTTTTAATAATAAGAGCATAAGTATAGTAATAAAATGTTGGTTATCACAAGTATAGTTTGCCAGAGACGCCTCGCTACGGAGAAGAAAGTATAGTAATGTGTATAGTAATAAGAGAATTTAATTCTCAGAATAAATAAAATAAGGTGGTGAAATTCCTACGAATGAACTCTGTTATTAGGATAGGCATGTTCACGTTCAGTCCAGCATGTTTTGACGTCATTGGTATACAATCAGAGTGACAAATGAAACACGACGCCTCTCCAGCGCACGCATTAGTCTTAAACCTTTTTTATACACACACATACATATAGATAGCCATTCACATTGCACGAACATTATTTGTTTTCGCTTCTCTATTCAACATTTGAAATATAAACTCACGTATATGAATGCTATTTTTGAAAAGTGTGACTCACGCAAAATCGATTAATTATTGTTCGATTTCGAATAATTTTCTTTCGATATCGAATGATTTTTATTCGAAATAATATTTTGAAATAGGGAACCTGCTGTTGGTTGTAAAAGTATTTTTGTGTCGACGTGAAAAATGTTAGTACTTTATTTTCCATTGCAATTTATTTTTTTATGATGGAGATTGAGCTTTTATCACACATTTTTTCATCCATTCGTATCTATGAAAACGTACATACAAAACTGAAATGCAGTCTGTATAGAATAAATGGATGAATTAACAATTTACTGATAAATTGATTGAAATTGTTTTTGTTTTAAATGTTTTCAATTTAATGAAAACTAATAGATACTGTGATTATCCATACTAATATTATAAATGCGAAAGTCTTTCTGTCTGTCTGTCTGCTTTCACGGCCAAACCGCTGAACGGATTTTGATGAAATTTGGTATGAACATAGAGACCCTTCCTAAAACATAGGACACACATACAACTTTTTGAGGCATGCGGAGGTGCGGGAAACAGCTAGTTAAAATTAATAAAAGCCTTCTGAAATTGATTTTTTTTTTTTGTTAAATTTCGCTATTCACGAATACATACATACATACATATATCATCGCGCCTTTTTCTCGTAGGGGTAGGCAGAGACTACACACAAAAACTAGAAAAAAATTTATACTTATTGTTATGTGACAAATAAACAGAGAAATGAGGGTAATAAGAATATGTTTGTCGTGAGTTAAAAAAATTTTAGCGTCGAAAAGTCCGTCCGCGGGTCCGAGAAAAAAAAAGAGTTGTTTTTTGTCAAGTTTTTACTCCTCGGGGGAAATATTAATTAAAAGTCACTTCTTTAAGCTCTGTCTGAAGTTTCATAACATTATTAAAAGTTAATGTATTGTTTAAAATGAGCATTTTTTTATTTTATGTTTCAAATATAGGCGATTTTTTTGTGGTTCTCCCATTTTCGTGTTTAAAGTGTGCGGTAACTGCCTATTTATTTACATTTTGTATTGTATATATTTATTTACCTTCACAATAAGGTTCCAAAACAAAAAACAATAAACTAACTACTAAACTAAGATTCTAAAGAAAATGTGGAGGATGTTTTCTGCAAAACCCATCTCTGTGAAGGGTATGCTTGTTTTTTTCTCTAAATTAAAATATGTTAAATTAATATTGTACTGTATTTCTTTTTTCAATATTTTTTTAATCATATCGCTAGATCAAATGTTCAAACTAGTAACATGCCCGTTCATATCAAAATTAATTTGTTAATGTAAGGAACATACAAATTAATATCTAACATAAAATACTATTATTATTCACATGAATAAGAATATTACTTATGTGCAATCTTATATGACACGTCTACGGCGTAGCGTGTCGTAGCGCGTAGCACCTGCTACGGCGTAGCTCTTCGTAGCTATATCATTTTCACTGAATAATGTAAAATAGTATTTTCTATATTATTTTTACTTTGTATTCATATGACTTTTTGTATGTGTGTGAAACCAACTTATTTCCCTTTATAAAGGCTCTATTAGAAAAAACCTTAGCTTTTTCAAACGTTTTTCAAATATTTAAAATGATTTCTATGCCCGATTTGAATACAACCCAATCAATAGGCAAACTTAATTGGCCTACAAAAACAGATTAACTTATTTAGAGATCTCTATATTTACACACATAAAACAACCGTGTATTTGAACGTCCTAATTACACATGGAGACGAAACTAGGGAAACACGAAACTAGTTTATTGAAGTTTCCAGTTACTCAAAAGTCAAACAGAGCGCTTTCCAATCGATACTCCTAATCCAGACTAGCAACAAACAAACAAGTCTGGGTACCAGGCAACCAGAAGTTAGGAAGAGCTGAATTAGCGCGTGTACATTCTTCACTGGTTTGATTGATATGTCAGCCTAGTTCGATAGCGACTAACTTTAACATTTCATTAGGAAATACACCACTATATATAGAAAATCTCAATATAATAAACTAGCTGTTTCCAAGTCTGTGCGTCTAAAAGTAGCCTATGTTTGACCCCGGGTTTCAACTATATTCATACCAAATTTCATCAAAATCCCTTTAGCGGTTTATCTTTATAGGTTTTTATGACTTTCGCATTTATAATATTAGTATGGATTAGTATATTATTAGTAAGTATTAGTATATTAATTAGTATTTACGAGTATATGGATTTCTCTGCGAGATCAAATCAGGAATGAACAATTCTGTTGGAGAACAGAACCTACATAGCATAGCGGGATTAGCTCTTTGAAGGAGCATTGGGCGGGACACATAGCGCGGAGAACCGATGGCAGATGGGGAAGAAAAGTTCTCGAATGATAACCACGTAAGGCAAGAGCAGCGTTAGACATCCTTTGACCAGATGTTGTCCACCAGTGGATTTAAATGGAAACAAAAGCTTCCACGGATCCACCTACATAGGGCGCACTGTAAGTTTCCGGAACTGGCCACTTACATAAACAATATTTAAAAATTTATTGCAACATTTGAAAATAGAACTCTTTGGCTGTAGAATGCAGTTTGTTTCATCTGACTGTCTTTTGTTTTTACCTTGTGGCGCCATTTAAAAAATTGTGTGTCTGCATCAACATGGATTTAACTCGCGAAAATTTTCGTAGTATGATTTACTACGATTTTAAGTGTAATTTGACAGCTCAACAGAGCATCGCTCGGCTTGAAACAGCTTTTGGCAATGAAGCACCATGCAAGACAACTGTTTATAGCTGGTTTGCAGAATTCAAGCGTGGTCGTATCAATCTCAGTGACGAATCTCGCGATGGTCTGCCGTCCACCGCTGTGACCAACAAAAACATCAATGCTGTGCACCGTATGATTGAAACAGACAGGCATGTGACCTACCATGAAATTCGCGCATCCTTAGAAATAGGCATGAGTCAAATACAATTAATCCTACACAAACATTTGGGTGTGAGAAAGCTGTGCTCGCGGTGGATCCCACACAACTTGACCGAGGCTCAAAAAACGGACTGCGTCACTTGGTGCAGTACCATGCTTACCAGATTCAACGAAGGTGCGTCAAATTTGGTGTGGGACATAGTAACAGGTGACGAAACATGGATTTATTGCTACGATCCCAAAACAAAGCAGCAATCGAGCGTATGGGTCTTTCAAGATGAGCCGAATCAACCAAGGTGGCGCGCGTGAAAAGTGCATCTAAGCGGATGATTGCTTCTTTTTTTAATAAAACTGGACACGTGGCTACTGTTGCTTTAGAGAATCGTCGTACAGTGAATAGTGACTGGTACACGACCATTTGTTTGCCGGAAGTTATTGACGAACTCCGTAGAAATAACCGTAAACGCCGTATCATCCTGCACCACGACAATGCTAGTTCTCACACGGCCACACAGACAAACGACTTTTTGAAGGCGAAAAATGTAGAACTCATGAGTCATCCTGCATACAGTCCCGACCTGGCACCTTGTGACTTTTTTCTGTTCCCAAAAATTAAGAACCAATTACGCGGTCAACGATTTTCATCACCAGAAGAGGCTGTCGAGGAGTATGAAAAACACGTTTCAGAGGTCACCACAGAGGAGTGGCACAAAAGTTTTCAAAACTGGTTTCATCGAATGAAAAAGTGCATAGACGCCAAGGGAGATTATTTTGAAAAACAATAAATTAATTTTGTACCTTTAATAGTATTTTTTCATATTCATTCCGGAAACTTATAGTGCGCCCCACGTATAGATCAAAGAGAAGAAAAAAGTATCCTTGGTGGACAACATGAATCACTTGAATCCAACCCTACAATCCATCAGTGGATGGATTGTAGGGTTGGATTCAAGTGGAATGAGGGGGTCAGGCGATCTGAAGAAAGTCGCAGGCAAGTGCTGGATGCAGGCCGCTTTTAACCGGTCATTTTGGTAATCTTTGTGGGGGACCTATATACAACAGTGGACTGACTGCGGCTAAAATGTTGATGATATTCAAAATTGAAATACATGTATCTTTATATTAAAATCAAATTCGAACAGCACTTTGAAAATTTTGCTTTATAGACAAAATATCGGACGGAACGTACCTACCTCGGTTTGAAAAGCATAAACATTTTACCTGCAACATTTTTACGACTTTGCGTATTCATAAAATATTTTTCAACTTTTCGCCGGTTGGCTACGTAAATAGTGAAAATAGGCGAAATGGCGACCGGCGGCGGAAATGGTTTTGTTAAAATAGCCGTAAAATATTTAATAAATTGCAAACTCTAATGCATCTGTAGAATGTAGACGTGCTCCTGTGAGATGCTGGGTTCACATGTGTAACACCACAGATTACAGAATCTTCGTTGTGTCATTGACTTATCTTACCCCCGTATTAATATACGTTGGTTTAGCTCATGTTAGCTAAAATATGTTCTATCCCTATCTCTCTTATAAATTTGTTGTGAAAGAACGTGACAACACATTTTAAGGTAATACGAGGGTCAAAGTTGAAGAGCCCACTGGATTCTAGCAGTTAGTAGCGCCCCCATAACGTCGCTTCTGCCACTGGTAAGAGGGATCTGTTTTGAGATTAATTCTTTGACCATATCTTTGACCTGGCAGGTCAATCGAGTATAAGTAGTGGAGATCCCTATTATCGGAGGCCAAGACTCACTTCTGGTTACTGCGCTATCTTAGTAAATAAGCAGGCCTAGTAATCGAATGTACTGTAATGACTGTATTTAAAAACAAACAATTTATTTCAAGTAACAATTAGACCCATATAAAATACATTAAAATGTCACAGTCGCACGTAAGAAATATTTATGAAATCGAAATTGAAAATAACAAATCATTACAAGCACTTACCAAATTATTTTGCATGCTTCATGCAAACTATTGCCGGCCGGCACCCACCCACTACTATTAGTCCCAACTAACTGGTGGCGGAAGCACGCAAAATAATTAACTTTAACTTCCGCAAAGTAACGCCTGAATCAATTAAATATAAATGTTCCTGTTATCAAAAGAATTTATTTTATTTTAATTTGAAATAATGTGTTTCTATTATTTTAAAATAGAAAAAATAGTTATCGTCTCTATTTCTTTTATAAGAGCACGCATGTGAGCCCGACTCACTCGGGAACTCGGTTTATTGCGTCCGGCGCGATATTGCAGATGGAATTAGGATCGTTTGTTTTACGCCGATATTAGAAGACTGCGTCTGTTTTCAATTTTATCTCCGCCTCGTTCGCTCAATAATGTAATTTGTTGATTAATCGTCTGGTCAATGCCTGTTTGATCTACTTTAGTCCGTTTTCGAAGCGCCGTGGGCCATGAAATTACTTAACTGAGTCATCATTTTAGCCGCATACAGTCTACTGCTGGACATATGCCTCCCCCAAATATTTTTAAAATGTCCCCTTGAAACCCGCTGGAATGGAAACCTGCCTGCAACCTCATTATTTATTTTTTTGCACATAGACCTCATTCAGGTCGACCGGTGTGTGCTTACTCAATTTTACTAGTTTATTTCATGAGTCATCATCATCATCATCATCATCATCGTATCATTAAGTAGAAAGGTTCAGTGATAAAGCGTGAAGTGGTAACAAACAAACGTTCTAGAGGGCAATCGCGATAAATATGACTGACGTATAAGTATTTACCAAAACGAAACCAGAACCGCTAGGACTATCTTGGAGTATATAAAATCCATCAGGCTTGTGTGCTTCAGAGAATAGGCTAGTTTCCAGGGTCAAAAGACTAGCATTAAAATTAGCCCGTCATTTAGGGAATCAAAATAAATTAGTGACGTATTTTTTCTTTCGTCAATTGAGCGATAAATTATTAAGATATAACGCATCAAAGTTTAAGAGTGGGGCTCTAGACGTCACATATTGCGAAAAAGTGTAGCGCACTGTGACGTCACACGGAACATTAACACGCCATATCTTTACGATTCTTCGTTTAATTTTCAAAAGAAAAAATACGTTTCCAATATATTTTGATTATCTAACTGACGGACTAATTATATTTTTTTTAGGAAACTAGCCTATTGTTTGAGAATTCGGATCTTGCATATTGTCGCAACCCGCTAAGAATTCTTTTAATTCGATATTTTGTATTAACAGAACGCATAAATTCAGTGAGCGAACGCAAACAGAGCACACGCCACGTGTTGATTTACCGCGCTGTCACGCGTGCAAACAGATGAACACCAATATCGGTGTTAAGGCAAACACGCCTAATTCCGCCCGGGGACGGATTAAGGCGTACATAGGGTCCTGGATTAGTCATGTGCAAACTGAAGAAAAATAAATGCATGACATTTTTATTTATAATTATACTGAGTTTTGAGTCGACTTTGGCTAATTATATTCGTAAAGAGCAATATGAAGAAAGCGATAGTTTAAAATACCTTTTTAGATTTACGAGTATGTTAAGAAAAAGCAGGCGATTTTTGTAACAATTGTTAGTCAATGATTTTGTAATTATTATCTCGTTTATATTTGAGAAGTCCATGACGTTAACATTTTTACCGTGAGGGCTATTTTTGTGTATGTAAAATCGGTGAGGCGATAGAAAATAATTCGACTCACCTATTACATCGAATAAAAATCATTCGAGATCGAACGGATTTGTATTCTCAAAAATAGCCCTCGCGGTAATGATTTGGTTTTGGTAAATACGAGTATAAATACGGGTACGTTTTGTAGTCAGCGCGATCGGTCCCCAGTTCACAATATTCATTATTACATTCACCTAATTTTGAAAAGATAATTGATTGATTGATTTATTTATTTTATAATTTTAAATGTGTAGGGAAAAATTTTGTATTACTGTGTCGCGAGAACTACTGCAGGTGCCATCGTTAACCTTGGTTTGTGTAAACACTTTTTTGTTCCCAATAAAGATTTATTTATTTATTTATTATGTACGTATATCATTGCACTATACGTATACATGGTGTATAACATACAGTTAAATATCAGTTTTGAATTTGATTTGAATTAATTGCATTGTTAACTAAGGAATCAATACCATGAATAATAATTACGTGTAATCACCAAATGAATGGTTTGAACGAAATTGTTACAAAGCTCTTGTGCATTTGTAACAGCGTTGTGTTTGAATAGCCTTAGGCTTTAAGTCCGCCGTTTACAATTATGTAATTAATTTAAATATATAAATAGCGACGTATTCACATACAAATAGTTTATTTTGCTAAAAAATGTTACACTTTGTTCTGTAAGAATGTACGTGCATACATAATTTTATATCTTTACCTACTCATCATCCATGTCTAGGTACATGGTCATTTGACCAAATACACCTTAGTCTTAGAGTTTCTCGGAACCGCCTTACGGCATTTGAAGTGGTTCCTTCCAGGTTCGATTCCCACGGTAAACAGACTTTGTCTAGTTGTTAATCCAGTTCAATACAATACAATATAAACTAACTAAATACCCCCTACTCAAAACAAAAATAGCCCGTTTATGGAATACTAAAACAATCATAGTCCCAATAGTAAAAGGAGCTACCGGTGTAGTCGCCAAAAGTCTGCGACGGTATTGTGATTTACTGGATCCTCAAATAGACGTATCAGTCATGCAGAAACAAGCCGCAATACATACAACAAATATCCTAGCAAAGGTTTTAGGAGATTCAATCTTTATCAGCGGGAATGCTGAAAATCCGTCTCCATGACGGTTTCAGGGCCGGATTTCAGCTCAAACCCGATCTCACGGAGGTCGAGAAAATAGACAACCAATACAAAATATCTTTATTGCCCACACACAGGAATAATATAATTTATTATAAATAATTCAATAATTTAATTAGGACATTGAAGGCTCGAATCACCTGATTGTCTGTTAATAATCATGATTCCGTGCTGCGGAAGCCGTTGATTGATCCTGGTTGCCATCTGGTGATAGTCAAAGACACAAGGGGCTTAACTCTGTTATCAGGGTATGCAGGGTCAGTTGGTCTTGTAATTACACCATTTTTACAATTTCTAGCACCAAGCACGTTCTGTTTTTCTTTTATTTCCCGACCAACATACGAAAGTTTGAATGTAAACTAGATGTATTCCCAAACAAACAGTGTTATGTGTCATAAAGTCTCTTCAGCCCGGATAGAAATGTTTATATTCCGCTTCTGAAATAAAATAGTGCAAGTTTGAACATTTCCTTTATAGCAAACGGTCTCTGGTGGAAAATAAAATGCCCTGAACTGTTAGGGATGCCGATAAGGAAGATACGCACACATTTGTGCACGCACTCATATAAGACGGACACTAGGATGTTACGCACACATCAGTCGTCTCATGTGTAGTTAAATTTATGTAGATATCTACATATAGAGTCTTTAGGAAACTACCCACACATATGCATTTGAATCCTTTGTTTTGATTCCACAGTACGCACCTAAAGTGTAGCTACTGTTTTGTACAAATTGATATATCTAGTGAAACGCAATAAAGTCATCTCTAACGACTTATGATTTATCTGACTAAATACGTTAGTTACGTTAGAGGAACGTACATATATCCGAGTCAAAAATGTTCCTTCGCCGCAGTGTGGTACAAAAAGTTAAAAAAAATAATAATAATACGGGTAGTATTCAGGATTTTTGGCGTTTAACCTAGTTTAAATATAAAAAGTATACAAGTCAATTTTGTGTCGCCGCAAAGGGGTAGAAAAAGTAAAAAAAGGTATACGGTTTGCAGGATTTATGATGGAGGTACCTAGTAACCTAGATATGATTTTTTTTTTGTTAAACTCCTCTTTTCTTTAACACATATACACATGACATATAAACATGTATATAAACACAAAAATGCAATCTTTCTCATCGTCCAATGAACCGATCAGCTCTTTCATTCACTCGTTCATTCGCTCGGCCCCGTTCCGCGAAACACATAATTAAAGGCAGGAACTAAACGCAGCTTCAAAGAGGCCGACTGAAAATGCGAGCGAGATACAGAATGGAGTTTTTGGCATAAAACTGGATTCAGTTACGTTTATGATATTCTCCTAATAGCCGATTGTGTCTTTTTTCTCTCCTAAGATTTTTACTTTTAAACTTATTCTTAGCGATAGAATCGCTCTGGCTAATTTAATTATATTTGTAAAGACCAATATTCCACGATTGATAGATATTGTCAGTGGCTTCGCTTGTAATGAGGTGTTATGAAACACAAAAACATGTTTCATAAAAACAATAGCTACTAGGATAATATAACCTGCAGTAGGTCACAATACGCGCCTGAAGCTGAGCTTAACCCTTTAAACGGTGAAATATTATATACACTGTCTACTTAATCCAGATTGTTGTGTTCGGTCATCCTGTCGCGATTCTGGCTCCGTGAAGACGTCTCATTGTAGAGTATATATCTTTGCTGTAGAGCCTGCCCAATTTAAATAACATGTCAACCTGCTAACAAATGTATGATATGCATCATTAAATATGTCAATTTCATTATTTATTTATAAGGTGAAGGATTTCTTCTAGTCACAAGGTAAAACCGCTCCTCAATTTCGCGCTATGCCAATTCTAGTTACAATTTTTATAAACACAGTTGTGACATCACTTGTACAGAACTGACATATTCTGTTATTATTTTATGATTCTTTGTGATATTGTCTTACCATTTCTGAACAAAATTTATAAATTTTGAGTACAATTAAAAAAAAAAACAACAATCGACACGAGTAACAGTGGGACAAAAACTACGAATCAAATTTTTGAATTTATTGACTTACTACTCGTAACCCATTCGTCATCCCCATTCTATAAATGATAGTAACTCTACCCGCCGTGATGTTTGTCCCTTGTTCTTTTATGTCGTCGTATCTCTTTGACCCCGAACATTGAACATTGTTGCGTACAGTTGAATTTCTATTTTCCCCCCTTTCATCTCGAATATCGACGGAAAGTGCCCGGTATTGCCACAAAGAGATGTTTTTGCGGATTTGAACATAAGTATATCTTACGATTCAGTAGTTTTGCTTTATTTATTATTATTATTCATATTTATTGGTCTGTAAGCAGCGTAGCAAGGTATCTTTATAGTCTCGGCTTTTGTGGGGAACAGTATTTTATTTGCAATGAACTAGGAACTCATAAAATTTGAGAGCCGTTGACATGACTAAACAACCTTAAGAACGTTCTTCACTCAAACTCATTAGGGGAAGCCTCAAGGAAGTCCTCGAACTTTCCTTGAAAACCATATTCTAAGTTGGTTACTTGAGCAACGTCACAGGTTATAATACAAATCTAAGCACAACAATTGAAAATAACAAAAGAATAAAGTAAAAAATAAAATAAAGTAATGGATACCTCGGCCAAAAGTAGCAAAAAAACTATTTAAATTCACTTTATTTTTTTAATTTCAAGGACGCCTCAAGGTACCTCTCGAACAACCTTATATTTGACAGTTCGATACTCACCTCCAATGAGGAATCTCCTTAAGTCAAGGAAGCTAGTGACGACTAATCATACCAATGAGTTGGAGTAAGGTTGAGTCGAGTTTGAGCAAACGTCAGCTAGCGGCGGCGGCAGGTGTCAGAAAATATCAGGTGCTGATCTATCGTACCATTTTGAGAAGTGTCATGTTTGGCTTAACAGTCATTTTACGAACTGGGTCAGATGCGACGAAACCTTCTCATGCCGTGACCGCACTATGTAGAAAGTTGATAGAATTTCAAAATGAACATGTGTTCGATTCCGCCTCGCATCGTACCTCGTTGTTTGAGAAACATGTTTCAGCTTCAAAACTACATTTGTGCTCGAACGAGCAATATGACATTTTGAACAAATTCTTTATCAAAGACGAATAGACAATTTTTACCTTGTCTTATAAGAACGAGCCCGCCATCTATATGTATCATTGGTAAAATCGTCTTTTCATGTTTTAATGAATTGTATCTGAATAAGAGCTCAACATTACGGATATAATATTTCTTACATTAAAGAAGATAGATAGATACTCTTTTTTGTACCAATCCAAAAATTATACATTTTGATACTTGTGTTATTAAACAATGTGTTATTGCTATTGCAATTTCTTTCAGCAAACCTTAAAGAGGATAGGGAAAAATAGAGACAAATATGGTGAGATCATGTTATAACAAAAACGAAGAAAATGCACACAAGATGATAATATTAGTCCGATTTTTCGGTAAAAAATGTAACGGAGACGTCGGCAATCCAAAATAAAATATACTCTGTACTCTGATACGCAGGCTTAGATGAAGAAGCCTACAATAGAACGGGTATTACCAAATGCTAATGCTAAGCTTAGCTCTACTAAGATAGAAGTTTGAAGATCATTAACCTAAGCCCGCATACGATCCTGCAGATTAAGTGTTGTTTGTCATTAATTTTGCATATTGTTTGAGTTGATATGTGTTTCATCGTCCAAGCGTTATTCCCAGTTGCGTCTTCAGCTTGCGCTTGAGAGCCTAAGGCACGCTTTTAATCATAGATTTGGAGGAATACAATTAAAATTAAAAGTGTCCATTGAATGGAGCGAAATTAGAAATCATTTATTTGCATCAAAATACAGTAACAGGGGTATTATATTAGGTAAAGTATATTATATTAGTATTACCGTCTAACCTTTTTACAGGGAAACCAGACCAACAGGAACATGAACTAAGGTGTGTTAGTGGCCAACACTGTCAGATTGTTGAGGCTGCTTTAATCTGACAAAGACTACTGTCATCTTCGAAAGTAGTGACAAAAAGAGAAACTAAACCACGACCGCTAGATTCCTATTTTTGAAATGTATGACATATATGTCGAACGATAATCGTTAGATATCGAACAAAATCATTTGATTCGCCGATTTTGTGTGGGTCACATTTTTCAAAAAAAAGCAGCGCTCATTCTTTAGATTTTAGATTGTTCTGATAATAAAATGATACTTATCGAAACAAAGCCTTGCAATTTGAGTTGTAACCTCATAGAGCGAGCAAATAGTTTAATACAGTATTGATCAGACATTTCAGCTCGGTGGCTCCAGGAATGCCAGGGCTTCGGATTTAGTCGGAAGGAATCCGAAATAGTTAGTCGGCTTAGTTGCTGTTAGTGTCCGAACTGAACACAACTATTTCGATGCAGTTAATCTGACTTTGACGGAATTACAAGCCGGCTTCTAGCCGAATTATATGCTTGGACGGCGAAACAAATATACTATTGGATGTCGGAATGCCAATATACATTTTTATTATCTATTAGCTATTTCCCGCAGCCCCGCCTGCGTCAAAAGAAGCCTATGTTTGACTCTGGGTTTTCAACTATTTTTTCATATAATTTTTTTTTATTATCAAAATTCATTATGCGGTTTGGTCACAAATTAAGAAAGGAGGAACAGAATGAAAGTTCCGAAGAGCGTTAAAAATGTATGCCTATTCTTGTAGGGTTGTCACAGGAGAGTGTAATGAAACAATTTTTTTTTTTTCATTCCAGTAAAATATTTTAATATAATTCTAATTTAATTTTTTATGAATAATATTTTATGAATAATATTTTTATATAATTTTCACATTTATTTTTATGAACTTTTAAAACATATCTAATGCCTGAAAATGTATGCCTCAAATTTTTTTGTTCACCTATCGAGTGTGGAAATCGAATTCAGTGGTCCAGTGGCCCAGTGGTTAGTGGTTCGGGGGTCGTGGGTTCGATTCCCACGGGAAGCATACTTTGTTTAGTTGTTTCCAGTTTTGTTAGGACATTGCAGGCTTGAATCACCTGATTGTCTGATAATAATGATGATTCCGAGCTCTGAATGGTACGTAAAGCCGTTGGTCCCGACTGCCATTTAGTATCCCCTTTTACTAGAGAAAGAAAAGTATGTAATCGAACGTTACGCTGATGAAGTCGCGGGCACAGCTATCATAATAATGACCAATTCTTATTTGTACATTGTGGCTTAATTAAATCAGATGACGGCGTAATCTTTTGTGCGATTGTAGGTCTGGAAGGATTTAGATGCAGAAGAATACGGACAATGTAATTTTAATATTATAATATTTGGTATAGATATTTGATGTCGTGGCCAGTTTGTTAAATTGATCATTTCATGTTTTCTTTACTACGATCGCAGATCATGTTTCTATTGGTATGGTTTTTCTATAAAAAAGGGTTACGGAGGTTAGACAGCAGGCATGGTTAAAGCGTACCCTGAGTTCTTAAGGCTGAGGACTAACTTCTAAAAGATATAAATGTACCAAAATCGAAATTACGATCAAGTACTAGAGACACAAAAAATACAAATACAAAATATCAATATATAAAATGTAATATTGAAATAACCTTTTTAGTTTTTTACTACATAATATGAATATATATACGGTGCATGCACCAAAATAACATTTTTTACAATTTTTGTCTGTCTGTCTGTCTGAGATTAGCCATCTCTGAAATGGCTGGACCGATTTTGACGGGACTTTTATTGGTAGCTGATGTAATAAGGAATAACTTAGGCTACGTTTATTTTAGAAACATTCTTTTATTTTAAAAAAATAAAGTAAAAAAAACTAAAAAAATTAAGAAACGACTGTTAGGCGGAACGAAGTTCGCCGGGTCAGCTAGTACAAAATATAAATGGCATAGTATGGATTTTACCTGTACTTCGGCTCATTATGAACTGAAATATTTACTACAGCCATTTATTTATTGCATAATACTTCACGTAAAGTTCCCCAATACGTCATTTACAATTGATTTGATTTTAGTAGACTTCGTAGTTCCACCCGTTCCACCCACTCACTTCGAAATCCCTCACAAAATTCAATACATAACATTAATTAAAATGCTATGAAGGTCATAAGTTAATATTAGCAAAACACATCTACAGATATGACGAATTAAGTGTCTTCAACAAAATGAACGTTAATTTATCACATTGATGTAGCGAATACATTACTGCCCCCACCATGCCACCCGCATCGCATTAGTATACTAATCTACACTGCAGCATCGAGCTTGGTCTACATTCATATTGTCCTCATAAAAATCCCTATTCAAAGCTATTGTCAACAAATTTAGACTCTTTTTCATCAGCGATAAGGTACAATTGATCCGAAGGTTGATTTTTGATTGAAAATTTCTGCAATTTTGAAGTCTGTATTGGAAACGTGAGGTATTAGAATAAATACGGACCAGAATGTTATCGTTGAGGATTTATCCCGATGGAATCTATTTAGAGCTGCTCAAGGCAATAGGAATTGCTTTAATTCTCGTTGCTTCTTGTGGAAATTCTGGTTTTGAATAAATGACAAAAAAAAAAGTTAAATCAATCCCAAAAATATTTCAATTTGGGCAAACCTTATTGGTTGCATTAGTAGGACGCTGATTTTAGCTGCATAAATTCGTCTCCGAGTATTCTAAGCTCTCCTTTTAGCCGTGCTTATAACTCAACAATGTTTTAACAACGCAAGCTACACTACTGCATTTTTTTGCTCTATCTTCTTCTTCGCCGTGTCGATGACTCTCAGATCACTGCTGTGATTAACTTTTAAACGAATGCACTGCATATGTAACACGGTTAAAACGTCGGAAGTGTGAAGGTATTTTACGCGCTTAATCACTAATGTGATTTTTAAAGTTTCTCATCAATCACAACATCATCATCATTGTGTATGGCGTGTCTAGGCTTTTTAACCAGCTTTCAGCGGCGGATGTAAAATGAAAACATTAAGATGAAATGCGTTTTACTTAAGTTTGGATGTACCATTATAATTTCATTATTTAATAACTAACAAAAGTATTCATGTAAGTCTTGTTTTACTAGGATTAGATTAATACATCAGATTGAATTCCATCCTTTGACACGAGAACATTATATTCTGAAGCCCTATTTTTGAAAGTTTGACTCACGCAACATGGATGAGTCGAATAATTTTTGTTCGATATCGAATGATTTTTATTCGTTAACGAAGGATTTGCGTTCGACATATATGTCATACATTTTAAAAATAGCGCCCCTGTCGTGTTATATTTACTGTTCATCGGTCGGCACTCGTTCTTGGAATAATTCAGGGATTTCGATGTTTATTATGAGGCTTCTTTTCGAGATCGTGCCCAAGATTAAAGGGTTGATGATTTTTGACATTCATCTTTCACCCACGTGTGTGTTTGAACTACGTGGAATATTAATGAAGATGTTTTGTGAGAGGTTTGGGTTTGGTATCGTCCTTGCCTGAAAGAAAATGAAAATAAAAAATATATTCTTGACAGTAATGAGTTGGTCGCCATTTAGTGGCATTTTCTATCTTGAGCTTATCACAATTATCCGTGCTTCAAAACGTTTAAAGCCGTTAGATAGCAGTCGTTAGGCGGTGTCAGTTGCCTTTAGGCAGCCTAAAAATGGAACAATGTTGGCCACTAACAAACCCCAGGTCATGTTCTTGTTGGTCTGGTTTCCCTGTAAAAATGGTTACGGAGGTCAGGCGACAATCAGGGTCCATGCCTTACAGCGTATCCTAGGCTCTGAAGCGCAAGCATTGTGTAATAACTTCTTCCTTTTCATTTAAGAGACAGTAAGAGAAACAATAATGTAAACCACTTATTTATTAGCCATAGATTGAAATAGATTCTACCAAACAAACATACAGTTTTTAAGTTAATCGACATGAAATGAAGAAGAAAACTTTTCTCCAGAAAAGCAACACCAATGGCAATGAAATGACGTCCAATTCTGGACCCTATATTAGGTATATCGAGATCTCCCGTTGCGATAATCATACAATACCCGATTTAGTTAGGGTTACGGGGAAAGTGCACACTATTCGAAGTATTGATTCCATTTTATTGGTATCGATGATATAACTATTGCGATTCGAAGTATTATCGAGATATTGGCCGCTCAGAGCAGAATTGAATTGTCTTTGACGTTCATTCAGAGAAGATATTCTATATTGCAGTTTTTGGCAAGCAAATTTGGCTGTATCACTTAAAATCACTTTAGACATTACAATAACTTTTATTATTCATTCATTCTTTTGAATGCGTTACATACATGGTCAGTCGACCTTGCACATCCTGAGTTTTGCGGAACCGTCATAGTTTCATTAATATTTTAAATTAAACTGTCCTACAGACGAATACTATAATGATTTCATATGTTTTCGCCATTGTTGTTACACATAAAATTAAAGTATTTTAATACTGTTTTTATCGCGTTTATTACTTATTTGTTTACACCTAAGGTTTCAAACACTTTACAGCGTTCATTGTCGCAGGTAGACTCTATTACTATTACTCCCCACGAACTCGATATCTTATTTTCATACAATTCTTTAATAACTTCATCAATTCCGAAAGTAAACGGAAACCGTATGTTTTGACTTCGTTAAAATAGAATCGCTGAAGTTTTCCCGCGCTCCGAATTGCCAATTTCGAATGTTTTCTCCGAATACCCCCACTCCCATTAAAACAACATCGACGGTCGTTACATTGCGATCCAATGTTTTATGCTCCATACGAACGAAGCAATGTAGTAACGTCAGCACGCCCAGTGATTACTTGAATTTTACTATGATTTAAAAGATTGTAGACCCTGTGAAGATATTCATTGTCCCTGTGGGGATATTCAAACTACGCTGCACCTCACACACGAATGCACACTGTATTCCATGGATGGTGGCATCCCGAAAGATTTATGAAGCCGATCATGAGATTGTAAATGGATTGACAGCCTCCCTTTCTCTATTTGACTTTGCTGTACAAGCAAGTTTTGTGCACGCAAGCCCGCGTAATCAATTAAAATCTCAAAGTCTTAAGACTGAGAGAGAAAAAACATAATAAACATATAAAATAATAACAAGATTAAACGCGTATACCTTTATTCTTCCATCTTGCAGTACGTAACTTGGGGTCATATCGTGAGGGGCACATGTTATATTTCTCATCCCTGTGAGAGAATCCATATTAACATTATAAGTGCGAAATTTAATATAAGTGACACATATCCACCGTGGTTTGACCGACAAATCCACTGATTGGTTGTAGACTCGGAGCACGTTCTCCCAATCACGGGCTATTCAAAAGGTAGGTACTTGTTTATCCGTCGGTATCAGTGTCCTGGTTTGTATCCCGGTATAGAAAAAATAATAATAATAATGTGATTCTTTTCACTCATTAGCAATAATTCCTCCTCCTGCCCAGACCTGTTCATGAAAATGTCATCTATTGATATAGCCGAGGACGGGTTTGGGCAGGAGCACCACATGACATCAACTTCTCCAAAGGGCCTCTACGCGTTGGATCCATATCCCCGCGCAAGCCTCTCAAACCGGGTTTAACCCGTGATCCGCAAAAAAAATGTGTTAGTAAAAAAAAATAGTAAGTGCCTATATTTAATGACTTTTTATTTATTTTTTTATTATTCTTACAAACAGTTGAAATTACATTGACAATGTTTGCACAAACCGATTTTGGTTTTGCTGCGATCTGAATTTGGTTGATGAAACTTCCCTTGTTCTCTATCAAACTTTGAATATTTATGTAGTTTTCAATAAAATATGAAATTTTGAAGATATACTTATCAGTAATTTATATGTAGAAGAAACCTGAAATAAAAACAGTAATAGCATGCCTATTTACGTTTCGAGTTTCACTCATCTTCTTTAACTTAGCAGACATTTATGTTTAATAATATTTTATAGTGTCAGTGACCTATTGTAAATCAAATTCATAGCACTATTAAATAGTTGTCAAAGTCTGCTTACCGCACGTGAATAGCCAACAACCTACACATAGGCCTCACTGATGTTTTGTCAGATGTCAATATTCGTTCGATATTTAGTCGGCTGACTGAAATGCCAAGCGTTCTCGCTGCTAGATAAACCAACCCCTCCTATTAACACATGACTCGATTGCCGGCATACAAATCAGCCAAAATCAGCATCAGCCGATACAATGATTTCATTAAACAGCGTATGTAAATCAGGCACGTTCCATAAACGACGCGTTTGCAAAACAAACGCTGTTAAAATGATAAATGAACGGGAATATTCCATTTTGTCGTTGAGGTGAATTGGTAGAGGCGACGCGTGGAGAGTTCGAAATTTAAAATTTTACGCATTTGCGCAAAGTTCAGCGCGAGTAGTACTGGCCTACTTCAGATCGGGTCAACTTACTAAGTGTTATGAATAGACAATGCCATAATTTGCCACTGAATAGATAATTAATTTAACATCTGCTTGACCCAAAGGTTAGCTTTAGATAATGCATTTAGCATTCAGTTGTGATATACAAAGTTGTGTTGTATATTTGTACAATCAAGTTTAAATAAATAATTGTACTAACGTGGTAATACGTTAAAATTGATAGTGCTAAAGTAATAAAATATTGACTACTAGCCGTTTCCCGCAGCTCCGCCTGCGTCAAAAAGTAGCCTACGAGTATGTTTGACCACGGGTCGTCAACTATATTCATACCAAACATAAAAAATTGTTCAGCGGTTTGGCCGTGAAAGCTTAACAGACAGACAGACAGACAGACAGACTTTCGCATTTATAATATTAGTATGGATACTACAATTGCCGGCTGGCAACTCTTTGTCGGCTTAATCAGGGAATAATGGCGGATTATTGATCTTCACAATATGATGACGACGAATGTTGACTTGTTAAAAATAATTTTGACTACTATTCACGTGTTAATTGTTTAAAACTATTTATTAAAAATGAATGTGGCAAAACAGAATTTTTTCATAGTCAAGAATATGACTATTCTTTCAGTTTCTCTCAATGTATATTACACATCTGAATAACGCATTATATTCGCAATACCTTTCAAACGTAGTCCCCATTGTTTCATTTGAATTTTATGAAGCGAATACCACTGATTTTCGTTGAATACCAACGCACATTTCATGAATGTCTATTTTCAGATTTCGCGTACCCAAAGTGTCAAAGTTTAAAACTAAAAGTGCAGCATGGAAGTATACATCATAGTCGGCATGGCTGTCCTGATTTATAGTTTTGCCACGATATTTCTCAACAGTGAGTGCTGGAATCCGGATCACCAGAAGTGTCAGTGCGAAGAGTGTAAAAGCCTTTGCCAAAGTGGAAATCGTGTTATGCCGTCAATTATTTCTGTTTCCTCGCATATTGACGCTTTTGACATCATAGAGCGTCCGTAAAGTAGAAAATCTTCTTGTAACTTATGCGCGCCTAGTACCGAAAACCAGTGCCAAATAAGTGTTATGAAGTTTTAGTGGTCCTTATAGGAAACAGTGCCAAATAAGTATTGAAAATGAAGTGGTACTAGTGACGGGCATGGACCCGTTGGCACGTTTAATGGAAGGGGCGCCCCTTCCAGGCGTTTTGGGGGCGACAAGGGACGCTAGGCCGCGTGGTGCCTTGGTCCATGCGAGTTTGGCCGCGGCACCTGCCCTGGGCGACAAGAAGGGGCGACATTTGACAGGCACTTTCTGTCTCACTGGTGACACCATGGAGGGTATCATACAGTGCCTGGTCTTCCTAAAGGCATTTTCGGTAAGTGATTTATATTCTATTAGTAGAAAATTAGAAGTTAGTACAAAAGTAGGAATGAGAATTGTTATAATTAATGTAACGCAAGCAGTTGAATGATGTCTGCACAAATTATGACTGGGAACACTCATTAAATTCGACTTAACTTTTAATTATTTTACTCTCTAATCATAAAATAAACACCACCAACACCACATAAACTATATAGACACCAATTTTTAGTCTTAAAACAATCATCGATTTTATCCAAAGGGGTGAATTTTTTTTTTGCCCTGCGCGATCTCCCTCAATTTAAATTTATTTAATTCTTTTTGATGTGGCTTTTGTTTGAGCTACGAAGACGTTAGACGAAGCCCAAATTCCGTGTTTGTTTCTAAAGTATCTAAATAATTATAAGCTCTTACAACTTGTGAATGAAGACTAAATTCCTAAATAATAAAGTCAGTTTATGTCCGTTCTAAACTATAAATAACTAACTTGTAAAGTAATGAAGTTGATTTTGCCGAGTCGGGCTTAGGGCCACGAGTACCAGGGGCTTAGGAGCAGCGAGGAGCTTTGCCAGTTATTAATGAACGGAGAAATTACGCCAGGAATTTGCTGGGCTTATTTAGATAATGTTGCATTTAATGGTCGTGGTCTGGGACAATTGATTTTGTTCTCCAACATTAAGCGGTGATGAAACGCAGCAATACTTAAACATGACTCTACATTCTTATTTACATATTTATCACAGAATATAAAGATTAGCCAAAATTAATCTGCCCGGATTTTATTATCTCATTAAATGCCGATTACACCAACGTCGTTCTTATTCAAAAGTAACTAATCTAAGCATAAAAATTAGATGGCAGACATTTTTATACTAGAGAAACCTGAATCCTTATACCGGAATTATACGTGGATTATTAACATTATATATTCGGGTTAACTGTGTGGTGAAATGTAAACTTCCATAAACGGGAATAAATTGCATTGATATCCTTGGAATAAAACTTATCTGACTTTGGTGAAATCGACCCTAAGCCAGAGAAAACCTATGAAAAACGAAGGCCAAAGTATAAATATTTATGCTTCGTGACCTAAATAAGATCTAACTAGACGAAACATAAATAGTTCGAGATCGACTTCGCCATAACAAATAAAACACATTTCTTAAGAAAAATATTATTATCTAGACTTGAGCATATTTCCTAAAGCATTTTGCCGTATTCTTTTTGTGCCGGTAACAAAGCATCCCTAATTGAGTGAAGAACGAAGTACGTTATAGAATAATGTGAATGGGGATTTTAAACGACCATAATGTACGATGTTTATCTCAAGTGTGCATAGACTTCTAAGACGTGAGATGGCTGGACTAGTTTCAAGAAAAAATATGTTTTTTTTTTTACTTCCAGAGTTGTCATGTCATTATTTTCATCTAAATTATTGGGGGTTTTTTTCGTCTAACGCACAAAAAGTATCCGAAATGTTCGAATAAATATTTTATGAGTATTTCCTGCTTACTTTCTTGGGAGAACGTTTGATATAAATGTGTACAGTTTTTGCTTAGACGCAAAATAATATTTAATATAAAAAAAATAGCTAATGATATATAATCTCAATCGTTTTTGTATTTTTCATTTATATTTTGTTTGTTACAAAGGTTGATGGATTTAAAGTGCTTTTGAACAAAAAAAATATCAAAATAAAAAATTGTTTTAACAAATAAATATATTAAAAAACATTCAGCTCCGCTCGCCTTTTTTTTCAGACAGGGCACGCAATAAACGTAATAGGTTAAGCTATTTTGTAATACACCATATGGATAAAATCCAAAATAAAAGATTTTATTTATTTATTTATAATATGAAAAATCGAAAAAAATACGGTTTAGTTAATTTCTTAAAAGTCTATAATGTCAAGTGCAAATATGGCGGACATTAAAAATATGCAAAGAGCTCTCAAGCAAGCGAGCGTGAAACCGCCGACGTCTTAGCTGTAATCACGTTAACCTTTTTACAGTGCTGCCAGCCTGGAACTCCAGGGCGTTTTCTTCAAAAGGGCTTTTAGGACAGATAGACATTTTTTGAGTATTTTATAGTTCAAAAAGAAGTTGTTTGAAAAGATTACAGTGCAGACAAAAATAGATATTAAATTGCACAGGTATTTATACATTTTTATCTTTTTGTCATAAAAACTAATTAATAGAAACTTAAGTTGTACAAGTGGAACTTTCGCCTTCCGAATAGTATCCGTTCTTGACAATACTACGATACATATGATATTTGAATCGAATTTGCCAGTTTGCCATAATGACTAGATCTCCAAACGAACAAGTCTGTAAGAAGTCTTTGTCTGAAATTTACAAGGTAGCAAAATGACCGAATGATGATGAATGCGATAAGGCCGCCTTTGTATATAGATAATAATAATATTCATGTACTTTCTAAAATTTGGTGCAATAAAGTAAAAAATATATAATAAAATTATTAAAAAGTTATAATAAAATTATTATTGTCATACAAAAGAAAAATCCGTCCATTTAATTGTAAATAGGCCATCTACTAGCTAAATATTTCATTTCTCTATGCAATTTATAAGACGTAAAACCACTTTGTTTATAGGTCTCAATGCTATACAGTAAGCGCCCATAAAGAAGCCTTTTGAATATTTAATTATAACATACCATACATTTCACTTATATATCCTTATATAGCTTCTACTTAGTAGCAAACGGAATAATAAAATATATTTACATACACATTATTCTTTAAAAGCAAGATGGGTCGCCATCAGCCAGTATCAGTATCTTAGGGTCGTAAATGAAAAAAAAAATAAGTAAAATAGCAATTAAAATCAGTCGAGTTATTTCGTACTCATTATTGAAATACATAATTTTTTTGGCATCATAGTGATATGATGATCAGTGACTCGTACATTTCTAATTTCAATATGAAACGTAATGTTAAAGCGAATATTATGTAGCACTAATGAATTACTCACGATTAGCTGTAAATTGGTGTCACCAATGATGAAGTAGGTATATGAGGTACTAGCTTGTTCCCGTAGCTCCGCCTGCATCTAAAAGTAGCCTATGTTTGACCCCGGGTCTTTAACTATATTCATACCAAATTTCATCAAAATCCGTTCAGCGGTTTGGCCGTGAACGCGTTACAGACAGACTTTCGCATTTATAATATTAGTATGGATGGAAGTATGGATATGGATAGTATAGAAGTATGGATATTCGTGGGTCCGAAATATTAATTTGGTATTTTAAAGCTGTGATGACATTTTGAAAAAGGGACATTATGGACCTGAGACATTGTAAATAGAGGAATAATCTTGTTATCTGGATTGGTATAGTTTCATATGCCATTTATATTTTTGAGGGGTACGTGTTTTGTGCCCCTTGGTGTATTTGAATTAATTAATTATTTTATTTGTTATAAATAGAGTCAACATTTTTAGGTGAGGCGGGGATAGGGTTGCCAGGTCGCCAAACCTAATAGCCGGACAAACCAGCCAGTTTGGCCGGACATTTGGCTAAAACGGCCGGACACCCTACATTATTGAGGATTTTGTGTCTTAGTATTTAAAGCTTTTCTGAATATTACCATAAATCTTCTTAAATAAAATAAAATATAAAAAGCCTAACAAAAGCCGGACAAGCTGGACACCGTTTATTTTGGCCGGACACACAATCAAAAAGCCTAACTATGTCCGGCTTTATCCGGACTCCTGGCAACGCTAGGCGGGGACTATTCATTCGCTTAGCTCGAAGGCTCGGTTATCACTGATTCCGGTAGATAGTAAATTTATTTGTATACTTACTGCGATGACACAGCGACCTAAAGAGGACCTTGGCCTCCGACACAAGAGGTCTCCACTGTTCCTACCTCCTGGACACCTCCTGCCAGTCGGCTCTTTGGAGGGCTTCCAGGTCTTTCACGACCTGGGACGACTCCCCAGCGGGACCTGGGACGACCGACTGAGAGAGCGTACACGGGACGACCAAGTGGAAACTTTATTTGTATGAGGTACATTTTATAATACCATAGTTAGATTTTAATAAGATAAAGTTGCCGACCTTCATAAGTGGAAATCAGCTTACGCGCCAAAGTTTGAAGGGCGCGGCGACAATGCGATTTCTACCGAACATTCTCGAATGTTCCCGATTAAAATTCAATCCGACGGGATCTTAATGGACTCCAGCCAAATCGGTGTTTCGGGACTTCGTACTTAGATTATGAATAAAACATTCTCCCTGGGGTACGTCGCGGCTACTCTAAAGACTTGGGAATATGAAGTTCAAATTAAGGTAGAGTATTCCCACGAGATTAATTGAAGGATATACTTATCAAGACGTTGGTGGGACGAACATTTTCTAACATATGCCTATGTCATTATATATTGTACTAGCTATTTCCCGTAGCTCCGCCTGCGTCAAAAAGTAGCCTATGTTTGACGCAGGCAGACCCCGGGTCAACTATATCCATACCAAATTTCATCAAAATTCGTTCAGCGGTTTGGTCATGAAATCGTAACAGGCAGACAGACAGACAGAAAGACAGACAGACTTTCGCATTTATAATATTAGTATGGATATGAAAGTATGGATAGTATGGATGGCTGGATTTAATAGTCGTGTCGTGTAATCCGGCTCGAAGGATGAAAATATGTAAGATCCAAAACTAAAAAGGTGTTGAAAGCGCGATGGTAGAAATCGCGGTCGCTGAACTATCGCAGTAAGTATATTGTATTGTATTTAATGCAAAAATAATGGACTTTTTGAACAAAGATTACAAGCGAGCTAAAAACATCCAGAAATTTGGATTTTCAGTTATAAATGTATGTATTGTTTCATTTATTTTACTAATTTAGAAGCACACTTACAGTTGCACATTCAGGGGTCATTTCCCAACGGCTAGCCAAAAGCGTTAACTACCTGGTTATTTATGTTAGCCTGGTACCGCATAGACCGTACAATGGCTATCCATTAAAACCCCCTCGTTTTTATCTCTGTTTTCTTTTCATTTTGCTCTTATTCCAGGACTTAGTGAAATTTCTGGACATGTGCATTTGCTCCTGTTTATTTATTTTTGATTAGATTTTATTAATGTTTATTTTTCTTTTCAGGTAAGTACCTCTTTGGCGGACGCTAACAAAACTTTTATAATGTAAGTATTTTAAACCTACAGAAGATGATTATTTATTTATTTCAAACTTTATTACCTAAAATGGTACAATGGGTGTACTTAATCTTAAAGCGTTCTCTAGCAGTCAACCTTCAGAAAAAAAAAACAAAAATTATATATATGATGTCAGAAAAAAGAAAAAAAAATATTTATTTGGGAAACAAACAATTTTGATAACACTTAGATACATTAAGTTACAATATAAATTTTGCATAAATCAGTAAAGCTTCCACATAAAAGTAATACATAAGTTTTTTTAATAGACAATATGAAATTACCTAAGAAGGATAAAACAAAACAAAACAAAAGAGATTTCATACAATAATTATTTGCTTAGTTCCTGTCTTCGCCGCCGATGCAAATTTGACAGTGTTGCCGTTAATACACCTCGGGTCATCTTCCTGCGCACTGGTTATTATAATGGAGCGACTGCTGACTGACCTCCGTTTATTAGAGAAGGCAGACCCAGTATGGTTAGGACACAGACTTGAATCATCTGATTATTAGATAATAATGATGATTCCGTCCTTCGAAAGGCACGTTAAAACGTTGGTCAGGCTGTCACTTGATGGTCGTTAAAGGACCGTTCGGTTCCGAAGAACTCTTACAACACGATGTACATGTTTATCCAAACGATATGAATGAATTACACCTCAATAACGATCTTAGTAATTTTGCGCCATTTCAAGAAATTTCATACTTCTCGGTAGCACTAGTAACTGCTCCCAAGTATTTTGAGACAATGCCGAAGAAGGGCCTTTCTAAACACGAATTTGAGATAGAAATTGTATGAGCTGTACAAAGATGTCTGATTTGCGATGACATGAGAATAATGGTAATATGAGACTTGAGATAACATAACTAATCGTCAAGAAATCATCATTATAATAGCCATATTTTGCCCGTTGTTACGTTACGTTAGTACGTTAAAAAGCAAAAGGCGTCTATAGGCTACGGTAACCACTTCCCAAGAAGTGGGGCGTATTCCCTAAATGGTACAAATACATTTACTACATGTAGATAGTTTTTTAACAAGCAAAAGTTAAAAGAAAGAAAAACTGCTAAAAGTTTTTTTGTTAGCGGTGCTACCTAGAAACCTTAATTTTAATTCTTTTTACACCAGATCTTGCAGGGGTTCTGTCTTAATTGCGCCAAAGATATTAAATTTCAATTTATCGAAGCATAAAAAGATATATTGCGTTCCGAAGACGACAGTTCCAGCCATGATTGGATATCAAAGTTACTGTAATTAAACCACGATCTGGGAGGACGACACTAAAACGCATATAGTCTAGTTTATTAATAACACATTAATTTTACAACTATTCTATTGTTTCTTAACTATCGAGTTCTAAACCATTTTGGTTTTAAACCAGAATTTTTAACACTTGAGCAGTTACTTATTACTCGTTGCTACAAGAATAAGAATAAACCATGGAATAAATTTATCTTTGAGAAACACATTTAACACAAGAGAAGATAAAAACAACAGAAAAGTTAATAAATTGTGTATACAACGTTTTCCAAAAACTACTATATACTATCTGTTTCTCCTGGTTTAACCCGCTCATTTTGATAACCTTCTTCAAGATTCAGATTATCGTGTGCAGAAGGAATTTTTTATTCAGAATTTACAGATATTTGCTTTCCGTTGTCTAGTATACAAGAATCATTAACAAGGTCTGTCGTAGTACCTTCGAATCAAGCATAGGACACCTTCTGACCAGATGGTCAGATTACCTGAAGTAGATCGCGGGCAGGCGCTGAATGCAGGCCGCTTTCAACCAGTCTACCTAGGATATAGCTACATCCAGCAGTGGATTGACTGCTGAAATGATAATGATAACTTCTATCTTCCGTCGGCCTTTTCACATTGTGATACGATACATCAAAAATAAGGTCCAATTCTAATGTTCTTACTAAGAATCTTCCAACTTTGTAATCATTACGCCCTCTAGATAGTCAAATGAAATGTCAACAGAAAATATCATGAGTAATTTCCACCCAAAAAGGGGTAGCCACAATTGTGTGTTCCTGTACGTTATGTCGGTGTGTTCATTACACGCTAGTTAAGCAAGGGAGATTCGGAAGCCAGCTCAATTACTCAATATAAACAAACCAGGGAGCAGTATATATACTTATTTATTTTGTCGATCTCCGTTGCGCGATGGCAGGTTGTAGTTTTGGATAAATTTCGTATTGATCCGAAGGCTCTAGTTTTGAAACCTGGGACACACCACAAACTTTGAGGAACAATTTTTATTCTAGAACGTTGATTGGTAGAGAATGATTTTAGCATAAAGTCCGCCTATTGTATAAGAATGTATATTTGTGATCAAATAAAATTTTAATAAAAAATTGGTTGTCTGTAAAGTTGGTTTACGGACGGTAGGTTGACGTGACAACGTCATAATACTTATAATACACATGATCATGCCTATCTCTCGTTCATGCCGCGCTCTCGCTTGCGGAACGCGACAGTGAGTGTAACGGGACAATGACGTCATCTTTTTCGTGCATGCAGTATCGAGTTATTAGACGTCACGACAAAAAAAATATAACATTTTAAATAAAAGTAATCGACTGAAAATGGACTAATATAACGATATAATGAAAATTAATTCTAGAACGAATGAAAATGTTTCGATTAACCGATTAACAATGTGTGTGTTAAAATCTTAGTTTACTATAGGTAGTCACCACTAGGAAGCATGGACTATGAATTTGAATCACGATAACACGATATGTCAACATAATTGAAGCTAAAACTATTTTGTTTAAGATTTGTGATTTAAAAAATATAGTTATTTAGAATGATATTATTAAATCAGTTCAGAAAACCTTACACCTGATAATTAAATTTGAAACAAAAAAGACTGTATAACCAGTGGGTCGAATATTCTATTTCAATTTTCTCCAACATAATTTGCAATCGTAATAAGCACGAATTTCTTTATATTAAATAAATTGTTATTAAGATATTTTTGGACCGTCCTAGATTGATACTTTTAAATTATTCTCTTTCTAAATTACCTTATTTTTATTATTTCTTTCTTTGACTCTTTCCTGTATCATGAATGCCGTACAAATTACCTTTATCCCCCATATTCTTAAACCTTCACTCAAACTCGACTCAACCTTACTCCAACTAACTCATTGGTATGATAAGTTGTCACTAGCTTCCTTGACTTAAGAAGATTCCTCATTGGAGGTGAGTATCAAACTGTCAAATATAAGGTTGGTACTTTGAAGTGTCTTCAACATGAAATAAATTGGTTAAATAAGCTTTTTACTTTTTGCCTAGGTATCTATTTACTTTTTTAATTTTTTTACTCTATTCTTTAATATTTTCCAAGTTTGTGTTTTGGATTGTTATCATAACATATATCGTTCCTCATTTGGAGTTTGCTCAATGAGTTTGAGCGAAGGACGTCTTTAAGGTTTAAGAATACGGGTGTAAAACTCTCAACAACTAAGTTTTTTTGCAATGAAATCCTTAAGAAAGTACACATTTCATAATCATCTCGACATCGAGTTTCATGACAAAATATGCTCCAAGTACTTTTTCTTATAAATTTAAGAAAAATATAATTACGTCAATTGACTACAGGATTGTCCCGAGTACCAGGCAAGCATAAAAGATTAGGAAATCATCGTCAAGTGGGCCATCCAGCGTCCGAGACGATCAAACTGTCACTACCAACCGCTGCAAATATTCCTCCGCTCTACAATCATTCCGAACGTAATTTGATTTCGGGCAGAGCCCTAAATTGTTTACTGTTGGCTCTTCTAAAAATTGGAATTCCTAATTTTGGGGATCGTTAAACGAAATTACTCGACCCTTTCGCGTAACCCACATATAGCGTCGTATATTAATGATTATTACGCGGATAACATAAATCGTAGGAATTCAATTAAAAATCGAATCCGGATTTATCCGTTTCTATCCGGATAACAAAAAACTTAAAACTGTTGCCTTTACAAATATTGATTGATTTATTTAATAATTTTAAATAAGTAAAGAAAATTTTGTATTTCTGGAGGTAGGCGTTGACATTCGCGACACAGTTTTTAACTACTGCGGGTGCCATCGTTAACCGTGGTTTACTGTAAACACTTTTATTATTATTGTATCTCTGCTTGGAATTCACGGGTTGCCCTAGTCCTTTGAGAGGCTTGCGCTGGGATATGGATCCAACGCGTAGAGGCCCTTTAGAGAAGTTGATGTCATGTGATGCTCCTGCCCAAACCCGTTCTCGGCTATATCAATAGATGACATTTCCATGAACAGGTCTGGGCAGGCGGAGGAACTATTGCTAATGAGTGAAAATATAAATGGGTTATGGCGATGAAGTTTGGGTGGTTTAAATCTGGGTTATGGTATTATATAGGAATTCGGACACCTGCCATAATCATGATTACTGACTATTAGTGGCAGGCGGTGACTTATTATTATTGAATGTTTGCTCATGAAGAGCAATACCAACAAATAAATCACGACATAAAAAAGCAATATTTTTCCCGAAAACTCTCCACATAAATCAAAACGAAGGGCGTCGCTGGTCCTTCGAGCCGGATAAAGGAAGTCTCGCACTCGAAGCAGTTAATACACACTCGCGTTTGTAACTGGACGGGTCTTTCAATTTCCCGCTCAAACACTTGGGGAGTGAACGTTACGCGGGTTAATCACGATGTCTTATGGTAATAATTCATAAGCCTTGGATGTCACCTTTCATACTCGTTTAATTTGTGCCTTGTCAATCACTCTCGTCTTTGCTTTGCTACTAGCTGTTATCTATACTTCTATACTAATACTAATGTATACTAATATTATAAAGCTGAAGAGTTTGTTTGAACGCGCTAATTTCAGGAACACTGGTCCCATTTGAAAAATTCTTTCAGTGTTGGATAGCCTCTTTATCGAGGACGGCTAAACAGGTTAGGACGAAGTCGAGACGGGTTACTAGTAATATATTATGTTAAGTAAAACGGAACCCTCGGGGAAAAGACGGCTCTATATTGTACACCTTATGTAGTATTTTGTTCTAAAAATACTGTAAAGAAAAGTCATAAATTATTATTTTGACGGTGGCATACCCAAAAAGTCGTTCGCGTCATTCGCGTGTCAAATAATTCGGAATTAATTTTCGATCTGCTGGAGAGCAACTCAAGGAGCAGACGTACTCGGGGGACCAAGAGACCAGAATTTGAGCCGAATCGGCTACCCGATCGTTGTCATCCTTCCCATTTAAATAGATGCGTACTTTATCTTCAACATTACTAATAGAAACAAGGGTAATTTAAAAACTCAAACAACCCGACTTCGTTTCGTTGTAATTTAGAAATGAAAAAAACACAAAAAAATATATTTTGATATACCCAATGTCACTAACGGAACCTAATGACACCTCTCAAATTAAAATCCATCGAGCAGTTTAAGCTGCCGAGCGTGCCAAACAATTGTTCATACATACTCGTACCTACGCACGTACTCTCGAAAAACATACGCGTCTATATTTTCCTTAAATTCGTTATAAATTGATTTGTATGTTGTATTTATAGCAAGCATTTTTGGCAAAGCAAAAGCAAAATATGTAGGACTATATTTGCAATGAACAGTCCTCCATAACTGTGTTTAACATAATATTTTCCTCCAATCGTATCTAGTACATGTGGGATGAGTCCCAAGATGGCTGGCACCGCGCGCTGAATTTAGATGCGTTTATTTTCCGCTCGATTCCTTGCATTCCGCACCGGGGGTTGGTATGAAACTAATGCATAAGCTTTTTCTTGACTCTTGGGACGTCTTTTAGTAGTCTTTACGTCAGGTTAGGAATTGTTTTTTTTATGTAAAGACACGAAAGCGTAGTCAATTGATTATTGATCAAACAACGATATAAAAGGTGAAACTTCATACTGTAATTATTCGACTTGCCTATTTAGAGTGACTCACACTTTTTAAAGATAGCACTCCCTGACATCGCTAACTTAATACTTATTCGTAACTTTATTACTCTTGCTAACTAAATGCAATTAGTCTTCCGACTATTGTTTACATTTCACAGTTTGAAAATCGTCATTCCCACGGAAAGTTAGTTAAACAAATTCAGTAAAATTTCACAAACGGTTCGAGAATTCAGTCAGTTTCAGACGAGAATTGTCCAATTTGGCAAGTTTTAACCGGCCGCTGCTACCAGGCTGTCAGGAGTGCACTGCAAATTGAATCTTGGCGAGCAATTCGTTATTTTGGCGGCTTGCCGGCGCCTCGCCTCGTATGGGTTCCCATCTTGGGGCATTTTCCCTGAATTTGGGTATTCTACTGAAATCTAGAGTCGCAATGTAATGAAAATTTGAATTGTTTAGACCCGTTCAGTGGACATTCGGAGAGTGCTTCAAGCAACATTGTCGAAATTCTTAGGTTCCAAACGAAAATTAAAAAATAATTAAGACTAAATACTGAAAACAACTACTTAACAACGCGTTGGCGGTAATAAATTTTCGAATAGATAAAGAGAAATATTTTTAAATTTGTTTTTCACGTGCAATTTTAAATTAGACTGTGGCAACACAGTTTTGTCGCTATGACGTCCAGCGAGGGCATAATAGGGAGTCTGCAGTAATCGGGACATTCGAAAAAATATCTGTTTTATTTCTCGTCGTCGTGGAACAGTATGGTTCTGATTCAAACTTAAATATCCCAAAGCAAACGCGACAGGCGTACTGTAAAACGTGCTTAGCTTAATTACAGTTTTATTGTAATTACTAGCTGTGCCCGCGACTTCGTCCGCGTGGAATAGTTATTTTGGGAATTATGGGCGAGCGCTCATCACGCGGCGCGTGTGAATTTTGTTTAAGAGTTATTTTAAAATTGTATTATCTTATAAGATGTTTATTAAAATTAAGTGATGTCAAAGACAATTTTGTTCACAGTTAAATACTCTTAATCAATAACATATTTATTTGGATAAAGAATAATATTATGTTGATACAACTCTGACAAATAATTTGTAAAAAACGGTTATTGTGAGTTAATCTTAAAAGATAGACATATACTGTCGCGGACATTTTTTTAGATAATTTAAAGAGGAAAAAATCTTTCATACATATTTTTTGGGTATCTCGAACGGTTTTCGCAGCGCACGCAACGGAAGCCCTCAAAGATGAATAATTTTCCCCGTTTTTGCCACATTTTCGGCTGTTTCTTCGCTCCTATTAGTCGCAACGTGATGTTATATAGCCTAAAGCCTTCCTCGATAAATGATCTATCCAACACAAAAAGAATTTTTCAATTCGAACCAGTAGTTCCTGAGATTAGCGCGTTCAAACAAACAAACAAACTCTTCAGCTTTATAATATTAGTTATATAGCCTAAAGCCTTTCTCGATAAATGATCTATCCAACACAAAAAGAATTTTTCAATTCGAACCAGTAGTTCCTGAGATTAGCGCTGTAGAGTAGGTCTTTTAAGGATCCTGGTGGTGAGCTAAATAATAGAAGATATAGTTCCAATACACTTTAGTTTATTTGGGTTCACAGCGTTACACAGTACAAAGTTAATGTTCACACACGATATAACTCAAACGGAATTTTTACCACTAAATACAACCTTCAATATAGCGCGTGACCTATATGGATCGCTAGGAGTGACTGAGGACGTGAGGGGTCCGGTCGCCGTCGAACGATCGCATATGCTGTGTAAGCAAGTAAGCGTCCGGGCACCCTACAATCATCCCCCTCTTAAAAAATAAAATAATCAAATACAAATATTCCTGAAGATACAAAAACAATTATTTCATAAGCTTCATTAAAACGAGCACAAAGGCACACAGGAATGTGCTTTGCTTGCAGAATGCGTACCCACCGCGCCGCATGACGCCATCCGCCGTCCGGTGGGTGCGCAAACGCATTCTCCGATTATACACCTATTTGATACATTAAGTACTTACAATGTAACAGTGACTCTTTTACAACTGAAACGAAAATATAATTTTATTACAATACTGTAAAATGTAATATTATTCAATAAATGTCTTACAAAAACACTTGTCGTTATTTATTTTTTATTTTATTTATTTATTTTTTGATTACAAAATCATTTAGAAATCTTTGACATGAAAAAAAAATAATAATCTTATATAATACACGTAACTAAACCTTTAAATTTAACATTGACACGTTTGCGAACTCCCTATGGGTTGCGGGGTAGCTTGAGCCGCTTGCCCCGCCGACCAAAGATTCACCATTTCTTTTCGCAACCAGGTTTTTGATGATTTACAGCAACGGCGTCCACACAAACAGAAACACAATATGGCTACGGCTAAGGCCACCATCATAATTACTATTCCATATGTCTCGACTTTTCTTTCTATGTCTCCAACTTGTCTAAGATTGTTTGCCCCTTGTTGAGCAATGACAATTTCTTCATTTTTTGTCTGATAACTGCCCATGATTGCCATAAAATAATAGGTATTAAAAACTGAACTACTTTATGTGCGGTAAGAGGTATGATTATACTCAATGTCTGGATTACAATGTAAATAATTTTTTCTAAATTAAATTACAGAAATGTATAGGTAAGTGATGAAAGTTTACCATGTTTACTTAAATATGCAAAAATATCTAAACCGCTTACTTTACTACAATATCTTCAACCTCTTAACCTACTTGTGTCTGTAAAATTTTGCAAATTGTTAACATTCGTACAACTTTTATAAACATAAGTTCACATGTAATGACAAATTTGAAAATACATCAAGTACCTTAAGCGTTTACAATTTAAAACGAACAGGTGTTCTAATTATTCTTCCTTTACTTGTAGTCCTAATAGAAGTAGGTGGATGTAATTCTAAGGGCGGTTGCACACTAGACGTACTTTCTGTACTTACATTTTCATTTATTTTTGTACAGTCACTACTTTGCTCTGCTAATATATATGCTGGTTTTAACCTATCAACTGACACACTAATCTCTCTATTTGGTAAATTAACTCTAAACACTTTATTATCCCTATGTATGACGCGATACGGGCCGTCGTACGAGGGTGATAATGATTTTTTAAGTAAATCGTTACGAATAAATACATGTGTACATGTCTTTAAGTCTTTACTTACAAAAAATTTCCTGGCAGCATTTGAACCGTATGGCTGCGGCCTTAGTTTGCCTATAGTATGATGTAATTTTCCTAAAAAAAACATGCTCATTTGAGCTATTGTTAATTTCATGGAAAAAATCACCTGGAAGTCTTATCGTTTGACCATAAACCATTTCCGCAGCGCTGATTCCTGAATCCGATCTGCACGCTGCTCTCAACCCTAACATTACAGTCTGCAACTCCTCTGACCAGTCATTTCTGGACATAAGACGTGCCGTTAATGCACTTTTAAAAGTTCTATGCCATCTTTCCACTAACCCATTACTTTGGGGGTGAAATGCTGTAGTTCGAATTCGTTCTACGCCTAAATATCTCATTAACGCATTAAAAAGATCACTTTCAAACTGTCGACCTTGGTCCGTCGTAATTCTACTAGGGCAACCAAACCTACATATCCAATTTTCATATAATATTTTAGATACCGTTTCAGCTGAAATGTCGGAAACTGCAAAAATCTCCGGCCAACGCGTGAATCGATCTATAAACGAAATACAGTATCTATCTCCATTCTGTGTAGTTGCTAATGGTCCAACTATGTCCATGTGTACATGGGAAAATCTCTGACTTGGAGGAAAATCTGACACCCGCGAAATTGTATGACGAGTAACTTTTGCCCTCTGACAGGCTACGCATGCTCTGGCCCATAAACCTATATCTTTATTCATCCCTGGCCAGAAAAATCTTTGACTAATCATTTTTCGTGTAGTGCGAATCCCTGGATGGCTTATATTATGAATGTTGCTAAAAACTTGTTTACTAAATTCTGGAGTTACATATGGTCTAGCATTATTAGTTGACATTTCGCAATAAATTTTTTGTCAAACCCTGGCATTCGTAAATATTTAAAAACTAAATTTGTATTTGTACACTCCTGTAATACCTCTTTTTCTTGCGCGTCGGCCAAACTACCGTAATCTAGCGCAGACGGGCTGGACAGTCTCTATGCGGGATAACGCGTCCGCCACTGTGTTCTCGGAACCGGTGACGTGTTGTATGTCGCTAGTGAATTCGCTAATGTACAACAACTGTCTTGTTCTCCTTGGACTTTCTTTGTCTGACCCTACTTTAGTAAAAGCGTAAATTAATGGTTTGTGGTCTGTAAAAATAGTTAACTGACGACCTTCTATCATGCTTCTAAAATGCACCAAAGCCATATAAATTGCTGTTAATTCTTTATCGTAAGTACAATATTTACGTTGCGCGTCTGAAAATATTTTCGAAAAGTAACCAAGTGGAGCCCATTTGCCTTCTATTTTCTGATGTAGGGCTGCCCCGACCGCGAAATCAGAGGCATCGGTCATAAGTGCTAACGGAGCATTTTCACTGGGATGAGACAAAGTAATGGCGCTTTGAAGGCTTACCTTACATTGCTCGAACGCTTCGCTACTTTTATTATTCCAAATAATTTGAGTTTTATCTTTCTTTTTGGCATTGTGTAGGTACCTATTGAGTTCTGCCTGTTGTACCGCTGCATGTGGTAGATGAGGCCTGTAAAAATTAAGCATGCCTATAAAACGTCTTAATTGTTCCACATTTTCCGGTCTGGGGTACTCTAAAATTGCCTTGATTTTTTCTGGTAACGGTTTAATACCTTCTTTCGTTACCGTGTGACCTAAATACTCCACTTCTGACTGACCAAATGTACATTTATTTATATTTATTGTGATACCAAATTCGTCAAATTTTTTAAAAATCATACGCATGTGTTCCTTGTGAATATTTTCCGAAGTAGACGCTAGAAGAATATCATCTAAATAACAGAATAATGCTGATTTTCCATTTGAATTTTCAAAATTTTCTATGTCTTTTAAAACGTCATTATCCATGAATCTCTGAAAGGTTTGTGCTGCGTTTCTTAAACCAAAACTCATTCTGGGAAATTCGAATAGCCCGAATGGTGTTGTGATCGCTGTCTTTTCTATATCCTCTGTTGCTACAGCGATATTGTGATAGGCTCTATTTAAATCTAATTTACTAAATACAGTCTTGCCCAGTAACGTAAACGTAACACTATGTAGCCTAGGAATAGGATAACGATCCGGCTTAGTGATGGCGTTGAGAGCACGGTAGTCGCCGCACGGCCTAAGTTGTCCATCTTTTTTTGGTACTATGTGCAACGGGCTTGCCCATTCGCCTTTTCCTGGCCTACAAATACCTAGTTCCTGCATTAAACGAAATTCTTCTTTAATTTTGTTAAGTCTGTCTGGCGGTAGTGGCCTTGGCCGCGCACATACCGGGGTGACCTGCTGTAACTATGTGATGATATACTGAATGTGTGGGCGAATCTTTGAACGACATTGGTTTAGTAATTTCTTTGAATTCGTCTAAAATATCTTTATATGTATGATCATTCCTAATACTTTTAATAGAAGAATCAATCTGATTTACTATTGAACCTACTGTACACAAAGTAGTGACCGTATCACATAATTTCTTATTGTACAAATCTACTGTTAATTTATAATATTCCAGAAAATCTGCGCCCAAAATAGCTTGTTTAACGTCACAGATAATAAATGTCCACTTAAATGCTCTACGCAAACCTAAATTTAAATTTAATGTCCTTACACCATATGTGTTAATTACCGAGTTATTTGCAGCAAACAATTTATAAGAACTTTCTAAACTGTTATCACATTTAAATTGACTCACCGGAAGGACTGAGACGTTGGCTCCTGTATCAACCAAAAACTGAATATTTAACGTACGATCGCGCACACAAAGACGATGGTTTTCGATGCCCGCCATACAATCTCCCACCGAACTCGATTGCGTGGCCTCTAGTTTCCCGAATTTGAAGATGCTGACGGCTGTTTCCAGTTGCACGGTTTTTCACATGATCTTGCATTATTTCTCCAGCGAAAGTGATACCTGCAGAGCCAGTTTGGATTTTCAGATGTCATTCGTGGTCTCTGCGAGGACTGTGAACGTGATCTCTGTCTTCCATTTCCTCTTCTATAACTGCGTCCTCTTAATTCATAAACTTCCTTTTGCAGATCCTGGAGTTGTAATGTCATCTGCATCAGCTGTCTGGCTAGATCAGAATTTCCGGATGCTGGTGCTGATGATGTGACTTCAGCTATCTCATTACTTTTTAGACTTTCTGTAATCTTATCTGCCATTGCCGCCAAATCGTCCGTCGCTTGATCACCGCTGCTTGTCATCCTTGGACAGGTGTGTTGTACCTGGGATGTCTCTCCTTTTTCTGATGCCATACCTACGCTGCCCAAAGCCGTAGGGAGTCACTCCTATCACGTCGGGGTCACCAATGTAGAGTAGGTCTTTTAAGGATCCTGGTGGTGAGCTAAATAATAGAAGATATAGTTCCAATACACTTTAGTTTATTTGGGTTCACAGCGTTACACAGTACAAAGTTAATGTTCACACACGATATAACTCAAACGGAATTTTTACCACTAAATACAACCTTCAATATAGCGCGTGACCTATATGGATCGCTAGGAGTGACTGAGGACGTGAGGGGTCCGGTCGCCGTCGAACGATCGCATATGCTGTGTAAGCAAGTAAGCGTCCGGGCACCCTACAAGCGCGTTCAAACAAACAAACAAACTCTTCAGCTTTATAATATTATAAGTATAGATTCCTTTCGTAGTGAAGACTGGCCACTGAAACAAGCCGTGTAAAAATAAAGAAGAATTTTATAACGTTCCAAAAACAAAATCCGTCTCAAATTTCACCGATAGAGCGCGCTCATCCCTTGTCTTGCAGTCATCGATTGTCGATGTCGCCGGGGCGTCGTCAGTCATCGTCGTAGCCTCTAATTGAGATTCTGCAAGATGGATCGGCCTTGTTAAGGTTTCACGCCGCGCGCCGCCGGTGGCCCCCTCGTGCGGTGGTCCGTCACATTAATTATACTAGCTATTTATATATGTATGTACTCAATTTGTGATATCGATAATTCATTTCAGTGACAATTCGTTACGGGAAATGTGAATGAATGAATGAATGAACTTTATCGCCTTAAACTTGGTATGAACAGTTAATAAACGAAAATTATTTGATCACATTTTTAATCACAAGAGTCGTCGAGAAAGAAATTAAAGAAAAAACAAATTCTTAACAAGTGACCATTTAATAACATTTTGATTAAATTCCAATTTCTAATAAATATTCAGCCAGTCTTTTGTTATATGTTTAACAAATTCAGATGAAATCACAAGATTAAATTTGGTAGGTACGCGAAATATAATAATATGACTATGGAAACCATGGTAAAAAGATTAATATTTAATTAATTTATGCTAGTATTTGTATTAAGTATTTAAGTAAGTATCCAATGTTATTTTAAAAGCGAGTTTCGGATTTTAATCCGCTTCATAAAATAAATCCATCAAGTACATTTGCAATTTCAGTATTTCATGATGCAAAAATGATTTCAATGTTTTGGTTTCTGTTCATAAAATCACGAGGAAACTTTTATTATCCGGTCCGTTTTAAATAAATTAAAAATAATAATATGTATAAACCAGAAATCGGATTTCCGGTTTGGAAATGAATTGAATTATCAACTGAAAAACTGAAAACTGAAACGAATGAAAGAGAGAGCAAGAAGAGAGTGTAAGAGTAAAGTACTAGGAAGTTATAAGTCTAAAGTTAAGTTTTCATTATCGACTCGTCAGTGCTCGTGTCGCGGCATATTGCTAAACTTTCCCTAATTGACATTCACGGCAAGTCCTTATAATAACAGTGTAAATATCGAAAACACAGACGTTCAGTTTTTCATTAATCAGCTTTATAAATGTTATCTTACCCGAGCCGTGTATTTCGTTACTTGGTATTTTGTGAGCGTCCACTGGCTCCCCAAAATTAAGAGGTTCTCTGTATTCTTAAATTTATATCCGTTAAATAAATCCAGATTTAGTTTACAGTTTTAACATATTAAAATGATTGTTGTTCTAAAATGAAAGCAAACGAATATACGTACAAAAATTTTCGGCAGGATACGGAGTACGACCCACAAAGATGTATAATATTATCTTCCAAAGCTATCGATATAATTCTTCTCGTAAATTTATTAGGCTTGAAGTTGACATTCTTATACAGCTTAACCCACAATTGTTTTGACCCACTCACACTATCTTGGAAAACTTGATCTCATAAACTGTTGTTACCTAAATCATTATATTGTGCCATGGTGTTTATTGCTTTGCGAAGAAATTGATCGAGTCCTCTCTAAAAGTGATTTCGCTGTAAGATTTTCTAAATTCTTTGGCACACTAGTATTCGGCCAATTTTGTCTGATGATAATCGACTACTATTCGTTTAAATTGTAGATTATTTATATAATATCTAGGTAAGTACACAGAATTGCTGTAATTGTTTTTAACATTGCGTAACTGAAAAGATGTTTCGAATGGTTTATATAAATAAAATAATATAAAAAATATGGTCTGCCTATTAAATTTCTAGTAATGAAAAGATAAACCGTCAAACGTGCCATATTATGCGATTATTTTGATGAAGCCTTTATCTATGTGCTACATTTAGATATGTGCAGCGGGAAGAAATTCGAGAGGGAAAAATTAATGCAAGGTTAAGAAAAGGAAAAATATTATTAATTCCCATTTATTACCGGGAATTTTAATAAATTCCGGGAATAAATGGGAAAATTTCCGAGAAGGTGTCCATCTCTAGCTACATTGTTGTTTCGCAGGAACTTCTCCACTAGTTATGATACCGTAGTCACCCCGTGCACTTGACACGTTATCAGCTTTATTTTCTGTGCTACTGTTATAAATTAATTAATCTCAGAACTAAATGCCGAAATTCTGCGAAGTGGAGAAGAAAATGCAACAAGGAAAACGTGGACTAAAAGAGAGAGAGAGAGAGCTATCTTATCTAATAGTCAATAGATAAACAAAGCCATTGGATGATTAGTTAATAGGTAAAATTCGTATTTCCTCTCTTAATCCTACATACATGTACATATCATCACGCCTTTTTCCCGTAGGAGTAGGCAGAGACTACGGATTTCCATTTGCTACGATCCTTACAGACTTCCCTCGCTTCCTCTACTCTCATCATACACGCTCGTCGATTACGGGTACTCCTGACATCGCCCTTTTTTAATGTCTGCGATTTGGTCGCAGTATGTTCTTCGAGGCCGGCCTTTACCGACTTTTTCACCTTTCGTAAGTCGCCTTTCGTCCATCCTTTCCACATGCCCATCTTTTTCGCTTCCATGAAAATAATAAGTAGAAGTACGGAAATTTCGTATTTACGAAATAGGTGCTAATTTTTGCGAAAATTTTGATATAATGCGATAAAACATAATGCTTATTACTAATAAGTAATTACGGGTTTCAGTTATTTTAATTGTCTGAAGTTCTCAGAATGAAAATAAAATCTATTGGGTATGTAGTTTAGAGGAAGTTACATACAGACGAGAATATCAACAGTTTAGACTACAAGAGTATGTACGTTTTATTGTTAAAAGAAACAGATAAAAAAAACAATAAAGGCTTTTTATCTTTATCTTTTTTTAAGAACATGAAAAAAATAAATAGATTCCCGTTAGATTAGGACTTCACTGTTATTATTTTATAGCCCTACGTCACGATCGTAACAAATTCACAGTTAAGTGATTGACGATGCACGGAGTCGCTCCATCTTCATTTCTGATGTGTCGCTTGTTTGTTTTTGTTTATAGATATATATTTTTTTAATTTACGTTATTTTTGACCCGACATCGCCAGAAGAGGGTAATTTTTTTTTATATCGCTCTACCTTCACCGGCCTCATAGCTGTGCTTTTGAGCAGACTGACGCGTAATTAATTGTTCTTTGTTGTTGAAATAAAGTCGGTTTACAAACACCGGTGTAAAATGACTTAAAGATCTAATAAGAACAAAATGTCGTCTGTTGCAAACATACCAGGAGATGATGAGCACAAAGAAGCATCTCGTATAGTATGAATCTTGTTGTCGGTTTTGTATACGTACGTACCACCGTATTGCGGTCAAGTACCCAAGCCCTAATGGAAATCCCTAATGATAATGCCGGGCTACCTCCTATCCTATTACATGTACTATGAATTCCTGTTTATTTAACTTTAATTAGCTCTGAAATTTTCCTCGATATTTTTGAGCTTTGTTTCTCACAGGTTTGTGTTTGAAATGAGCAAAGAGCAGATTAATTTTTTAGTAAACTTGTTACATAGGGCGCACTGTAAGTTTCCGGAACTGGCCACTTACATAAACAATATTTAAAAATTTATTGCAACATTTGAAAATAGAACTCTTTGGCTGTAGAATGCAGTTTGTTTCATCTGACTGTCTTTTGTTTTTACCTTGTGGCGCCATTTAAAAAATTGTGTGTCTGCATCAACATGGATTTAACTCGGGAAAATTTTCGTAGTATGATTTTCTACGATTTTAAGTGTAATTTGACAGCTCAACAGAGCATCGCTCGGCTTGAAACAGCTTTGGCAATGAAGCACCATGCAAGACAACTGTTTATAGCTGGTTTGCAGAATTCAAGCGTGGTCGTATCAATCTCAGTGACGAATCTCGCGATGGTCGGCCGTCCACCGCTGTGACCAACAAAAACATCAATGCTGTGCGCCGTATGATTGAAACAGACAGGCATGTGACCTACCATGAAATTCGCGCATCCTTAGAAATAGGCATGAGTCAAATACAATTAATCCTACACAAACATTTGGGTGTGAGAAAGCTGTGCTCGCGGTGGATCCCACACAACTTGACCGAGGCTCAAAAAACGGACCGCGTCACTTGGTGCAGTGCCATGCTTACCAGATTCAACGAAGGTGCGTCAAATTTGGTGTGGGACATAGTAACAGGTGACGAAACATGGATTTATTGCTACGATCCCAAAACAAAGCAGCAATCGAGCGTATGGGTCTTTCAAGATGAGCCGAAACCAACCAAAGTGGCGCGCGTGAAAAGTGCATCTAAGCGGATGATTGCTTCTTTTTTTAATAAAACTGGACACGTGGCTACTGTTGCTTTAGAGAATCGTCGTACAGTGAATAGTGACTGGTACACGACCATTTGTTTGCCGGAAGTTATTGACGAACTCCGTAAAAATAACCGTAAACGCCGTATCATCCTGCACCACGACAATGCTAGTTCTCACACGGCCAGACAGACAAACGACTTTTTGAAGGCGAAAAATGTAGAACTCATGAGTCATCCTGCATACAGTCCCGACCTGGCACCTTGTGACTTTTTTCTGTTCCCAAAAATTAAGAACCAATTACGCGGTCAACGATTTTCATCACCAGAAGAGGCTGTCGAGGAGTATGAAAAACACGTTTCAGAGGTCACCACAGAGGAGTGGCACAAAAGTTTTCAAAACTGGTTTCATCGAATGAAAAAGTGCATAGACGCCAAGGGAGATTATTTTGAAAAACAATAAATTAATTTTATACCTTTAATAGTATTTTTTCATATTCATTCCGGAAACTTATAGTGAGCCCCACGTATATGCGGACAAAGCCAACCGCGAATTTAAAATTTTGTATATTACATTATGTACACCCATTGTGCACGCAAAATGTGTAATTGTACGGAATAAAATTAATTTAAATGATCAGTTTTTTTTCTATAATCCGTAAATGTATTCATATATAATATAATTTTTAAAACAATTATTAAATTTTTTATACACAATTATTTTGTTTTTGTTGTAAGTTTTTTGGTTAAATGTGTATTGTAATGTTCCTATATCCTAGTGTTTCTGAAATGAGTTATTTCTATTCTATTCTAATTGTTTTGATTTGTTGCCAAAAAGAACGGTCTTGTTAAAGTAATAAGTGTATGTCGGTTACGCCATAGGTTTTAAACAACTAAGCCGATTTTGTTAGAGGCGGTGTACAACCATGTAACAATAAGATTTACTTAACTGGTTCTTGTAAGTACAATGGGCCACCTAGAAAAGTATTCCACATACACTTACATTAACATATCTAAGATTGTTATACTTTTCTAAGAGCCACTGTACGACCCAACTATGGTTTCCTCATACATCATACTATGATCATAGCAACGCAACATCATGATCATCCATCAAAAAGCATTACTGCCAGTTAAAAGCCTTAATGCTGACTTACTAGGGGAGCATAGACGGGGCGCATCTGTCATGTTAGCAAAACTAGTGACGTCACGATTACTGCATACGTCACTCACAAGTTAATCGTAGCGCGCTAAGTATTGACGGTAGATAAAGTTTCTAGATGCCGTATGTTGATTATCCATACTTCCATATCCATCCATACTAATATTATAAATGCGAAAGTCTTACTGTCTTTCTGTCTGTCTGTCTGTCTGTTACGCTTTCACGGCCAAACCGCTGAATGGATTTTGATGAAATTTGGTATGAATATAGTTGGAGACCCGGGGTAAAACATAGGCTACTTTTTAACGCAGGCGGAGCTGCGGGAAACCCCTAGTAATAAATATTTAAGCAATTACTCATGCATGATTTATCCATATCTATACTTCCATACTAATATTATAAGTGCGAAAACCTGTCTGTCTGTCTGTCTGTTACGCTTTTACGGCCGAACCGCAGAACGGATTTTGATAATTTTTTTTATGAATATATGTAGTTGAAGACTCAGATAGAGCTGCGGGAAACATATAAGTAGTATTTATTATTTATATTTCAGTATATCTTTCTCGCTTTAGAGAAAGTGGCACTTTCTTATGAAATCCATATTTTTACACATTTAACATATCTGATCTATTCTTAGCCAATATGCTCTTTTTGAACGACGAAATCCATTCTTCAAAGAGATACTCACGTTGAAAAGGTTGGAATTTCTGTGCAAATATTTTCATTTAAATATTTTCTTCAAGAGAAGTAAAAGTGAGGCGCAAACTTTATATACTCTCGTTCAGAATCGTCAGTAATGTTTTATGAAAGGCGTCGCTCGGGGACCTTAAAAAGGCATTGATAAATTGATACCTACGTTATCCAACTCTCGTTAATATCGAAAGCAACACGTGAAGTTTTCCAAGCTGTCGAAGTGTAGGGACGACATGTTGTATATTATTTCTGCATATTTATGTCGTCTTGGTACTAACTAGTGCTAGATATATATTACAATTTAAATGTCGATAATTGATTATTATCTTAAATCATGACTTTGTCAAATTACAAATAATTACTGCCGGACCTTAAAATCTTCAGGAAGAAAATTCGTATTCAACCTCGCATCGTGTGTGTAATCGTAAAATAAAAAATAAATATATGATTAATTAAATTTGAAACCAAGAGTAAATTAAGTAAACGTAGAGTATTTTAGAAAAGTCGAAAGGAATAATTTGGTTTGTGTTATTATTAAGTAGGTATATGTTGCTGTAGAATAGAATGTACCTAATTGAGTAGAAGATGCAATAAATAATTGAAAAGATTATTCGTTCTTTATGTCAGTGACGTGGGTTTTTGACGAGGGGCAGGTTTCGGTCTGCCTAATTCACAGCTCGAAAGCTCCCAGCCCTTTCTCGTATCCTGGTATTTGATGCTTGAACACGTGAGTATAAAAGGTAGAATTAAATTGCCTCTACATTTAAAATGTGTGTGTGGAACCAATTGTGGATCGGTCTCTTTTATTTATGAGTTTCGTACACAATCATATTGCACAAGGATCCATCAGCCGGACAACAGATGAGTGAGACCAAATTTTTACAGATGATATATTTGATTGTCATTATCGCGAAACATAATTAATGGGAAAACGAAAAACATAATTATAATTAATACTACTACTCCACTGGCCGAACGACCTGAGAGAGCGCCAGAGTGTAAATTTTAATAAAAAAGTAAATACCAAAAATTCTCCGTGCATTATCTTCATCTAAAAATCGGATGAATTCTGTATAATTTACAGAATTGACCCAATCAGTGTTGTTATAATTCCCCGTCTCTTGATTGTACAGAAAAATCTTTGGTTAACCGAATTACGTCACGCCGTTATTAGAGAATTTAATAACCCGTGTTTTGGGGTCTGTCGATGACATGTCGGCGGTTGGGGGCTCTTTCACGTGCCACTTACCTCGTCCTTCCACTTGAAAGGAAATTCAGTGAAATAAAAAGCGCCAACGATGTTCTGAGAAAATGTTGGAAATATTTTTGGGTTAAAGTTTGATTCTGTCAGATACAGTAATGGGTCTAGATATTTATCGCGTTCACCGTAGATATAAGCTTAATACTTATTTTCAGCTGTTTTTCAAAACTATGCGATAGAATAACTCCTAATGCGTCATGAATTCCTAATTATTTATGTGTAATTTACTAGGCATTCTTGTTATGCTTTGAGTTATGAGTAAAAAATGATTTCTGGGTTATTTTCATGTGTATCAAAGTTTCTCGAGATTTAGTTATGGCGCGAAAGCGTTATTTCATTATTATCCAATAAACAATCATACATCTATCATCATTGTCTATTCTCATCGGCCAGTGAAAATTGATTTTAGTAGCCATTTTGAAATCCAAAATATAATCTATAAAGACGGGGAATCTGATTACATTGTTTCAGTTTGAAATAAGAATTTCTTTTCAATGAAAAGGGAATTATGCAGTCGTACCATAACTTATTGTAAAGGGGCTTAGATGGACGCTTATCCGAACTGAATTAGCGTAATTAATTGGATTAGGAGTAAAAAGTAACGCCTCCTGCGCTCCTCTCTTTTTGTTAGTTATCTCAATGGAAAGATCGAGGGATTTAATTAGTATTAAGTTAAATGAACGGCCTCTTTGTTAAGTTGGAGGTCTTCATTCTAACAGTTTATTGCAAGTTTTGCAGTACTTCAGACACTAACTGCCCATTTTGCAAAGTCAAAAAGGCCCTTGAATTATTTTATCACCCATTGATTTTCTTAATTCGTTTTAACTTTTGAACGCCTGTGGAATAATAAAACTTCTTTTGGAGTATGATCTCCTGGTGTTTCGGACTGCGTGAGCTGCGGTAACCACTGGATTTTTCGTTTTTAGAGTAAAAAGGGACAGACTCTGCTGTCTTCTGTCGGCTGCTTGAAATTTTCACACATGATGTATCTATGTATAAAACCTTTGAAATTTTAAAAAGTTCTAGATGATTTATTTAACATCAATATATAATAAAAAAATATTCAATAATTAAATGCTAAAATTAAATCATCTTAGAACTAATCAATTCAGTATTTTATATTTATAGGATATAGAGTTTAGTTGGTCGGAGAAACCACGGATAGAGAAACGATTAATTGAAATTAATCACGTCTTCCTAGGCTTTTAACAGAATTACTCAATAACCTTGGCTTTAGGAATTTAGAGGCGTTAGACCCGACTCAATTTGTCAACTCATGATGATACCTAGGATTAGAACGACAGTTTAACGCTAAACACATCTTTAAATGTTTTTTACAGTTGGCCATTCGCTCGGTCACTTTTTATTTTCAATATACTTGACGTCAAGTCGAGTCAGAAAAATTAGGCTAAATGAAGTAGTAGAAAAACTGCGAGGGCTTTTGGCAAATCACATGTATCGAACAATGTATCACTTCTCAACACTCACGCTTGTTTCCGAACACTTTGGGAATAATAACCCTCTATTATTATGCAAAAACATTAAATAAAATACGGCGCCCAAACTGCTCTTCTTTGCTTCCCTCCAAAAAATCGCTCTATCTCTTATTCATACTTTTGTGAGTGTGCATCAAAAATATAAAACACTAATCGCTTTATCAAATTGTTATCCTGCTGCTTCGTGCTGAGTATAGAGTGCATCTGTGCTAAATATTTTAATTATCACCTTGCAAAATTGAATTTTTCTTTCATTGGCATCTCATGGCATAAATTAATGAATGGAAATTATTACATACTTGTGTTATATTGGAAAACAAAGAAAAGAAATGCATTTTTACGATAAATACGGGCGAGGGGGACCACCCCCACCGACGACGTAGCGTCGCCAGTTCCTGTTAGTAAAATTTACCAGGAATTCATTTGTGGAAAGAGATTACATCCCGTTTCTCCTAATGAGTTTTTGAGTACGATCCTAAATGAATTTCGCGATATTACCAACAGCTCTCTGCTACCCTAGTAGTTCATACGTAATTACTGCATGAAATCAGTTACTAATTTTTTCTTTTTTAATTCTTAAAGAATATTAAGTGCCTGTGTTGACATTTCTATAAGAATTAAGACTATTTATGGACTAGCGTTCGCCGGAGGGTTCGCACGCGCTCATTTGAATCCCATCCCCAGTGCTTTTTGATGGAAAAGGTACCCTATGTTCTTCTATTATTACTCTTACTTCTTATTTATCCTAGCGTGTATTTCGAGTTGCATCAGAGTAGTAGTAGTAGGAGTAGATTTGGCAGTAATATTATTCCTAACTATTATGTTGAATTTCAGGAAGACTAAGGTTCTGTAGGTAATATATAATATGATACGTGGATACAATTAAAAAATAATACAACAAGGAGAATTCTTTTCAAGTAACGTCACGTTTCGGATTCTCATCCACTCCGGCCCACGTCACCGCTCCTAATCCAAGGGACCTATATCCTAAAGTAGGTCGTTTGTACATATGTACATACATTGTGTTCATGTCACTAATGGATAAATCTAATTTTATAGGAGGATTAACATTTGTCGTCACTTGAATTGATAAACAGTACTCATGGTAACAGGGGTAAAAACTACCCTAAGGTTGCCTGGAAGAGATTGCTTGAGCGATAAGGCCGCCTTTTGTATACATACTGTGTTAAATAAATAAATAAAAAATGAAAAAAATAGCCATGTCGCTACTGGTAGAAGTACTGGAGTGCTATTTTTGAAACGTATGATATATATGTCGAATAAAAAACGTTCGATATCGAACAAAAATTATTCGACTCGCCGATTTTGCGTGAAACACACTTTTCAAAAATAGCGCTCCTGTTAACAACATAAGCTTGGCGCAGAGTCCTCGACAAATTGACATATCATTATATATTTTGTTCTTACATTTGACATTTTTTTTTTAATTTATTATTAATATTTGTATCTCAGTTTTTATTTAATTTAAATAATAAATAATCTGAAATCACAATAAAATATTGTGAGAAATGTTAACAAACATGTAAATTCGTTCATTTACTACTTAATTAAGGATTTTTTTTTTCTTAATTGTAAATTGACGTTTTGAAGAAAATGCTTCAGTGGAGTTGTGTGGCGCCGTTTCTTCTCCACTTGCGCTTTGAAGTGGTGGTAAACTTAATATAAGTAAATTGACGTCAATAAGTGATATTTATATGCTATATTGAAAATAAACGATTTCATTTCAATTCAACAGGTGGAAAGAGGAATTTCACAACAAAACTTACCGGTTGAGCGACATGCGCTGTAAAATGTATGGATAGAAAAATTTGTTAAGTCCTCAGCTTACACTTCAGAGGAGCCGAGAAAGGGTTAATAAGTTTTTTTTTATGCAAATAAGTAGGCAAACAGACGTACCTGTTTGCACTTATTTGTCACCTTTTGCACATGTACTAACCTGAACCCACCATTTTTTTCCTGTTTTTCCCTATCCACCTTAAGGTTGGCTGGAAGAAATTGCGATAGCGGTAAGTCTTTTGTACACATTGTTTAAATTAGTATCAAGATATTGAAGATGTATACCTATTTTTTGTGAATGGTACAATAAATATATAAATATATATATCTTTCTATCTGTCTATATAATAGGTTGGGGAAAAAGTTTCTTCGCATTTTTTAAGAAAATTCAAAATATTTTTTAATATAGTTTATTTACATTTAACTAAAGTAAGTAGGTGTTTTGGCAGTCCTCTCGTGATGTTAACCTGACACTGCCTAAAGAATTCTGAAGAGACCGAAACAGGTGGAAATCTGGAGGTGCAAGGTCAGGACTATACGGCGGATGCATTAACACCTCCCAGCCAAACTCTCTTAATTTTTGCTGGCTAAAGGTGTGTGAGGTCTAGCGTTATCATGATGAAAAACCACAACATTTTTGTTGATTAATTCCGGCCGCTTTCTTTCAACTTATTGCTTTAATCTCATCAGTTGTTCGCAGTAGAGTTGAGAATCGATGGTCCTGTCTGGTGGTAACAGTTCCTAATGAATAATAATGCCCTTCCAATCCTACCACACACACAGCATCACCTTGTTGCGAGTTAACCCGGATTTCGCCACAGTCTGTGAAGCCTGACCGGCCTTTGACCACGACCTTTTTCGCACGTTCTTGTCGTACGTGATCCACTTTTATCATCAGTTATCAGCTTCTTCAAAAATGGTTCTGTTTCATTTCGTCGTAATAAAGAATCACAAATGGGTTGACGGTTCATTAGGTTTCTTTCAGTGAGCTCGTGATGTACCCAAATTTCGAGCTTTTTTGTGTACCCAGTTTTTTTCAAATGCGCCCAAACTGTTTTGTGGTCAATTCCTAGTTCTTCAGCTACGTCATAACTACTGATATGCCGATCTTGCTCCACTTTTTCAAAAATTGCATGTATTTTATCTGTAGTAGGGCGACCAGAGTGACGTGCATCTTTGAGATCAAAATTTCCGGATTGAAAACGCTTAAACCAAATTTGTGCTACTCTCATAGACACTGCACTAGGTCCATAAACATCGCAAGTTTTTTTCGCGGCTTGCATTGCATTTTTACATTTTTTGTAGTAAAATTTTAAAATGTATCGAGTTTCTTCATTAGATTCACTTATGACTTGACAAATGAAATCACACATTTTCCTAATTTGAATTTGGAATTATCTTCTTTAAAATTTAAACTTTTAATGATACCAAAACCAGCCAGATACAAATAGTATAGCTAAAGAGATTTAATTACAAGTTCATAAATACTATATGCGAAAAGACTTTTTCCCCAACCTAATAATATGAACTTTCAGTCTTTGCCATTTCAAATTTCCTTTTTATATTTCGCAACACAAAAATAGCCTCCGCTTCAGTCTAAAGAAACTCATTAGTAGGTCGGTTAGAGGCTTCTCATCTAAAGCTCGGCTGCATAAGCTCGTTCCGGTAACCGTGAACTTTTGGCACGCTCCTCATGAACTTTGTGTTTTTTTTAATGCAACGATAGGTATACAATACGGTAACTTTGTTTTCTTTTAATCAAATAGTTTTAGGGTTCATACCAAAGGTTCGTACTTGAAGGGTTAAACGGGACCTTATTAATAGGACCTTAAGAGAGGTAGGACATTTTGTAAGTAGTAGTCCGTCTGGGGAAGTACCTCCACCCTACAGAAGACCGCAGCTAAATAACACTATGATGCAGTGTTGTGTTCCTGCTGGTGAGTAGGGTCGCAAGGCTCCAGAGGGGTCGCTGTGCTGACAGCGGACAGGTCGGCAACGCTCTCGTGACATCTCCGGTGTTGCAGGCGTTGATAGGCTACAGTAACCACTTACCATCAGATGAGCCGTTCGCCTGTTTGCCTACTTAGTTTTATAAAAAAAAACCCTGTGTCCATCCTTCCGTCTGTCCGTCTGTCACCAGGCTTTATCTCAAGAACCGTGATAGTTACACAGTTGAAATTTTCACAAATGATGTTTATATCTGTTGCTGAAACAGAAAAAAATAAATACTTAAGGACACTCTCGTACAACAGACATGATTTTAGCGGTTTTACAGTTATTGGTATGGAACCCTTCGTGCGCTAGTCCGACTCGCACTTTACCGATTGTATTTCATTTGCTGTATTTACCTCTAGAGAAAACCCAATCCTGTCTAGCTTTTCCCGGAAAATCAATGTCTACATATGTTTGATTGATACGGCGTCGCAGTGTCCGCCAGTAATTAATTATAGTAGTTCCATCTATCGCCGGCGGATTTGTGCCTCTATTTGCTGCGAGCGAATGTGACGGACAAGTAATCACTTAGAGCTACTCGTGTTTCTGTTTCCCTGGTATCGCAGTTTACACTGCGTAAAATTTGTATGGGAGTTTGAAACAAAGTTATATGATTCTCTACTCTAGCCAAATATTGTCGTCCATGAAAACATGAATTGTCCCGTGCTTCTCCGACGTTTTTCTTTAATGTACCTATGTTGTCGTCGTACAAAATTATCAGTAGAGAGAAGAAAGAAACAAAACATGTCCTTTCAAAATTGACTTAAATATAACCAAAGCAATGTTCAAGAGAGCGAGCGTAATTATCAATGAAATGAGAGCCTCCTTAAATATTTTTTTTAATTTGTCTTTTAGTATTTTGTTAATATAGCGGTCATCATTATCAAATACATCATTTGTGAAAATTTCAACTGTCTAACTTTCACGATTCTTGAAATAGACGGACAGCGGAGTTTAAGTAGAACCCTAAAAAGAAGAAGTAATCCATGAATATAATATATGTAACTACTTATTACATAATATATGTAATGAGTAGTGTGGAAATACATACAATTTTCTGGGTTGTCCCCTTACATCTAGATCGACAGAAGTAGGTCAAAATGGTGCTATTATAAAACGGACTATTTCTATTAAATCTGCCTGTTCTTTGCATAACAAAGAGGCAATAACGAGACATCTTGTTTAATATTAAATGAAATGCAAGCGCCTTTGACGATCTCCCATCCGGCAAATTAATTCAACCTCGATGCGGTTTTTAGGGTCCCGTATGACAGTCTCAGGAACTATATACGGATGCCTAAAAGTCATCCATGCATATTGAGTGAGTCACATAGTCAGAGGTTTTTAAAAACACTGAAAGGAACCTCATTAGAGACCGAAAGTCTCTAATGAGGTTCCTTTCACTTTTATCCAATGGCAGCGTGTTTCGAAACACAAAATCATCATTTTTATCAGACAATCGGGAATTCATGCGTACAAAGTCTTTCCCAAAGTGAAAACGACTAAACAAAGTATGCTTGTCGTGGGAACCAAACCCACGGTCTCAGGAACTTCATACAAACGTCTTAACTAATTGACCACAGAGGCAGACTTCGAGAGGTATACAACCTACTCCCCTAGGTGTAATGAATCAAAGTCAGCTCATTACGCGGCTGTAATCTGTGCTATAGCGCCAGATCTGTACGAAATAGAAAAGACCAGACTAAGGAAACTGAACGAATAATCTACATTAATTTGGTCTGTGGTTGTATCACGGCACCCACATCTCAAGTGTGAAATCACGCTTGACTTTGTTTTATTTTAATATTTCTGCATTCTCTATAAATTCGCTATAAAAATAATTTGTACAACTGGTTTCCATTGTGTGAATAATTGTTTGTTTATTATGCGTTTTTGAATATTCAGTTTTGAACGTTTAACCAATACAGCGTGAACGCGTCAAAAGAAATAATGCTGATTGCTTGTTAATTAGGTTTAGAGATAAATTGAAAAGATAATTTTTGAATTTGTGTTTGGTTTTTTCTTTACAAGCATTACAATTTGTAAAACTTAACTAAGATACTTAAATCATATATATCAATGAATTGCACATAATAAATAATTACTTAATTTCATCTTGACGTCTTAAAACTATTGCTAATTTTCTTGGACATCAAGCCAAGGTGAAACAAGTGTCTGCATGTACCAGGCCAACAGAAGTGGCTAAGAGCTCTCAAGGCAGAGGGCCGCATCGAGTTCTAGAGCCAATTAGCTTAAACTCTGACAAGCGCCCTTCAAGCAGTTACCTCAAGCATGCTATCACTTTTCGACTTTAGTGGACTGTTACTCAGCTAATTGCTTTAAATTATAGTTTGTAAAGCGATATAGAAAAACTCCTGAATTGAATATTTGTCATTAAATTATTATTATATTAAAACCTATATATTTAAGTAAGTGATAAATAAGTTGTTGCAAACTGTATGGTTTTCCAAATAAAATAAAATAAGCCAGACGTTTTGCATCACAAGAGACTGATCCTCGAGCCTAGAGATAAGTCGAATTTAAGATATGTCGAAAAAAAATAACAGTTGACTACTACATAAATACTTTTGTATCTTCTATTGTATTCCGTGAAAGAAAGAGTTAAAAAAATAAATGGTTTACGTCCGCCATTTTTCTTCGACAAATCCCTAATTCGATTTTTTCTCTAAAATCCCTAGAATCGATCCCGGGCTAGAGTATAAACAAACTTCAATTTATTCTCAGACCCTTAAAACACCATTTTCCAATTAGACTAAATCTTAGATGGCTATTATCTGCTAGGATTCAATAAAAGAAGTAATCACTACGATTTTAATTAATCCTTTCTCTGATTGAACGAGCATCTAATAGTTTGGATACTGCCATTGGGGTCAGTGAGACTTGAGACGGTCGAGTGTACTTGGCGGAGGTTAAGCTCTAATTGGCCTCGAGTTTACTTCGAGTGTTATGTACTCCTCTGCGCTCCTGACTCCTTAGTCTAGAATATAAGAATAAACGTTACAACAAACAAGACGTGCTTCCTAGGAGTAAACGTTTCGCTTCAAAAACTCGGGATACCTTGCTGCAAAAGGTTTTGTTACGAATAATTCTTCGCTCTGTTAACTTCAGGAGTTCTATTTTTGAAAAGTGTAACTCACGCTAAATCGGTCAGTCGATTTTTTTTTATGAAATAATGGTTACACATTTCAAAAATAGGGCTCCAGGATAATATTTGCCGTTTTTACCACGCCCTATTCCTGACTCGTACACCAGGCAATCAGCATAACGGCGAAGGTGAACAGCCTATATAGTCGTGAGCTCACATGTCGAACAAATCCTGGCCATTTAGATTATGCTTATTGTTATGGAGGCCGTGTAACGTTGATATGGGCCACCCCTATTTGTACATTTCTAGATGTGCGTGATCATTCAGAATCCTAATGCGTTAGACTTAAAGGCGATTTTTGAATGAGTTTATATGGTACAGTCAGTTTTCAGGGCTGTCCGTTCCCACATCAGCAGATTGTTTCCGCATGAATATTTCATTATTAATGCTACCTGCCGCATATTTTTCGAGCGTTGAAACAGAAGGAGCGACGGTCAAATTAATATTCACCGAGTTATCCGTGTTAGGTGATTCGTAAATGCGGGAATATATATTCGTATTTAAATATCGTAAAAATTTCGATAACAAGTGCATCTCGCAAAATTATGTGTTTTTTTTTTAACAACACTGGCTGAAACCGACTTGTTTCTAAAACAAGTAATTTCCAAAGGAATTTCATTGTAAATTTTTCATTCGTTTTGTCTACGTGGACAGTATTTTACATTTTCCGGGGATAACGTCGTAATTGAGTTATGTTCAACGTAAAATAATTCTGAACCGGAAAAGTCGACATAACGAAATTACGGTTCCGTTTCGTCTAACAAGGTTACATTTTTTGGCGTTTCCACCTCAACGCGAGCGGAGTATGAAAATGTGGTCGCGAAATATTTGACGTTACCAGGTTAGCATAAATCATGTGTTGGTTTCGACGTCATTTACTTATAACCACTTTCCTCGATTTACTGGGCATATAGCAAAAATATAATAGGCAGACATGTCAAAAACCCTTATGGCTAGAAATATATTTGTATATTGTGATGATAAAATCAATCAATACGACATTGCAATGGGTCCATTGTTGATAATCGTGACACACATGAAGGATTCGGGATTAAATTAAGAGCCGGTTTAAACAAAAATGGATGTTTTAAATCTGTTGGCGAACTCGCTTACTTTTTATTTTAAAGTAAATAAAAAGAGGTTCAAATATAATGATTTCTTATGTTTTCGCGATTGTTCAACAATCGCGGTTTTAATCGCGTTTAATAGAAATAAAATCTCTCAAAATCTTTTGCTTTCTTTTTTTGTTTTTTTTTATACAACTATGTAGGCAAACAGGCGTACGGCCCACCTGATGGTAACCGTAGCCTATGAACGCCTGCAACACCGGAGATGTCACGAGCGCGTTACCGACCCTGAAGGAATCTTTTCACTCCCTTTTTGAAGGCCCCCATGTTATAGTCACTAGGCTTGCTTGCTTGTTTTACTTGTGACTTAACCGAGTAAAAAATAATAATAACGCACTTGTCCCAAACAAACGTACGTAATTATCATACAAATATCCCATACAGTCCTCTCAACTAGTACTCAACCCTAGTTTTGACGTCCGTTCCTGACATAGTACGTCATGCGATCACGCTCAAAAGCCCCTACATTACATAGTTCTGTCAAATACGCAAACGTAATCAAAGGGACGCTGATTTATTTTCTTTTCGGACTGTTAGTTCCCCCACTCAGTTCCCCGAGGGAACCAGCAGAATATTTAAATGTACTGATTGCACAACTGATTGACCTACTTTAACGGTGGAGTCAAGAAAACAATACACCTACCAAAACAATATACTCTACCAGGAGTTCACACAACTAAAACATACGTGTTCCTTATATGAATGTAAACATTATTGTGGATTCTTATCTGTTTATGTGGCCCTGGTGAAATAAAATACTAGAAGAAATTCGATAGTTATAATAGCAATCAAAGTGAGCACGTGCTTGGTCTATCCTTATCCTTATTTACTGACACCTGAGTTGGTTATACTGATACTGCAGGTAGATACGAGAACATTTTAAATTTAAGTTTTCCCGTACTGTAGATTGACAGTTACATGGGTACGAAGTAGGCTGGAAAAATATCCTTCTGTTTTTATTTATTCATTTGAGTACAATGTACTAACTAACATTCCTACTCCATACATAGAACCTGTAGATTGTGCGTATGACTTGGCATCTATTCCCTCTACCAATAATTCAATGAAACCTTTTTTTCATTCAGCTAAAAGCATTTCAGCGACGTGTGATTGAAAGCCTGTCGATATCTCGTTCGACTTCAGCAGCCCTGGTAGGCAGGCATACATCAATCAACAGCTTCTTTGAATAATACTCTATTGTTAGGTTAGTTATGTATGTGCGAACACGACATTCAATTTGTTCACGACTTTTGTAGACATGTTTAGTATTTATTTTTCTGAGTTGTCTGAACTGTCACTCAAATTTCTTTCTGAGAATTTAAATTTTTTGAGCATAGAGACTGATATTTTTTTTTTTGTGGATTCAAAAATAGAAATCCTTGTCTCTTTTCTTGCATCCAGCGCTATATTGTTGCGATGTAACCAGTTAAAAAGCTTAGAAGATGATAACACGAACGTTTTCGTAAGCAACAACTCAAATATAAATTGGAGTTTTTCATAATAAAGGAAAAGGCAATTTACCAATATCAGAAAATAGGAGATATTGTACCGATAAGTATAAGTATATTTTACGAATTTAAATGATTCGTCTCGGCCGAATGAATCGACACCCTTATTTAAATGTTTCTGTGACTGAAATAAAAATAAATACTAAAAGATATGAAAAAATTTAACGTCCATTCGGTAATCACCATAGATTATTTTAAGCTGGACTTGTCAGAAAGTTGAAAATTGTACACATAGTGGGTAATTATATGATTTCGAACGATTGTTTTTAAAAGAAACGACTCGGTGGCTGTCTGTCAATTGAAAAAAATTAGAGAATAATTATTAATTATTAAAATAGTGGGCCGTATGCCTTTTTGCCTACTTAATTCTATAAAAAAAAGATCTAAAACCTGTGTTTAAAAACCAATGATTATTCTCACTCAATATTTCTCAGTTGTTAATCAATCATCAAATGTCAATTTCAATACAAAAAGTATCAATCAATCAATCAATTAATCATTTATTTCCTTGTGGATCATATGTTGTACAAGGTGGAAATAGTAAATATATAAGATCGATATGTCCTACCGCTAGGGTTTACAATGATAAAAGGTCAAAAGTTACATTTCATTACATGCATTCATTACAAAATATAATTAGTCAAATTCAGGAATTGTTTCAAATAGACGCATCACAAACTTAAGCTACGATTGAGCTTGATAATAAATCAGACTTTCCAAATCATCACTAAAGTAGTCTTTTAAGCTATAATAGCATTTATCAATAAGCAAATTATAAAGAGCTATCTTGAATAGCTTTATATCATCCAGTGTACGCAGGTATTTTGGAAGTTTATTGTAAATCTGTGGTGCTTTTGCAAAAACAGATTCTCTCATTAACTTTGTCTTATATGTAGTTACACATAGTTTGTCAGAGCTGCGAGGACGCTCACGATGTTTGAATTGATTTTTGTTATTCTTAGCAAACAAAGCACATTCAAAAATATACATGCAAGGTAAGGTGAGTATACATAAACTTTTAAAGTGTGGAACACATGAATCAGTTTGTTTGAGTTTGCATATTGCACGAATGCATCGTTTCTGAGCTTTGAAAGCCATTTCCTTGTTAGTGGAATTACCCCAAAATATGACACCATGTAGTAAGTGCATTTATTCACCAACAAACTGTTTCACAATTTTCCGAAATTGTATAAAGGCAAGATCTTAAGTAAGAATATGCCAGTAATGGACGTAAATATCGTCTTGTCTAATTTCATAAGAAGTCTACGTTTCAGAGCCGATCGGAGGCGCATTTTAATGAAGTCTCCCTTCGGCAGCTCGTTTGCGCAAGTAAATTGCTCGTCTGCGCTGTTTGTTTGTTTTTGAACGCCTTTCTCTCTAATTGTGAAGGTATCGAACTGATCCGATTATAAATTTCTTCTCAGAAGCACAGGGTTCTCATGCAAACGACAGAATTAATTTTATTTTTGTTTATAGTCAGCAAGTTAAAGTTTAAAATGCACATTTTATGGCGTTCAGTCAGGAAAACATCATGGAAGATAAAAGGAAACAAGAACGAAGTAATCGTCTGTAGGCATTTTTAGCAGTATTTGTATGTAGACAATAAAGTTCTTTTTTATCGTGGTGAAATGAAGCTTCAGGTGAATTTATACAGGATAGCTTGGGATGCCAAGCAAACTATCTTATCATTTTTTTGATAATATTTTTCCGAAACAGCGTAAACACTACTTTCTTGGGTCTCTTTCTATATTTGCGTTTTGTATGATTTTTGAGGTACGTGTCACGTGAATCGAGATTTGAAATAACTTCATTAAGCGAGTAGACAATTGTATAAAACGCAGTTTCTGTCATGCAGACAGTATTAACCAATATGCATCACGCCGCGTTAATTACGCGCTGAACAAACTGACGGTCGGTTGCATTGTTTGTGTATATCAAATAATTGATACGTGAAACGGGATAAGGGCGGAACTCTGTTATACTCGTATGACGCCTAGAAACTAGCCAATTTTAATATTAATTAAAAAAAAAAAATATGCCTAGAGAGGTGATTTTTGTACCTTTGCAGATAAATCGAATTTGAGGAATTTTGAAAAATAAATGTCGGTTTTCAGTTTCGTAACCTTTTTATACAAAAATTTTAAGTTTCTTAAGTCGTAGAAAACTTCATTGATAGAATCTTTAGTATCTGAATAATTTAAAAGAATGTCGGAGAATTTCACTATAATTTATTTAAATTATGACCAGGATCACATATAGCCAAGGGAGCATCTGTACCGCAGCTACAAAGAGCCTCAATTTTCTCCAAAGACGAGACAAAGTCCCGCGATGTAATTAGACATTTGAAGTCCATTGCATTTAAACGTACAGCTTCTATTTCGTAGAATGTTCCTGAAGCTCCCGTTTCGTACATAATGAATGGCTTGTTAGAGTTGTATATTCGTAAAATTTGTGTAAAAAAAATGATTGTCATATACGCCAAGTTTGATTCGGTGTCCATATTCTATGGACGTTAGCAAATTATGTGCAGAATGTCAAAGTTGCAAAATTTTCAAGTTGCAAATAGTCCACCGAGGTTACGAAATGTTCACGTCGCAAACTGTCCCAAGTCTCAAAATGTCCAGATAGCAAAATGTTCAAGACGTAAAGTCTAGTCTAGGTTGCAAAATGGTAAAACGTCTACATTGAAAGATTTTACGTTACTGAAATGTTATATTCCGCTACGTAAGTCCGCATTTACCATCCAATTAGGCGAGTGCGAACCAAAATAAAGACACTACGGAACCAATCGACCACCAAATGGAGGAACCGTGTCAGTGCACGCTATAAAACGTTAATACATATAGTTGTTTCGAAGCTAAATCGTAAGCGTGCTCCCTTTTGTACCAATGATAGTAAATTAAAAAAACATATTCAATTTATTTCTGATTTTTGTAACAAAATGGAGGCCGCTTTTTACCGCTATTTTAGGGAATTCTGTCGCCTTTAGCTTGTATTCATATAGCTTTTGTATTCATATTTCACATTAGTTAAAATAGCTTTACCAATATTTACTCGCCTTTGTACTACGCATTGTACTTTGTGCAATAAAGTTTAAATAAATAAAATTGACCCTGTGCACCTTCGTGCAGTTTTGCGCAATCGCCTCTCAGCCTCTGAAGTGGTTCTTTTCATGACCACCAGCGGCAGGGACCAACGGCTACCCGTGCCATCCGAAGCATGGAATCATCTAAATACAAAAGGTGGACTTAATGCGTTTTGGCATTCTCTGCTCGTCAAACCGTGTATTGGGAAATAGACTAGTTTCCAGGGTCAAAAGACAAACATTAAAATTTGTCCGTCATTTAGGGAATCAAAATATGTTAGTGACGTATTTTTTTTTTGTCATTGAGCTATAAATTATAAACACAAATTGCGAAAACACGGAACTTTAACGCGCCATATATATACCATTCTTTGTTTAATTTTCAAAAGAAAAAATACGTCTCTATTATTTTTTTATTATCTAACTGACGGACTAATTATATATTTTTTAGGAAAGTAGCCTATTTGGAGAATTTTAAAGGTTCTGTGGGGCCGAAAAGATTTGTGTGACGTAACAAAAATTTTGCCTCACCTCTGTCACATCACTCCGAACGGCTCTATCAAATGAGTCGCAGCTAGAACACACCGTCCCGTATTAAAGACCATTACCCCAGTAATCCTGTAATGGAGGCGCGCCGGATTCCGGACTATTCGGCCAATTCCGATAAGCATTCAGATCGGTTTCTTTTTATCTCCTTCATTATCGATGTGGTGGACTAATGTTATGATTATCTTAATGCAAGTGTTTCCCGCCTCTACGGTGGTTATGACTTCTTTGTAGACTGGAAAATTACTTTAGTGAGAACAAAAATACATTGTTTCGTACATGTCCTTGAGTAATGTGCAGATAGATGTGCCGTGGTAGTTATGACATCCTGGTATTTGTCGTTTACTATTGGTAGGTCAAAAACGCATTGTTACTATCTCGTTATGACATTTTTTTTTGTTTGGGCGATGTCCCTATTTTGACTTTTCTTACAAAAGTAAAAAAAAGAAATACCTGCAGATCTTTGTACATCTCCACATCAATCCTATAACTGCCTCCGTGGTCCAGTGGTTAAGGCGTTCGATTCGACCCGGGGGTGGTTGGTTCGATTCCCACCGGAAGCATATTTTGTTCAGATGTTTTTAGTTTGGTTAGGACTTTGCAGGCTTGAATCACCTGATTGTCTGATAATAAAGATGATTCCGTGCTTCGGAAGGCACGTTAAGCTGTTGGTCCCGGCTGCCATTTGGTGGTCGTTAAAGGAACCATGTCAGAGGCCGAGAGGCGATTCCGAACAACTCTTGACACCATGGTATACATGGCTGATAGACAATGTAACCTACACGAAATGATGATGATGATGATCAATCCTAAATCATGTTGTGTTTCATTTTCTCTAATCTCAGGTCACTTTGAGTCAAAATTCAATACGTTAGTATTTCTTTGTTATGATGTCTTAGTAATCTTAAATCGCCCAGTGCTACGATAGAAATTATCATAGAGCGTTTGCAGCAAAAATCCGCCTTTTTTCCATTACATCAAAAAGCGTACGTTTTCCTACATTTCTAGTCAGTCCTCTGAATATTTCGAATGTTCAACTTAGGGTACATGTCGGAAATGCATATATTCTTTTGTTATGACGTAATTTTGTTCGAAGCGGCCCATCGCAGGCCGGAGATATGTCGGAAATATTCAATAACAGGCGAATTTTTGCTGCATATGTTTATTGAAAGCTGTTTTGGTTGAAAATCAAAAATTCTCTTTGATTGTGTCACTTCATGTTGGACTTTATTCATGTTTTTCTCATCTTACTGACTATTCTGATTTCTGTAAGATATAAAGAATGCATCCATCGGTGAAATCCGACACTAGTCTGACAGTATAAATGAATAGAAATAAACAGCAATCAATAAAAGAGATGTAAACACGTCAGCTATCACCCAGGAGGCTTATTTATGAAAATCTTGACTCACGCAAAATCGGTGAAACAAATCATTTTCGTTCGATATCGAACGATTTTCATTATTCAAAAATAGCATTCCAGAAATTTTGAAGTGAGGAGACCACATAGCTACTTGCCCTTTATTTGTTGTCCAGTTGATGTTATGTAGGTACTTAGTTGACATAATTTTGGAAAGTGCCTGTCAACTTGTTGAAACTTCTTCAAACCTTAAATTAATCCTAAAAATTGCCAGGATAACGACGGACCTCGCTTAATAAACTCTCAGAATGAAGCATACGGATTTGGTAAACTTGTCACATTTTTTGGAAAATTGGAAAAGTTTTAAAAGCCATTGAGTCGAGTTTTCAGTAGATCCATCCCGTAGTTATTTCGCTCCTCTTATGATCTGCCCGCGTATATTAGGAGTTCAGAAGTTGAGAGATGATTTGAAGACTGAGAAAAAAGTGTCGAGCATGCGTCAATTTTAGAACAAATTTAAATTGCTATATGGAATTTAAGTACCTCAGGTATTTTGATGAATGAATTAATGAATGAATGAACACTTTATTGCACCATTTACAAACAAAAGAAGCACATAGTTAAAACCAATACAACTAAATGGGTACAAAGGCGGACTTATCGCTAATGCAATTTCTTCTAGCCAACCTTAGGGTAGAAATGAGTAGATGACATTTATGTATACTATACATATACCATGCTCCATGCTCTACAAAATTTGGAGAGCTATTTTGGAAACTTAGGACTTATTCAAATGTTGTAAGTTTTACATTCATGCGAAAACGAAAACTAGTGGTCTTGGCTATTAGCTGTTAGAAAATTTGGAAAATAAAAAAAATCGTTCGATTCACAAATTCTTCTAAATTAATAAAGGGTCTTTCAACCAGGACGGGCTCGATGTTGAAATTTAATAATACAAGCTGGTGATAGATATTTCCGTTTTTTTTTTATTATTCGAAAGGCCTATTAATGCCATTATTTATGGAATATGGCATCGTTTTAATGTCCGCCGCGGCTTTGAACAGTGGCACGGATCCGAGAGGTCCAATTTTCTATAACTCCGCTGCATAAATTCGGCTGAATCTGAGCGAGGGCCTGCGTTATGTTGAATTTCAAGGCATCAATCGATTGCGGTTTATTGGCATAGACTTGTGACTTCAGGAAACCCCACAAAAAAAGTCTAACCGGACCAAAATCCGCACCAAACAGTCACTTTTTGTGGATGCATTGCCACCTGGTGAACCTTGTTGACATAGCCATTCATCCAAAATAGCGCTACGTCGCTAAAGATTATTTTTCGGCCAAAATCAGGGTTCTCGTCCAAACGTTCTGAAGCCCAGTTAGCGAACAAACGGCGTTGTCTATGGTCATTCGCTTTAAGCTCTTGGGACAGTTGGATCTTGTACTGGTGTACAAGTAATGTGGTTTATAATAGTTCGGAAGCCATTTCGCTTGGGTTGTTTCGAGAAAACGCTACGATTAGAAAGAGAGAAAACATAAAGATAGCAGCTGTTAACTTAAAACGTGTCATTCAACCCAAACATTATTCTCAATGGCTTCCGAAAAGTATCAATTTGGAACGTCGTCGACGAAAATGAAATAAGGAAAATAATGATGTACCATCGACGACAAATGTCTTAGACATCAAACGCGGAATCTCATTGAGCAGTCATTACGGTGAATGCGTATTTATTGACAGTATTCGTCTTTGACATGCTTAATTAGCGCCTCTTTGTTATTCATGTTATATAACAATTGTCTACTAAATACGTTTACCGGATATAGGCATTTGATAGAATTCTACCGAGTTTAAGAGTTTAAGCAGCTGATAAATTTTAAATCTAGTAGCATGACCTTTTTTTTGGTTGATCAATAATGTTTGAGAATTGAAAGGACTGGCAAGGTTTAAGGATTCGATCAGGAAGAAAGGGGAGGTATTTGCCCGGCATCAATAGCTAAGAAAAAAAAATGTCGGCCTTATTGTGGTTGCCGAAATATACCAAAAATACGTAATAATGGAGATTTCTAACCTGCAAATAACGTGGGAAACAAGTGTCTGGCCATGCCGCCTCCGCTGCGTCCCGGTTCAAAGGGCTTGTCCAAAAAGTGCAGACTCGACGCAGCGGTAGATACCTATTACCTATGTGTGCTAATGGTTTTACAACCAAGGATGCCGAAGACCAGTCGAAGTGGAGGAGAAATAGTAGAAAGGCTTCGACGAAGCAATCAGTTTTGAAAGCACCCGGGAAAGCGCTGGAATAAGGGAGAGTAGATTTCTAAGAGCAATATCGAACGCTAAGATCTACTTTGGGTCGCTCCTCATGTGGGTTACATGGTCAATCGACCCTGAACACCCTGTCATTCACAACTCCTTTAACGACCACCAATGGCAGTCGGGACCAACGACTTAACGTGCTTTCCGAAGCACGGGTCGCTGAAATGAGCCATCGCAGGAACAACTAAGGACAAAGCGTAAAATGGTCGTACGTCGGGTCAAACCAAATGAGCATGAAAAGGCGCAGACTAATGAGAAAATTGGAAACTGTGAGGATTGTCACGTAATTTTGCAATTTGATAATTCTGAAGTAATTACTGTATTTGTTTCTGTTATGCTTGACATTCTGTTTTATGTACGAGTAGACGTAACTTCATATTTTTAGTGTTCTGTATATAAACAATATGCTCTATAAAGCGATAAACAGAACTAAAGTGTCTATTTTAATAACGTAAGTTAAATATTTAAAATAAAATGTAATAGAAGAGGCCGAGAGGCGGTTATTAATAACCCTGACATCTGGGTGTGCAGGGTCTACTCTAAAAAGTTTTTTTTTTCATACATAATCAGTTTCCTTCTTAAAACAACTGTTTGGACTCAGGTCCCTTTTCATTTTATGTATAAAAACCTAATTTGATCCTGCACATCACAATAATCAGGAGTTAGCAACAATCTGAAAATCGAGTAAAATAAAATAATAATAATTAAATAAATTAAACTATTTAATACGGTTTTATCGCGTTTATTACTTATTTATTTACACCTGACGTTTCAAACACTTTACAGCGTTCATGGTCGCAGGCAGACTAAGTTAACATTTGTCTTTGATGTCATAAAATTACAAACTACCGCCTGAAATTTTCCGATTCACGCAGTATTGGCTCACAGTATCTAAGGGTCTTGCAGTCTGCTTCCGAGTTTGCGATTTTATTAAGTTAATGACTGGGTCCCAAGCTGGTGGTACCTGCCATCCATCCTCTCTATTGAAATTAGGATGTTTTTTAATTTCAATAGCTTCACGTAACATCCTTGGAATGAATCTGTTTTCCTTTGCAAGGACTTGAGGATTATCAAAACGCATATAGTGGTTGGGTTTGTCTAGAGCATGTTCACAGACTGCAGACTTGGCTGAGCGTCTATTTTTCATGTATTATAGTTTAATTTAATGAATAACAATCGCGAAAATATAAGAAATCAATATTTTATTAAACTTAATGCCATTTTTGAATGAGAATGCAAAAGGTAGCCTTTTTACGCTTTCAGTCGTTACTTGCAATTCAAAACTTGGCACCAAACAGAAAAAATATAGTATGTAAAATTACGTGTAATCTTGCAAAGATTCATTGTAATTATTATTCAACCCTGACGACTGCCTTCCGTCCGTAGCCTCCCCTTGGGTACTTTGGACTTTCTCCATTATGAAAATGACAATAGATCTCTTTGTATGTATGTCCTTTATACACTCAAATCTCAGGCATTATTCACAGAGCAGTCCTTTCTGGACTTCACAGAGACAATATGACAACCACTGTGGCACAGAATTAATAATAGTACTAACGTACAGAACGGACACTCACGCCCTCCCACCCGAAACAGATACCGCACCTCACCGCGCAGATTAAGGGGAAAAATCGAGTGCAATACAATGCAAGGATGACACTTCGGCGCGCGGTCGCAATGGACAATTATACTCTTACAACGGACACTCCATACAACGGCGGCGAGCCCGAGACCTATTACTACTACTACGATTCGGTATTAATAATTCTGTGATCATGGTCAACATGCCTGCCTCCTACTCGGGTCCTGTGGTCGATCCCCGGTCAGGTTAAGATGGAAAATGATCTTTTCTCTATTGGCCTGGGTCTTGGATGTTTTATCTATATCAGAGACCATGTATTTAAAAGAAAGACAAAGCACGTTGTCCGAAAAAAGTTCGGACATAATGTCAACAACACATATAAAGTGAATTTAATTTGAACTATTTTTACGCTGGCCAACTTCCATGTTCGCTCGCATTAAAACTTTTTGCAAAACAAATTCGGCATAAAACCTGTTTTGACAAGGTGGCCGTCCATTAGGAGGAACGAGGATGGGTGGGTGGGATGTTCGTTAGAAGAAACCGATCCAATAAATGTACAACGTAGGATGACGTCTGTATAAATATGTCTGTCTCGCAAAATGTAAAGGTTACAGAAGATATCCCGGAAAGCGTGTTCATAGTTACTATGTGTAGATGGCTGTAAACGTTAATCTAGGTTAACTTGAAAAATCTGACACCAGTGTTTGCAACTCAGATCCGCAACTAGAGACGTTGATGATTACTTAAACAAGTTTTTAAAACTCAAAAAGGCTCCCTTTATCTAAAACTCTCCCTTGGAAAAAATCTAGCTGGGAAATTCAAATACCCGTGAAAAAATTATTATTGTTTATTGTATACGCATCGTGTAAAACAATTTATCTGAATACCGGCCATTTTTTCAAATGTTACTAGCTGCCCGTTTTTCTGTTATGAAAACTTCGTGAAAAACTGTTAGTTTTAAAATTCATCCCGAACAGACAAATTAAGCCGATGTTTTTTTATTGTCTAGATAAAATACTACAAGTTACCAATATTTCAGGTTGTAGATACCGGCTTAATACACGGTATTTGAGAAGATATACATCGATTACTACATTATTTTGTATTTATACTGTTGACGGATTCGACGTCTGTCCCGTTCCCGGCGGAAATTGTTCCCGATCGGCGAAGGCGGTGTACGGGAATAAAATACAGTGTTCTCCCCCAACTGTGATATCTCTATCTTGTTCTCGATTTACCATGTTCCTGATTGGCTTTGCGAACTAAATGTGTAGATTTTCCCCCGATTTACCGTAGCGAATATTGGCTATTCTTCTTCTTCTTCGTCTTTTTCATTCCCATTTCAGGTGGGATCGGTTTTCCTATTTCTTTATGGTGTACATGGTCGATAGACAATGTAACCTACACATAATGATGATGATTTCTTATCCTGATGATTACTTATCTCCGCTTGGGTTTCACGGGTTGCCCGGTCCCTTGAGAAGCTTGCGCGGGGATATTAATCTTGGATCTTGCTTCGTCAATGAAATTTTTTTAGGACATTTAATTCCGTTCATGTATTCTGATTTTGCCTTCTAAATTCAGTACTTTTCTATGTTGTATCAGTGACCATAGCAATTTGGATCAGAGACAGTGAGTGTTTTTGAACCGAATGGGAAAATCAGATGGTCAAACGCTGGATGCAAACCGCTTCCACCAGCCTTATTGGAAATTAGGAGAGGCTAACGTCCAGCAGTGGATTGACAGCGGCTGAAATTATGATGATGGGAATATTGTTCAGTACTGGGATTCCTCATGTATTAGAATCTAAAATTTAATATGGAGATACGGGAATGTGACGAACAGGGAATGAGGCTGTCGTCCTGGTGCTCTCCCGTAGCCGCTTCCTACATTAATTTGCACGCTTCCAGATTGAAACGTCGACTGCTGTCAATTTGATTTGTTGCGGCGTCCGTTGGCAGATTGATGTCTTGTATTGTATTGTAAGAAAACTCTAGTTAAGATTTTAGATGTCACTCTTTTAAAGCGTCAGCATAAAAGCAAAAATCCAATAAACGCCTATTAAATGCCGTATAAATATTATTTGTCCTGTTCTTCCCGTACCAGGCGTTTTTTTTAAATCTATGTCTTATGTCAATGCACGTACCTAAAGAGCAATTAAAATCATCATGTAAACCTGATCCTAAGATCCGATAGTTTCTTTTTCCCAACTTTCCGAGAATTTTAAAACTTGAAAATATATTCATCCCAAAACAACCCTTCTGAGCTTGTTTCATATACAAATTACGTTTAACCACCCAATAAACGCTCGATGTTTAAAAATTTTGCACAGAAATTTTTAAAATTATCCGCCTGCAAAAATTTCTCGCCCAAAATTCACTTAGCGGAATGAAACTGTAGCGATGCGGTTCATTTTGTAGATCAAGTTAAAAGTGGAGTTTAACGAATACGCATTAACACTCTCCGCCACAGATTAAACCAGGGAAAAATCCTCACCGTTGCCGTTTTTAGGGTTCTGTATACAAAGTGTATTGTTATAATATAGTGTGTGTGGTTATTTGTCACCCAGCGACATCCCTGGATCTTTTGAATTGTCATGTATAGTGCCATTTCGGCTTTATTATTCTCACATAGTTAACATGCTAAAGTTTTAAATGTCGTTGTCGTGGTTTTCGTCTGAACAAGTTTCTCATACAATTTTATTGATATATCACAAATAAACATATAAAAATTAAAACTTCTTAATTAAATCTTATCTAAAAATAATAAATACAACAAAAAAACTAAATATAATCTAAATTAGGTCCCATGGGCAGAGTGCCCATCACGCAGGCAGCATTCCCACGTTCAATAGCTATGGCTATTCGCTGAGCAAGAAAGCTGCCCGCGCGAGGGTTGTGAACTCGTACTTAGTGCCGAGACAACTATATTTATTGGCCTTGAACCGATCGCGGGCGTCCGCCGCCGCACCGGCCTGCTTGCTGATGGCTGGGAGGTACCTAGCTGCCAAGGTATCGGAGCACGTGGCGTCCCAAACAAGGGCTCGACCCATCCTCCAAGGTATCAATGACATCCCGTCAGGGCGCTTGCCATCGTCCCGCACAATTTGTGGCTCCAGAACCGCGGGTACTTTGGCACTAACGAGCGCCCTTCGTAGGATGTCATTGATGGCTGCATGGCGGGTTTGGCGACCGGCGCCCGACGAACAAGCGAGTCCATGGTGACCGAACCGATCCACGGGGGCTCCACAAGCAGCGCAGCTGTGATCCACGCACACTTCGGCTCCGAGCGGGAGACCTACAGCTATACGGAATGTTAGAGGTTCAATAAACGTCCCTTGTGTAGGAGATGGATACGCATGTAGCCAGTGGCCAGATTCTCATACAAGATAATTCTTGACTCAATTTGCTCTTGGAATGGAACACTTGGCTAAATACATTTTGAAAATAAGTTCTTTAGCGCAAATTCTTGTCGTTCGCTGCAGTTGACTAGAAATGGTTTTAACGGAATGGCTTGATTTTTCTTATTTTTAAAAGGCTTACTCGTATTTGTTTTTTGCTCACTTTTAAAATATACCTAAATCGTAGTACGTAAAGATAAGAATGGCCCGTAAAAATAATAAATCCTAATACATAATTAAATACAAAGTCGAATAAAACTTTTCCAAAGAAAACCAAAATAAACCTCAAATTGCGGGTCGCCAACTGGTACGAAAGAATAAAAGGAAACTTGCTCTTTCCAAATCAGAAATTCACAATTTCTGCTCTGGTCGCATTGGGTCCAATTAGAACTTGGAATCTCTTGCGCAAAAAAGTTTGCAACTGTTGCAGAGCGGATCTTGATACATTCTTTTCTTTTATGTGCTCCTAGTACCAGTGCTTTCTTTTTGATATACAAGCATTGTTATCGTAGTTTCATTAATTGCATGAAGATTCTAGTATTGTATTATTGATTTTGTTTTACATTTAACAATTTATGTTTCTCTTAGGGATTTGTTTAACCTTTTTTTAAGTTAATATTTTATTCCCTCGCTAGTTTTAATGTACCCGCCGAAATCGGAAAAACTGTTTGCTCTAAGAATTGTAATTAGTAATGCTAGTGTTTTTTACTAGCTTTTTCCCGCAGCTCCGCCTGCGTTTAAAAGTAGCCTATGTTTGATCCCGGGTCTTCAACTATTTTCATACCAAATTTCATCATACCATACTATATCATACCAAAATCCGTTCAGCGGTTTGGCCGTGAAAGCGTAACAGACAGACAGACAGACTTTCGCATTTATAATATTAGTATGGATATCGGCCGGTAGTGAAAAAATCGCCGGTTGAATATGAAAGGATTCAAATTTTAATTACTGAACATAGCCAAAACAAGAACACACTGAAAAAAAGTTTCCGACTCGTACTGGCTAGAGTTGGTCCGAATTTGATGGAATTATGCACATCTGCCGACGACGTTTCGACTAGCGGGCCGAAGTTAGATGAGTTTTGTCGCGACACAACGGACGCGGGGTAACTGAAACAAACGTACCCCGGTTTTGTTTGGATCGCGTGTTCTCCTGGTGTACAAGAGTAGATATGAATAGGACACTAAAGTACATTCAATAAAATAATATGCGTCAACTGAAAAAAAAATCGGCATCGATACAAGTCTAGTGTTCAGCTTACAGGATTTTGTATTGGATGTCGTATTGTTTCTTTCTTTCTTGAACGTGGTTTATTTTCACACTTCGTAACACTCTGCAATTTGTCTGGTCTTTGAAAAGTCACCCTTGTTAGGGAAAACTATGTCAGATACTTCTATCAACCTATGCAGATGTCAAAGTATTTAAGTAAAAATAAAAAAATCATACACACGAACATAGAACCTCCTCCTTTTTTGAAGTTGGTTAAAAAGAGCATAAAGCAAGCAACTGATACGTAAAAATATTTCGAACATTTTTGATATTTTCTTCGTTCTTTATTAATTTCGATGTAAAACGCATTTGAAACCCATTTAATTAAAAAGTCCTCCCTCTCTGTATATTTATTTACTTTGTACCTTGGTTTTTGATTCACCGTCCAAGAGTGCTATCTTTGAAAAGCGTGACACACGCAAAATTGGCGAATCGAATGAATTTCGCTCGATATCGAATGACTTTCAATCGTTATAATCGGTCTTCTTCTTCGTCCTAGCGTTTTCTCGGCTGCCTCCCCCGCAGTTTGCTTTGGAGCCCAGTGTCCGCTAAATCACAAAACGGTGAGTCGGAACTAGTTTCAATCGACATATGTGTCATACATTCAGAAATAGGTCTCCTGAGCTGACCGTTATTGCGACTTACAACGTTGCTTGTAAATGTGATAAACTGGTGCTGTACTAAAACACTATTGTTTGTGATTACAATGGTCTGAAACTGTCCAGGATTTTTATTCAGTTTTTTGGTTGCCCGGCGTAAAATTATGTTGAGCGTTTTTATTTTTCTTTTCGTTAGTAAATGTAGACAACGAAAATTCTCAATAAACTGATAGGCTAGGTCTTGGCGTGTTTCACAAATGGTTAAGGACACGTTACACCTCATAAAGTGTGTACAAATTATGCATATTGAAATTATTTAATACATCCTGAAAAATAAAATAGTTCCTTTTATTTTTATTGCTGTGCTTTTGTTAGTTTTGTCATCTATTCTATTCTGGAGTTTAGCCACAGATAAAAGAAGTACTTCCTCCTATTTTGTGGTTCTTAAAATTTGCCATATCGTAGTATAAGGCACCAGTAAATCAAGATAACGAGGAGATTGCATGTGATGGTGATGTGTAAGCACTTCCCGCGGCCGTACCAAATAAAATGGAATTCAAATAGCTGACAAAATTCTATGCCAAACTGTCGCACTTTGTTATTTTTGAAGCTACAAAATTATTTTCAAATTGGAAATCATTCGCACATACCGTAGTCTGTAAACCAGGAAATCAGGAAGGACAAGGAGATTGCATGTAATGATGTGAGCACTACCCATGGTCCTGCCATATAAAATGGAATTCAAGGCAGATAAAATTCTATCCCAAACTGTTCTGATATTGGAAGAGAAGGATGAGAAGTGAAACGATAGAAGTACTAATTATAATGTTGTTTATAGCGCACAGTAATTAGTGTTCTGCCTTGTGAAGCCGTGACGCTACATCACTTCACCGCCGCCCGTGCCCGCCCACAGTCCCCGCGATTAGGAACACGCCTTTATTCAATCCTTTAGCACTTTGTATTGCTTGCTTGTATTTAAGCTACAAAATTATTATAATATAGAAAAAAATTTGCACATACCATACCATGTATACCAGGAAATCTGGAACAACGAGGAGGTTGCATGTAATGGTGGTGTGTGAGCAATGCCCGCGGCTCTACCAAATAAAATGGAATTCCAACTAAGCAGACGAAACTGTGTGCCGTTTTATTCGTTTGTTTTCAAGCTACAAAATTATTTTCAAATAGGAAACCGTGACCTGTATACCAGGAAATCAGGAACAACGAGGAGATTGCGTGCAATATCGCAGTGAACACGTCGGGCTACCCTCGTCACACTGACATTCTTATAGGACAAAGCCCCAACAAAAAACAGTTGGGGGGAAAAGTTGCAAACAATCAGAATGTTTCGCACATTATTAAATATTCAGAGGCATTCAAAAATTTAAATGTAAACGGTACGTTTAGAAAATAAAAAAATACCCATCTATCAAAATAACCCATAATCGTGTAAACAGTAAATCCCTGACATTTTTTTTTTCCATTTTTAAGTGATATTTAGTTGTAATCTCACTGAAATAAATACATATTTAAGATTCGAATAAGTCGGTACGATCTTTCTCTGCGCAAATTTCCTGTTTCTTCCATTAGTTGACTGGTTGGCTAATCGAAACCAAAACAAGCCTTAAACTAAGGTGTGTTTCAGTTCTGCAAAAAATAGAATTTGGCGTTTACGTGAAACATGTCAACGTAATGAAATCAAATTAATTTGCTCTGCGGTGTCACACAGTCGAATTGGCAAATGCGAGCGTACCCAACGGGGCAATATCGGCCCAATAAAAAACGATGTAAACACCCAGAGGGCGCCACCGAAATAAAAAAAGACCGTTCCGAAGCTCGTAAACCTCGACTTATTAATTTAAACATCGTAAAATAAAAGCGTTCCTTTCCTTCCGTCCGACGTTTATTAATCTGCGTAATCGAGGCCTACAAAGGAGACGTAATAAAAACGGGCCTCAATACGTAATCTCCTCGAACGGACCGTCAAAAGATCCCTTCGCATTCATGTTGCCCGGCTCTCGTGGAAAAATATAAATAGGTTTCTTTAGACCTATTCGGCTACTTGAAAAATAATATCTCTTCGTATATTTTTTCTTGCACAAGCTTCGCGTTATTAATACAAAAGAAAATTACATAAAAATATATCTGCGTTAAATTGAAATGTTTCACAGTTCTTTTTTTTTCAAACAAATTGTTAATCCTCGTTAATCTCGGCAAAAAGTTTCTGTATAAACAGAATTTCCATATATTTATAACATTTTCCGTGGTCTCTGCCTACCCCTACGGGAAAAAGGCGTAATGGTATGTATGTATGTATTTTCAACGTACAGGAAACGTGACAGGAAAAGTCGGTAAGGGCCGGCCTCGGAGAACATACTGCGACCAAATCGCAGACATATTAAAAAAGGGAGATGTCAGTAGTACCCGTAATCGACGAGCGTGTATGACGAGAGTGATGAGTGTAGAAGAAGCTAGGGAAGTCTGTAAGTATCGTAGCAAATGGAAATCCGTAGTCTCTGCCTAACTCTACGGAAAAAAGGCGTGATGGTATGTATATATTAACGTATACATACGTTACATATATTCAACGTAACGTGCGTAAGCTGCTGCCTTTGTATAGAATAAAAATTTGAATAGTTTTTGAAATAAAAACGGCACGTGTAGCGCATACCTGGATGACATAATAAAAGCAACCGCCAGCGGGACATTGCACATGCAGTCTGCACTGCGGAACTGTTACGTGACTCTGCGACCCTCGTGGCGCGTCAGATGAGCATCTACATTCCACGATGTTTTTTTAGGACACCTTGTATTCTTTGAAATAAGAATGTACTAGAATTTAATACATGCACTTATGATAGGGAAATATAACGCAAAATTGTTTGCTAACAAATAGCATAATTTAAATTTTTTGGAAGCTGTACTGTATATTATAGTTAGTAACTACAAAGAATTCTGAACGTGGATTCATCGAAACTCGAGCTCGTTTTATTTATTTATTTATTTAAACTTTATTGTACATAATACAATTGTATAGCACAATAGGCGAACTTAATGCTAAAATCATCATCTAAAGTCAACCTTTGGGTTAAACAGATATCGTCATGTGGGTATTAAAAATATATAGCTATAAATACAAAAAGTTTGAATGATAATAAACTTACTTATGGTACTTAAATAATATACTTACATATATACGATGAAATAATAATCAAAATACAGTTAATTTTAAGAGTTATATCAACGAAATAATAGCAGCATCTCAAAATTTACTCATGTTTAACTGCCTAAATTTGCTCCCGTAACCGCGAGATTAAGAGCTCGTAGACAAGCCTTTTAAAGTTGGCACGGCTGGAGACTGTTCTAATGGACTCAGGAAAATTATTCCAGAGTCTAACAGCCGTCACAGCGAAGGCATTGGAGAAAAAACCCGGTATGGTGAGAAGGAGTAGCGAGGGTCATGTTGTTGGAGGAACGCAGGATACTTTCATGAGTGGAACTCAATAGTTTGAAATCAGTTTTGAGGTAATCGGGGGACAGTGGATTGTAAAGAATATTATGAAGTTGGCATAATATATGCAAATTCCTGCGTTGCCGTATAGGTAGCCATTTAAGCTCAGAACGGTATTCCGAAATATGGTCGTACTTTCGGAGACAGAAGATAAATCTAATACAATTATTTACGAGACGCTCTAGTTTGTTCAGCTGTTCTTCAGTTAAGTCCAGATAACTCACATCACCATAATCAATGACTTTAGATGAAACATAAATTATTGTCCATTTAATTCTGTGGCATGTTATAAAAATCTACTTTCGAATAAATTTTCCTATCGCAAGTTTTTTGTCAAGATTAGTCTAGTTTTTCAGAAATTAAAAATTTGCTTTCTTTCTTTCCAGGTAAGTTCGAGCGAACCAGCAGGACGTATTCGGCAAGCAAAGAATTTGTGCAATAAAAGTACCAGGCTAGCATATTCGTAAAGAATTGCCGCGTTCGCAATTTCGCAACGGGGGATGATCAGAGGGTGGTCCGACGACGTGTGCCGTAATGGCCCCGTGATTGAATCGCCGTATCTTCACCGCTTCGTCGCTTCACCGCCCCTAGTATTGAGTTAATCTAACGATACCCTTAATTTTCAATTTATCCCACTTTAGCTTGGGGGAAAAAAGAATATGCGGGATTCATGGTACAGCTATTGATTTTTCGATGATATTTGGAATATAGATTACAGATAAACAAAGAACTTTCTCAGGTCAAAACAACTTTTGAAAAAAACAAAACGATATCTTTCTAATACAAGTCATACAGACCAGATAGACAGATTCGCCTAACGTAAAACCAATTTCTTTTTCATGACCGATAAAAGCTTTTAAATAAAAGTAAAAAACTACAAACCGTTAATATTTGCAAAAGCAATATTTGCATTCGGATCGAGAACAATGTTGTATTAAAACATATCAAACAGATTATTATATTTGCGCATTCAAATGATAATGCTATTTCTTGTTTGTTTGTTACAAACCAGTGTTCACGGTGTCTGTTTATCTGGCGTACACATCGCATAAACATCGCGCGTTTTGCGGACGAATTAATCCACGCAATTTAATTGGTAGGATTCGGTACCCGGTTCATAATAATGATGCTACAGACGGATAGCTTAGATTGCGTCTTAGAGAGGTCTTTACCTACATTTGACAATAACTTCGCTTTTTTTATATACAATTGAGAAGGCATGCGGTCCACCTGATGGTAAGTGGTTACCGCAGCCTATCATCATCATCATTTCAGCCGCAGTCAGTCCACTGCTGGACATAGGCCTCTCCCAATGATTTCCAAAATGATCGGTTGGCAGCAGTCTGCATCCAGCGTTTGCCTGCGACCTTTTTCAGGTCATCTGACCATCTGGTCGGTGGATGTCCAACGCTGCGCTTACCGGTACGTGGTCGCCATTCGAGAACCTTTCTGCCCCATCGGCCATCGGTTCTTCGCGCTATGTGCCCCGCCCACTGCCACTTCAAAGAACTAATCCGCTGGGCTATGTCTGTGACTTTTGTCCTCCTACGGATCTCTTCATTTCTGATTCGATCTCGTAGGGAAACACCGAGCATCGCCCTCTCCATAGCTCTCTGGGCGACCTTGAGCTTTCTTATGAGGCCCATAGTCAAAGACCACGTTTCGGACCCGTATGTAGCCTATGGACACCTGCAATACCAGAAGTGGCACGGACGCGTTACCGGCCCTGAAAAAATTTACTAAAAGATAGAGTGCTTTCTTTATGGTTGAGAGAGGAACATGGTTTAAGGTCCAATAGATTTATATGTTACATTCGGAACTCAGGCTTTTGCATGTTATCACGAAAATAATTAAATTATAAACATTAAATGGAACTGCTATCCGTGGTTGTATAGCTGGTTAGACAACGAACGCCGAAGCTATCGTGAAAATTTAATACATATTTTAAATCTAAATCTATAAACGAGTTTGTTATTTTTTTTAATTTGAAGAATTTGCTTTATCAGTAATGTCTGATCTTAAATATAAAAATTTTGCGATTCGGACTTTATATAATTTTAACAATTATTTATCGTGTTATTATAAAATTACAATTTATTATTATTATTCCTTTATTCATCTTCAGTCACTTTTTTTCATTTTTAAACAAATACTTATTTATATTTAAAAAAATATATTTAAAAATATACAAAAAAGTGGCACCCATCGACAGCGGAGTAAGACCCAAGCTGCCGGTGGGCAGAGCCCAAGAACGTGTAAATTCTGTACTCTCGTTATGTCCACCGGTTATCTTCTGGATGAAATATGTGTGGTACAGCCAAGTAAAAAATTCACAGATTCTTATCAAATGCCGCAACCTACTGAACTGCGGGAATGGCACGGCGGGACATGAACAATGATTTGTATATTTTTCATGAAATAAAACTAGGTGTAATAAGTAAATAATAGTTGGTAGAGGCGCTGGGACTTCTCATTACCTTACTTTTCGCCAGAGGTGCTTTACAAATATTACATACAAAATTGTTAGTTAGAGCTAGCGTCACATAGCGCGGAGTTCTCGAATGTCGACCACGAACCGGCAAGCGCAGCGTTCAACAACCACCGACCAGGTGATCAGATGGCATGAAAAATGTCGCAGACAAACGCTGGACGCAGGCCGCTTCCAACCAGTCGTTTTGGAAATCATTAGGAGAGGCCTATGTCCAGCAGTAGATTGACTGCGGCTGAAATGATGATGCTAGCGTCTGCATCGATTAAATCTCATAGTAGAGGTACGTATACTCGGAGGCATATAAGTTGGCAAAATGTGAGCAAGACGAACCCATACCGATAATTAGGTTAGTATAACTTTGTCCCGCTCACATTCTTGCCAACTTACATGCCGAGTGTATACAATGTATTTTACTGATATGTGCTGGGCGACGACTAGTAGTCACCAACTAATGTGATTCGATGAGTCCGCACAAACAATAAAAAGCTTTTACTCAAAGAGCTTTCAAGTAACATGATATTACTGATTGCGAGTAAAATAAAACTTTGTATATCATATTCATCGGAAAACGTGCAGACTTCCGTTTTCCTTATTCGGGGTCGACAGGAAATCTGAGAGCGGTCGAAATGATTTGACGGAAATATTAAGAAATTGATTAAAAAAACCGGAAAAACGGTCTGGGTGTCAATTCTGCTAATGCAATCCGTAATTACGATTTTTGATATGCTCAATATTGGTATTCTGCTGCCAAAATTTGGACTGAGTACCAATTATTGAAAAAATTGATGATTTTGATTAGCGAAATTTTCCAGTTGCAGTTCAATGGCATGCCAGTGGAATACGATTGGTTTTTAAATTAGTAACATAATACCAGAAACGTCAAAAATGGCCGTTGCGATCCAATTACGATTCAATTGTGCACTATTTGAAATAATAGAATTGACACCCTGGGATGGCGACGGTGTAACATTTGATGTTATTTGGTCACATTAAGTTAAAGTGTTGTAGATACTCAATAAATAAACAGTTTCTGTCCACACGGCAAACGATTAAGACGTTCCTTACCCTCGCAGTTCTGATTAAGCCCAATGAGATGCAGCTGAAAATAAAACGTGGCGTTCGCGATAGAATAAAGAATGCAAATGAGGACGACCGGTCGTGCATTAATGAAACTCCAGCCGCAGAATTCTGGAGCGATGCCGTAGAATTACTATGTACTATAAAGCGATCATATTTCTTTAGCATTGTGAACACATTTTCACCCTTTGTTCGGTGTTCAACAGATTCTGGATTGGACAGATTCGTCATTCGGCAGATTCGCTACTCGACACATTCGTTCTATTCATTCATTCATATGGGTTAATTGACCACATGGTCAGTCAACCCTGTGCACCCTGGTGTCCTGGTGTGCCAACGGCTGAAAGTGCCTTCGAAAGCACGGAATCCATCCATACTAATATTATAAATGCGAAAGTCTGTCTGTCTTTCTGTCTGTCTGTCTGTTACGCTTTTACGGCCAAACCGCTGAACTAATTTTGATGAAATTTGGTATGAATATAGTTGAAGACCCGGAGTCAAACATAGGCTACTTTTTAACGCAGGCGGAGCTGCGGAAAACAGCTAGTCATCAATAATTGCTCAATCTCAAAAAAAAAATGATTTGTCCCTAGTGTTATGTTAATTTTACATTTAAAACTTTAAATTTCCCATTTTTCGCCCAACAAACTTTCAGTAATGATTAAACTAAACTATTTTAATACTGTTTTTATCGCGTTTATTTAAACCTAAAATTTAAACACTTTACAGCGTTGATGGTTGGAGGTAAATATAATCATTTGTCTGTGATGTCATAAGAATAAAAAACTCTTCCGATTTACACAGTATAGTAGATCTAATGCTTACCCGCGGCTTCGCCCGCGTGGAATTCCGTTTGTGTCAGGGAATATATATAATATATACCTATGTCACTCTCCAGGCCTTTAACTATCTCCACACAAAAAATCACATCAATCCGTTGCTCCGTTTTAACGTGAAAGAAGGACAAACATACTTTCACATTTATAATATTAGTATGATTGCAAATATCTTGCAAGCGCAAATTGTGAAAATTTTTAGCCAAACGAGTTTTCGGAAAAGTTTCATAACTTATAAAGACTTTTACCCCAAATAATGAGGGCATCGTCTTCGCAATAATTTTGCGCAATTAGGCTCCAAAACCGGCAATAGATTGGTCGGAACGTAATATCGGGTTAAATGAAAATTGAACGCATTTTTTTATACTTTAATTAAGCCTTTGGCGGGCTTCATGGGGAGAGGCTTCCGCTTACAGGGATTTAATTCGGTCATGACCTTCCAGGAATTTCTAATGTCTATACATTTTTTTTTTTACTTTAACGGCGGCTGAGTTTTTTTAGTAATTTAATTTTTTAACTGTTTAGCAACAGAGTGAATTGAGAAACGACGTTCAAACAAAAATCCGTATTTTTCTTCGTCGGGTTGACTTCTGGAGTGCTATTTTTGAAAAATGTGACTCACGCGAAATCGGCAAGTCGAATAATTTTTGTTCGATATCGAATTATTTTCATGCGACATATATGTCATACATTTTATAAATAAGGTTCCTGATTCCTTTAAACGAATTAAATGATTAATTAAGATTATACCCAGTGCAGAATGAATACAAAAGCAAGAATTATCATAAACAAAAATCTACACAACAAAGATGTACTTTATCTCTGTCCGACAATGTTCGAAATTCTAAATTTGAATTTTGAATAAAATCGCAAGTCTCATACAAAGACCACAAGTCACATATGAAAGATCATAATTATGACGTCTCGTTACTCAACTCTTGAGTTTCGTGCGCTTCATGTAGAGAATGGATAGTTCTGCTTGTTTCTCAGTGATTTGACCCTATTCACTACTTTTTTAATCGTATACATGTATCGTGGATGGTGGCACAACATTTTATCGGTTTGAAAAAAAAATGCAAAAAGAGAAAGAACGCTTTGAACTTATCGCAAACCAAAAAAATATATAAATTAATGGATGTCATTCAAAATTGTAATACAACTTAATTTTTTCAATATTCCTTATAGCGGGACCTAAAAAAATACTGCAAGGAGACCTACACACACTTGTTAATTTTTTTCCGAGTGAAGCTCGCAAGTTATTCAGACTTCGAATACACACAGACATAGACACTGTGCCAGGTGAAGGCTAGACTTTATCTTTTTTTTTTACTTCGAACACAGAAAATAAATAAATGGTTGACATAGAAAAACACAGACCAAATAGACCTAGTTAAGTCATATTAACACTTGACAAGCCATAGGGTGCTCTACATTTTGACCAAGGGCTTCATCTATTGATAAAATGTGCATAATCGTGAAGTGTAGTGTGGGTCTACTCACATTTATTCAGCTCTATTCAGCGTTTGTCCATAGAAAACAACGATTTTGTATGAAAACGCGTACGCATCCGTTCAGCTTTCCGCGTCTAATCAACTTTCTCGGGAAATGAGGACAAACGCGAATGCTATAGATAGAGTTCAGCGCTGTTCCGCCGCGAACGCTGCACACACGGATTGTTTTCGGCTCCTTGTCGACAACGCGCTCGTGACATCTTTGGTGTTGCAGGCGTTAAGTATAAGCTACGGTAACCACTTTCCATCAGGTGGGCCGTAAGCCTGTTCGCCTACTTAGTTGTATAAAAAAAAAGTTGCGAAGCGATAAAAATATCACACATAGAAGTGTCTATGTTGAAAGCAAGCACAATACTATGAGTAGCTTACCGTCTTCGCAGCATATTCAGTGGTGTACGCAAGAGGTAAAATAAGTACATGACACTATGCAGACCAAATGGCGATGATAGTCGTCGAACAAAGCATGAAATGTAGGTACCTATTTAATTACAACGAAAATAAATGCAAAATCTATATTTTCCATGCAATGCAAAATCAAAATAGTTTTTGATAATAAGCTAGGGCAAACATAGACAGATACAATGATTAGGGTTTTCTTAAACTAAATAAATAGTGTTTCAAAACTTACTCAATTAGGGGTGTAAACAGGTTTAACTCAAATATGTATTATAATGGCACGTATCGCAAAATACATTCAAGCACTACGGACTTTATGATAAACTAATAAAATTAATAAACAATCGTCAGTGTGAAGACGTGACGCAGTTCTCAGAGCAAACGCAGTACGTGCGCACATGAGATCGAATGAAGTGTGTGGGCTGGTTGACGGCGCACACCGGGCGCGAGCGAACAAAAGAGTTTCTTGAATGTTCGCGTAACGACCATCGGAACAAAGGAAACCTGTCAACCGGTACAGTCAGGAGCTTAAATGTATGCGACGTGGATTAAAGATTCAAGTTTAGTTTAAGTTTTATAATTTCAATAGTGATAGGTTTAATTTAGTAATAAGTAATATTGTAATTAGCTAAGTTAATTTTTTATATTTTTAATTTGCTTAGTTTATAAAAATTGTTATTTATTTATTTAGGCAACGTTTATTACGTTACAAAAATCATGGTGGGCGGTATGTTCAACGCGAATATGCATATTTGTCAATAGATGACGCCCTAGGTCAAAATGTAGAACACGCTATGGTTAGATGTTAATTCCTAAATCTAATTTGACTTCGATTTCAACCAAGAAATATACATTTGTTTGTTAATCCATTCGCGAGTGTTTTTCAAAAATACCGGGATCGAAAAAATGGCTGCAAGGAGAGTCACACTCGTTGAATTTCGCAAGTTATTCACACTTTGAATACAGAGAAATGCTTTCATTGTGCGGTTCACTTGTGCTAGAAGTTTTTTTCCTTATTTTTCGCCTAACGAGCGCTTAGTTATCTCAGTTTTCTAGAATTTTCACTTGAAAAATGTTATGTGAATATTTTGTCATATTGTGATTTCTAATATAAAGTTTATAAGATACATTGTATGTAGATTACAACACATTAGCATCAAATATTTTGGTGGAATCAATTACCACATTATTTCAGCCGTACCAATTATCTGTTATCTATTTTAGCTGAACAAGCATAGACAGCTTTGTCCGTAGGGTAGAATTTGAATCAATAAATTAGAATTACAGATTAGTTGCGTGTAAATTGAGGGGGAATTAGCATACAGGTTGGTGTATAAAATTAACGTTGCGTTTTGATGGTGAAGTCACCTCAGCCTTTGTGATGCCCTGGTAGCTCATCTGTTTTATTCATGAAAATTAACATAAGAATTGTGTTCTATAATCGGCCTAGATATGTTTTGTCTCGTTCAACGTGAAAAATGTAATAAAATTTATAAACCTTATTGATAATTTTATTGACACAAAAACAAAACCATACACATTTTTAGTTAAGTAAAGAAATGAAAGAGTAGGCTAACCAACTTTTGGCGAATTGTTCAATTTTGTTAAATGCATAATTAACTATAAATTCAGTACGTACTCGTAATTCTGATCACAGATCTGTGCTGCGATTTGCCTTGCACTAAGTTAACAAAAGTCAATTATAAACTATATTTACCGAATATAGCTGCTTAAGTATCGGTTGCTCCACTATTGCTCATATTCAGCCAGCTTTCAGAGTCAATACGAAACGTATTGTGTACAACTGGTATCGACAAACCAACAGGTAGGCCAGTTAATTTCGATGCAGCCTTATTTGCCTACGGCGTGTAGTGTGCGCGTCACTGGACGGACATCGCTCATGGAATTCATTTCTCTCCGTTCCATTTTGTTTTGGCCAGTCAGGTAAATGATTGATTGTTGTAATGGGCCGTTCTACAGTTTTTCCATGAAGTTCTAATTTATCATTATTTTAGACTTTTTTATTAGACTCGAAATTTGGTCTAATAAGCAGAATTATAATGTATGCTAATCTTCTAGATGTTTACATTTATAATCCGAGCGTGGAAGAAAGAAACTATTTCTTTCTTTCGTGTTTCCTATTTATCTACCTATTTCAGTTTAATATTACAATGAAGTCAATGCTGTCAGATTTTCAGACTGTTTACAACCTTAAGATGTCTTTTTCTTAGCGAGTCTACCTTAACTAATTATATTCGTGAGGACCACTTCTTCGAGCCTTTTACTGCGGCACTCGACATGTGTGCTTACTCCATCACCCTATTTTATCGCAAATAAACGTTTATTATCATTAAGAAAAGAACTTTCTATCCCATATTTCACACTGTATTAAATAAAATATCCCTCATATCTCCCACCAGCCGGCTGTAGTTGGCCGTAAATTGGTAAATTACTCGTAAACCTTCTAACCGTTGTCTTCAGCGAGAGGTACCGTTAAATGCGCGGTAAACGCGGCACTCGCCACGCGTCATTAGCTGGCTGTTAAAGATGTTATATTCTCGAATCTTCTCAGGGCTGTTGGTAGTTTTTTTCGGGCGACTTAGTACCGATAATATTATGGTTCAATTTGGTGAATTTTGTTGAGCGAGTCTGATTTTTGATTTCTGATAAGAAAGTAATTTAATCTGATATAAGTATAATGATATGATCATGAACCTGACCATGAGGTCAGGTTCATGATAATATAACGTACGACTTCATGACAGACATATGAGACAACAATGAGATTATATTGATGCAGACGCTAGCGACTGCGTTAAAAATTTAGTATGGCAAACCTATACAGCGCCTCTGGCGGATAGTAAGGTAAATAAGAAAATCCATATATTAAATTTTAATGCGGTAGCTAGCGTCTGCTTTAATAAAATCTCGTAGTAGAGGTAATGTTATACATTAAAAAGTATATTTCGAAAACTAATATATGAAGCATATGAAACTTTAAATTAATCAAGTAAGTTTTTGTCGTCTGAATCCGTAGTATACGAGTAGTAACCTCCAACCACCATGTAAACTGTCATAAATATAAAACCTGACATGTCCCCCTATGGGATATTTATAACGTCATTCATTTTCGATATCGTCCGACGCTCACATTTGAAATCTAAGATTTTACGAAATTCGCGTAACCCCTCGTGGAAGGGTAAGGTAAATCAATTTGGGTATCTCGGGGTCCTAAATTCGATTCCCGCTCCGGGCGACGGATCCTCTCCCGTTCGGAAACCTCGGTTTCGCCCATCGACACTGACGCAAATTCAATAAAAGCGTTACAGAGTGGCGGGAAATATTTTTTTCAAATTTGTTTTCCTGAGAGGCAAATGCTTGTTGAAATGAAAGTTTGATGTGAGTATACTATTTTGTGTGAGAATGTTTTGTAAACAAGAGCAGTGTAATTGAATACTGAAAATTTGAAAAAAAATCCTGGTATATTCTAGTGAAGCAACGAAGCAACTAACTGACGGCGAAAACGGGATGACAGTAAGAAGAGTAAAAGATAGAAGTTTCGAAAAACAAGAGAAAATGGATACATTTTTATCACTTATTTTAGTGTATTTTTCTGGAGATTGTATTTGATATAGGTGGCACCTTTGTACTTATCCATACTACTAATATTAAAAATGCGAAAGTCTGTCTGTCTGTCTGTTACGCTTTCACGGCCAAACCGTTGAACGGATTTTGATGAAATTTGGTATGAATATAGTTGAAGACCCGGGGTCAAACATAGGCTACTTTTTGACGCAGGCGGAGCTGCGGGAAACAGCTAGTTTATAATAAAAATACATTGTATTGTAATTTGTGTTCAATACCCTGTATCCTGTTTGAGTACATAAATAGATCAATTTAAAAAGTATATTTCATGACATATCATTATACCAGGCTCTCAGAAATTACAAAGGGCAACAAGACACGAACTCGAGACTAGACGTTCGCTTTTCAAATTTAATGACTCGTGCGGTCCCAGTACATTACACGCGACAAATTTCCAATCCTTAATCTAAGTAGGTACGTTAAACTAAAGTTTAGTTCACACTATTCAATTCATAGAGGATATGTTAACTACTGGCATAAATTATTTTTAATGTTGCTCATGTTTTCGCAAAATGACTAACAAATCTGTAGTTAAGATTCATTTCAAGTTTAATATTTTCATTAATTCGTGTCGCATCTGTTGTGTATCTACCTAGTAGATACCGTCCGCTGTCTCACTCACACAAGTGATAACAAAGTGACAATGGTGGTCACAGTGCAACGGTGGGGCAGTCGCGTGCGAGACGCCACCGAGTGCAGACGTGTATCAGACTTGGCTGTGATAGTGAGCCAGTGTAATCAATGACTGTATAGTACTACAGCATCAAAAGCTAAAGGATCTCTTTTATAATCGAGAGGAATGGAAGATGCTCCACTGACAAGAGCCCGGCTCTTAAATTTATGATGATGATGATACTTTTACCAACTTTGCAAATTCGGTAAATATCAATTCATATTTTCTACACCAAACAAAATTCCTTACGAAACTGACAACAAATAGGCCATGCAAGTTCGTTTAATATCAATTCATATATCCTACAGCAAACAAAATTTCTTACAAAACTGACAACAAAAAGGCTTCCCATGGAAATCAAACCCTTTAACTCTTTGTTATTAAGTCAAAACATTACCGCAACCGCGAAGCCAGTACATAATGTAGGTTTTAGTAACAGCACAGCTTGCACAGTACTAAACTAGTACTTCATCAGAATCAGACACTGTTTTTCCAGCAATATGCCACCTCGATGCCGCTTTCCGTGGCTGACATTAGGTCTTGTTTTGTGCCGCTCACCGGAACAGACGGGCATGATAAAAGATGCGGCATTGTTTGGATGGCACTACCACACTGGTACTGGTTTCCTGATGGATCTATGTAAACTCAGCGTGCGAGGTTGTTCCCACTGCGGCCTACCTCAGTGCGGAGGCGGTTTTAGTACTTCTATGTCGACCATTGCAATTTGTGACTTGGCGGAAGTTCCACAAATGGATGGATGAAGTCAGGGAGTGGTGCCAAATTGCTCGGCCCACAACTGCAAGCGGGACGATTTTGGCTATCTTTTCAAAGGATTGGAATTTCCCTAAAACCAAACTAGTACTAACATTTACTCGTTCCATGTAATCGCAGCTTAAACTTAAGTACGATGTTCTAATGCCTTTGTAGCTCTCCGGGGACAGCCTCGATTTGTTGAAGATAAATCTCAATGTAATTACTGGCTTATTCGATCCTAGTAACTATTTATTTTATTCGTTTATGATTTCGTGTCCCAGGTGACCTTATCTCGTGGACAAGAAAGATGGCGTAGGTAGAGCTGGTCTGTGACGTAGCCGTGTATTTGACACGAGTAAATCAATGATTTTATTATTTTTTTTCAGAAAGCCGAACAGTTCAGTTGAAAATCAGTTACCTAGATATGCCTGTCACCATAGTAGTGATACAACTGCGTTAGTGACCATAAATTAATCTTTTTACGCAATTGATAAAGGTTCCAATGTTAAAAATATTCAATCATAGTTAATGTTTTTTATTAGTGCACAACAATAATATAATAATAAAAATAGGTCTACCATAGCTTAGATAGATTGGATGGCTACACACCATCATTGGTTTTGAAGAAATTCTATTATATTTTTAGGGTTCCCTACACGATATTAAGGATACAAACTTTTATAGGATCACTCGTGTGTCTGTCTGTTATAATTTCACAGCAAATTTCAATTTTGAAATGATATAAGGACAACATAGATTTTCTTCGTATCTAGTATTAATTATTTGAAATTTGCTAAACGTAGAACACGAAGGTAGACATAGTAATAAAACTCAAAACAAAAGGCGTGTCACGTTGAAACTTTGAAATTTGCGTCAAGTCAAACTTAGCCTAGTATTAGGAATAATTGATGAAGCCCCACGCACAATGGGAAGGTAGTGAGCACCCCCGCTCCTCAATCAATCGTGTATTATTGTCACGGAATCTCTCCCGACGACGTCTTGCGAATTGGTCTCATAACCATTGCTTTGTTTCTTTTGTATCTCTTCTGTTGTTATGGACTCCTGGTATATTTGATCTAGCATTCATAGACAATTTACCCTTTTATTCATAAAACATACGAACGTTCGTTAAACCTACATTAACTAAATTACGTTTAGTCGCTTTCTGACATATCTATTTTTGACGTGAAAGTATGAGACTAAACATAAATTAGTTGTCTTGGTCTTATTGAACGTTTTTATGAATGAGGGGGTTAATGTTTAACTATACTAGTAACTGCCCGGGGCTTGGATCGGTTCCAGTTGGAATTTACGAAAATCCTGGTCAACTATTTTTAAAATATATGACTCATATGTCGAAAGAAAATCATTCAACTCACCGATTTTGTGCGAGTCACACTTTTCAAAAATAGTACCTCTGAGTGGACATATTGTAAAAAAAAAATTGTTTATATTGGAGCTGTGCTCTTATCGTCACAGTCGCTGGGAAAGTTGTCTTATCAGGACGTAAACATGGCGGCAGAAGATTGAAGGAGTATTTGATAGATTTACCCATTTTCTCCAACCTAACCATTATCTATCATTATCTATCTTATGTCATCATTATATGTATATCATTAGCTATCTTATATCTCCCAAGCGGTGTTTTGCCAAATTAGCTCGTAAAATCACTATCGCATAAATGACGCTTTCCTTTTTGCTGATATCTAGAACTTTTTAAAAATTATTTTCTGGTTTCTAAGTTAAAGTGTTAACATTACTAAAGTGGCATATCGTTCTAGCGCCATCGTTATCAATCAATACAAACGCTCTTTATTGCGCCAAAAAAGAAATACATCAACAAAACAGCGAGGCCTTATCATAGTGATCTCCGAATTTTTCACTTCACAAATCTGATTATGGATAAAATTTAAAGATTTTGATGACGACTCGTAGAAATGTTTAGTTGTTCTACAACAGGGTTTACACTATAGCGTTAGGAGGAATAACGTGGTCATTAATCTTTTGGCGTCCTCTTACATTAGCTGGAGACGTGACTGCCCGGCCTACCTGCCTACCTGATCCCTTTGTATGGTGCTAATGATAGGTGATTATGTTCGCTTAATATTAGTGTCATACACTACTCGTGTAGGGTGAGAGTCGGTAAAGTGCTGATTATTTCTTTTGTTGATAGTTTTCTTATTCCATTTCTGTTTTGATAGGAAATCACAGTTGTATGTATTTGGGTTATATGTTTATGGGAAATGGAAAACATGAAGGTTATATTGAAAAAAGAGTGGCTGCGGGTAATCGGGTAAATGGAGCATTGCATTCCTTTATGAGCAGTAGAGTTGTATCTAAAAATGCACGTCTGGCTGTTCATAGAGCAGTGTTAATGCCAACTCTTATATATGGTAGTGAAAGTTGGGTCTGGCAGAAAAATTATAAAAGCAGAGTGAATGCAGTTGAAAGGAGAGCTTTACGGAGTATGTGTGAAATACGTCTGAGCGATAAAATTAGAAATAGTGAGATAAGGAAAAGGTGTGGTGTGAATGAGGATCTAGTGACAAAGATAGAAAAAGGCATGTTAAGATGAAAGGATGGATAAAAGGAGACTTACGAAAGATATTTACAAATCAAAGGTGACAGGAAAAGTCGGTAAGGGCCTGCCTCGGAGAACATACTGCGAACAAATCGCAGACATATTAAAAAAGGGAGATGTCAGGAGTACCCGTAGTCGACGAGCGTGTATGACGAGAGTGATGAGCGTAGAAGAAGCGAGGGAAGTCTCTAAGGATCGCAGCAAATGGAAATCCGTAGTCTCTGCCTACCCGTACGGGGAAAAGGCGTGATGGTATGTATGTATGTAGGAACGTGGTTCCTTATCATCCGAAAAAATAAAAAAAGTAGACAACATTAAAGTTTCAAGATCAAACATATACAATCACTTTGGCATAAGTAGTTGTATGGTTTCTAGTAAAGTAAAAACTCTTTCTTGCTTCATATAACTGTTAGAAATTTTCAATGGAACGATTTTAAGCGAACCATAGCCCAGGCCCTCATAAGTTCCGAGCAAATAATATTTCCGTCGAAGCGAGTTTACTTAGGATGCGGGTTCACAAATTAGGATAAAGTTTGAACAAAAACAAGAATTTGATTATCATACCGTTGATTTCTCGTACTGCGAATGAGATGTAATTAAGGGTAAAAATAATGTTAAAATAACCGGTACAAAAACATTCTAGTATGTTAACATGTTTTTCTAACATGTTTTTCTTACGATTTCGCGTTTGTGTAAATTTTGTTTCGAAATATTTTAGTTCAAATTGTTTCCACATAGATCTTTCAAATGTTCGTTGGAACTTAACTATTTACTTTATAAAACGGGCGGTATGCTTGTGTGCTGCAGTTCTATGGTAAAAATAAAGCAGTTAAAGAATGATGTATATCTAAGTTTGAAGCGTGCTGCCGGAAAAGTTAGCATCGCGCTGTAGCAATTTTTGCTAGTTTGTGCCACGGAGTCCAATAATTGCATAGAGTCGACTTATGAACAAAACTTATGATGACGGGTTTATCCCGCATGCCCCGGAATCTTTCTGCCCGATAGCATGCAACACCATCACCCACAGCCGAATTAAAAACAACAGACACATTGTCCCATGCACATGGGAATCTTATAACTAAGAATTTATGTGTAGTCGCTAACACTGTCTAAATCAAACAACGTTAAATATAGTTAATAATTACCACAATGTCTTAATTAGGTACATTTTGAGACCTGTTTCCTCGTGATTCCACTGCTAAGTAAAATTAAATTGCACGATATTGTGACTCTCTAGAGAAATAAAAAAACTGAAAAAAACATCATTAATTACTAAAACAAACTTTTACAAAATAACATCGTTCGCCTTGGTTCCCAAATTAGGTAAATCCCTGTATTTTGGGAATCAGATCTGATTCTATTGTCATGTGATGTCTAACGAAAGTTATTCCAATGCGTATGAATGCGTCTGTCAATCGTTTGAGTCACCGGTTTTGAGTGATTCGGAGATTTCAAAAATAAGAATAGGTACAGTTGACTCTATAATTCTATTATCTCGGTGGTTCGGAAATGTTCGCGAAGTTAAGCGTTGTTCGTAAGACACGATCGCTGTTCCGTATAGATTCCGAGAAAGCTGTCACAAAAAGTTTGTTGCAAGCTCGACGCGATTGCATGTTAACGTGTGTCGAATCGAATTATATCTCTGTTTTTAAAGTAAGTTTCTTTAGGTGACATAACATAGTGAGGTGATGTTCATCTTGATGTGTTCTTCCCTTCCGACGATCCAGTCTAACTCTTCCCATAAAGTGTTCTGCCACTTTCACAACTTGTCGGTGGCTGCCATCATTTCACCCCGTGTGCAGAGGTACCCTGGTAACCTGGGTATTTTCAAAACTAGAGGCTATAATGAACCAGCGAGCTCTATCTTCTACCATATCTGTACTTAAAGTCAGGTGTGATCGTGATCAATATTGTAATTTCCCAGAAGTGGGCAATGAAGATATATTTGTATTGTAATGGCTAGATATTCTTTTAAAATAAACAATAGTACTTAGCTGATTTAATCGGCTTTTTAAATTATACAACGTGAAACATTTTCCACTCAGTGTGGTCTGTTCTCAAAAGCTACTCTCATTCTCTAGAGTATCATTTTAGCCGCAGTCAGTCTACTGCTGGACAAAGGCCTCTCCTATTGATTTCCAAAATGATCGGTTGGCAGCAGCCTGCATCCAGCGTTTGCCTGCGACCTTTTTCAGACCATCTGGTCGGTAGATGTCCAACGCTGCGGTTGCCGGTTCGTGGTCGCCATTCAAGAACCTTTCTGCCTCATCGGTTCTCCGCGCTATGTGCCCCGCCCAATGCCACTCCAAAGAACGAATCCGCTGGGCCGATCCGAATGTCAGTAAAGTTTGTGCTCCTACGGGATCTCTTCATTTCTGATTCGATCTCGTAGGGAAACACCGGGCATCGCCCTCTCCATAGCTCTCTGGGCGATCTTGAGCTTTTTTTATGGGGCCATAGTTAGGACCACGTTTCTGATCCATATGTCATCACTGGTAACACACACTGGTCGAAGACCTTAGTTTTAAGTGACTGAGGTACTTTGGACCAGAAGACACTACGTAGCTTCTTGAACGCCGCCCAGCCGAGTCGAATTCGACGAAAGACCTCGTCCTTGAAGCTGGAGTTGCCTGCCTGGATCATCTGACCTAGGTAGACATACTAGTCTACAACTTCAAGGGTGTGGCTTTAAACAGAAGAGAAAGATCTCTCTCTATCTAGAGATATCCTTTCCCCAAAATTAGTCCGTCACCTGTTGTCCATGTTTAATATCTAATGCAATTCTGAATCCAAATTGCATCCGATCGACCCGCAATGGACTCCGGATTAACTCTGAGAGATAGCGTTGCATAATTGGACATTTAACACCACTTGGAGATAGATTGCAAATCAAACTGAGCTTATAACAGTCCCAAAATATTAGATCTGAAAAAAAAGTAAAAACTTCACTCACGAGGTTCTTTTGAAAGAAATTGCTTTTAGCTTAATAAAACCTACTTTGGTATGAGTATGTGATCTGCACTCGGATTGAAGATAAAATAATATATTCCCCTCCGGTACCTACTTACAAATGTAACTAGTCTCTTAACGTTATGTAAAGCGGGGAAAAGAGCTCGGATGATTTTATCGGCGGAGGAATCGCTTCAAAACGAGCGCTTGGAGATAAAGGAATATCTTAACGAAATAAATGCGGCCGATATCGCCCGACGCTCCGGCAAATGGCCGATTGTCTGAAAGCCTAAACGCGCACCCGCGCTGCGACGCGCTTTCGGGATGAATTCGATAAATTACGCTGATAACTTCGATCCTTCTAACTTATGGGGCCCTGGTGATTATTGCCCGACTCTATGATGGCTTCAGAAAAAGATTTTGTTGTGGTTTGGAAGTCAAACAAATAAACATGATTTATCATCATTCGATATAGTTTCGAACTGAATTAAAAAGTTTGGTTTTCTATCTAAATGTTTCACTTGTACATTTTACGTTCACCAATGTTATAAGTTTTTTGGGAAACAATAGAGATGAATGAAGAATTTTACTATAATTTGAAAGATATTTACAAAAATGGGATTAAGTACAAAGTATTTTAATTTCCGCAAAGGAAATGTTAAACTAAAATTTTAGATATCTACGTTCATTTCATTTTAAAGTAACTTAGAAAATACTGGTTTATTTACTTTTACTTCTCAAAGGTCTATTTTATGATTGAAGAACTGAATTTACTTCAGCAAGTTCTATTCCAAATCACTATTTCGTAAATTTTTCGATCTATCGGTGGCTATCGAAATCTCGATGTGTCGCCAAATTCTTCACGAATCCGGTATTGCAACCGCTGGTTCGTGAAATGGAACGCGCCCCCGGCGGCGTACCTTCATTGCGAAATCTTTGCGCCTGGTAAAACGTCCCCGAATTAATACCGGAAGGGAACCGGGAATTTATTGGATCTAAGTACCTATTAATTGTTTAGTCAAACAAGACCGCTGGAAGTTGACTTTCATTAAACTGACGACAGATTTTGTATTGAATTTTCGGAAGTTGTTTGCATGTTAATTAGGTTTTCGAAACTTAAGAAAGAACATTTCATCCTGTAAAGATGCTTCGATTGCATTCGAGATAACGCGGGATTTGCGGGACTTCATTTTTTAAGGCTCCGCTTTTTGTCAGCGATATTTTTTTTAAATTTATTACCTAACGTCAAGCAACATTTGAATAGCAAATTTTTGTAATCTTTTAAAATCAAGTACCGTTGCTAATTCGTGTTTACAAAAGGCCTCAAATACATAAGGAGCGTCGCGTCGTCGCTTAGCGTCGAGCACTCACCGCATGTTTATTTTGTTAAAAGCCGGAGTGGGGATGGGGAGCCCGAGCCGCTGTCAAATGACGAAAAACGCGTAGTCGGTGAAGCTCTTCTATTTGTTGACAACTCGTGTGCTATGTGCACCTGGCAATTGTAAAGTGCGAATTTGACAAATCTTGCAGAGTTCCCAGTTTGACAAATATTCTGAGCATAGTGGGGAAAATTGAGTGAATTCGGCGTTTTAACTGTGTTTCAACCGTCCATATAAATTGACATTAATTTAGTGGCAAAGGGTTAAAAAATATGAGTAACTGAATATGTAGAAATAATTGTTAAGTTAATTTTTATACTAGTAGTGTGTGGGCACATAGAAAATGTAATGTAATACGACATACGTATGTACATAACCAAGATGGTGGGCGTTCTCGGTTGAAAGATCTTGAAACTTTTTTAATTAACCTTTCGGAACACTTCGTGAGAGAGCTGAAATGATTCCCCTATGTTACATTGCCCGCATTCAGTAGTTAGACCACGTATCCATTGTATCGTATGAAATTTAGTAGGGTTATTCATTTCCAGTCAAAACATAAATGTGGGACATGTTAACATATCGATATCTAAAGTTTGATGTTTAGCGAGTTAAGATCGATTACTCGTTTAACATCGTTAGATATATATTTAGATTGTTTTTATTACAAAATTGTAATATTGGCCCAGGGCAAGTTTGTTTCGACTATCATGAAATCCGAGCAAGCATTCTAAAATCCTCTATGTGTTTTAAGCTATTGCATAGCTTTTATCGCGGGCTTTGAGCGTGGTGACCGAATCAAGAAATTCCGTAACGAAAATAAAACCTAACATTTTTTAAATTGAATTATGTATTCCTTGAAAATATCGCCTTTCCATAGACAGACATAGGTAAGACCAGAACAGAGATTTACTAAATGGGGCTCAATTTGGGCACGGAACCCAAAAATCGAAACATGAAATATTCGAACGTCACTCGACAGCCTACAAATAGAAATATTGGAATACGAATTAGATTTGACGTTTGCGAATGACAAATGCTTGTTATGAGTAGATCAAGTTCGTGCGATATTTACATCTCTATAATTTTACTTTTGTGACGCGAGTGACAAAATTTGATAATGTCTAAAATTGCTTATAATTTTTAGGGAAGCTATCTGTGAAATTTCGGGTACAAAAAATTAGTTTATTAATGGAGTGGGACATTAAGAACCAGAACGAAGTTGCATCTTTAGTTCAGAGGCGCTTGAGCTTTTAAAACATTTTATTTTTTCCATTCAGGCACGAAATATGATTTTATATTCAGGATTAAAAGTTAAAACGAATACTTTTCTCTCACTCTAGACTTTATTCATACTTCCAAGTATGTACAAAATTTGCACAAGCTTTTATTTGATCTAACACTAAAAAATGAAATACGCTATTACCGGCCCTTAAAAAAAAGAAATAAAAATTCATTTATTTCAGGCATCATGATCCATATTATCAACAAAATTCAGCACATTAGTAAGTTAAAACTAAAATAAAATAACGAATGAATGAAAAAATAAATTAAAAATTTATTCAATAAGAATTCCTTGGAATAAACACCAGGACACCAGAAAGTTAGAGGAAATCGAAAACGGAACAACCAATGACCCAAGTCTTTCTCACGAATCAAGTGCAGCTCTCTGTGCAAACTGACTGGCAAAGATAAACGACATTTCAAAGAGGTCCGATGTAAAAGAACATTTCATCCTGTAAAGATGCTTCGATTGCATTCGAGATAACGCGGGATTTGCGGGACTTCATTTTTTAAGGCTCCGCTTTTTGTCAGCGATATTTTTTTTAAATTTATTACCTAACGTCAAGCAACATTTGAATAGCAAATTTTTGTAATCTTTTAAAATCAAGTACCGTTGCTAATTCGTGTTTACAAAAGGCCTCAAATACATAAGGAGCGTCGCGTCGTCGCTTAGCGTCGAGCACTCACCGCATGTTTATTTTGTTAAAAGCCGGAGTGGGGATGGGGAGCCCGAGCCGCTGTCAAATGACGAAAAACGCGTAGTCGGTGAAGCTCTTCTATTTGTTGACAACTCGTGTGCTATGTGCACCTGGCAATTGTAAAGTGCGAATTTGACAAATCTTGCAGAGTTCCCAGTTTGACAAATATTCTGAGCATAGTGGGGAAAATTGAGTGAATTCGGCGTTTTAACTGTGTTTCAACCGTCCATATAAATTGACATTAATTTAGTGGCAAAGGGTTAAAAAATATGAGTAACTGAATATGTAGAAATAATTGTTAAGTTAATTTTTATACTAGTAGTGTGTGGGCACATAGAAAATGTAATGTAATACGACATACGTATGTACATAACCAAGATGGTGGGCGTTCTCGGTTGAAAGATCTTGAAACTTTTTTAATTAACCTTTCGGAACACTTCGTGAGAGAGCTGAAATGATTCCCCTATGTTACATTGCCCGCATTCAGTAGTTAGACCACGTATCCATTGTATCGTATGAAATTTAGTAGGGTTATTCATTTCCAGTCAAAACATAAATGTGGGACATGTTAACATATCGATATCTAAAGTTTGATGTTTAGCGAGTTAAGATCGATTACTCGTTTAACATCGTTAGATATATATTTAGATTGTTTTTATTACAAAATTGTAATATTGGCCCAGGGCAAGTTTGTTTCGACTATCATGAAATCCGAGCAAGCATTCTAAAATCCTCTATGTGTTTTAAGCTATTGCATAGCTTTTATCGCGGGCTTTGAGCGTGGTGACCGAATCAAGAAATTCCGTAACGAAAATAAAACCTAACATTTTTTAAATTGAATTATGTATTCCTTGAAAATATCGCCTTTCCATAGACAGACATAGGTAAGACCAGAACAGAGATTTACTAAATGGGGCTCAATTTGGGCACGGAACCCAAAAATCGAAACATGAAATATTCGAACGTCACTCGACAGCCTACAAATAGAAATATTGGAATACGAATTAGATTTGACGTTTGCGAATGACAAATGCTTGTTATGAGTAGATCAAGTTCGTGCGATATTTACATCTCTATAATTTTACTTTTGTGACGCGAGTGACAAAATTTGATAATGTCTAAAATTGCTTATAATTTTTAGGGAAGCTATCTGTGAAATTTCGGGTACAAAAAATTAGTTTATTAATGGAGTGGGACATTAAGAACCAGAACGAAGTTGCATCTTTAGTTCAGAGGCGCTTGAGCTTTTAAAACATTTTATTTTTTCCATTCAGGCACGAAATATGATTTTATATTCAGGATTAAAAGTTAAAACGAATACTTTTCTCTCACTCTAGACTTTATTCATACTTCCAAGTATGTACAAAATTTGCACAAGCTTTTATTTGATCTAACACTAAAAAATGAAATACGCTATTACCGGCCCTTAAAAAAAAGAAATAAAAATTCATTTATTTCAGGCATCATGATCCATATTATCAACAAAATTCAGCACATTAGTAAGTTAAAACTAAAATAAAATAACGAATGAATGAAAAAATAAATTAAAAATTTATTCAATAAGAATTCCTTGGAATAAACACCAGGACACCAGAAAGTTAGAGGAAATCGAAAACGGAACAACCAATGACCCAAGTCTTTCTCACGAATCAAGTGCAGCTCTCTGTGCAAACTGACTGGCAAAGATAAACGACATTTCAAAGAGGTCCGATGTATCAGAATATTACTCTGAAACTGGGATCTTGAACTTTAAAGTTCCTTTTAACTTCGACCCCGGAAGAGGCTCCAAAGTTAGTTGACAACAAATCAGAAATCAACTAGGATTTGGATAATTGAATTTGCAAACAGCCGAGCCAGTACAGAGTGAATTTCGAGAGATATCGAGCGGCGACGTAGACTGTTTGCATTTATGCGGACTTGGTAGTAGGTACTGTAAGTAAATATTTTTCCAAATGTTGACTGACTCGATTGACCTTGCAAATGTATTTAAATGCAAATACCTAATAAAAGCAAATAGTACGTAAATAATTAACTAGTGACAGAACGAAAAGGAGTCTTATGTATTCGTGAGTAATGGTATAAAATTTTTGTCCCATCGGATGCTTGAATAAAGTAATGAGTAGGCGTTTTATAAAGGCTATTTCCAATACTTCGCATTAAAAATATTTCCACCACCCATCAAGTTTTTTCTCTAAACTAAATTTTAGACGAAATTAATTCTCAACAGATAGTTTCACTTGAAATTTTTGTATTTATATTTTAGGGTTGCGTCATAAGCTTATTGAAAGTAAACTTACATGATAAATTAATTTAAACTGTCAATTACTGTAATATTTATTTGGTGGCAAATATTAGAGTCATGGATTGTTTTTTATCATAGTTTAAATCTCGTGAGATTTCAGCATATAGTGATGTGGTCCACTGCTGGACAATAATACTTTGCATTGGGATTCAGTCTTATTCTGTATCGATAGTCGGCACTCGAAAGCTACCAAGATCGTCTTTGGGTCCTTTCACAGTCAAAGTCGTAGCCCTAATCTTGTAGTATGCAACAAAATTATTCATTTATTTAATTTTATATATCCAGGGCCTGCAAGTTTAATCGCTCGGATAATTCGACAGAGCTCTTTAGTCGTCGATTCGATAAAATTATGTTTAGCGACATCACTTGGTATTTATTTATTAATTTATCAAGTTAAGTCGTGTGCAGTTTTAGTAGAGATTTATAAGTATAACCCTTTTCACGGAACGTAATACTAAATCAAGGATAATTTTACTTCAAATGAAACCTAGATGAAAATAACAATGGTGGGTATAGTGGTCGTAAATCTGAGTTTTGCGCGCCGCATTAAATAAAGGGTGGCGGACGTTATGGCCCGTGAACAGGTTATAAAAATGGTGATTTTATTGGGGTCGCACACGTATCAAGGAGGTTCGTGGAAAGTAAGCCCGCAGGTGAAATGCTCTCTATAAATATTACTGGTGAACCTTTGCCCGAGGCATACATGCTTGGCGTTTCTGCGCCCTTGGTACATAAAAGGGGAAATCTGTTTATTGTGATTTAGCGTTTCGTCCGGTTTTAGACGGTTATAAATAATATTGTTGGAAAGAGATTGGTAATGGAAATATACAAGTAAGGAATAAGAAAAAGTCAATGCCATTGGGGGAAAAAATTGTCAATGATCTATATAGGTATACTAAATTTTCTTCTAGTATAAAAAGATAGACAAGAAAAAAGAACAGTCAGCAAAATGTAATCCCATTAAGATAACTGCAAGTCTGTTACTGCAGACAGAAATTAAAGTTCCGAGCGCAGCAGTTTGAAAGAACCGGCAAGTGAGGAACTAATCGTCGATTCACGCGCTCTAATTGAAACAAACTTAAGGCGCGACGAGCCGGCAAAAAGTAGTTTTTGGTTCGCAGACTTCTTTAAATGCTAGAGCGAACAATGTCCGAAGTTTATTCGTAGCAGCGATGTTTGCGCTGAACATTGTTTACTCGTATTCAGTTTTAGATTAAGAGATGGCAACGTTTTGACTAAACTATCGCTAGATCGACAGATTTTTTTGTTTATTTAGGATTTAAATATCACTTATTGACGTCAATTTACTTATATAAGTTTACCACTACTTTCAAAGCGCAGTGGAGGAGAAGCGGCGCCACATACTCCACTGCAGCATATTCTTCAAAACGTCAATTTACAAAAAAAAATAAAAAAATCACAGCGTGTAGGTCACTTAAGTGCGTTGGAAAAAACACATATTGACATTAAAATTCGTGCCGAAAATGTCCATGTGTATAAATATGTTCTACCACTTTGTGAGTACAGTTAGTGATTAAGGCATAAAATTCGGTGTGTCTATACTCAGCGGGAACACATCGTGCCAAAAATGGTCTGTCTGTGTAAATACTCTTATTTTTGCGCGCTCAATAGTGATTAAAGAAATCCACACAGCTGACACAGCCACCGACAGTGACATAAGATTGTCAGTGTAACAAACTGAGCACAAAGGCTGGTGGACTCAGCAAAAACCGCGTAACCGCGCTACCCTCATTCTACCATTTCTACCTCGGCCTCGGTTCGCTGGGATGATTTACTACGAGGAATTTTTCGCCTGCCTACGTTTCATCTAATAGTTGCTGATTCGAATATTACGCTCGGATGCCGAGCAAGATCTTTCTCATTTTGCCCCTGTGTTACAATTTGTAAGGCTTATCTTAGACGAGCCGTTTTGATAGCGTATCGTTTTTATGCTGACCTGGTGGACGCTAAAAAGTTATTGTTGTGTAATTCTTCTTTACGTATCAATGGATATTCTCTCAGCACAGAAATAAGCCATCTGAATAGCTTGGTCAGAGGCCGAGTATAAGTAATTCATGGTGCGGATATTTGGGCATCTATAATATTTAGATTTAGTAAAGGAGAGAAACCAAGCAGATATGATGACATAAGGGAGTTGTATAAAAATTGGAAAGAAATAGCCCTGGGCAGAGATGTACAGAAGAAAAGAGGGGAGGCTTTTGGCCAGCAGTGGGGCACACAATAGCTAAAAAATTACTCTATAAAGTCCAAAAGCCCAAATCGACCTGCAAATCCAGGGCAATCTTACAGACCATGAAAACAATAGGCTACCGCGTCCGGTCCGGGCCGGAAAAATCGCCCGTGTGACGTCCAATATCCGTCCAAAAATCGTCCAATCCGACTGCCCGGTCAGAATGAAGTCAGCTGATTGTTGAAAACAAACTCAACCTTTAGGTTTTATGAATAAGACATGCGGTTGTGATTTTCAGGAGCATAGAGCTCCTGAGGAACACGACTTTTTTCTTTTAAGGCAGGCTACAAACCTCCTCCCACTTCCTGTCGACTTCGTTTTTCACAAATCGATTTCATAAATCAAATGTCTACCAGTTAATTGGATAAACACTTAAGTAAAACTGTAAGTAACGATAAGAAACCTTTCTTACAGTTTTAAAATGTATGTCAAAATAAACAAAAACTAAAATTTTGGTGTTGCCAACACATTCTTCTATGCGAGTCGACTCTGGCTGTTATTAAAATTCAGAGGACCAAAACTCCGTCACCGACAAGGCATTGTCGGTGGCTTCGTAGAAGTCCCTGAGCGTGCAGGTGGCAGGCAGGGGGCACGCAGGACAGGACAGGAGATGCGTCATGGTTTGGGGAGAGACACCGCACCGGCAGGCCACCTCCGAGCAGTAGCCCCACCTAAACATGATTTCCTTGCTTCGGCTTACGAGAGTCCGGAGTCTGTTTAAAGACTCTATAAATGACATATAAATTATGTCGAATGATAATCGAATAAAAATTAATTGACTCGAATTATTTTAAAAATAGCACTCCTGGTTATATTCCTGTGTAACTTTAATAGACTTTTTCATTGGTTTACATAAAAAGTTGCTTTATTCTTAACAAGTTCGGTGAATATTAAACTAAGGGAAAAAGAAATCCTGAAACCGGGAGGGAAATTTAAAGTTCCATAAATAGTGTCAGCAGATGATTTATAAGCACCGTCGAGTCTCACACCGCGAATGACAAATGAGCTCCTCGTCCAAACGATCTTTAGCGTTAATCTCAATTTTAAACTAGGGCATTAAGAGTTAATATCCTTAAATGCGCGGCAGTTACGAAGCGGCTTGTTTTGATGCTGCGATGGACTAAATATTTTTCAAATATTTGTACGATTTTCAGTAATGTGTTTAAACATACTACGTTTGATGTATGACAGCCTGGTAGAAGTTAAGCATGTCGCGCACATAGATACAGTTGTCCAATTCAACAAATTAAAAAAAAAGTCTCTCCCAGATCCTACACCTTTTTCTCTACCTTTTCTAGAACATAGAAAAAATATAACGAAAAGCCTGAAAATTTGGTGTAATTTTTTATTGGAATATCTAGTGATATATGATTTTCCACCACTGATGTACAGAATATTTCTACCTACGGTTCGTTATAAAAGAGCACATGATGGTTTATATACATACACAACACAAGTCTACGAAGGAAAATATCTGTTCGCCTTGTTGCGCCGGGTTCCCAAAAGTTATCAAGTTTTACTTTCCTGGAAGAACCAGTACACACATCGGGTTTGTCCAATCCCGGCCTCTGAAACTATGCAACTTTGGATACAACCGAAAAATCGATTGATGGTAATGAATATCTTTCCGCCGAAGAGAGCAATTCATCTGCGTGACGCCGAAAAACCGCTCGAAATACATTCACGCCCTCACATATTTACGGAAACATTTTCCGGCCTAATTAAATTGGAAAGGGCGCGATATTGAATATGTTCCCTTATGGAATTAAACAGATGTTGCCACATTTTATTCCCCTATGAGATTGTTCGCTGGGTGCTCGACTGATAAAATGGAGTTTTATGTCATTTGATTTTCTGAAAGGAACACTTATAGTTGCTTCTGCAAAAACCAGACAATATTGAAATCATTTGATTGTTTATTTCAAAAACTTACATTACTCGAATCTTACCATCGTACCATTAGTTTACTAAGTTTAATCATATGTTTCTAACAGATACACAGGATAGAAGCTTAAATTTTTCACAACAAATTTTATTAGAGGGGTAGGCAAGGGCGTCATTTCACAAATGTGACACGTTTCTGTACTAACTGTATCTTTATGACCCTTAATTTAAAAAAATCTCATTGTCGAATGCGAGGATGATAGCTTTTTATGATCTATAATAAAAACATATATGAAAGAGACATACTTTGACGAATAGGTATTTTCGCAATAGGAATCTCTATTGCAGAATCAAAAGTTAAATAAAATTGTGAATCATTTCGGACTGTCTAGACTTACATTTCTAGCATAGATTGTAAACGTGTCTAGGTTACTCCGAATCATTCCCTGCCGCCGGCCATCTTTTTCCCCTAGAGGTTAAGGAAATCAGATTATTCTAATCTGTGCAAATGTTACGCTTCAGTGCTCACGGTACTAGGACAACAGGGACATTAGGAGCTTGTAATAAGTCGACTCGAGGACGGTCACGTTTGCGCTCAGGATTCAACTAGAATTTGAAAGTTAATAGACCACGGTTGAAGACGCATTTGGTATTCAGAATATAAGTCAACTAAAATAATTTTAGGGCATGTTAATAATTTAAATCTCTTGGGAAATATTACCTGACTCTGTGACGATAGTCTGAGTAAATTTTATGCTTGATCGCTTGGGGTATTAAGATAACATGAACTTCAGAAGGTCGTGAGATCACCTGATAGAGTTTTAAGCCTGTAGAGACTATTAGCTGTTCGGAGGATCTACTTAAACGCGATGTCTAATTGTTTTATCATCATCCTTATGACATGAAATCGGATTTGTCATAATTTTTGATGGTAATGGGGGTTGTATTTATACGGCAGAATTTCTTGAGGAAAAAAGGTAAATTATTTTATCTTACACTTGCATATTTTATTTGTAAACTAAAGCAACCAAGCAGACAACAGTCAGTCTAAAATTGTTGCTAGCGATCGATGAATTTAAGATGTTATCACAAAAGTTGAATTTCGAGAAATGAAAAGACCAATCTTATCTGATCGGTTAGAGTTTTGTTCTTGCTGAACGATATTGGAACATTGAACAAAAAAATATAGAACTGACTTGTCGAATTGTGGAAATTCATAAGGCGCTTTCATCTGGCTCGCGTTTGAGGCCGAAAGGCGGTTCTATTCCTTGCATGGCATTCTTCCAAAAGTTGTTCAAGTAGAATAAATTGATAGTCTTAGTCGATTGAAAATTACTACGGTGGTGGTAGTAAAATAAAAGCAACGCAAAGCGACCCAAAAAAAATGTATTCATTTTTATGATTGTGTTATACATGAAAAGCAAGTGAATTGTCGACGAAGTTCCCGTAGCATATTTATTAAGGGTGAACCACATTTTGCTATTCAACATTTTGCAAATTCACCATTGTGGTCCTGAAGGATTTTTACCAAGTGAATTGTCAGTTCTGTAAATATGAGTTCGGTGTACCAAAATTCATTAGGAGTAATCGCCAACACTCGTTAAAACTATTTTGATGAATAGACAAAGGTTAACTTTTTCCGATAATTCTAGCAAATAAATAAGTTCTACAGTTAGTATATCTAATCGAAGCTTGACTGAATACATCTTTTGACTATTTTATTAATAGATTGTGTTTATTATTTATTTATTTCATGTAAGGACACTGTATGTAAATAATAATTGGAAACTTGGTAGGGTTCTACTTATTACTTAAGAAATATCTTCTCTCTTCTTTTTTGAAAGAGAGAAAGTATATAAGAAATCATGTTCAAATTTTGGCAATTGAAATAAAAAAATATTCTTTTTCACACCTCTTAGTAAAAAAATCATTAAATCGAATTGAGAACGTCCGCCTTTTTTGCATTTTGGAAGTCGGTTGATAAACAAACGTGAAAATGATTTTATAAAGCAACAGAATTGAAATCTGATATTGTTATTGTCATAATTCCCGGTAGAACCCACGACAATACTATCTGTGTTCTGTGTACATACTATGTTCCCGGCGCCGCGACGGCGTGGCGTCCTGTGACGTCACTCCAAGGAGGCGTGTACCTGGGGGAATTGGCAACGAAAATAATAATAGTACCTTCTAGAATATTGTTCTTTTACAAAATTAAAATCATGAACTAAGGCACTATAAATATGACAGGGTAATGTAAAATTAAAATCATGTAGTATATAGCTACATACTTTTATTCTCATCATAATAATATTATCGTAAAGCCGTGCAAAGGAAATAATTCTGTTGGACTTGGGAGTAATCAAATCCCCATTCGTATTGGATTATTGATTTCCTGTCTGCAGTCTGTCTTACCAGGAGCGTAGAGATAATGAGGAACAACATGTGCCATGATAATAATATTAACAATCAATCTAGGATTCATAAAATGACTATGCTATGTCTTGTGAATCCATGTTTTCCTGGTAACAACTTTCATGAAATTGACACAATTTTCCAAGTATGCGTTAAATAGGTTTTAGCTAATATAGTACATATTTATTTATGTACGATTAACCGGGGTCGGTTTGATAGGTAATAAATAGTTATTTACTTAGTGAAATACGGGTATGATACCACTGTACCCACAGTTAATGAAACATCAATGCTAACAAATTAAGTTAACTGAGAATAATAAATGGATATATGAGAAGGGCCACCGCTACTGAAGATTATTACATCTCAAGGGTATTGTTAACTCTAATTACTACACAAACTAGAGTTAAGCCGTAGGCGGGGGTTAGTTAAACATTGATGGTTATGATATGGAAATAAAATGTTTGTGTTGCCATTATTATTCAATTAATACCTGGTTACACTGTACCATAAAACTCGCAAATGTGGCACTGTACCATAAAACTCGCAAATGTGGCACTGTACCATAAAACTCGCAAATGTGGCACTGTACCATAAAACTCGCAAATGTGGTTTTCGTGTTTGTTATGGTTGTAAGTAAATATGATGTTTGAAGTAACCACATTCATACCGTTTTTGCTCTCCGAAAAACTTATCATTACTCAAAGATTTTAAAACCTATTTCATTCTTTTGCTGGAAAAAGATCTTCCCCATCTCCTAAGTATACAATCCAAAACTGGTTCCAACCACCGCTTTGATAAATCTTTTAGATCAGCATTTTCTGGGTCTGCTTGGTTTTCGGTGTCCACCTTCAGGTAACCAAACGGTAGTTGAAATAGCCCTACAGATTAAAGAAATTACTACAGTCGTTTATGGAACATTTTTGTATGGATGTGACACAAAAAAAATGACGCTCCAAATTTTAAGTCAAGGTAAGAGTTTAATCATTGAATTAAAAAAAACTGTGAATGTTGTGGTTATGGATATAAAATAATCCCGACATGCTTTTTGACTCGCTCAGTAAAATATCTCCATAAATACACAGGAAGGCATATTGGATTTTTTCAGCAAGTCACAATATATGAATACTATCGCGAGTCAAAGGAGACTGACCATGGATAACAACTACACTGGGTTAGGAATGAACTAGTTTTTGCTTCAATTTCATACTAGAGTACCTACTACTTATAGTCCATAATTTTGAGATACCAAAAGATATATTTTTACTGTGTAATAATTTCTCAAAAAATATATCATTCTATTTACGTAGAGTTCCTACTTGAATATGATGAGTAGGGTGAGTTAGCTTTTAGCATGATTGTGTTTGTAACGCGCCCATTGGCTTGAGATAACCCTTTTTGAATATTAACACTAGGAGAACAGCGGGAATACATTATTATAATGCAAAGAGATCTTAACACGTTCTGTTACCTTAGTATTTTTCGACAAGAATCATTACAAAGATGGGTTTGTTTGTTTGTCCAATTGTGTACTTCTTAAAGTATAGTCGTCACATTAAAAAAATATTCTTCGTGATGCTGAATACAATGTAGATTTTTAATTATTGTTAAGATAAATTATTATTTTTATTGTATTAGATTTCCTTATGATGAAGTTTCTATAAATTACATCCAAAAACCTTCCAAAAAGATGCGATGCTCTTAACATTTTTGCTCTAACTGTACCCTTGAACAAAGTCAGCACTGAAATGTATATTGTTTGCTAAAATAAAGCTTTTCACCAGATTACCCGATTTCCTCCTTCTTAACTGATTACGAACCAGCAGTTTCGATAGCGGCCGAAGGAGATTTGCAGCTATATTTCTATATATATTATAATATTTATATATTTATAATAAATATAGCGATATAAAAAGAAGGCTTACCAGAACTTTCTGTGATAATAACAACGGTCACTAGCGACCGGCTTCTAACTTGCGCGTCTACTGGATTACGGACTATTTCAGGGAGGTATTGTTGGACTTCGGTAATTGCTTAAGCGCGTGATTGTTAATGGATATATAAATAAAGGAAACTTGGAAAATTGGCAATAATATCTTAATTTCCGAAATAGTTATTTTGGAAATTTTCCAGTGGCACATCACAGTTTAAATCGTAGTCATTTCAAGGTCGACCCTGAAAAAACTATTGGGAACTAAGTCCGCCTTATTAAAGAGCCGCGTAAAGAGTATTTGTATTGTAAACTGTACTGAGGTGTTTGTAATGCTGGATGGCTCTACAGCGCCTATTTGCCCACAGTCTCCACTCAATGACCTTTCTGATCCACCTGTCTCGCTCCATCTATGCTATGTGTCCCGCCTATTTCCACTTCTGCCTCTTGATTGCTTGCACACAACATCCCTGATTTTGGACAACTGCCGAATTCGATCGTTTCGTATCCAATCTAACCTTACTCCTATCATTGCCCATTCAATTGATCTCTGAGCGACTCGAAGCTATTATGATGCACTAATACAGCATCGCTATAATATCTGATATCGAAAGCGCCTACACGGTATCTCTCGTCTCGTAACCTACTGTTAAATCACTTACGATTGACGTCCCAGCAAATACTGCGATCAAAGGCGGCCTTTGATCCGCCGCCATGTATGTGTGTCTGTAAGCGTCGGTTCGTTTGCCATCGACTAGGAATTCGCTTTAGTACGAGCATCTGACTGTGTGCAACTGTTGTTGAAACATTAGTAACTTCACGCAATAGTTTTAGAGGTGCTTAGGTGCCCTGAATAGTATTAATGAAACTCATTATTATTACTAGCTCTAGCCTAGCTCAGGCCCCACAATTTTATTTCTTTTTAAACACCATCAACATTTTACAGTTTTAGAATCAGAATCATTTTATTAATTCGTAAAACTAAACCTTTGTTGATCTACTCACTGAAAACCGAGAAAAATTTAATCTAAACATACTGTTAAAATATTGTAGGTGTTAAAAAGTTACCTTTGATTAATAACAATTGGATTAGATGGTCGATTGGCCATGACGAAATATTTGTAATGACCGAAAAGGCATTATCAGTGGCTTTGTAGGGATCCATAATAGTGCAAGTGGTTGGGCACGAAGGGCAGGACTTGAGATGAGCTATGGGTCTGGGCAGAGGCACCAAACATTTATTTCCCTTGAAAATTAAATATGGTGATTTTCCACAGCTTTTCAGAAACAGGACGACCTCGAATTTGGCTTGGATAATAAAATATTAAAAGTGTCAATGACGTGAGTTTTTTATAAACGATGCAAATTCAAGTAACTTGAGTGATATTTTGAAGGTTTCGTCCAATTGTGGTGACCCAACATCGTCTTTTATTATCACGAGCGAAATTATTGAGCGCACACCTCCATTCAGAAACAAATTCCCCTTAAATTTCCCTTGCCCGGCACGCCTCACCACAATCATATTCCCGGCTTATCTCCTTTTCACCGCTTCCTTCATATACTTCTAAATTTGCGAATTAAAATTCATGCCACAACAAAGATGACTGGCCCGATTTTTCTTATTAAAATATTTAAAGTATACTCTAATGCGTTGAATTAATTAAAAGTTTCGCCGACTCATTAAGATTCCGCAGTGCTGTCGCCGGAAAAATGTCCGCGGCACCAGAAAGTTGGATGTTTTAATCCGCTTCTTAATGTTCCTCGCTGTGACATTGTTTCGCTAAAAAGTTAAACATGACGAGTGGGTCGTGCGGGTAACGTTTGTGTATTTAGCTGTGGCTGGCTACAATGGGAAGTTAATGAAAACGGATGCTTTGTACCGCCCCCGTTCTACTCAAAATTCCGACGGATTCGTGCGTATGTGAACATATTCACACAGCGAAGATTAAATTTCAACTTGTATAATCAAGTTTTAATTTGAATTTGAACAGAAATGATTATGCCGCGCTCGTAAATGAAAACTCAACAATGTCTATTTAAAATGTACCCCTGATGGAGATACGAAATTCCCCTGAAATTACCGGATCAATTACGCGTTAATTTTGCGCGACAGACACACACATACAATTTGAATAATTCGGCGTTACCAGGCGGCTATGCGATGCCAGGAGGCGATTGAGCCAATATTCGAGGCATTACGAGGTGCCGGGAGTACCTACACCACAAAATTAAATTAACATGAGGAGCGCACAATGGCCCGGGCTTGGCGTAACGCCATCGCAGCTCTGTTACTTGGTTGCATAATTCGAGTCGTCACGTTACCTAAACGTTCATTGGCTCCTAGTACTTAATTACTGAGGAAATGGGGTTGCACTAATATTTCGCCTAGACTTCCTTTCAAATTAGAAATGTAAATAAGTCTTTACATATAGAAAATGTACTCCAAAAGACAATTTCATAATAGAAAATGTATTCAAAAAGACAATTTCACTCATGACGTAACATTTACATAAAAATCTTCCAAGTAATAAAGCACTTTACATTTGAAATTCTAATACGTACCTGCCTTTTTTTATTTTTAAGTGTGGAAAAAACCTTCGCCTGCCACCCAGCCATGAACCTGAAGCTGGGTTATGTGGGGCTTAAACCCACTATAAACCACACGGTGTCAACATCACAACCGCTATTTGCCGGGTCCGTGTGCTTCTTCATGCTCCACAGCCCCGGCGCGGTGACCGCTACCTCGGCGGCCTCATCTCGGCTCGCTCCATTAGGAGCGGCTAGCGGGACGGGACAACCCATCAATCTTCAATTTACCCGCTTTGGATAAAAACGCGCTTGACACGGGCGCGCCTTTCAACGGTCCCACCGTTATTGTCGAGCAGCGAAATCCCGTTTATTCCGTGAACCGACCGGCCACTACTGTGGGAGCTGCAGGTGCAGGCCGTAAGCCCGAATTTCTGCGCCCTGTTCTCCGGCGACGGATGGGTAGATCGGAAGTTGCCTCCTAATCCCTCTCCGCTGCCTTTTTGCGGAGCATCACGCTCTCCGCAAAGGCCTGCACCGCATTCCACGACGTCTCGCTGTCGACCATGGTTTTAACAACAGTCGACAGGTAGAGGTCGTCCCCCACGACCACGCACAGTTCCACCATGCTGCGTTGCCAACCATTGATCCAAAACTGGACGGACCGCCTCAACGGTTCTACGTACAGCAGTGGGCTGCTCCAGCCTGCGAGACCTTGACAATAACACGCTGACACAGCTCCTTGCGGCGTCTTGTGATTTTTCTTAGGGTTAGCCACAGCCTCCTCTCGCCAGACAAATAAGGACGCATAGAATTCAGCTTCTAAGTCTCAGGTATGCTGCCAGCCAGCACACATGATCCTTCATGAGAGATCGAGCGATACCCTCTCGCGGCCCTAATCGCCATTACCCTCTGCGGTCTACGCTGGAGGGCAATATTTTGACGGCTTAGAGCCTCCGCCCACACGGGGGCACCGTACAGAGCCATGGACCGTACGACACCCATATACAAACGACGACAGGACGTCTCAGGTCCACCTAGGTTTGGCAATAGCTGTGTCAACGCGCCAGCCGCACTCATTAAGCGCGGCACCATTTCACCGAAGTGTGCGCCGAAATTCTACCTGCTATAATACGTACCTGCCTACTTTATTACGGAGACGCAGAGTCGTAATAATATATCAATGACATTGATGTGCTATACGTAGAGGATATGTCATCAGAAGTACTTTATTCCCTTTAAATGTAGGCGGAATGAAAAGGGATGGATGCTAACACATCTTCATTTTTCTTCGTTTGTGTCGTCTGGTTTCCCTTTTGATGTTTTGCCTTGAAAAATTAGAGCAACGCCCTAAGAGATTTATTTATATACAGAATTGCGCCTTATAAGGCTTAATAGAGTAATAAATAAATAAAAAAAAAACCCACAGCATTTTTCTGTTTTCTCCGCCAGCTCGGAAAGCCTTTTAAAAGTTTTACGACGGGCTATTACACGGTATGTTTCGCAGTTATTTTAATCCTACGGTATTTTAGCGGTGGCTATGAGCGGCGTTCGTAGTTGGAAACCCTCCAGGAAACATCGTGATACCAATCCGGATGATCCCCGGAGGTTATGCTGGCCTGGTACCGCAGAAATTTTATGTAACAAATTTTGTTTGATATTTTTTGGTGAACCTTAATTTTGATATAAATTTTTACTTTTTTTTGTTTCAGGTATGTTCAGCTAAATTGGAATCAGCTTTTACATTACAACTTATTCGGTTTGTTAAACCTTAGTAAGAAATTTTCCACACATTTGTAATAGCTTAATTTAAAATACAGATATAGGAGATAAATAGAGTTCATTATACAGTTCATGACATACTGTGCTGCATGATTCCATGGAAAAATACTTTAATAAAGACAGTTCCGGAAATCTTGGGAATAATTTTGCATCCTGTGTATTCATTGCAAAGTAATAACAACGACGACGTCATAAATATTAAGATCATATCCTGATTATAAAAAAAAAAAAACACAAAATCATCTAGAAAAAGTTCCATGAACCACGAAACCTCAGTACGGATAATTTTCGAATGACTAATATAAAATTGGCAACCCTAACCTAAGTTATTAACTAATGAAGCCATTCCATGAGCGCTGAACTATGTCACTTGAAGCACTAGAGAACTTTACCTTACGGTCTTTAATACTGGCTTGTTGAAATTCCGCAACTTGCAACGTTCTCTGCCATATTATAATATTAAATAAACATTTAGTTTTTATTCTATGGTTTTAATATACTCGGCCCGTAGACAAAGTCACAATTTGCATACGATAACCGCCAATCCAAAAACTTGCTTGGTGTCATTTTGAGCGAGTATGATTTTAAATATGTACTCGTATTACGTTAAACTTCTTTTCTACTTGTTTGTTGTGTTGTGTGTTCTTTCTTTCTTTATTTCCTTCTGTTTGTGTTTTTCTTCTGTGGTTAATTACTCTGGCTAAAATATTATATTTTCAGTTGTTTTCTTTTTATTATAGTAGTGGTACCTATAGTTATAATACATACATAAGTAATTTGTGAATAACGTAGTGGGTTGCATAATTGTTTAGTAGCATATTCTTGTGTAAGAACTTTTATATTAAAGCATAATTAAGTAACTGTTTATTGTTACCTTAATAAATACGAGTAAATTAATAACGAAATTCGAAAACAAAAAATGATTGGGATTGACTCATGTTTCATACTAATTCCAAAAGATCGCGAACACGAATGACGTTATCGTTTTTCAAATTGTGACTTTGGCTACAGCCCCAGGTACTGGTTTATCCGGGTCATCTCAAGAAGAAACTTTCGAAACTAACAGTTATTGTTCATGTTTAATATTTTAATAACCAACTATCGTTATTAAGCAATCGTTAATAACCAACTAAGCAAATTTTTCAAACTCAAAATAAAATAAAGAGAGTTTTTCTTTATCTAAGGAGTTGCATAAGTAAATCTATACTAACGAGTATACATTTAAAAAATCTCCTAACAGAGAAGTAAATATTGGAGTTTGAAGATTATACTTTTATGATCATTAACAACTCTGAGTGCGGCTGTGATTCACTTGATACGCTCAAAGACGGTCCATCGTCCTGTCACTACGATTTAGAATTACCATGACCGCATAAGCAAAAGAGCATTGCCGCGTAATGTACACAGACATATAAGAACTAACCAGACTCCATCCCACGCACAACAAAAATAGTGTGTGCAAACTGTAAACAATTCCTTAGTAAAACACAGTACTCACTCACACACAAAGTGTTAATCCGACATTGACAATACAAAAATAAAAAATTAATCGAAATGCTATCTTGCGTTGTTAAAACGGTTTACAACTTTTACGGATGTGGACACGAGTTCTATAAAGGCTTGTTATTTTTTTCTACTAACGTAATAAGTACCAACCGATGATTTTTTTAGTGACGTCAAAAATAATAGTAACGAATTTTAAATGCTGCGTTCAGAATTTAATTTGCCATTTGTAACCGACTTACGAAAAGTGTAGACACACTGGACCCCAGAGGCAGTTAATCGACTAACACATATATTCAGAAACATAAATTTTTAGGAATGGTCATTGGGGATAATACAACATTTTTAAATGTAGACATTCAACATTAGCAGGATCAGAACACAAAAAATATTATGCAGAATTATTTATACCATATCGTTATATTCAAAAACAGAAAATGTATCCAGAACGGCTGATAGTAAAAGGTAGCTAAGTGTATAAATTAAAAAAAGAACCGGTCAAGTGCGAGGCTTACTCGTACACGAATTGTTTAGTACCATTTATTTATAAAAACCACAAAAAAATCACGTTTGATAAATGGAAGCCCTCTTAGATACTAATTTTATTCTCTTTTTTAGTATTGTTGTTATAGCGGCAACAGAAATTCTTACATCACCTATGAAAATTTCAACTGTCTAATTAGCACGGTTCAGTTTGAAATACAGTCTGGTAACAGACGGACAGTAAAGTCTCAGTAATAGGTTCCCGTTTAACCCTTTCGGTACGGAACCTTAAAAATCACCAGCCACTTACGGATACTTAAAATTTTAATAGATTTGCCATTTTATCAAATTATTTAAAGCTGGCTGACAATTTTGTACTTGCACCTATTTTATTTTTTCCATGTAAAATTTGGCAAATTATAATGTATATGGCAATACTTTAAAAACGTCATCGCACACATAGTTTGACATTTTCAGGCTTCACGTTTGGTATGATGGGGCGCAATCTGGAGTTCTTATAAATTTGTGGTCAGGTGTTCAACACGATTGCGGTCTGCGGTCTAGACTGACAGATGGGCGGCTAACCGATTTACACTCATGAGTTTGGTTTACTACATTAGCAATTGTATACAAATATATCATCATATTTGAAGTTCTTGAAAATGTTCATACTCTAATTGAAGATTTCAGAAGAAGCAAAACTACGATTTGATTTTTGATATAATATTGTGATTTACTCTACTATTTCCTCCGTATCTTATATGAGTACCTATCAGAACCCCCAACAACTAAAACGAAACAATCCATAATTACACATTTCAAAGTGGCAATTAATTCCACTAGGATTACAGGAAACTTGATCAATGACACGTGGAAGCCTCGGGCGTGTCTTTAGCCCGCATCCTGTTGTTGCCTCCTGCAAACTGATGCCACCCTGGTACTTATAGTTGGTTATTTGGAAACAACAAGGAAGTTTCGGCGACTCGGGAACAATGTTTCCGATCGACATTCGACTGTTAGAAATTTCAGTGCAATAGTTAGTGACATTTAATGACTATTTGGTTCCTATAATGTCTACTAGTGCCCTGGAATTTCGCCCACCCTAGAACATCGTATAATATTCAAAAAGATTGTTTTTATAACAGTAAGTGTATCTTCTATACAGGGTTATTTGTAAAACATCAATAACCTCACAGGCATAGATAGCTTAGGATATATCCAACTACATTTGTTCTATGAGTTTCCATATAGGTCAGTACATTTAATTAAAATAATTTTTAAAGTTTTCAATGTACTGTCGTTAAAATTTGTTTCGTTCATAAACGTAACGACGACGCGTCGATCGCGCGCGGATGCGCTAACAATTGGCTAGTAAACTTTTTCATGAAAATGTCTAATTCGTAAACCATTTCGAGGAATAGGCTTAGGGAACAGATTACATTAATCAGATCTTTAGATAAGCAAGTATTTTTTAAGAAAATCGCAGAAAACCGAATGACTTTCATTTTTTAGCAAGGTTGACGTATGAAGTAGCCGGATAACTTCCGGCTATTCACATTTAATTTTTTAGGTTGGCAGCACAGCGTAGTGAAGAAATATTTTTTGTTTGGTAGCGCTAATTAAGCGCTTCACGTACTTGTCACCCATGTCAAATGTCATCTCTGTTCAAGTAAACATAACCTAATTACATTCATTCATACATTATAATGAAGAAGCGGTGTCCAATTATTGAAAAATCAGATGAAAACGGATGAAGAGACTGCAGTAAAGTCCAATAAACAGGCCAATATGCAATAAATACGAGAAATGGGGTACCTAAATATTTGGCGATTGTAATCAAACAAGACACCAACTCGCGGCTCGCGGTCCATCTTGACTTTGACATTTGACACTGACATATATATTTTTTAATACCTTAGTAATTTTTGCAGTTCGAAATGGCCATTATAGTTGCGGAACGTCATCACTATAAAATCTTTAAAATTAAATAATAAATAAATATAATTTGAAGAATTTTTTCGTTTAAATTGTATCTCCGAAATAGTCTATTCTATTAATAAAATATATAATATACACAATTTATTTTTTAGTTGACTAGCCAATTGTACCTAATAAATAATAGTATTGCGCGTAGAGTTATTAACATTCACGCGGAATTTAAAGTTAATATTTATTTTTGTATGAAAGTGAAAACAAACGAGTTATCAAAAGTCGTAGAACAAACGTTGTTGGATATGTTGGTAGGTATCTAGGCCTGCGAGGTTATTGATGTTTTACAAATAACCCTGTAAATTTATTATGACCAGTGGATCTAAAGGCCACTTTGCACGAATTACAATATGATCATATTATGAATCATTGCAAGTCTTAAAATAGCCACATTTTGGCAGTTCATGAAATGAATCATTTCATGGCAATTCTGCTGTTTGACGGAAAGTCGCAAAATGGCTTACTTTTCGTGAATTGCTTGTGAATTGCTTAACCTTATTGCCAGGCGTAAAATTAATTTTTATTTTTGCATAGCGTGCGTACTTTTACGATTTTTTTAGTTAAATAAGTTTTTCTAACCAATAATTTTGATTTACCATCATTAATTTACTGTAGAATTATAAATATCAATAACAATATTAAAATTTTAAAATCTATTTTTATTTTATTAATATAGCAATACTGAAACGAGAAGTGATTCAAGAAATGAATCACGAAATGAATTGAATTAGAGTTGAAACGTCAATGTCAAAATTTGCAGAATTGCTAAGCTTCGTAATTCACGAAATGATTCGTTTTGATGAATTGCTCAAAGTGGCCATTTTAGACCTGCTGAGCGTCAACTCTCTTATTTTACATTGCACAATCGGATAGACGACAAGGTTAAAAAATTTAAAAAGTAATGTGATGGCATGATAGCATACATGTATTTAAAAGCTCATTGTTGAAATTTTCACGTTAAAATTTTGCACAGGCGATTTTATATAACAATTTAAAATCGATGGGAAAGTCCATTTCTAAAATATAAAATTACTAAAAAATTATATTATAATCTATGAACACATGAAAAATAAAAAAAACTTTCATTATAATCGATGAACACATAAAAATAAAGAAACTTTCATTATGGAACTATTTCCATAAACTCAATATTTAAGGTAGTTGTCGAACAAATTTTAATCTTACCCTTGTAAATTACCTAGGCGTGACGTCACCGCTAGTTATCCATTAGTATGGAGCGTTTGGTATCGTCCAAAATGCATGTGAGTTTAACTTCGTCATATCTCAGTTAGTTTAAGTTTTATCGTGCCATGAAATCGAAAATTATTCGTCATGCCTATTGATATTGAATCGTAATTGGATCGCAATGACAACTTTTGACGTTTCTGGTATTCTGTTACTAATTTTAAGACTAATCGTATTCCATTGGCATGCCATTGAACTGCAATTGGAAAATCATTATTCTTTCAATAATCGGTACTCTGTTATTTATTTTATTTACATTTTTTCTACTATTACTATTCAAACACGTTTTAGTTACAATTAAATTGAGATTCAAAATTGTGTTAGCAGAATACCAATATTGAACATATCAAAAATGCATTGTAATTGAGTAGTAACTGAATATCAGTTGCATGGTCAAGTTTATTATCGGAGTTGACTCTCTGAAATGAGTCCTTGGATATTTTTCGGTAGAGCGAGTATACATCAAATATTATTGTGGCCTATCGATTATCACTTCCATCACTTCATTCTTATTTCAATTTTGAAACAGTTCAATTATTCATGTTGGTTAAATGTTCGATCGACCATGTACACCCTGGTGTCAGAATTTTCAGAAACAGCCTTTCGGCCTCTAACGTACTCGTACTCGTGATAATACATTTTACTTACCAATTATTAAAATTATTTCTCCACTATTAATTATTCGTGATGACACATTATGAACGAGAATCGTTTATGGAATTAATTATCATTGATCCGATTACGTTCGAGCAAAACTTCGTTAAAAACACATTAAACAAAAACAGTGATTTTACAGATATATTGCTCGATGTAGTACGAAAAACGGGCTGAATTTTGGACTAACTGGGTCCTAACTGATGGGGTATAGGACGAGAGGAAGGCCCAGGATAATAAGGCTAGATGATGTAAGAATGTTTGACAAAGATTGGAAAGCAAAAAATAGATTCATAGAAAGAAAAGAGGGGAGTCCTTTACCAGTGGAACACGAACATACAGCTAAACATTTTGCGTAAATACATGAAAAATGCTTATAGAAAATTTACTAAAAGTAAAAGGTAATCTGTAGAAGTAACCATGGAGTAATTACAAAGAGGAGATGCCGTTTGAAATGGCGCAGTGACGTGCTCATTGGCGCCTCGCCGACACTGCAGTGGACGAAGTTTATTTACGAATTGCTCGTGCTCTATGATTGGAACCACGGCCGAAACGGAGCACCCCGCACCTCTGCCTTCCGCCCCGTGTAGCTTCACAAACGCTTTCTTACAAAACGCTTATTACGGCATCTCCTCTTGAAGTAACTTACCCGTCTAGTAAAGCGCTAAAAAGTCAATACCAAATTTAAAATTCTTCTCATTTCAAATAAATTTCAATTTTAATAAATATTTTCCGCCAAATAAAGGGAGGTAATCGCCATGAAATTTTTCCATAGAGCGCCATGCCAGAGCTAACAAGATAATCGCGTTTTACACACGCGCTGCGTCTCGTCTCGTCGACGGGATTCAATTAGGGCGCTTCTGATGCTCGGCATTGGCAGTATTTGGCAGTCTTTACTCTTTACGCTAACTTGAAATTTGCACGTGATCGCTTTTAATTATGTTTTCCTAGTGATCGACAATTATTTATTTTATTTTTTTAATTAAGACGTCAATCCCCCCGGATAGATATAGCCGTTATGGAAAACATCGTCGGAGGGCGAAAGGTGGTTTTGAAAAATTCTGACACCTGTAATGTAACCGACCCAACGTGGAGGACAACCGTTGCCAAGGATTTGGAACGGGCTGAACTGAGCACTCAGACAAGCCAGTACAGACTGTCCTGGCGCAAACGTACAAGGAGGGCCGACCTCTAATAAAGGGATAAGGCACGGAAGGAGAATAAGTTGTCGGTATCCTTTAAAAAGATAACAGCAGTTGAAAAGTCATAATTTGATTAAAATTTTTGATTAATCGTGTAATAGTTGTAAGCATCATTTTCAGTAGCATTTGTATTTTCACATGTATAAAACGTCCAAATTGGGCAGTATGATAATCTAGACGCGTTTTGTACTTTTTAATACAATTTCGTTGTTTTACAACCGAGTTTTTTTTTTATATTCAGCAAATATCGATCCCTCTTTTAATTACTTTTTCTCTCCGTACAAACAAACCTATTTCCGTACAGGATGTAGAGAGTTGAATGCTAGAAAATAAAACCATGTTTCCATTTTTTTATCGGCCCGCGGGCCGCTTTTAGTTATTCGACCGGACTGAATCCGGACCGAGGCCGGACACCTGGGCCGGACAAGCGTTTCAAACTTCAATCCCATTTGACTGGCGGAACTTGTTCGTGGCTCTGTGATCCTAGTATTTAAATGTCACAAATTGCACAACGTTGGTCGTTTTTTGGAGGAAAGAGTTTGAGGAAATTTTGAATTTTTAGTTGTTTTTCGAATACTGATGGGGATTTTAAAAACATCAAATTTATTGTTTGAAATATGTTGAGTTTGAGGGCTGTCCCTTTACAGAAGAATTGTGATTTGTCCATTCATCATCATTTCGAGTACAGTTACATTGTCAATCGAACACCCTGGTGTCAGAGTTTTGCGGTACCGCCTCTCGGCCTCTGAAGTGGTTCCTTTAACGACCACCAGATGGCAGCCGGGACCATTTTGTCTATTTTAATTTTGACAAATTGAATTAAAAAATTGTATAGGCAATGTAACAACGTAGCAAATCCTTTTTTTCTATGCAACTGTGAAATTTGGAATATCATTTTCTGTGGTAACAGCCACCGAAGCGAACTTGTGAGATTGACCCCTCGCAAACTTGCATTGTCCAAGTTCTGAAGTGACCAAGTTTCTAACACAGCCAACTAACGTGCCACAGTCACCCTACTTTCGCCCCATTTCGATCTTGTTAGCTGAACGTCGATATCAATACCGCATTGCAGTTAGATCTAATAGTTTTATTTTCATTGAAAGCAATAAAAGGTATTGAAAAACATAGTTGAAAAATGAATTTCAAGAATCACGTCACTAGTAAAATTTTGTCTCTACGAAAGGAACGTTGATTCGATACTCTTTGGTCTACCACACATCAAACCCCAATGGTATCAAGCGTTTGTAAAAATATACGAGGCATAAAATCAATGCAAAACATTGTTTCGAAGTAGTAACAGAAAAAGATATGCCAAATTATTTATTATTTCTACTTAACGGTATATTTTTTTGTATGTACCAAAATGACAAAGATTCACTCCAAATTGAAAATCCATCATTCATGGACGGATGAGAAGACACATTGTTTGCGTGCCGATCGATAATCGATAGTGTCCGCTAGCTGAATACCAAGACGGCGTTACCAGGCATGCATGACGCGGCCGCAGGTCTCGGTCGAACATGCATGTTACGTGTTTGTGGTTCGGTTTCAATGCTAATGGATGGGATAGATGTAACTCTACTGGGCATGTAAATTATCAGTAAACAATACCCTGAACAGTTTTGTCATGGGATCCCATTGCTTAAGCAAAATAATTAGTTCCCCTATTCGATGTAAGGGGGCGCTTTAAAAATATTTTTTTTTAAATTGAGTGCAGTTCGCTTGTTTTTGGAGAAATAAAGAACTGAATTCAAATTTTTGCACAAGTTGATAAGTGCTGTATTTAAAAAGTTATAAAAAATTTAATTTATAACTTCTCATGTATTCGATAGATGGCGTAACAATAACTTTGTATGAGAGTGCCCAGAAGCTCAATTCTCAGAACATTCGAAATAATTGTTCTGTTTCGACAAATCTCTATTAATAATCTCTCTTTTTTTCAAAAAAGCTTATGTTCGATGCCGCCAGAAAGAAATGTCGAAGACTACGCAAAAGTCAAGCTGACCGTAGAGAAGGGAACACTGACTGACATTTCTATAGACATTTTCTAACAGTTTCGAAACCGCCCATGACGTTCCTTTCTCAATGGCAGTAAGAGATATCTCGCACGATAGCAGTGGAGAAATATCACTTGAGAGATGACTGAGAATACGACTACCTTGTAGTATGTATATGATATACATTTTGACATATTTTTCTAACGGCGTGAGAATTGGGCCCCAGGAGTTACCAACAACCAAAAAAAGTAGACGTGTTTCAAATAAGACTGTGACAAGAATTCTGTAATCTGTTGTTTTATGACTGAAAGATGTAAATAAATTGGGGAATCGCTGCGTGTACTATCTCTACTTTTCTTAGATTTCTCTATATATAATAATAAATGCAAAATGAATGCTGTCTAATGTAAATATAATAAAATGTGATATAATTAATAAAATTGACATATTTTAATGTCAATAACACTTCTTTATACTTACTCGGTTTCGTACGTCCTCGAATTCATCCGTATTACTTTATAGCCGTATGAAATTCATCAGCAGTAAACCCCAGTTATTCGGGGTTTAGTACACGCCGTAGTAAAAAGTGGACGTAAACCGTATTGTTTCAGGGACGCTTTATGCCATCGTTATGTTTATGACAAATGTTACTGTAGATCGCAACGATTCCATTTTTGTTCTCGTTTTGTGCGGAATTAAATTTTTAAGAGGCATATTTACAGAAATTGTTCAAATTTTTAACATAGTTTAAACGCGGTTTCGGTCGAGCGACATCAGTTTTGGAAGGAATTGTGGGAGAGTAATATTAGTTAAAAAAAAGTGAAATACTAGTTGACGTGTGGATTATCTGGCAAAAAAGAACCTATTTTCGATGTAATGACTATGGTAAAGATAAAAAAAACATACATCGTGCAACGTGCGATACATCTTGAATCTCGCGTGTATGCGGATTGCATAAGCTGCTGTAGGAAAATCAATTACTCCCGACCGATTTTTTGCAAAAATATTCATGTTGGCAGATTTTCCTAGGCTTAATATATCATGCCTAATACGTTCTGGTATCTTAATGGTCCCGATAAATCTAGCAGTGTGTGAATTTATGAAGACGCCGGGTGGCAAACGATTTATCTTACGTTTATACAAAGCACTGTTCAGCTCTATTGTTCTCAGTTCTCGTTATTATCATCATCTATTGCCACGCTTCAGATTATAGTTGATGGGGTAGGATTATTATCGGTTATTTTTCTTTAGTTTTCCATTTATTGCCCTATGAAAGATGTTTCAATTTCATCATTTGTTCAAAACTTGATCACCTGATTCTCTGTTTGTTTTCATGGTGCAGTCACGGCTATTTGCTTTGGAAGCTGAATTCTGCTTTTATCCATTTTTCTCCACCTCACATATTTCTAGGTGTCTATCTGTTATTCTTTATACGCGCTGTCATAAACATAAGTCTTAGTAGTCTTTCAAGAAGTACTTTTACTTCTCATACGTATACTAAAAGCATAATAATTATCATAATACCCTAATTATACCTGTCTTGTGGCAACGTCACAGACTCACAATGGCGGATCTTCCGGCGCGCGGTTTCCGCCCATCAGACGAAGCGGGTCGGATGTCGTTTGCAGTGTACCATGCTTTAACATATATCAGGAAAACAGGAGCACATAAGGAACAGATGATTACATGTCATCATTGGCAAGCATGCAATAATATTATACACCCATTGTTATTTCATACGTTATAGGAAGTTACTATAGAGTACTGCAGACATTTTTAATAACAGCACCTAAAAAAAAGTGCCGAAAGAAAAACAACTTAAAAGTGGATAGTCTGGTGATCTGTCAGACGTAAAAGTTTAAAGAAGGTAAAGGACGCTAGAATTATTTACTCTAAATTTTTTCTTTGAAGCAATAGTGGTAGGTAGACCAATAAAAAAGACGGAATTACACTTTGCCAACTATAATGTAACTGTGACTTTGAACGTTTGAATGGTCATCAATGGGCATCAATAGAGCAAATTTTTTCGAAGAGCAGTTGCCCTATTTTTTAAATGTATGACTCATATGTCGAATGATCGTTTGACTCTTCAATTATGACGAATGAAAATCATCCGACACATTTTTCGTGAGTACATTTCAATTTGAGTACATTCCTCAGAGACTGATATGCTAAGAGAAGCCTTGCCTCGCCTCAAGCCACAACTAATATGAGTGCCGCAACGTTAAAGAGCCAATTAGCTTCAGCGTACTGACTTGTATGGGATATATATTTTTAAATAATAAAATGTGATGTGTGTGCGTAAAACTCCTTTTATTTTATTTATTTAAACTCCGTTCCGTGGACATAAAGTGCAGTGGATTTTGATATTTGTGTAAGTTATAAAATAACTTGATAAGATATTAAAGTTTTGTAATTAATACCATGCATCTGCATAAGCTAAAAGACAGGGTTTTGAATAAAGGTATTTGTGTACCTAGATAAATAAATACCTCTGATCAAAATCCTGTATTTTAGCTACGTCGAACTCTGGTAAACGCAAATCAAAGTCCAATGGAGTCCTATTTCGATCAAAAGCCTTGCTGGCTAGGTCTGTCGGGGACAGTTTTCAACCACACAGAGCAACGAAGCGGATGTCAGACACAATGGTGGCGGAGACACTTCCGGTCGTCAATATGGCCGCACTGCCGCCTCCGGGGCCGCTACGAACCACGGTAAACATGGCGTAGCCGCGTACAACTTTGATATCAGGGCAGCATAAGGTGAAAAGGGTTATTTTATAAATTCACAATTCGCGAAGTTGCCAATAACGAATTTGAGGAGTCTCCTTTAGGCGAAGTAGGTAAAAAGTGAAGAATGAAAAATATTATGATCACAAATAAACAAAAGTGGAGTAAACAATTTAAGACGTGTACCACAAGAACTGGAATCGTGGAAACTTCGATCGAAGTGCACCTAAAATTTATTTATGTTGATGAATGTGCATCGCTATCGAGTATTCCGGACTTAATGCTTATTGAACGTATTTAAAAGTCTTATTTTGTTTTCAAATAATAAGTACCTTTTTAAAATGTATATTCATTCATTCATATCGAGGGGATTACATGGTAAATAGTCAGATCATATCCTCTTGTCATTATTCGGAACCACCTTTCGTCTTTTTTACGTGGTTCCTATATAACCTTAACCAATGCACCGCGGAAGCATTTGTATATTTTAGCTTGTTTTGTGATATTTCAATTCATAATATTTTCTATTCACAGCCAATTAATACCTAGGATAGGTATTAAATACCTCAAATCGACCACTGTGGCCAATTAAATCCGCTTGCTCCAACGCTTATTTAAACAATTTATGCAGAAATAAATTGTGGAATTTAAAACAGCCCGATAGAATTTTATAGGTCCATTCGGATGGCTTGGCGTCGGTTCAGCTCGTCCCAGCGTCAACAAAATATAGAGGCTTACAGATGCGGTATTAGCTATCAACGATTTTATTTTTATAAGCTTTTATATCACTCACCCTCTAATCACTCATTTGACTCACTTTGGGCCATTTTAGTAAGTAAGTTTTTATATCCCTTGGATTGGAACAAAACGCAGGGGTCTGCTGGATCAAATTTCTTTAGAAATAAGTTAAAACCTTGTACCAAGATTTCCTAATGAGTTTCCAATGTATTACGGTGTGTACCTGAAATAAATAAATACAAGCCAGCTTTTCCATGGCTTTTAATAAGTGTGACAAGTGTTATTCTGAGTTGTACAAACAAGGGCCCTATTCTTAAAATGTATGACTCATATGTCGCACAAAAATCGTTCAAAATCGAAAAAAAAAATTCGATATTATTATTCGACACGCCGATTTTGCGTGAGTCAAGCTTTTCAAAAATAGTTCTGCAGGACGTTTCTGTTGAATAGTTACTTCGCTGGCTTAGCGCGGTGGCTCTCCCGTTGTTACTGGCAGCACCCATCTTACGCAGAATACGAGTGCCATATTTTTCACACTTTCTTACATAAGTAGTTTAAATCCCACTTGGTCCGACAGATTAGTATATTAATTCGCGCCGCACATAACTTTTCTGTTTTGCCTAATGGTTGACTGGGAGAGAATGCTTTTAGCAATTAAGTCCGCCAATTTTAAAAGTATTCTCTTTTACTTGTGATACAATAAAGATTTATAAATAAACTAGTCCAATAGATAGGGCGACCTGAACTTTTTTTTCCTAATAGTCCACAATTTATCTAACAAACAGGAATTGTTAATCGGGTTATACTTCTGTTTTATGGTTATTTTGCTCATACTCCACGCTACCGGGCGGCGGCGATCCATTCTGCGCGCCCGGTCGCATCAATATTGCAAGGTGTCATCCGTCGCCCGCAGGCCCCAGCTTCTTATTACTACTCTCCTGGTACCACGAAGCCTTTTCCACCGGGCTTTAATGCCAACCGCAAGGAAATTGTTATTTATGGCCACCTTGCAAATGGGGCGGCATCGTTTTATTGTCAATATTTTATTCATTCTGAAGTTTGCAAGAGCTGGGACTACAAAATTTGTAAATAGCTTGATAGAGCTATCTCTATGTAATAGAGCGGTGTAGAAGTGAATAATTAAAGGTAAACCAAGTTTGTTGGAAACTTGTTGTTTATTGATTATCGTACCATTTACTTGTATTTGATTAAACAATAAAAAAAAACGGTATTTATTATGGATAAAATGAAGTTATCTGTAAGTTTAAACTTTTTATGGAATGCGTTAATTTGTCGGCTTGATTCTCTAAGTGATAATCGTACGTATGACAGTTCAGCTATTTAATAGCAGGTGTTCTTTCACAGTTAATCGAATGTGGCACCACAAAACCTACTCGTAATTATTGGTATTATGATCATTTATTTGTTAAATGTTTATTTAATATATTAATGTAAAATATTTGACATATCTAATCAATATACGTTCTAGTTTTTTTTGAAGCAACACAATACTAACTTTAAAAAAGTTTGACGACCTCTGTGGCGTACGTTACGGTTAGTATCCCATAACACAAGTTTAGTCTCGAACTTTTTGGGCATAATTCGTTTGATTTGTTCCTACTTATTTATAAATTTTCAAAAAAAGGAACGACAAAAACAAAGCGCTGCACTATTTTACAGAACTGACATTAAAAAACCTCTCTGTTTAGCGAAAGCATTTAAGTGCCAGTACCAGGCGCAACGCAAGCAAGCATAGCTAATGGGAGATCAGACAGCCAAAGAGGTTTTATTTTTCAAATAAAACCGGGACTCTAATTACAGCTATTTATTTTTTACGCGCTGTCTATTCGTTCTTTATTTTCGCACTAACGAGTTTTCTGTGCTTTTGCGGCTCTGATTTTACATTTTATTTAGGCTTAATGTCATTTTAGCAGGTCAATTATTTAGAAATAACTTGGTACCTTTCCAAAATTTTTGAGATATTGACATAATAAAACAACTTTCTAAATTCATTCCTACTACCGTATAAACACTGAGGTTTATAATGGTCAAAACGTCGAAAATTATATTTAGCAATTCGTCTTTTTCGTACATTTTGTTAAAATTTTGTGATTTAGCCATTCGTTTGTCTGTTATTTTCGTAAGTCTTTCTGCCTTTGCCTAGCAGTGGGATACAACATCGGGATGCTAGGAAAAAAAAGTGTATTTAAAATAAAATCATTACAGTAGGCTTCGGTTAAAACAAAGACGAGGAGTATGAACACTAATTTTAACACACACACACACAATGAAGTGATGAACACACACAATTATAAAAATAATATAAATAAAGTAGGTATATTAAGCTGACAAGCCTGTTAACACTCTTTATGCACTGATGCGAATAATGATTGAGACATATAAATCAGTTCGCTGGGCGTGTGTACCGATTTACATTAATCCTGGTTGACACGTCCTGGAATGAGGGCGAGGATGAGGCTTAATGTCTGCGCCGACTTGTAGGGCACTTATGTTTGCCGGGTATAACACAGCGGAACAAGGTGAAAATTTTACATTTTGACATTATGACATTTTTTAAATTAACATTCAGGATTCCGGATTTTGGAATGTTAACGTGTACGGTCTGTAATTTATTCATCAATATTTTTGTATCTTTAGAATAATGTTGATAATTTCTGCCGTTTTCTGTGGCAACACTAATTAAAAAGTGAGATGGACTTGACGGAAAGCGAGCGGGCGGGGTCAGATTGATTCAGTAATTTTGAAAAGAGATTTAATAACAAGGTGAAAAAGTTTTAAGAAATCAGAAAATTTAAGTAAAAGATGAATGAACATAAATATACAAGTTTGGAAAAGTAATATGGCAGTTTTATTCGAGCATTTTTACAAAAATTGACTAGCTCATAGGCTCTAGTCTCCGAAATCACATAACATACTATTTTTAAAAAAGATTAAGATTTTTCTACAGATTACAAGAAAACCCAAAAATATATTCAAAGTTTCAACAGGAACGATAAAACAAAGCGTTACACTCGTCTATTGTTCTACAATTTGTCGTAAATACGCAAACAAATCTGTTTTACGAAAATACAAAAGCTTTTCGTATTTTGCAAAATTTTCACGGGATTGTACAATAAAGTTTTTTTTTTTCTACATTTTTAAGACCTGTCATTGTCATTAGCATTCGTATGAATAATGCAAGAAAGTGGACCCTTTTTTACTCGCTGTTTAGGTAGGGATATTGGTCATACTATTTCATCTTATCTCCTCTCTCTTTCTGTGATTCTTTGTTCCGCCCTTTTCGACCCTTTTTACAGGACAATGGTGGGAACGAATGCACCCTCGGTCTTCGATAAACTTCTTTTGAGATATGATATCCTAGTACATCTCAAGAAATGTCACCACATCGCCATTGTTTTAGTGCATCCATATTAATTACCCACTTGCAAAGAAATTTATCTAAATCTTCGGCAAGTTTCTGTTCCCTTGGTTCAAAAAGCGAAATTTATCCCGGGAACCTTCCGGGAACTTTCCCACGAGGCTCAAATTCCTTAACTAAAACTTACTTTAACTCCTGTCGACCTGGTATTTTGTCAATGAAATTACGTAACGTAAGGGAGGCCTGACATTGCTGTTTTCGTAAAATCATTTGAAAAAATGTTATGTGAGTCGCGTATGTGGTCGTTTTAGAATTATTTTAAGTTTAACGAAAAGATAAAGGTTTAGTAATACAACAATTTTAAAATTATGCATGTATGTAAAATTCTTTATTGTACATAAAAGAAAACAGTTTATACAACATCAACAGAAAAAAAAAAACATGTTAGGAAACTTCTTACCTACTCTTAGATTAGTAATTGGTCTCCGCGGCGCTACGACTAGATACCGCGCTGTGCAGAAAAATCAGTTTCCAGATGCGGCAACTTTTTAGGAAAGTGTAAAACAATGTGCGAAGATGCTAGTGTGCGTCGATTATGGTGTTGCCAGCTACTTGACTGGTGCCCGACCAATGGGAAAACTATCAATTGCTGTGGTCTTGTTCCGGATTATAAAATGTAGCTCAGAAAATCCTTTTAAATGAAATTAAAATAAAACTGGCCAAGTGTGAGTCGGCTCGCGTGGAGAGGGTTCTGTACAATTTTTTATTTTTCTCCATTTGGACCTCCTAAATAAATTTAAAATTATCTCATAGGTTTTCCTGTAATTTATGCATCGAAATTCTGGAATCGATAGTTTCGGAGCTAAGTTAAGGGAAATGGTTAATTTTTGTCTACTTCATTTAATAATTTTAATATAGAATCCTTAAATGTAAAAAAAAAAAAAAAATATACAGTACAGGTATTTTAAACGTTACTTTTAATTTTCTATTTAGCTTGGAGCTAATTGATAACTGACCCCTTTTTAGTTGTGACCCGGGTTTAAATACAAATAAATAATTGAAAACACATACATACATATTATCACGGCCTTTTTCCATCCGGTAGTCAGTGGCGTGCGCTGAAGAAAATCTCTGGATAGGCAAAAGTCCAGCTCGTATGTTGAGGGTTTTGAACCGGATTTTTTTTTTGTTATACATAGCGGCTATAGGAACACACACAATTTCAGTTCTCTAGTTAAATATACAATTACACCTTTACAATTCTTTATGCTCTGAAATTACACAATGATAATTATCATATTAAATAAGTCATAATAATTACAATACCTACCGTAATATGTTTTCATGAAATTGAACAAAACAATATGTTTTGGCTTACTGCTTCTCAGCTGATCCAATTTAGGCCAGCTTCGTCCATATTAATCGTTTTTGCACAAAACACACATGAGTGCAAGCATTTACCTTTAATCTCAATATTTTTCTCTTTTTACTTATACGACATTTGTAACATTGTAGTGCAAATATATCGAAGGGAAGCAAGTAGTCTCTTTGTAAAGTTTTAAAGCCCACTTTCTAAATATCATAATGAGAAAGACACCGAGCGAGGCGTATTTGTTTGTAAACAAACAAAATGGTGTCAAAAGATGCGTTTAAATCAAAGAAACAATAAATGCAATTACTGTTTACTAAGATGAAATAAAAGTAATAAGATAATTACATTGTTTTGTTTAAGGATTTCTATAATCACTCCAACTTCTTAAGTATTTTTTTTTATAAAATAGTTACTTACGAATATTTTTGTGTAATAATGTTTGCGCATTTTTAATCGTATGGGCCACATAAACGTATGGGCCACTATGGGCCTCATAAGAAAGCTCAAGGTCGCTCAGACAGCTATGGAGAGGGCGATGCTTGGTGTTTCCCTACGAGATCGAATCAGAAATGAAGAGATCCGTAGGAGAACAAAAGTTACCGACATAGCCCAGCGGATTAGTTCTTTGAAGTGGCAGTGGGCAGGGCACATAGCGCGGAGAACCGATGGCCGATGGGGCAGAAAGGTTCTCGAATGGCGACCGCGTACCGGTAAACGCAGCGTTGGACATCCACCAACCAGATAGTCAGATGAACTGAAAAAGGTCAATCAGATTCAATTAGCCTCACTACTACATGGAAGCGCAGGCGTGTGTACAGGTTCCTGATATAGATACATAGACAAAAACTTGCTGCCTATATGTGAAATCGAAGGCAAAACATCGGACTGCCTACCTTGGCATCGACGACGCGATTGCCGCCGTTTAGCTGAGTGATACCTGCTTTGCGCATGGTGCGCGAAAATGTATCGGGCGTTTGGCGGCGCGTTTACAAATTTTTGTTTTGAATGAAAATTTAATGTAAGTAGAAAAACACAAGGTAGGCAATGTCTTTTTGTCTTTATGGAATGCACTTCACTGCCGGTAGTGTTTCCGGAAAATCGATAACATATCGAATAATAATCGATTCTTTGATAGTTGAAAATATAATCTAAGGTATCGATAGTGATCATGTATCGATATCGATAGTATCGATATTGATACTATCGATAATATATTTCTGTAGATACTATTTTTTTTCTGTATGAGTTGAATGACGATGATTTGTGAAGTGCTTGGTATTTCATCCATTCATCGATTATTTTAGATAAATTGTCAAAAATCAATACTACAGATTAGATTACAGCGATAAATAATTGTTACATAATCGATACATAGTCTATACATAATCGATACATAATCGATAATCATTATATCGACCCAATACAACGATCGAACAAAAAAACAAAATAGATTAATCGTTAATTGATAATCCGGCAACACTACCCTACGGAATACCAACTACTCAAAGGCCCACATTTAGAATGTTGGTGGGCGTAAAGGCGGAAAATGGAATCAAAATAGTGATAGGTTGCTAGTCGCATCGCCTATTCATAGGTATGGTTTCTTCGATTTTGCCCACTCCATCGGCCGGCTTGTATGGTCTGCGCTAGAAAAGAAGCAGCTAGTACATTCTACGTTTTTACTTTTCTCCCAGACCAGCATTGAAGAAATAAGATGCCACAGACAGACAGACAAAATTGAAGTCAAACTTATAACATCCCTCTTTTGGGGTCGGGAGTTAAAAAACAAAATATCCAAATAATAAAAATCAAACCTCGGGGAATTTGGAATTTTTTAAAACACGGCAACATTAAGCACTGAGCGGTACCATATTTTAGGATTTTATTATTTTCATGAGTAATATATGTCCATATTTCAAAATTATACTTATTTCGAAATAATACTTTCTGATGGTTCTATCATGTCACATAACACGATATGCTGATGTGGGCTAATTATTAATGTACTTTTTTTAATGTTTTAAACACATTGTGTGTCTGTCTTTGTTTGTTCTTTTTTTCTGTAAGTTTGTCACACGTAACTGTAAGACTTAGTTTTAGTTTAGTAGATTGGATCACATTAAACATTTGGGCAACTCTCAAATTTTCTATATATAAAAATCAATTGCTGTTCGTTAGTCTCGCTAAAACTCGAGAACGGCTGGACCGATTTGTTTTTTTTTGGTTTTGAATTATTTATGGCAGTCCAGGAAAGGTTTAAAAGGTGAATATATTCGGAGGCGGTACGAAGTTTGCCGGGTCAGCTAGTTATTCTTATAATTATATTTCACTGCCTAAATTAAAAATTGATACAGGTTATAACCTGTAACGTAATATATTACGTTGTTTTATAATTTGAACTGGATTGACTGCACAGTTGACAGATTGGCTGACTAGAGCTAGATACCATAGTGGCACAGATCAGTCACAGACTATAAACTGTAAATTATTGTCATATATTATATATAGGTAACAGTATTGAACAGGTGGATTACTTTTATCTCTTGTTTCCGTCCGGGGGGAGTGGGTGGGCAGGATTTGCAATATGGTGTGTAAGGCGATATCTCGCTCACTTGCTTGCATTTGGATCTCAGATTTTGATGAGGGTGTGAGATGGTAGTAAGACACCAGTCAAGGATTATATTAACTAAGTTTAAGTTTTTAGGACTTGTTCTGTGACTCCTCAGAAGGTGGTGGCTGAAAATCAGTGCTAGTCATGCTTGCATGTATATAGCTTATCACTGAGCCACCACCTATTGAGACGTCTGTCACGTACATTATTAACATGTAGCATAAGTTTATAAGACCTTTGCTGTACATACGTGATAGCTTTCTCAATAAAGATATATTCTATTCTATGGTATGTAATACCAGTATATTTCTTTTAGTATTATTCTTACTCAGTTTGCCTACGCAAACTACCATTTAGCTTCTACTTTTACATTAAATCTTAAATTTATGTAGACGTCCAACTCACACATCGGTTGCGGCGTGACGGACGCGGGTACGCCGCGAGTACGTCAAATTCGGCGTAGTTTTAGTTGGCGCATTTTTCTAGTACGCCGACTGTATCTTGTCGAGCTCGCGAGACCAATTATTAATCTAAGTTCTCACTAATAAGGGGCAGTACTACTAAGCCCAAACACTATGCCTGTATTACTGCCAATTACCACCGCAACCTGTAGGGCCGGGCTTCTAATTAAGCACCTTTGTTACTCCAACCTCACTTACATGCCCCAAATTAAATTATCGTAAATCCAAAATTTTGACTCCCTTGATTACACCGCCCTATGGTGTGTTTGCTGGTGCAACAACCTGAATTAATGAATTTGATGTAAATGTGATAAAATTAAAACGTGGGCTATGTGAACATTATATTTTATTTTCCTTTTAGGTCTTTATTTAATCGGTCAATAAATTATTGCCACCTAGGGCTGGCTACAGCTTAAGATGACTAAGTGTGTACTTGAATTTCGGAAATAAAGAAATGACCGACCAATATTCTTGCTAGTAAGAGCAAAATGCAGTCTTCGAAAGACTGCTTCGTTTTTAATTCTAATATTGTTCATCTTTTTTGGGCGTTTTTATGTTACAAATATTTTATTGACTCAATTTCTAAGTTAATTAAACTCGTAACGGAATATTTGATGAAAGAATTAGCACTCTCACCGCTACTCTTATACAGAATTATTCAGTGCAGCAGGCCGTGCGGTCTGCCGGCGGCCGCAACTCTGTCCACCCGTGCAGGCCACGGTAAAAATTCTGTAACGAATTTAGCAGGCCATACGGGCCGCTGGCGGGCTCACTGTTTACTTTCACTAGCAAGCCATGCGGTCCGCTGCTACCTCGTAATTTCAATACAATTTTGTAGTGCTCGGCCTGCTATTACAGAAAGTAAAGCTACCAGATACAAAGTTCTTTACCTACAATCTAAAAAAAGCACCATTGCTGTATCTTTAAATTTACAGGATTACTAGAGGGTTGGTTAAAAAAATAAAAATTTTAAATGAAAGAAACTTAGTTTTAATTAATAAAAATAATTAGCAAAGCGTTCCGAACACACACTGGGATTTGAAGGGCAAAGTAAGCACACGGTATTGACCTTCTTGGTTACTTTACATGCATTTGTACTTGTCAAACCTTCTCTCTTCTTTTCATAGCAATGGATGCATCTTCTTCTGACTATTCTGTCTTCTGACCCATCAACTCACGGCAAATATTTTCTTTAAATAAAATAAAATAATTTATTTCAGGCATTGCCCATATAATGTTAGTCATACAATACACTTAAAACTATGTTAGTAACAAAAACGATAATTAATTTTGGTGTCTTTGGCAAGCTGAATGCGGGTCCAGTGCAACATAATGCCACTGTCCACATCCAGTCTCGCCGCCACCGTCTGCAGCAGGCTGGTAGAGCTGCTCCTCAGTCTATTAATCAGAGATGCGATACGCTTTCTGATAATGGCTGAAAAGCTATCGACACACGCCTTAGCTACTCGTAGCATCCCTGACGCACTGCAGTGACGTCGCAGCCCCAACAGTCCCCTGAAGGCGTTATTGTACTGAGTGCGCATAGCCCTGTACGTCCACACGTTATAGCGTGAGGAGTTAAAATGTTGTTATTGTATATTTTTTAGATGTTAGATTTTTAGTCTTTTTGTACAAAATAACTAAATATTCTTCAGACGAACTTGCTTCAGAATACGTATTCACACTCTCAGATTCTTGGTCTGTGGACGGCTGGTAGTCTGGGTCATCCTCGGAGTCCTAGTTTTTATCAATATTTCGGACTCCGAGGATGACCCAGACTTTGAGAGGCACAATTAGCGAAAGGCACAAAAAAGTAGTGAAATACCACTAAAAGCGCGCGAAAATGCGACTGTTACAAGCCGTGTGGGGGACTTGTCAATTGTTTTAAATTATAATTGAGTTTTTGTTAGAATTTGGCGCGAAAAATGCGGTACGCCGTCGGCTTGCTAGTCTCGCTTAGTGTAATATATAGATGGCGTGCACTACTCGAAAACCTACGACCCGCCGACGGCCCGTATGGCGGTGAGAGTGTTAGACACGCTCTTGGCCGCTTTTATTGAAAACCATATCGACTAGTCGGGATATTTAAAATCTCCGAATTCGCTTATTAATTAATTAATTCCTCCAACGCCTGTTAATAGATACCACTGTTTACCAATTGCACTCGAGTTTCGACCCTCTTTAAAATAATTATAGACCGGGAGCTGACAGCCTCGGGCACCCAAAGTTTTATTAAGAGAACTCCGATGTAATAATTTTCCCAATCTGCCCCAGTTAGGATTTGCCGGCCGCAAAGGAATTGCAATTATTGTTGTTGTAAATATCTTGAAATTACACTGTGAAACTGTAAGCAGAGGAAGAATATTCGAGGGATTGTTTAATGGATTTTCCATTTTAGTTTTAAACTCTTTAAGTATTACATTTTTCTTCATATTACAATAGTCGAATTGATATATTTCTGATTGAATGTGCCTAAAGTCTAATCACAGTAAGACGTGACCATTAAAAATAACCTAAAAAATATATTTTTATCAGTACGTGACCGGATGACCTGCAAATTTTCGACATTACTTTAGAAAAATAACATTGATACAGTCAAAGGTTATAAAAATATGTTAAAAAATCATACTTAATTTTCCTTCAGGCATCGTAGAGCGTGTAATAAGACCTACGTTTTTCTGTACAAAATTTTTCTTTAACCTTTTAACAACATTTCTATTTAACAGATAATCAATTCAATTTTTATATTTGCAGAAATCCTGTAATTATTTTGACTAATTTTTCTTAAGTATGACTTGAGTATAGTTAAAAAAAACCCTCCTCATGACCTAAACTAGTGACCGCCCAAGGCTCCGCTCTCGTTTCCGTGGGACTTTCGGAAATTCCTTTTATAGCGGACATATAGGTAGAATGCGTCTGCCAAATTTCTGCTACTCCAGTAGTTTTGTAAATATAATTGAATGAGTCCTTTCGTTTTTTGGCATAAAAAATATTTCAAAAGCTATTTGTAATTGTGACACAAGACTACGGTACGGGCGGAAATAGAATAGTGGCGGAAAATTGGTGCAAATTGTCACAAAGTGGCTAGAGTGGAACTATTCTCCCGGCGCGATTTCGAGCTATTGTCAAAGTGGACCCGCCTGCAATTGTTTGTTCGCATCTCTACCGTTTTATGTCCTCCTGGTAACATTTACTTATAGCTAAATACTGTTGTCAGGGACTTTCTAGCATGGGTAGTGGTCAAAATGGCCAAGCCGCTCTCTGTTCGCATGTCTTGAAGTCATTTAAGAATAAGCACTACTTTACTTCTTCTTATTAAAGAATTCTAAAGCTCACGTGTGTTTCTCAGAAGAATAAGTATTTATGAACACTTTCTCAAATTAGCATTTCAATCTCCGAACCCATTAAAATTAATGTAGACGCATTACCTAAATATTAATTTTACAGATAGTAGGTACCTGTCCAAAATCCCGAATCTTGAGAAATAACTCGCAAACAAGGATTGTCTTTAAAGGGGATTATATCGCTAGTGGGGAGGGTACTAAAGTAAATCCTTCGTTAATAATGAAGGGCTCATAATATCTGTCAGAGAAGGCGCCGCCGAATAAGGTATCTCCTTTGTTCGGTTTTCGACCACTTAACGTGCCCACTTGTCCCGTCTGTTTATGATTTGGGTCCGCAGATACCTACCGCGGGTTCATGAGTTCCTATTACATTTTAAGCACATCAAAATCAAATTGGATATTAAGCGGATTTCATTAGTGAGCTTACTTAATGTTTATTTAAGTATTTAATAACATCTGATATTAAACTTGCTGGGATGTAGAGTTTAACATCAGTTTCTATTAGAATCATTATAATCTTTATTTTAAACTTTGGAAACCTTACAGCCAAGATCTAGATAGAAAAACAAGGTACTTACATTTAATAACCCTTATTTTTGTCTTCGCCGCAGTCGGATAAAGAAACAAATGAATGCATTCTACAGAAATAGTTTTGTTTTGCAATAGATGCTGTATCGTAGTTTTATTAATGGTCTCTTATCTATCCGGGACACAGAAACAAATCGGCACATTAGTCTTCGAGTCAAAACAGTTGCCACTGTTTGCCTCGAACCGGTTAATACCAGTTTGTACCGGGTAATTTACATCGACAGATAAACTTACAGACCATAAAACATTGAATTAAATGATACGAGTATTAAATCCTTTGTTAAAAAAAAAGCTGCGAGTTTTCATTTATTTTTGACTTTGAGTGGAATCAATTGGCTAGTCAACTAAAAAATAATTTGTGTATTTTATATATTTTATTGATAGAATAGACAGACTATTTCGGAGATACAATTTAACAAAATATTTTTTTTAAATTATTGTTATTTTGTTATTTAATTTTAAAGATTTAATAGTGATGACGTCACGCAGCTATAATAGCCATTTCGAACTGCAAGAAAGCAAAAATTACTAAGGTATTAAAAATATATATGTCAGTGTCAAATGTCAAAGTCAGGATTGACCGCAGCCGCGAATTGGTTTCTTGTTTGTTTACAATCGCCTAATATCTAGGTATCTACCCCATTTCTCGTGTCTATTGCATATTGGCCTGTTTATTGGACTTTACTGCCGTCTCTTCATCCGTTGACATCTGATTTTTCAATAATTGGACACCGATTCTTCATTATAATGTATGAATGAATGTAATGAAAATGTAATTAGGTTATTTATGGGTTATGTTTACTTGAACAGAGATGACATTTGACATGGGTGACAAGTACGTGAAGCGCCTAATTAGCGCTACCAAACAAAAAAATATTGATTCATTGCCCTGTGCTGCCAACTTAAAATAAATAAATTTGAAAACCGGAAGTTGTCCGGCTACTTTATTGCCTAGGTTACCTTGCTAAAAAATTAAAGTCATTGGGTTTTCTGCGATTTTCTTAAAAACTACTTGCTTATGTAAAGATCTGTTTAATGTGATCTGTTCCCTAAGCCTATTCCTCGAAATGGTTTACGAATTAGACATTTTCATGAAAAAGTTTACTAGCCAATTGAGCGTACGAATTCATAAGTAATAAAATAGTACGATCAACATTTAAATTGTCCACTTTTAAAGAGCAGTTCGATGGAGATAGATTAATAACGCGCAACTAACTAATTCAAAGTTTTCATTAAATATTGCTGTGTTCGTTAATTGGCCTAAATTGAGCCATATGAAGCATTTTCATCGCACTTTTAAGCGCGTGTAAGTTAGATAGGTTAGGGCCGAATAGATGATACAAACACAACGGACGAGCTAATCCAAAACTCAAAAACATGCCTTTCGTTTTAAATTTATACCAGGCAAACATAATGTTGCTGTAGGTCTCAGCAAATTACACTGACCTGTTTAATGGTGATCCCACATATTACGCCCGCCGTTAGGTAATAGCACCATACGACTTTATTACATTACGGTCAACCGTTCCTCTAGTGACCTGAAACTAGGTTCTATCTTTGTAGTAAACGAACGGTCACTTAAGTTTTTTAAACGAATTGTTATCCCAAGTAAATAACGTTAATATCTTCCAACCATCGCCAGTATTCGTGAAAAAATAAATATTGTTTTTACCGATACTAGCATTGAAATGTCTTTCAGAAATTCATATTAGGTACCCCGTTTACTTTACAATTTACATATTTTTATGAAAGGGCCTTTGTTGCCTCGGGTAAAGATTCAATCCTTATTACGTCAGCCTCTCTCTTCGTGTCACAGGGTAACATGCGATGCGAGAGACTAATCGCAACACGTCTCATGTTCTAAGACCGGATGGCGAGGATTTTGTTAAATCCGGAGCGCGTGTGCCTGAATAATGAGCGACCTCGGTGTCACCTACGTCGTATAATTGCCTAGCTATTTATGCTGTCCTATTACTTTTTTATATTTATATGGATTTTTCGGCTTTAGTTTTCTTGTCAGTTTTATTTTATACCCCATAAGAATATATATAATCAAATATATGTAATAATGAAACTGTTAATTTCCTTTATAAACTTAAAATAGGAGATTTAATCTAGATTTCAACTTTTATCATCGTCTGTAGTTATTTGAACACAGTGTTCTAGTCTCTTAAATTGATTTCTTTGTTTTCTGCTACTAAATTACTACTTACATATATACCACTGTTGGGCAAAGGCCTGCCCCGTCTTTCATCACTCGTCTCTATGTAGAGCAGCCTCCTGGTTGTGCTTAGCTTGAATATTCTTGATGTTTTTGCGATTTTTGCACATTAAATACGGCTTTAAATACGATTCAAACCCTTTGCAGCGTTCATGGTCGCAGATAAAAGTAAGGTTTAAATAAATAAGTAATAAACGCGATAAAAACCGTATTAAAATATTTTAACTTAATGGTATTCTTGATGTGTTTATTACATGCGTAAATCGGCTATCGTTCAATTTAACTTACAACACAACATACATATAAAAACAATTCATACACGATTCCTATACTTCTTCGAGCAAGTTGCAATTTATTGGCTGAATTGCCCAAATACCGAAGTATAATTTTCCCCATTATTATCTTGTGAAATTAGTAAGAAACTGGTAATTTAGCACATGTTCGAAGCTCAATATTCATTTAGGTCTTTTAGAAAATCGGTGAAATTCTTAAAAATAGCTCTCACGTCCGCCCTTTTCTAATCTAATCGTTTAGAGCAAAAGTTTAGGGTTACCAAAAACCGGGATATGTTTGTTGGACATACATCTTGGTCATATCTGAAATATAATAAATCAAAATTAAACTAAATGCCCATACTTAATTAATGCCTTACTGTCTGTTAGGTTTTCACGGTTAAAACGCTGAACGGATTTAGATGAAATTTGGTATGAAGTAGTTGAAGATTCGAGGTCAAACACAGGCTACTTTTTGACGCAGGCAGAGCTGCGGGAAACAGCTAGTATGTAAATATACTTACTGATCATTTCATGACGTGCCGACCATGATATGAGATGATATTATTAAATTATTGCATTTCAGGATCAATTTAATGATGATTTTATCTAGTTAATTAAGTGTTAATTCTATTTACATTTTAATTATTTTCAAAAAAAAAATATCCATTTGGTATATTATGTTTCTACTTTTAGACAAAGTCACTCACAAACTTCTAGTTCGGCCGCCGGCTTTCGGCACACATATTTTGAATTCAGTCTAAACTCAATAAATTGTTCGGATATCTTTACCGAATAGGAATGCGAAACTTATTTGGAACTTGATTCGCTTTTTAGATAAGATTTTATCGAAGTTCCGTTTTTAGGACGTTATTTTGGATATTGTATACTTGATTGTTATGGGAGTGCCGGTCTGGCGGGAAGACCTACCCTTCTTTTCTTTTGCTTACTTCACATTTTCTGGGGTCATAAAATCCTCTGTTGACTTTGACCAGTATGTAGCCACGTCTACTGCCCTCTTAAATTTCTACATTCTCAAATTCTAAATCATCTACCGACTTTCTAAGTAAGCAAACCAAGAAATTCTCGAAAAACAAGCGTATGTAGGTAGATCAATCTTCGCATCAACATATCCTCGGTTAACGTAAATTAGTTTTCAGTTTTCGTTCTCGGGGACCAGGAATACATAATGCAATATTCTTATTCATGAGATATTTATCGGGCGCCATGGGAGACGATCACGGCACAAACAGATTTGTGTTTACATCCCCTGTGTTCTTATGTTATCCTGGTTTTTGTGGGTTTTTAATTATTATTGCTGGAGCATGTCGTGAATGTCTGCGTGGGATCGCACTTTCTTACTTGCCATTGTGCCTCTGTAGTGTTGGTTTTTGTAAGCCTTGAAAAAGGCTTGTGTAATGGCCCTGAAAAGGGCCTTTGAGAAGATTTATGTCTTGCCATTGAGTCGTGGTGGAAGGATCGGCCAGTCTGCGTTACCCACTTACCGTCCTCGCAGACTGTTGCTCAGGGTGCGCCGGGCGCTATGATTACATACTCGTAATGCGCCACTCGGGGAGGCTCTTTTCGTGCACTTTTTCTTACTATTTCTTTGACAGTGTAGGTAGTCCATAGCCGTGAGGTGCTTACGTAGGCTAACTTCCAGTCCACCTTTTTTTTGACTTAAAAAGAGTGTAATGACGTTATTCTAGCCATAATGTACTTCGTCGAGCGCGAAATATTAACTATCGCCGTATCAATTTTGAGGTTTTACGATTCGCCTTCTACATGGTATTTGAATACCATTGAGAAAGGAACGTCATTTGTAGGAGTTAAATACCGACAAAGAATTAAAACTATCAAATTTTAATAAAATCAGGAAAGACTGAGATGATTTCTAAATTAATTTCATTGTCTGAAATGTACGTTAAAAGATCAGTTTAAGTAACTTTTATTAGCACTTTAGCATAACTTGATTAGTAGAGCAGCTGCTTATGTAAAATTAAATTTCGCATCAATGTAATTTTCTCAGTAAAAGGTTAATTTAGATGTTACAATTTTCTGAAAGGTAGAAAAAACCGTCTAGACTCTAGACAGACAATTTGATTAAGGGTTGAAAAAAAATATTAAAATTTTTATCTGAGAAATCCTAATCAAACAAGTTAAGCACTCAAACAAGCCTCGTAGCTAATCCGGCCATATTACGTCATCGATATTGATTTGAAGTACCAGGAGAGCATAGGCATAGAGTAGTATGCGGAGTCAACAAGCGAAGGGTGGAGTATTCCTATAATGGCGGAGGATCGGGGACACGCCATTGGACCGGCTTTGCCACATGGCGATATTTTTTATGAATGGTTTTTATTTTCCATGAATAATTCTACGCCATGTTTGTTACTTATCGGTATTAAATAGGTAGATGACTTAAATTGATTATTTCCTGTGAATGTTGGTTTGAAAAGTTTGTGCAATAAGAATGTTAATTTAGAAAGAAAATAAAAAAGAAAAGAGCATTTGCACAATATGTGATTTTATTTTTCGACCACTTTGGGCACGAAAATATTAATTGTTATAAAATTTCTGGCAGCGAAAGAGTTAAACTATCCTTTTTTACATAATAAGATTATGTTTTTTTACATGTTAAGATATCAGTGAAAATTATTTTTGAAAAAAAATGTACTTTTATACTAACGCACATGCAGTGCGTAAAATACCTTCATACTTCCGAAGTAAGGTATTGAACGCGCTTAATTCTGTTTAAAAAAAAAATAAGAGCCGAACAAAATCAACCCACTTAAAATACAATTAAAACTACATTCTGAAGGCTTGCGGGGTAACCACGACGTCTACTAGAAATTCATAAGTGTAAGTGAGATGTCGCCTTACATTATTGTTACACCATCTCATTTACTCACTCGTTTTAGGGCTCCGAACTCAAAGGGCCCTATTACTAAGACTTCGCGGTCCGTGCGTGTCACCAGCTGTATCTTATTAACCGTGTTAGTTAGACAGTTGAAATTTACACAGACGATGTATTTCTGTTACAGTTATACGAGTAACAATAAATACTAATCCATATTAATATTATTATTAATATATTAATATGAATCCATACTAATATTATAAATGCGAAAGTCTGTCTGTCTGTCTGTTACGCTGAAATTTGGTATGAATATAGTTGAAAACCCGGGGTCAAACATAGGCTACTTTTTGACGCAGGCGGAGCTGCGGAAAACAGCTAATAATTAATAAAATAAATATTTAAGAGAGGCTCCCATACATAAAACATGATTTTCTTGTGGTTTTTATAGATAATGGTACGGGACTCTTCATGCGCGGTTTTTTTTTATTGTAGGCACCCTGAACGATGGTAAAGGGCCTCTTGTTTTCCGTACATAATTACTCCGCCGTATCAAAGGGAATGGCTTGACCGAACTAATTAAGAAATAAGAATGGTCTCATTGGCGGACCTTTTATTCCGTTTGTGCAAATGGCTTTTTGTGAACCATATAATTATCTCGAAAAAGGCTATTCTGCTTAGTATTCTTATTAAGGGACTTATTCATAAATGTAATATCTTTTAATAGGTGCTACGCGTGGCGACATTACAGTTCCCATATGAATTAGGTAATACGTTTACAACTCCACAGGAATAGAATAGAAATTATTTATTTATTTTAGAATCACTACACAAATTAATACTCTCATCTCCTTACAATAATCTCCGTTTTCACACGACAAATTTTAGCTTTATTTTTCAAGCTGTTCTCGAAATTTCGTACCACTTACCAGTTACCACATGGTTCTACTCTACCCTCTTCAATGTTATCATCTTTACTCATAATCACTTCAGTCGTGGTTGACTTAATTATTTGTTTCTATATGTGGGCAACAAAGATATATTGTATTGTACTTTCAAAATGACCGGTTGTGAGGCCCGGTTTGGTCTTAGAAAATTCTTTACGTGGTTGTTGCCATACTCGCTACGCTTGGTAGGAGGCGGGTTGACGAGCGCAGTTTTAGTTTCGATAAATTTTTTTACATAACTATACCGCTAGACAAAGGTCTCCCCCATTTTCCTCCACTCATCTCATTCTACAGCTACTATCTCCTAATTATCCCATCCACTGGTCTTCATATCATCGTTCCAGCGCAGCCTTGGTCTACCTTAGTTTAATGTTATGAAATCTTTAAAATGTCTTAAGGTTGACAACCTTTGATAAAATTTGCTCAATAATACATTTTTCACCCTTATTTTTTTTGCGCCAAACTATCTTTCTGTTTCTCCCAATGGTTGGTTGACTGGTAGAGAATGCTATTAGCATTAAGTCGGCCAATTGTTGTAAGTATTTGTACTTGTGGAACAATAAAGTTTAAATAAATAAATCTTTGAATCCTAGACGTAACAGAGTAAATAACAAAATTAGCAATTCAACACTAATCAGATTGTTAGAAATGTTTCATCATAATTTCTGCCGGTTAATCTGCCTTCCAGCGGTTAATTTGCAGGTTCAATTTGATGATCACTCGCTGGTACTGAGTTTCCGATCAAGCGGAATTATCCGAGTAATTATGTGCTTGTTCAATTTGATATGTGGGAATGCTAGCAAATTACAGCTAAATATTTACATAATTAGCGCACAGAAGTGTAGAAGTAAATGAATGAATGAATGAACACTTTATTGCACCATTTACATACATAGAAAAAATACAACAATGAATCCAATTAACATTCCTAACTTATCTCCATCTTTAATATCCTTCTTCTGCGAGGTTGCCTGGAAGAGATTGCCTGTGCGATAAGGCCGCCTTTTGTATACTGTACCGCGTTAGTATTATCATTGATTTGTAATATCTTGTATTGTAGTGTGCAAGATTAAAGAAAAGTGATTAACTTTTGTATTATACGTATCATTTTCGCCAATCTGTCTGCTCTGTAATCTGCACCACTATAATTTTGTATGCCAAATTTGTAAAGCGCTCCTGGCAGATATTGAGGTAAGGTAAATTCTATACTTTATTTTTTTAAACATTTAACTGTACAATAAATGTCAAATTGTAGTGAATAATTGAGGTTTATTTAATTTGTTTAATTGTAACTGTTACTAATTGAAGACACGAAACAAGTAACAATTATAGTAGCTGTGTCTTCCTTGTTTCGACTCCGCGACTAAAAGTGGGGAATTTATGAAACAGAAAAGTTTTATTTTAGAAACTATTTTTCGTAACATTGTTACCAGATTGTTTCAGGTTTGTGGATGAAAGATGAACGAATGATTGAACGTTGATGGACGACGAACGAATTTAAAACGACAGCTGTCATGTCTATGTCAGCCATTACAAATAATTATATTTTTATCAATCTTTTTATGTTAAACTATGTTGACTTATGTTGATGAAAGTTTAAACTTATAAAGTCATTTTAAGCGTGTATATAGTGCTATATGAAGTGCGCAAGCCAGTTTGTTCAGGGAATTTAGAAGATAGTTCCAAAAAACAAAGCCGCCTGCTATTTATGGGGGAAAAAGGTAAAACAGTAATACTTTCGCAAATTTTGTGAAATGATTTATTTTTGTTATTTCTTGGGTTGTTTGTTACTAAATAAAATCTTTAAAATATTTTGCATATTATATTGAATTTGGAATATGTACTATGATTGTCGTTAACACATGTATTTATTTCGTTTTAACACGTAATATTTATTTAGAAAAGCAGTCACAATGTATTTGTAACTAAGTAGACATAGACTGTACACATTGATGGATTTAGTAACAAAATACATTTCGATGTTGTGAACAACAGAAATATTTTATTTAATCTTTTAAAGTAAAAAATAATAATAAATGGATTAAATTTAAAAATGTATTAAATTGGGGGTCCATCAAAGTGATAGAAAAATCGGTGTCCGAAATTTTTCACTGTTCACATTGAAAAATCAATAATCCAAAATCTGATCTAACACATTTTGGTCGCGAAGTGTACACTTTGTTACAACATTGTGTGGCTAAACCTCGAATTTTCACTGTGCAAAATCGTATCGTATTTTGCGTCTAATGAATACATATTTTATGCAAGACCAATGACTTTGCCTACAATACTGATCAATTGTTTCAAATTTTTGATAACTGATAACATTACTACTACATTTTAGCAGCTTTGAGCTGGTCAGCTTTGTATTTTCGATTTTATATATTGCTTATGCAGCCTGGTGTCTCTTCTGCTCTTACATTATGCTGAAGCTTAGGTACCTTCAGATATTCATAACGAGTCAGATGATTATAAGATATCAATAATTTTATTTGAAATTTGGTGCAAATATTTTATTTTCCCTTCCTTCGGCCAAGTGATTTGCACATCAAAGTCTTCTTATATATAGCAAATACACGCTACATGTTATCATCAAAATTCAATTTATGTCAAGTTGATTTTTATATTGATAGAGATGAATTGGCTAAATGTCAATTTTTCGAACGATTTATCACACAAAAACTCGCACATCGTTAATTACCCCAAAAGAATGTCTTTTAAAATGTTATGAAATATGCACCCCTGCACTCGCGACACTTACTATTCAGGCGCCCGCCCCTAACCGCAGGGGGTGCGTTGCAGCATCCCTTGTTGCGAACTAGCATCCTTTTAACTCCATGTCGTCCTAGTACTTTTATTGCATATTCATGCCAGAGTTTTAGTTTCGCAAACATTTTCCCAGTCAAAAAGGTTTGGTGGGTGTTAATTGTAAAGAGACAGGTAGACGGACAAAATTAATTCTGATCTAGTTGTACTCGTATGACGGTTAGTCATGAGTTAGTTTACTTTGTGAATTTATTACCTCCTAGTAACTTTTTGAATGTTAAAATAAGTCCTCGTTTCTTTGAACATAAAAACCGCATTAGGTGGTACCTTCGTAACCAAACAATTTACTTGTTTGGTTAGGAAGGGATCTGTGGAGGTGAAGTCGTCATGTTCCGTATGAATTCTATGATGTGACGCTTTCGTTTTATGACGTCCTGGTGATAAAATAAGAATATTAACCCTTTGGGAATGCGACTATGGCTTTTGTTTGTGTCAGCCAGCACGTCGCCTGAATTTAAACACATTTTGGCGACCCTAGGAGATTTTTGGCAATAAAATCTAATCATATCACCAGGGAGTTATGAAAGATCAAGAGACAATCAACGACAAAAAGAAACCCGGTTCATATTGTTTGGGTGAATATGGGCGTAGCCCATTTGTGGGATGGGCTTGTGATAACTTATTTATGTGTAGTAGTGCTGTTAGATATTGCCACAGATTACAGAATGTAATGCTATACAGATATCCAACCAAAATTTGGAACGTGACAACTTTCTTGGTTACTCCTGGACACTCTCATACAAAGTCATTTTATTACGCCATCTATCGAATATACGAGAAGTTACAAATTATTCTTTCTAACTTTTTAAATACTCAACGTGTGATAGAATTTGAGTCCGTAAAAAAATTGTGTTTTCAAAATTCAGTTCTCTTTGTCGCCAAAAAATCGAGATCAGCACTTAGTTGAATTTTTTTTTGAAGCGCCACCTAGCATCAAACAGGAGAACTATTGCTTTTTCTTAGGCAATGGGACCCCACAATATAGCTATAATGCCTATAATATCAATATTTGACCCTGGCAACACTTGATTTTGGTTTTATACCGCATGCTTCGGAATTAGCAATTGTTTCATCCCAAAGTTTTTTTTGGTATTATAAAGTAACATTATTAAACCCTGTTATATATGTGTGTTAATTATCTGTAGTCAGTAAAGGTGATTTCAACTAGCTAGGTACTGGAAAATACGGGTAATTACTGCCGTTCTGTCGACTGCTCTGGCTAACATCTCAATATACCGTATTACTATTAAGTATTAATTAGGGTGCAATTACCGGGTGATTTTTTCAACAATTTATAGCAAAAATTGTTAACCAATTAAAAAAATATCTCATTTCCAAAAAGCCAATTTCACCAAAATGAAATCATTTATTAACCGGTTGTAAGGCAGTTCGCACACGGCACTGTTCCAATGAAACTTGAGTATACTACCCGTTTAGGTACTACCGGTCGCACGAGAGTATCTTTCATAGAAAATCAGCTATGTCCGCAGACGACGCGACTCGTGCGACGCTACCCTGTTATACGTCGTACTCGACTCAAGTTGCATCGTTTGTTGCGTCGCAGTCGCGTCTCACAAATTGCATAGCTCCGTGTGCGAACTACCCAATGCAATCATAAATCAATAAGTATCTCATATTCTCAACACCTAAGTATATTTCAGTAATATTTCTTAAATAATAATCCTGTTAATGTAGTTACTGAGTCAGGGGTCTCCCTTTAACTTTTTTCTTTACTTTTTTATGGCTTTTACTTTCGTACTTAGCCAGTAACAAGTGAAAATTATATAATACAACATAGTTGTTTAGTCAAACAAGTCAAAGTTAAGTCAGTAGTTAAGTCGTGTCAGAAGTATTATGCTAAGTAAAGTGGTAAAAAAACTGCACTAAGCGATTTCCGAGAGCTTTTGGCAACAAGCAAGAAAATCACATAAATCGAACACTGTATCACTTCCCAACACTCACGCTTATTCTCGAACACTTTGCGAATAATAATCGACCAATATTATTCACAAACAGTCAAAAAAACACAAATTTTGGAAAATAAATTACAGCGCCGATAATTACAGCTTCCCGCCAAAAAGCTTTTAGCTTTCTCATCTCAGTTCTTTTTGTATAAGCGAGCTTATTGAAATAGGTTTCGAATAACCACCAGGATCCCAGCAAAGGTTGGGAGTTGTGACAGCCAGCCCGGAGCCGCATTGTTCTAGTTGAAGTGTAATCACGTCTAGTGGACGCGTGCGTCCGCAAGGGAAATATTCGGAGCGCATTAAAATGAGATGGTATCACGAACCGAGTTGCTTCTCTACTGGATTTCTCGACACTTTTTTTAATACATACATAAAAATGTAACTGATTGGAGAAAAAGCCCCAAAGTAAGTTCGATGTGTGTGTAATGGAATATCTAACTCAACGATTAACTGCCGATGTGGTAATAGGCTAGTTTCTTAAAAAAAATTAATTACTCCGTCAGTTAGATAATAAAAAAAATATTGGAGACGTATTTTTTATTTTGAAAATTAAACAAAGAATGGTAAAGATATGGCGCGTTTAAGTTCCGTGTGACGTCACGGTGTGTTACACTTTTTCGGAATATGTGACGTCACGAGCCCCCACTCCTAAACTTTGATGCGTTATATCTTTATAATTTATCGCTCAATTGACAAAAGAAAAAATATGTCACTAATATATTTTGATTCCCTAAATGACGAACTAATTTTAATGTGAATCTTTTGACCCTGGAAACTAGCCTATTTGCCTAAAGAACAAGAGGTATAGGGTTCAACTCTCACTGGTTTTTGTTTAGTTGTTTCCAGTTTGGTTAGGACATTGCACGTAGACTCTTACTCTCATGAAATACAGAATGAAAGTAATTCTACTTAGTTTCGAGTGCCTCATTTACTAATACCGTTAACGAGGTGAGCCTGTGCTCTTGTCTGTACAAGTGCCAACCTTATTTTTAGAGGCCATTATTGCCATCCTTATGTCCGGATCTGTCCGGATATAGGGACGGGATATATAATAACCGGACGGCACGCAATCAAAATTATTAACGATTAGTCTCTTAGATTAATTAATAATTGGTCTCCGCGGCGCTACGATGCGAGATCAATTATTAATCTAAGGATTATTCCATTCGTACATTTTTTTCCTTTTAGGTACAAAATAGAAGTACTTACTTAATTCTATTATATTTTCGAGTGCCGCATTTACAAATCTGATCTGATGGATCTGTCCGGATATAGGGATGGCAATAATAACCGGACGCGTAAATACAAACCCGATTACAACACAGACACCCCTAGTCTGTGCTGTATCATCTTGCGGACGGCTTAAAGAGGTAAAGTCTGTCCGAACCATGGAGTAATTACAAAGAGGAGATGCCGTAATAAGCGTTTTGTAAGAAAGCGTTTGTGAGGGTACACGGGGCGGAAGGCAGACGTGCGGGGTTTGTGCTTGGTTTCGGCCGTGGCTCCAATCATGGAGCCCGAGCAATGACAAGTTCCGCCCACTTTTGTGTCGGCGAGGCGCCAATGATCACATCACTGCGCCATTTCAAACGGCATCTCCTCTATGTAATTACTCCATGGTCCGAACCCAGCTGCAACACAGAGCGTCTGTAGTGCAGCCGATTTTGTTTCATTACACGCGAATGAAAAAAAAATGAAAAGGCGAATACAACACAGACACCCAATAAATACTTACATCATATCCATAAGCACCCATTTAAAAATTACGTTAGATAATAATTTAAAAAATAAACTGACTTCGCAAAATAAATAAGGTTTTATTTATATTTGCTTTTTTTTATTTGGCGAGACATAATTCCGCCTCTCTCTGTATTGCAGCCGCTCTTGTAAAAACAATATCATTCGAAATGTGTTCGATTCCGATCACAACAGCAGACAGTTTACCAATGTCGTGGTGAAGTCGCGTTTGTATTTATTTACGTATACGCATGTATACGGACCCGCCTGCACTATAGAGCAGCGCTTGTCTGTGTTGTAATCGGATTTGTATTTACGCTAACCGGACGGCACGCATTCAAATTACCGGGCGCTATACTTCCGGCTAAACCGTTACGTCGCGATAGAAGTATATCAAATCGATATTTATTTTATCGTTATCGTCAAAAGATCGTCTTCTAAGCGTCTTGCCTCAATTTATCAGAACGGTGTTAACTGAGTTGTTTTGTATTTCAAGACAGTCATAGAGTAGGTACACCTGACAACTCTCTCTCTCTCTCAGTCTCTATAAAAATATACATTGTTTGGCTCTACCAATGAAATATGAACGTTACCATTCATTCTTTCCTCAACGGTTTTGAATGACGCATGGCGGTCGACCGACCACTCGCAGTGCACCCCACTATTGTCGGAATAAAGAGGGTGAATTACTATTATTAAGCTCCTGCTCAGCTATACTCGCCTAGTACCTAACGTTAAAATTAACACGTGACTATTGAAGAAATTAGTTTTTATTTTGGTCATGTGTTTTACTTGGTAAAGTGTATCATTCTCAGTAGGCAACTTCACGCCCACTACAAACATCCCACATCATTATTTTTTTATGGGAATCTTCCCCATGGTACCAGAGTTCTCTTCTATTTTTATTATAGCCTAGTACACCAACCCCATAGGGGTTGAAAGCCTATTGTTATCAAGCTGTAAGTAGTTAATAGAATACCATGCTTAGTATAACCCACCCACTCAGCTTATTTATGCAATTCAAAATACATTGTGTAAATACATGAAAAGCTACTGTCTGATTAATTAGAAGTCATGCCGCGTGGCATTTATTTATTTATTCAGTTATGTACCTATCGTAACAAAGGTGGTAAAATTATAGAGTCACATTGTCGTACGACACCAAAACGGGGGCTTATTAGTTGTTAGCTATTTTTCATGTTCTTTCTAACGCCATTGTTGAAGAACACAAAAGGCCGAGGTACCAGGCGAGCAGAATCTATACAGAGATTGACCGATCGCGCAAATTGAATGTCCGCCGAACACGACGGGGACAACACCCTATTGTCCCATTGGCTTTTCAAGATATAGCCAATATTTCATTCGCATGCAATGCTAAAAAAACAAGCAACAATGTTTCATCTAACTATAGTTATTGCTTATGTTAAAAAAATAATTTGTTCTTCGAAGTCATATTCATCAATCATAGAGTTTGGTTTAAAATTGCTAGTGTATGGACTTCAATGACTTAATTATAAAAGGAATAAATAGTAGATATTTACTTTGTTCATAAATTCTTACATGAATATTCTTCCATTAAATAGACCTGTAAAGTATTATTTAACTATAACATTTATTCTTTTATGGTAAGAATACGTGTTTGTAATGATTAGTTCTTCCTTAGACCAAGCCAGCTTTATACTTTCTCCAAAAGTAGTTTTTCCTTGTTCATCCTTACCTCAAGTAAATCCGATATTGATACACCTAGCACCAGGATAGAATAACAAACAAGGAGTCTCGATATTGTGCGTCCTTCGAAGATTTGTATGCGGCTTGGGTCTGAAAAGGATTTGATGAATGGCTCATCTATCCACGACTGAACAGCGTGCAATTTTGCTTATAAGAAAATATTTACCTATACTAACTGCTTTTATTGTTAGTCTCGTCGGTAATAATGTTGTCATACGAGTTTATCGACTATTATGATGATTAATTTTATCTATTTCTTTGTCAACAGTTGGTGGGCGGCGAGTTCGACATGGAACTGAACTTTGTGATCCAAGATGCTCAGAACATCCAGCACATGCTTGAGCTGCTGGATCACTGCCCGCCCAGTTTGCAGGTACTCTTCATAATTTCTTATCGCCTGGTATCTAAAAAATAAGTACCATAGTCGCATCATCTACAGTTAATTGCTTAGCAACTACAGTTATTTTTTAACGTATTAATAACGGTCACAAGGGGACGCTAGTTAAAACGACTCATAGTAGAGTCATTCATTCATTTAAATATTTCTTGCAAATATTTAGATGTGATTGCACCCTTCATGATCTGGCTCATTGCATCATACATGGCTTTTGACGGGTATGAAGATTGCATTCAAGCAGGGTTAATTATTATATTCATACGTCGACGTCTATCCTTGTATGTTTATGCTATCCGGAGGAGCGTGATGCATATCGCATATCCGCAATAAGTTTCAATGATTTTTATTTGGGATAGTATTTTTAGCGCTCACATTTAAAGCATAAAAAACCTATTACTGAGTTTCTGATAGAAACCCATAAAGCGTTGAAGTGATGACCTGAAAGATTTCCAAAATAGCTAGTTGGATTTGGCTTTGGATAGAGACACGTGGAAAGAGATGGCCTTTTTAAACTTTTACGTCAAAAGTACTTCTATTACAGTGGCAATAGAAACAACAACATATCCATACACTAATATTATAAATGCGCAAGTCTGTCTGTCTGTCTGTCTGCCTGTCTGTAACGTTTTCACGGCCAAACCGCTGAACGGATTTTGATGAAATTTGGTATAAATATAGTTGAAGACCCGGGGTCAAACATAGGCTACTTTTTGACGCAGGCGGAGCTGCGGAAAACAGCTAAAAATAAAAATAATGAAAGTATTAAATAACGACCCCCATACAAGAATCAAAAATGTTTTCAGCTTATTAATGAAATGTATGAAACCCTCATTTCTAGAATAAATACAATGATTGTCGGTCGAAATGAACCATTTGTGGCGAGCACATATCCGCCGCTGGCCCGAAGAAAGTTTTAATGTCTAAAGTTTATGTTATTTTGGCGAAAGGACTTTGTTTTAGTGCTGACCAAATGGCTGTAAAACGAAGGGTTTTCTGCTTCATACGTAATTATTGTTTTAATCATTCAGTGCCGATTTGTCCCTTTTATCAAAATTGTAATCAAAAATCATTATTTATTGCACAACTTCACTCCAAATTGTTAGCCGCAGGAGGCGGACCTAATGCTCAACTTATTGTACAACCAGTAAAAATTTTATGTTTTATATTTATTTACCACAGCTTTTTCTCTATTTCTAGTGAATCTTACAGCATTGCCCCTCAATTATCTGTCCTCTGTTCGTCACAAAATTTATGCCTTGCCGTCATTTCTTTATGGGGCGGGATCTATCTGGACAGTTCTTGTAATCTTTTCAACCGAATTCAAACTCTTACTTAAGTTTGCTATCCTGGTACTAAACTAGTCTAAATTAACCGGTTATTTACACTAATTAAGTTTTTATTACTTACTTGTAACATAATAATTAATTGTGTCTAACGGAATGAGATGAAGCACATTTTATTTTTAATATAATATTGAGCTAGCTCTCAAAAAAATTTTTTTTTTTTTTTGACTTCTACAACGTTATGACATCCTGGTACGCGAAAGTAGTTTAGCTTTAACCCTTTACTTTGAAGTAGGTACTTACAATTTTTTTAATTATATTTCTATCAATCATCATTTTTTTTTCATTTTTCTGCGGTAATGCTAAAATTTGAGGGTTTATTCGGCATATGTCGACAATTTTAGTGTTTATATTCGGGTCGAAATTAGATTCTTAAAATAGATTGAATTGAAACAATATTGGGTTTACAAGGAAATCGATTATTGAATTATTAACCAGCCCCAAATAGCTATTTTTACAAATGGTTATGAAGAAATGCCTATAAGTCGTGTAAAAGTAATATTTAGGAATTTCCATATGTAATAAGTTATATTTAAGTTATATTTAAAGCTTTTTGGTCTCAGAACTACATAGATTTTAATTTAACCTCTAGGCGATTTTTAAGAGGTTAATATAACGTTATCGTAGATCGTTTTCCAGAGCAATTAGTCCTAAGATTATTTAATTATAACTAAGTCATAAATAGGTTACTTTTTAGGAACTTTTACTTAGGAACTTAGGTTTACTTAGGAAATCAAATGCCTAAGTATAACTTGAAACTCATTGCTCTTACTGAATTATAACTCCTTCATAACCTTCTGTACTCATGGCTTATAAGTTAAATTAAAACCTATTTTAAAACCATGTAGCATTTTCTGTCTTCAAAAATGGCGTGAAAAAATTCCTTCAGGATCTACGGTAAACACTTACCATCAGGTGGGTCGTACGCCTGTTTGCCTACTTAGTTGTAAAAAAAAAACTTTGAAGCGTAAAAGAATGCTTCATAACAATATTTATAGGCTTATTTTATTTATTTATTTAAGCTTTATTGTACAATACAAAATATTTGTACAAATGGTGAACTTAATGCCAAGTGGCATTCTCTACCAGTCAACCATGGGACCAAACAGAGAGAAAAGTTGGCGATAAAGACGAAATCATGAAAAATATATACATACAATACATAGGATATAAATAGGATGACTATGACTCCGCGACTTGCTGCAGGAACAGTTTATGAACTGCGCGCTTGAAGGCAGAACGGCTGGGGGCTCTACTGATTGTCTCAGGGAGAGCATTCCATAACTTTGTGGCCTGGAGTAGAAATGATTTTTCCATGAAGACCGAGCGGTGAAGAGGGGTGGCCAAAACCAGGCTGTTGGAAGACCGGAGAGATCGAGAATGGTTAGAGCTGAGAAAACAGAATTTAGATTTAAGATAGATAAGAGTGTGCCGCGCGAACGAAAAACGTCGAGTTTAGGTATTTACGAGCAGAGCGGCGCGGCAGTGCCGCTAGGCGGCGCCGCCGTCGCCGCACCCTACCTGAAACATTTTATCTAAAACAATCGTACAGAGTAGGCTCAACACAGAGTAATATATATCTACTAAATATTCAGTCGCTATTTGTGAAAAGTTTTGTTCAAAAGTAATAATTTCTAGAATCTAAACGATCATCATTCACAATGATTGATATCTGGAAAAGAGTAAGTAAAATACGAAATCAGAAATGAAAAACATCAATAATAATAATAAAAGTTTTAATTGTTAGATTTACGATGTTTGGGTATCGTTATACTATCGTTATTTGTTATTTTTCGTTTATTTTTGACCTGTTCTTTTTTTTCGATCGCTTGCAATATATAATCAGGCTCCTTAATTTCCATTTTTCTGTCCAGTCTCGAATCTATAATTTCGGGTAATAAACAATTAAAATAAAACTTTTCTAACTTTTCTTTCATATTTTTTTTCCAGAATTCGTCATCTCTCAATATCTTTTCAACTTTAATGTCTTTACTAGTCCAAACTGCGAAAAAGCAAACGTTTTTCTTAGTCACATGGAGTTGGCCCTGAGCCTGGTAGAACCAGTCATGATTTTTATTTAGAACAAAATTTCCACTTTTTTCCTCTTTCCAAAAAAATATTTTCTTTTTCTTATACCTTCTTCTACGCTCATTTCTTTTGCTGAGTAGGGACATTTCACCTCAATAATCACATCATCTTTGTACAAGCCATCAGGGCTTGCAGCTAGAAACGGTAATTCTGGATCGACAAATAAGCCGCATTTGACAATATTACAATCAAATCCTTCTTGTTCTTTTAATACATTACTAAGAGCATTAAGAGCTATCGGTTTATATTCTTTTCCGTGCTGAATGGATTTAATATGACTCATATCACCTTTAGTATTCAGAAGATTTTTGACAAGGGGTCCACATTTTATAAGGCCCCTTTTACAAATTTTTCCAAAATTAGAGGCAGTGAGCTTACGCTCTTGAAGCCATTCAATCGAATCAGCTTGTAATACAGTGCGCCGCTCAAGTGCGTGACGATCCTCATTGGATAGCTGTATTTTTGCCATATGCGTAGATTTAGCAAAGTTGAAATCGGCTTCACTAAGATCAGGCCTTTGGCACGTGTCACCGTAATCTTTATCACCAATGTCTGTATTGCTCTTGATAGAAAATGATTTTGTAAATCTGCGTTTTAAATTTGCCATTCGTTTGGTATTACGTCTCATCTCTAACCTTTTAATTTGTCGATTGGGACTTTTCAGATAAATTTTCTTGCTAATGTATGTTTGTGGCATTTTGGAATTAAATGAAACAACAGATGCAGCACACCGTCCTGAGTATGATTGTCTAAGTGAAAGAAAGAAAGAAAGAAAGAAAACATTTATTTGCATTGAAAGAGTACAATCAGATATTACACATTAATAATTCGTCCTAACAATCAACCATTTAGGCATGCAAATGTAAATATGATTTAATATTCAAATAACTACATTAATCATAATAACAAGTCAAATATTATTATTTCCTTCATCAGTAAAACATGTCAATTTACTATCCAAAAATTCCCGAACACTATAAAAACATTTTTTTGTAAGTATCGACAATAATTTAGTTTTGAATGAAATATAATCTAATTTCCTTACTTGCTCTGGTAGTTTATTGAACAACTTTGTGCAACTGTAGTAACTGTTTCGATGCATATACTTAGTCGTTGCATTAGGCAATAATAATTTATTCGGGTATCTAGATGGTTTCGCGTGTTTTATGTAATCATCTTTTAATTGAAACAAACCCGGATGGGATCTCACAAACATACAACACTCAAATATATAAACTGATGGAACAGTTAAAAGATTTAGTTTCTTAAATAATGGCCTGCAAGATGTAAGTGGTGTAACTCCACATATTGCACGAATACACTGCTTTTGAGCTATAAAAACCTTATTTATATCAACCGAATTACCCCAAATAGTTATGCCATATCGTAAGTTAGAATTTACATAGCCATGATATGCTGTTAATGCTGTTTTCTGATTGACTTGTTTAGTCAATCGCCAAAGCGCGTACGCAAATCGATTTAATTTTAAACAAATATGCTCTATGTGCTGTTTCCATGAGCATTGGTTGTCTATAATAATACCAAGAAATGAGGTATCTGTGGCTTCTCTTATAGGTCCATCAGACGAAAATACATTTAATATATTTGATTTTTTGTTTCTATTATAAAACCGGAGATATTTTGTTTTGTCAATATTAACTTGAAGGTTGTTATTTTTAAGCCATGCAATAATACTGTCAACTGTCGTGTTAATGTCATTATTAAAGTTTTTATCAGGAGTTTGAGTTATAACAACGGATATGTCATCTGCAAATAAACTACAATGATGTTGAGTCACATTTGGTAAATCATTTATATAAATGATAAACAGAAGTGGTCCTAAAACTGTTCCTTGAGGAACTCCAGTATTGTTTATTAATTGAGTTGATTTAAATGATATTTCTTCATTATTGTCATTTACATTTGTGATTTCAACATATTGCGACCTGTTTTCTAAATAACTTTTTAACCAGTTGTAAGCTACACCTCTTAAGCCATATTTTTCACACTTATTTAAGAGTTCGTCATGTGAGACAAAGTCGAAAGCTTTGCTCATATCGAAGAAAAATACAACTGTGTCAATGTTTTTGTCAACCTTTTCTGTTACAGTTTTTATTAAGTTGAAAGCCGCAAGCGTTGTCGACTTCCCTTTCCGAAAACCATTTTGTTCTTTAGCTAAGATATTATATTTTTCTAAAAATTCGTAAATTCTAACGTGCATGGCTTTTTCAAAAACCTTATCAATAATGCTAGTTAAAGCAATAGGTCTGAAGTTTCCCATATTTTCTCTTTCGCCTTTTTTGTGTACTGGCTTTATTACTGCTATTTTCAAAGCATCGGGAAATACGCCCTTTTCAAAAGTCAAATTAATAAGACGAGAGAGAACTGGAGATAAAATAATACTGCAATATTTTAAAAGTTTTGTTGGGAATTCATCATAACCTATTGAACTACAATTTCTTAGCGATCTAATAATGTCAAAAACTTCTTCATTTGTGGTAGGGTAAAGAAAGATACTGGTATTAGAAGTTTGTATATTATCACTAGCTGTCATATTAGAATTATGTTTATTATTGGTCATATCTATAAAAAACTTATTAAAATGATTGCATATGTCAGTAGGATTAAATGTCAAAATATTATCATTATTTAAAATTTTATCAATATAATAATTTTGTTTACTATTTTGTTCATAGTTTTTAATTACGTTCCATGTCGCTTTACTAACATTTTTCGCATTTTTTAGGTAATATTCATTTTTTAATTTACGTGCATTATTTATGCATTTTTTTAAATGCTTCGAATATTTCCTATACGTCAATTTCGCATTTTTACTTTTATGTTTGTAATATTTGTATCGTAATATTCTTTTAGTCATACATGATTTTTTTAGGCCTTTTGTTATCCAATTATAGTTATTACATCGTTTATTAACTTTTATTTTTTGCATAGGAAAACACAATTTAAAGAATAAAATAAGAGTGCTATGGAAATTACCAAATGCCGTGTTCACATCTGTTTCATTAAACACTTCATTCCAAGATAAAGATGAAATACATTCCCCAAACTTGTTCATGTTTTCAAGACTAAGATCCCTTTTATAAATATAAGATACACTTTTTGGCATTTGACTTTTCTCAATTTGGAAGCTAATCGTTTGACAATTCTGATGATCAGATAACCCCAAGTGGTGAGTCTTACCAACTGCATTTGGTACATTACTTATTATTTGGTCCAAGCAGGATTCCCCTCGTGTTGGTTCTGTTATATGAATTGTCATTCCATAATTTTGCGTTATTCGAACGAAATCAGAAAGTTTGCTACTGTTCTTTAATAAATTTATATTAAAATCCCCAATTATAACTAATTTTGTATTTTTTTTCGAACGTAATTTTGACAAAATGATTTCAAGTTTCTCCAGAAAAATATAAGCATTTGAGTTTGGAATTCGGTATATACAGATCAATATTAGCTTAATTTGTGGAATTTCAATGCCACAGCATTCAAATGTGTTTGCAGACTCAAGCTCTTTAAGGAATGGAATTTTATTCCATTTGTAATATTCCTTACTTAAAATACATGCTCCTCCGCGATGTTTATTGGTCCTACAATAAGAATCGGCTAACTGAAAACCATGAATGCGCAGATTTTGTATGTCACATTTATTTAAAAACGATTCTGTTATACAGATAAATTCCAACGAATAGCCATTATTTTCTAATTCTTTTATTGCAATTTGTAAAATGTCACACTTACTCATTAAACCAGCAATGTTTTGGTGCATAATAGTTAAATTTACGGAGTTATTTGTCACGAAAAAAGTTATTATCGCTTTGTAATGTAGAAGTACTTTGTTTAGTAACGCTACTCGAAGTTTTTAGATTAGTCTTTTTACGGTATATCTTTGAATAATAATCAAGAATAGTAGTTTGTTTTTTTGTCCCAAATTCTTTTTTGATTATTTTAGGAGAGCTAGGAAATCGATGTATATTCTTGTGATTTTTAAAGTTAAGGAATTTTTCGTTATAATCTATGGAATCAATAGCAATATTTAACTTGTTCGCCATACAATAATTATTAAAATGTTCAGTGCTTATTACAAAATGACAATTTTTAACATTCTTGGAAATCATATAAATTTTCTTATTCAAAAAGTTTTCATTTAAAAATCTATTTTGATGTACATTTAACAATAAAACATGACAATTATATTTCTTTAATACTTTTAAAGCTGCAGACAATTCAATGGCAAATTTTGTCGGATTATTATCATTTTCTCCTATGCACAGAATTAATTTATCAGATGGTTTCAGATCAAGATTTTCACATTCGTTTAGTACTTCTTCACTTGAAGCATATGATTTGACAAAAGCTGTTACTTCATAATTTTCATACTTCGTATATATTCTCGACTTAATTATTTCTGCGGCCAAACCTCTACATTGTTGAGTTCCCAATATTTTTATTTTCCTTTTCTGGTCATTAGTTTCCGTATGTTGTTTTCCATTTATACTAGTAGTTAAGAATGAGAGAGATACTGGTTCCTGCAAAGTACTGTTAAGTGTTTGCGTCGACTTTTCATTATAATTGACATCGCTTAAGCATATCTTCGTAGGCGATTCTATATTTGAGAAATCTATACATCTTTTTGTTAGGCTTCTTGTTTTACGTTTTGTATTTGTTATTGATTTATTCTTATTCATAGTGTTTGAGCAGATGTGAGATAGCTCGCTTATTCTGAGATCCTTAGATTTTATTATTTGTTTAAGTTGGCTGTTTTCATGTGAAAGTTTTTCTATCTCATTATTTGCACTTTGTAGTTTTTCATTAATATTTTCAATTGTAGTTTTAATTCATTTATTTCATCTAGATGTATTGTCGATAGATCTGGTAAACTATTTATTCGTGTTGTTAAACAGGATAATGGTGAGGATGAGGAATCAATATCAGGTAACGATTCATAGGAACAGTTCAAATCTATATTTTTATTTCTAAATGTAACATTTTCGGAGTCCATTTTGTTGTAGAATATTTTCCCTTACAAAAAAATTTCTCAGCTCAGCGAGATTTGAACATACAACTTTTCAATGACAGCCGTTAGCGATCCCAATGGAGCCAAGGTTGAATTTCTCAAATTGACGAAATAGCTGGTATAGTGCTATTGTGGTTATGATCTCTGTAGTTTTATAGGTAATGATTCTCTCCATGGAATGTAGATGGCGCTAGTACATCAATGCTTTGCAAAAATTTTAGTGATGCTACTTTTGATAAGCATGCTCTTTATTTGCATGCAGCACGACGCGACTGGTGCTCCTGCACTCATGCTTTTAGCGTGCTTTTTGCAAGCATGCTTTGTTTACGTATGCAGTGTGAGTCAATAATTTTGATTTGAATTTTATAACGATTTAATTATTTAGTTTTTCGTAATTATGAGCACAAATCCTTTATTTTTGTAATCACTGTTATTTTTATTTGATCATTTGTGTAATAAAGCACTTGAAAATTGTCATATACCACCATTCAGTTATTTATTATTGTCAAATGTCGATGTTATGATAGCACTTTGAGATCAGATTCGAAATAATGTTAATATAGTCACTTTTCTTCAATAGAACACCCTGACAACACAAACACTTGCACTTTTGTTATTTTGAAATTTGTTGAAACTCTTTTTAATTAAGTTTGTCAATCGAAAGTATTTAAATTTATTTTAATAACACGATATCGGTACTATATGTGCACAGTGGCGCCACACGGTGAATAATTTATTCGCTTTCCTCCCACTATTTTAGCTACGATACTATTATATACCTCAGCAATATTGCTATTGACATTATATGTACATTAAACTTTTGGCATTATTGATCAATCGACACAGTATTTTCATTATGGCAGCAAAGATCGGATCTGATTTTATTTCAGCAAATACATTTTTATCAATTTGATGGCCTTCATTCATGAGGATGTACTTGCAAAAATAAGACTTGCACGAGCTGTGATCGCCGAAAACATGATTAGGTGCATTCAAAAGGTCTTGTTTCAAATCTATAACTTTCTCAGCAAAAGATTTATCATTTTGAGAATTAATGTGATTTATGGCACCTTTCACGGATCGCCGTAAGCGTAGCACGTTTTGTAACAATATTTTTCGCCATTTTAATTGGTAACATGTATTTCTTGATAATTCATCCAGTCTTGTACAAAAGTTTCTGAGGAGGTGGTTAGAACACTCTATCTTTTCGACAATAAGGGCGCCATACGGTTTTGCATCCAGAATGTTTTTGTAGGTGCTGGAATCACCATCAGCTATGAGTTTAGAATAGATAAGACCTTGAGTTGCTTTTGAACTTTTGAAGCCTTCTACTATGGCAGTTGACTCCATACCGCTAGATGATCCAGTGTAATTTTTATAACACACATGCTCAGGTACTTCAAGTTTGCGATTTTGAGCTCGTGCGCAGACCATACAGTATTTATTTTTAACAGCCATGTAGAGAACTTTTTTAGTTCTGTAGCCAATAATAACTGCAGCTCCTGACAAAGACGTATAGTTTTTTCTGTACGACCTCTTACTCCAACACGCATCAGATACAACTGTTATCATCGGCACGCCATCTGCATTAACGTCGCCATTTTTTACAGCCAGTTCAAATTCTTCTTTTGCTGCTTCCTCTATGCTTTTTTCTTTGGCCAGTTCCCAGAGTTCACATACTTTAGCATGACATTTGGCATAAAGATGTTCTGACATGCAGGGTATATCAAGAGAAGTTGTGACTTGCTCCAGGGCACTGAATCCCATACCTATACACATAAAGCTGCTCACGATATTTTGATTGAGTGTAAGTTCTTTGCTGTTTCTAGGTTTTCTACAATTCTCCAATCTTAATTTTGCATTACACATATTGCATATCATGAAAAAGGAGGAATGAAAACCATTTTTATATTCTCCAGTAATTTTTAAATTACTGAAGTTGCAACCAAATGGAGAATTGTGGTGCGCAAGTTCTTGACATTGCTCAAACAGGTACCCGAAATCTACAAGTCGATAACCGTTTATTGTGGCTTTGTTTAAATTCGTGTTTTCCTTTTCTTCTATGAGTTCTTCGTCATCCATAAGATTACATGCAACCTGAAAAAAATAGGCCTATAATATTAAAATGAATTTGATAAGAGTACTATATACTAGAGTGTAACATATATTATAAATATTTACGTTTTGAAGTTTTCTACCGTCTTGATTACCAGAGGATGTTTGAATTCCAGCCAAAGGTAGCCTGAAATAAGATGAATGTAGTTTTTAATAAAAGGACAGAGAGTAAATTGTAAAGTTTGGCGTCGACATATCTCATGATGTCCAATACTCTAGTCATTTGGAAGATAAGGCAAAGCTGGCATCTAAAAAGCTGGGACTTCTCAATAGAGCAAAGCGGTTCTTTACTCTGCAGCAAAGGCTGGTACTATACAAGGCGCAAGTACGGCCGTATATGAAGTACTGCTCTCACCTCTGGGCGGGAGCTCCCGCATGTCAATTAAAGCCTTTCGACTCAGAGATTCAAAGGCGTGCTATCGTCGACGATCCCAAGGTAACAGGCGGTGTGGAGCCACGCTGAGCCTAAGACGTGACTTCTCGTCTCTATGTGTTTTCTACCGCCTGTATAATGGGTTGTACTCCGAGGTACTATTTGAGATGATGCCAACACCCACCTTCTACCATCGCACCTCTCGCCATCGACAGGGGATTCATCCGCATTCATTAGAATTCAAAGGAGAAGGAAGGTACGGTGCGCTTTAATAGAAATTTTCTCCCACGTACGCTGAGACTGTGGAATGAGCTCCCCAACATGGTTTTCCCAAGAGATTACAACATGGGGTCTTTCAAAAAGGGCGTTAAACAGATTTCTTAGTTTTTTTAAGTTTTCTTAAGACGAAAAGTGGGAGCGTGGTGGGGACAACTTGCTATCTCTTTTGTACGCACAAAACCAAGTGGCAGTGACGTCACTGCATACACAGTGCTTCCTTTTCTTGTTTTTTGACAGTTCCCCCTTCCACCAAGTTTCAAAGGCTTATAACTTATTTATTTAGGAACGGATTTTAAAAAATCTTTCTGTTTTCAGTTTCTGGTAATGAAATGTTTGATATATATTATAAAAATAAATTGAGTAGAATACCCAATTTACAATAAAATTATAACAGTAACATTATACATACACAACACCTGTTTGAGATATTTACCTATTTGCATTTGTGTGCTCTGCGTTCGCACTACTCTGTACGGGATTCGACTCGACATTTGATTCTTTTCCAGATTTTCTTATTTGCCTGAAAGTTTAACCAATTACATATAGACATGATTAATTTAGCAAAAAATAGAATAGTGCACTAAAAATGATACGAGTGCAAACAAAAGTAAAATCTCCAAATGGAGTCTACTTACCACATTCTCGCAGCATTCTTGCTATAAATTCTTTTTGTTTTTCCACTAAGGTAATGCTTCTTTTTCTTGTTACCCATCCTTCACTTTAAAAAAACAGCAAAAACACTAAAACATGTGCAAATACGATTTTTATTATAATATAATTTATAACTTAGAACACAGCTGACTTGACACGACACCAAACGACTAATCGCACAATCACATAAAATACAATATTGACATAAGTCTAAATAAACTTCAAAGCAAAATCGATCTCATTATTATAAGTTATTAGATCCATTCTGCTTTGAAGTTTCAGACCTAGTAATTTAATTAGAGCAATGTTTTTTTTCTGCGTATTGTGCAATACTATCAGGCGTTTGGGTTAAAAATTGAAAAGTCTTAATATTATTTGAATTTATAAGTTTCTAAAATAATTAAGAAAGGGGGCGACCTGCACGATATAAATATAAATATTGTCATGTGAAAATTATTGTTGTAGACCTAAAAATTACTAACTTTTCGAAGAAAAATGTTTTTAAGATATCATTACATATATGTATCGTTTTTAAATTTCATATGTATCTGTTACAAATTCCAACAAGGCGGTGATCTTGTGCAAGGGTCGATCTAAACCATACAAACACTTTTGATGTATTTAATTAATTGAGCGCATAGTACTAGTCATTTGAAAATACGTCAAATTCCACAATTTTGTGCAGTACCTTCTTAAGAGAGTGAGGATTGGTGAGTATAGAGTAGAGCATAAGGAGAATTCTAGCATTCCGACGTTCAGGCATTGGCAACCATGTCACCTGAGCACGATATGAAGATATGTGGTCATATTTACGTAAGTTAAAGATAAAACGAATGCAATTATTTGCCAGCTTATTAAGTTTGTTGACGAGGGCTTGGTTCAAATCGCAGTAACGGACATCAGCATAGTCTATAATTGGGATGATTAGGGATTGAGCTAAAGAAATTTAAGTGGAGCGAGGGAGAAAATTTTTAAACCTATAGAGAGAACGTAGCGTGGCAGTGACTTTGCGGCTGACCTCGGTAGGACCTAAAGTGTAGTCGATGTGCACACCGAGATCTTTCACACTGGCGCAAAATGGAACAACCGCGTCTTTGAATTCCACTTGAGATAATGAATTAAAATTTATCTTGCAGACCTGTCGTGAACTACCTTTAATGATTGCTTGACACTTGCTTGGATTGACCGCAACGCCGTTAGATGACCATTCATTTATATTGCGAAGGTCGTTGTTAATAAGAGCAATTGTTGAGTCAAGATCCTCGCAAGTGCAAGAACGATAGAGTTGGAGATCGTCCGCATAAAGGTGGTGTGAAGAAGAAAGCAAAAAAAAGAGAATTAATGAAGAAAGCTTATGTCATTTGATAACCTTTAGGCACAAAAATTATCTAATCTCATCACTGTAACTATTGATTTATGTGATGTGCCTAGTTACATATCTACAGGATGTCTATTCTAGCTTTATTAATGCAAATGCATGTCTGTCTTTTACGCTTACACGGCTAACTTTTGTATCTTGATACGTTTCCCCGTGAATACCTTACTGCCTGCACTGGACTGCTGTGGTTCAGTGCTTAAGGAAGGCCTAATGATGATGTTATGGTAGGTTGCATAATGATGTAGATTGTAATGATCTAGATAGAATCCCTTCAGAAATAACGCTGCCTTTCAAAAATAGTGCTTTTTGCCCTCATTTTTACCCCAATCAAAAATAATCTTGACAATAAATTGCAAATAAATTAAGGAAAATATGTGCCAAGTTTCATTTCCATTCATCATTTCGTGTAGGTTACATTGTCTTTCGACCATGTACACCCTGGTGTCACCTGATTGTCTGATAATAAAGATGATTCCGTGCTTCGGAAGGCACGTTAAGCCGTTGGTCCCGGGTGCCATTTGGAGGCCTTTAAGGGAACCATGTCAGAGGCCGAGAGGCGATTGCGAATATTTTAGTAATAATTACGTAAAGAACTGATAAAATTGAAGTATACATGACTTTAGTACGTCAATAAATAAATTATTCGTCTGTTTGAAAGGGGGAAAAAATACTTGTAAGTTTTTTATAAAAAATAATGAAAGAAAAATAATTTTGATATGATAATTACAGAGAGCCCGTTTATTTTATAAGCTTATTATTACTTAATTTATCAGTAAACTGACAGTCGCAATATTATTTATCCACTCGTGTGAATCTTATCGATTTCTTTTTACTTCTCATTTTGATGAATATGCTGTAATAAAAATTATTATTACTACATGGAAGCCATTTGTTTGATTCGAAATAAGTTTTAACTTGGATATAACCTTTTCTTAATGATTTTGTTTCATAATTAGCTAACAAGCTTTTGTTGTTTCTTGATGATGACCCAATTTTGGAATAAGAATACGATGGTAAAATACTTCTGTGACTAGTTTAGGATACAATTATGACTGAAAATGAAGTCATACTTCGGTTATACTATTTTCTATCAAGTCATACTATGGTTATATTAAGGTTATATGCAGGTCAGCAAATATTCATTAAGGTAATTTGTATGGTCAGATAAAAGACGGCATAACCTTTTGCTGCATTTTTATTGTGGTCCTTTTTCACAAATATGAAGTTATGCGGCGGTTATGGTGACCTTATTCTAACAATCCGTAAAAGTCAAATGAAGGATATATAACCTATCTGAGATCTTTATATGACTAAAGTCGCTACTTAGTGCTTGGCATATTTTAAAATGAGGATATTGAATTTTGCCGATCCACATTTGTTTTATCCCTTTGTGGTTTATTTATCAAACTTGCAATACCCCTATCGGCCCACAAAAGCGTCGATTGGGATTCTAATAATAATTCATTAAATGTGACAAAAAGTGTTCCAAATAGATATTGTTTTATGTTCGTATGTCTAACAACGACATTTGTTCAGGTCGAAGTTTTATTACCTATCTACTGCGAAAGCGAAATCGTGATAGTTCTATCTCTTTTCTCACGCATAACTAATTCGGTCTTAGTTGTTCATCACAAAGTCACGCACTTTTTGCTTGCACGTTCGGTCTTTTGGTTAGTCAGTGGGCGGAGCCTGTCTGCTATTCTTGTAATATTTTCAATCTCTTACATGATTTTGCTATCCTAGTAGTTAACCAGTCAAAACTAACCGGTTGCTTATCTAAGCGCAATTCATAAAAGTTAACAGACGTCGGTGAAGTCAATTCTATCTCTTATTTTTCACATAATTGTCTTTAGTTGTCTTTAACTGTTCATCACAAAAACCTGCACTTTTTGTTTGTTAGTGCAGTATTTTCTGTAGTTACGAGGGCGGAGCCTATCTGCTATTCATGTAATATTTTCAATCTCTTTCATGATTTTGCTATCCTGGTAGTTAACCAGTTAAAATTAACCGGTTGTTTACTTCTAAGAGCATTATTCATAAAAGTTTACAAACATCGGTTAAGTCAATTTCATCTTCTATCTCTTATTTCACACAAAATTTGGTCTTTAGTTGTCCTTAACTGTTCATCACAATAACCTGCACTTTTTGCTTGTAAGTGCAGGATCTAGCTGCTATTCTCGCAAAATTTTCAATCTCTTACTTAATTCTGCTGTCCTGGTAGTTAACCAGTCAAAACTAACCGTTTGCACAACTAAGCGCAATTCATAAAAGTTAACAGATGTCGGTTATGTAAATTTTTTCTTCTGTATCTTATTTTTCACATAATTTGTCTTTATTTATTCTTTTTTGCTTAAGTCTAATAATATTGTAGTTTGTAGTGTAGCAATCAATCTCTTACTTAGTGTTGCTATCCTGGTACTTAACCAGTTAAAAGTAACTGGATCTACTACTTCTAAACGCATTATACATAAAAGTTAATAACAACGTTTTTAAGGCTGCGTTTCCAACAGAGATTATTTATTTATTTATTCATTCACAGCTACTCACTACAGAGATGTGCGAGGGAAATGCCAGGTTGTTTAGCTGTGCTTCGAAAATGTGTGGATGTTTCCACCAAAACTGTGCAAAAAAATGTGCCGTATGAGGATGTGTAGCGGAGCTGTGAAAATGCGGATTAATGTGCGGTGCCAGCCGAAGATGTGTGTCCACAAACACCGTCTATGGACTGGCTGATACAGTATGACTCAAACCTCGCAGCAACGCATTCCTCGCAACACATCCCTTGTAACACATGCTACGCATCCTCGCACATCTCTGGTGAAAACGCAGCCTTAAGCCTAACATTATGTTGAGTAGCCCCTTTCTATGAGTATTAAAGATTTTAATGTGACACAAATCAAAATACATACATAGTCAAAATATACGTTTATATAACAGAATATTCTCTCTAATTCTCAAAACAGAGTAAATTGAAACAGTGTTGGGTTTACAAGAGGAAATTGATTGTTGAATTATTAACTAGTCGATCTACGAATCATAATATTCGTAGTATTTGATTGTGTTTGGGATGTATTACGTAGATAATGATAATTTCGTCTGTTGGTGGTTTTGTACAAATAATATATTAGCGATCAGCCCGAATTAATTGTTGGCTTTATCTGTTCATGACAAAAACATACCCTTTTTTTTCTCTCAAGTGCTTTTGATCTTCCTTTTGTTAGAGGGCGGAGTTGTTTGTTTTTAGAAGTGGGCGGTTCCTATCTTTTTTTGAAATCTTTTCAATCTCTTACTAAACTTTACTACCCTGGTAGTTAACTAGTTCAAACTACTTGCTAACTAACCTAACCGCGTTTATCATAAAAGTCAAGAAACGTTGGTTTAGCCAAAAGTTAACTAACTAAAATGCCTTTAGATTTTTAGTAAATAAAGTTAAATATCTAAATCTCATTTATGAAACTTCAGTGAAAAAGTGTATTTGAAAGTTTTTGAGTAAATCTATATTTTTTATTTCTTATTTCAAATAACTCTTTATAGTACTTACATATATATTATAATAATATTGAGCGCCCGCAGTTAAGTTATCTACCAATAAAAGATTAAGATTTAGATAGCCTATAAAAATTACCAAACGCCTATATTTACACGACTAAATAAAGGTGTGTTATGTTTGGAACACAATTCGGTGTCCTTCAACTGGTTCGTCACAAATACCTGCATTTTTTTTGCTTGTCGGTGCGGTCTTTTCTTTGGCAAGAGGGCGGAGTCTACCTGCAATTCTTATATTTCAATATCTTACAAAATTTTGTTGCCCTGGTAGTAAACTGGTTTAAAGTAACCGGTTATTTGTACTAATTACTTTTTAATTACCTTACTAACACATACTTAATTTGGGCGGGATGAGGTAGGTACATGTCGTATTCATTTTTCATATAGGTAGCTTAAAAATAAGTACCTACGAATCTTATTTATTTTATTGTAGGTAACTAACTACACATAATTCATTCACAACAAGAGTTTTTACGAAACTGTTTATATTCACCTTATTAACTAAGAATGGAATCTGGAGAAATCTCGCAAGTCGAATGGTGTGCAATCTCCAAGTCATCGTTCCCCGGACGGCTATTTAACGAGTTTCAATCTCCTTGCCGTATATGCGCTCCTAGTAACAGGAGACGTTACTGGAAGGGTTAAAAGCGGATTGTTTTAAGCTGTCGTATTTAGCTTTAGATTTTTTTTTTCATTGGCGAAGTGAGTTTTGAATGCACCCTTGCTTTTATGTTTTCTTGGTAAGTAGAGATTTTGTTGAAAGGGTTAACTTTATTAAATTTTACTTTTTGTATTTGCTGTCTTGACTGGTCTGTGCTCGTTCTAAAATAATCAATGATAATTGATAACATCGATTGCTTTGTAAAAACTGAAAGTTATCAGTTACGTATTTGTAACGAACGAATGTAGATTATTTTTGTCACGTTTTAATAAGTTTCCGTAGTGTAGCGGTTATCACGTGTGCTTCACACGCACAAGGTCCCCGGTTCGATCCCGGGCGGAAACAAAATTTTTCCGTCCTGAATTTTTTTTCATGCTGACATAACTACGAAGAAGTGAAATAGCACTCGTTTTTGAATATCTTTAAACACCCTTATTATTTCTTCTTTCTCATCCAACTCGCCGATTACAGCCCCATTCCAATGCGAAAACTGGGACTTGGGATTTTTTTTCGAAATGGAACGTAAACTAATTCGATTCACCGGTTTTGCGTGACTCATCATAGATAATATAAAATCGGGCTTTGGTTTCGCGTAGTCGCTAGCCGCGAATTGTCCCTTATAAATCTAAATCGCAAAAAGGTTAAATGTTTACTTAGCTACTTACATTACTTTAAACATATTTACGGCGTGTACATGAAATAAATAAATAAATAAAATACAAGTGAAATAACAAAGTTTTGTACGGCCTGCGGACATAAACTCCAAAATGTATTACCATCGTACATAATGAAGCGTGTTGCCGTCAAACTTTTCACTCAGTTACCGCGACAAAACTTTACACGGACGAGACATATCCTCATTATCTGATGAAACTCCTCGCCTCATCATCGTCTAGCGTTTCATGTTCTCCTGGTAACGAGGCAACTTATTTCAGAAGTACATGTAAACTTTTTTTTGTTCACTCTTATTATGTTATCCTATGCATGTGGCATTACCGATTTTTATATAAGTCTCTCTGAATTTATAATTTAGAGAAGCATAATATTCATAATATTATTACTTAAGCAAGGAAGGATTGCGTTGCCTTTTATGTAGACTTCGGAACTCTGTCAGCCGTGAGCATACATTGATTTCATCGATTCAGAGCATCGTAGGGAAAATACTTTGCCTGATAGCCAATAACAATAACGAAATATTTTCCTAAGACTTATTTTTAAAGCTTAATAACAGACAAGAATTTTTTGTAGCATTTCGGGCAATAAGCAAAAAGTAAAATTCCGTCCCGAAATATTTGCTCTAACACAAAAAGAATCCTTTAATAACAACGCTAATAGAAGCTCTCTCAAGTGTAATAGCGAGGTAGCCCTTTGACGGGCCCCATCGAGGCTCACATAACGCGTTGCCAAAGAAAAACCGCCTCATAAGATGACTCGCCAGAATGCTAGCCTCGTCCATCACTCATGGAACCAACGCGTCGCCTCTGAGACCTTGGTGCTTCGAGTGATGTATCACTTAATTAGTTTAGAAACTTATTGGATTAAAAAATGATCGTATAATGAAAAGAACTGTCGACTTTGCCAAATTCGTTCAGTAATTCTTAGTAATTTTATACACAATCATTTCCTCTTCATTTCTTTTGTTTACGTACTGTGTTCATGCTTTTATGACCTTATGTTTAATTGTACTGTGTGCAAAAAAGTGTTAAATAAATAAATACATTTCAGGAAATTCTGAAACTTTGAGCCCTGTGTTAAATTGTATAATAAAGGTATGCTATACTGAGTTGCCATTGAGAAAGGAACGTGAGTTGCGGATGATTTTACAGTTTGGTGGTAGAGTCAAAATCATTATCAATAATAAAAGTTTAAGAAGAGCCCATATTTCATTAAACCAATTCTAGCTTCTTTGTGTGTTTAGAGCGCGAAGGTAAATCAGGTTAATGTTTTTTCCACATTTTCTGACCATCCGCTACGTGAAAATATTAATGAGAAAAGTTTGGTGGCCGCGGTAGCGCTGCGCTCCTGGTCGCATGCAAATGATTCAGAGGTTTATTAACAGGCGATCATAAATCTGCAGGAGTTTGTAATTAACCAAGTTTAAAGAAATCTAAACGTATTTAATTGAAAATGTGATTGGCGAATGCTCGAATAGATTTAAATTTAATCTCTACTGAATTAATTGTACCTACTTATTATATTATTAAAAATTTTGTTTAAATTGCAGAAATATGCAAAATAATGGTCAGTCTACAGGAGCGCGAACACTTCTTATTTTCAGACGTAATTAACAATCAAACAACGTTAAATCCGGTATATAATTAAATATTTGTTCAGAGATTCTAGAGAATATTTCTCCGTATATCGGTATTCGGTTGTAAATTAAGATCGGCTTCCTCTGTTTAATCACTGCTCGGAAAACAACAGGCGTCTGCGAGCAATAGAAATATTTTTCATTTGGAATTCCACCGGGCTCGGTCGGTGATTCGGTGGGAATTCACTCAACTTGTAATTTCGCCGAGATTGTTCAACTAACGGGAGAAGAATGTAATGTAATTACGCCCTCGTTAGGTTGTGCGAGTGCTTTTTGTGTTACTACACTAAATTTCTGATGCCCTACTTCTGAGCTATTATTGTTGTGGATTGCTGCTGCAGTTTTCATTCATTTCATTTCCGTTAAAATGTTACTTTTGCCAACTTTTTTGCTACGCATATTCGTTAATATCTACGCATATTCGTCTATGTAAAGCTGAGCTTGAGGAGCTCGTTAGTCGAGCGCGACCCGCGTATCCGTAGCTAATGCGTGACTGACAAGCGACCGACGGCGTGACGCGACCACTATTGGATTTGTCGCCATTTAGTGGCATTTTCTATCTTGAGCTCCTCCGTGCTTCGAAAGGCACGTTAAGCTGTTGGTCCCGGTTGTTATCGATAGATAGCAGTCGTGAGGCTGTGTCAGATGCCTTAGGCAGCCTGAATAATTCTGACAGTGTTGGCCACTAACACACCTCGGGTCATGTTTCTGTTTATCTGGTTTCCCTGTAAAAAGGGTTACGGAAGTCAGACGGCAATCGCTCCATTGTAATAACTAGTTCTGCCAAATCTAGGACCATGACTTACAGCGTACCCTAGACTCCGAAGCATAAGCTCACGACGCAACTAGGAATACACGATGAGGACTATGTAAAACCCGTATGTGTATGTATAGTGTGTATGTATGTATGTAAAAATCTTTATTGTACACAAAGAACATAGTATCAGAATACAGGTTACAACAAAAGGTGGACTTATCCCAAATAGGGATCTCTTCTAGTCAACCAAACTAACATAGGACATAGACATATGGGCACAGAAGAGGGCACAACACACAAAGAAATCTTAGGTGCATAGACTTACATCTAACATACAAATTTAATTACACATAAAAACAGTAAGCTCAGCTCAAGTCCGATTGTTCGTAGTATTCCCTAACCCGAGATTTGAAAGAGAAGTGAAAAGACAGCTCTTTTATCTCCAAACGAGGCTTGTTCCAGAGATTTGCAGCGAGAATTGAGAATGAGTTGGCGTAACACTGTGAGGAGCATACAGGTATGTTCAACTTAAGGTGATGAGATGCTCGCAGACGGGAATCAAGATCCCAGAAGGAGAAATTTTATCTAAGATATTCGGGGAAAGAAGGATTAAACAAGACATTATAAAGAAAACACACCATATGTAATTTACGACGTATCCTTATTGGCAACCAGTTCAGACGCGTGCGAAACTCGGAGATATGGTCATATTTCCTTAGCCCAAATACGTAACGAATGCATGAGTTTGGTAGTCGCTCTAGTTTAGCAGTGAGTTTATCTGTAAGGTCCAGGAACGCGACATCAGCATAATCAAGGACAGGTATAAGGAGCGAGCGAGCCAGCAGTGCTTTAGTATCAGTGGGCAGAAAATTTTGCAAACGTCTTAAGGAGTGCAAAGATACAAAGATTCTTCGGCTCAGCTCATTGACATGAGGAGACCATGATAGAGTTTCGTCCACAACAACACCCAAATTGTTTAGATGAGAAAGGAATGATGTTATTGTTTAGGACTACAGAAGGAAAGGGCGTGGATTTAAATTTTGAAATAAAATAGGGACTTCCTGTAACGATTGCTTGTGACTTAGCAGCATTGACCCTCAGTCCGAAGCTATGAGACCAACGAGAGATGGATTCAAGATCAGAGTTTATGACGTTTATGGCATGGTTGAAGTTTTCAAAAGTAGCGGCCGAATAGATCTGGAGGTCATCGGCGTAGAGATGGAAGGAAGACGACAGCGAGGCAGTAATTCCATCGATAAAAATAGAAAAGAGAATAGGTGAAAGAATCCCACCCTGAGGGACCCCCGCAGAGAGTGAACGCCAATCAGACTTGCAATCAACGACCTTCACCAACTGCCGTCGGCCCTCCAAGTAGGACCGAAACCACGAAAGTGTATTCGGGGAGAAGTTTAACGAAGACAAAATAGCAAGAAGTATATCAAAGTCGACTGTATTAAAAGCGTTTGTGAAGTCAAGCAGTACAAGAAGAGTCAGGTTTTTATTATCTATATTTAGGCGGATATCGTTCGTAATTTTTATGAGAGCAGAAGTGGTACTGTGACCAACACGGAAGCCGGATTGCATAGGATTTAAAATATTGTACCTATTAAAGTGTTTAGAAATACAATGTTGAATGTGGTGCTCTAAAATTTTTGAAAGAAGAGGTAGAATCTAAATTGGACGAAAATCAGAGAATACGGTGGGATTGGACTTTTTGGGAAGGGGTATCACGTGAGTTTGCTTCCATGCGCTAGGGAACACTCCAGATATCAAAGAGCAATTAATGATGTTAGTAATAAAAGGAGCAATAATATTAGATATTGGTTTGATCATGTCAAGAGAGATTGTATTGTTTATTTACGAGATGGATTGAAAAGTTCGCGGCCTCAGCAAGAAAACAATATAAAATATAAACAAAAGTAATTTTATTTTTCCACGTAATCTCCACTTAGCTCAATGCACTTCTTCCATCTGGTTTCCAACGCCTGTATGCCAGCCATAAAAAAAGTTTCTTTAAGGCCTTCAAAAAACTTCGACCTCCTCATTTGATGAAAATTTTTGACCTTCAAGGTGTTTTTTTAGGTTTGGGAATAAATGAAAGTCGGAAGGTGCCATCAGGGGAATAGGCGGGATGGGGCAGTAATTCAAAGCCACAATCACGAATTTGACCCATAGATTCAACAGACGTGTGAACGCGTGCATTATCCTGATGGAACAACACTTTCTTGCTGAGTAATCCTGGCCTTAATGGCCTTTTCTCTTTGATTGTTTCACGCAAACGACGTAAAAGGGTGCAGTAATAAGCCGAGTTTTTAGTTTGACCTTTTGCAAGGTAGTCCACCATGATGACACCCTTAGCATCCCAAAAAACTGACGCCATCTCCTTGCCAGCTGACAAAATTGCTTTGGCTTTTTTTGGAGTCGGTTCATCAGGTTTTTTCCACTGCTTGGATTGCTGTTTTGACTCTGGGGTGTAGTGGTGTACCCAGGTTTCATCCGTTGTCACAAATCTGGCCAAAAAATCTTGTGGATCAGCCTCAAACATTTCCAAACAGTCGCAAGAAATCGTGAGCCGTATTCGTTTTTGTTCAACTGACAATCGGGGTACCCACCGCGCAGAAACCTTAGGAAATCCAAGTTCATTGACTATGATGTTTTGTGTTCGTTCATACGAGATGCCAATAGTGTCTGCAATCTCCCTGATGGTCAATCTCCGATCTGCCAATATCAGATCACAGATTTTCCCGATGTTTTCTTCAGTCGTAGACGTCGTAGGCCGGCCGGAGCGAGGGTCATCTTCAATACTCTCTCGTCCGCGTTTAAATTCTGCAACCCACTTTTTCACAGTCGTATACGACGGAGCAGATTCCCCCAATGTTGTTGACATATCTTCGTGAATCTCTTTTGGAGTTAGTTTTTTTTTAAACAGGTATTTGATTACCGCACGTTGCTCAATTTTCTCCATTCTTTAAAAACGCTGCACTTAGGCTCACAAAATTCAGTCTATTTTAAAAACAGATAATGCTATTGCGATAGAATTTTACAATGTGACAACCAGAGAGTAAGCAAATCGAATGAGGTCAGTTACATTAAAATAGTTCAAGTATTTATGTGTAAGGCCGCGAATATTTCGATTGACCCTCGTATCTAAAATGTATCGGATCTTTCTCGATCTTATTTTTAACATTCGCTTGCAAGCTCTCTTTTAAACTTGTTGTTGAAGAAAATGCTGCAGTGAAGTTTGTGGCTCCGCTTCTTCTCCACTTACGCTTTGTAAGTGGTGATAAACTTAATTAAGTAAATTGACGTCAATAAGTGATGTTTATTTTCAATATAGGATAATATTATAATGCGAATATAGGATTTCATTTCATTTCATTTCATTGTAAGTTAGGCCAGATAATGCTTTTAGCAAAGAGCATTGAGGACAAAGTGAATCGTTCCTTTCTCAATGGCTTTTAGCATCAAATCCGTCTGATGTCCGATGATAAAAGCGAAAATAAAATATTAATCTACACTCTGTGATCTACACTTATAGTGCTGGTGCATATATTAGGTTGCCTTATCTACCTGTCACTTAAAAATCTTACAAACATATAATTTTGTATGTGGTACAATAAAGATCTTATAAAACGAATCTTATAAACCTCATTCATTAAATTTACTAACGTTCGTTATGCCCAATTTAACTAAAATTTATTAATTACTACCAGTTTTCCGCAGCTCCGCCTTCGTCAAAAAGTAGTCTATGTTTGACAACGGGTCTTCAACTATATTCATACCAAATTTCATTAACGGTTTGGTAGTAAAAGCGTAACAGACAGAGAGATAGACAGACAGACTTTCGCACTTATCCATACTTCCATACTAATATTATAAATGCGAAAGTCTGTATTGTCTTTCTGTCTGTTTTTCTGTCTGTCTGTCTGTCTGTTACGCTTTCACGGCCAAACCGCTGAACGGATTTTGATGAAATTTGGTATGAATATAGTTGAAGACCCGGAGTCAAACATAGGCTACCTTTCGACGCAAGCGGAGCTTTATTTGTTATCATTACAAAAAATATTCTGTCTCGTCTTATAGATAAGAGAGAGCCTAGTTTATCATCATATTTTATGATAAACTAGGCTTAAAGAACTAGGCTAGGCTTATGTCAAATAAATACACATTCCATTCAAAAGGATCATAAAGTTTTAATCACAGTCGCTTTCTGTATTATAAACAATCCGCCCAGCGTTTAATAGTTTATGGCAAATCCGCGCTTAACATAAATAATCCACTCTTTGCTCGCTCGCTCACGCTATCGCACAAAAGCCAGAAACATTCAATTTCAAATTTTCAAACCAATGCAATGTAACGACAGAGTCTGGCACGCGAAATATTTTTAATGAAATTCTTTTCTCTTTGGCCAGCGCCCGACGTTGCAGTAATTTTAATTTTACACAACACTCGCTTCGCTTAATTCGCTTTAATTTATGCTAATGTAACAGAGATGTCGGGTTGGTACGTGGAAGGAGCGTTACCTGTCCTCTTGGCAGTAAGGACGGTGGGTGACTCGCTTGTTCTACGCTCATTAGCTAAATGAAACTCAATTACGTTGTCTAGAATGGAAACAGCTTGTTAGTTCTTAATTAGTGCGACGGATGTTTTTGGATTGAGAAATGTGTTTTGTGATTTTAGAATTAATGCTCAATTTTTAGAATAAATGCACTTACTTAATAACATCTAACAGTTCCTAACAAAATGGATTAATTGCTAACATTTGTCAGTAAATGATTTAAGTGTTAGGAACCATAAATAAAAATTATTTAAGTGTTTGTATGTCAAACAAGGATTATGTAAGGGCTGCTATAGGTGGATGTATTTTCAGTATTAACTATTATTTTCTTAAAATTTTGCTGAAACTGACGCCTCGCAATACATTAACAATTAAACAAATTGTTTATTTTATTTACACAACAATATTTTTTTATTACCATTCTTTACTCACAACAATGGCTTTACTCACAACAATGACTTCCCTAAAATCCTATCTCATTTATTACAATTGTTTTAGGCGGAGATATGGTCAGTGTTCATCGCGATTCTGCGCAAGAGCGTCCGCAACCTGCAAGCGTGCACCGACGTCGGCCTCATCCACCATGTGTTGCAGCGGCTGCCGCGCGCGGAGACCGTCGTCGCAGGTACGTTTATGTCCACAGAATTATTTTATACACAGGTTATTTTTCTTTTGCAATTTCGAGTTTTTGTGGTTGTTGTTGGGCACCGCCGACACGAGCAATTTTTTTAACAATTATCGCCGACTTGGTTGTTTTGAAATTTGTGCAATATTTTATACGGAACTATACATACACTAAAAAGTAAACAATTCCTTAAACAACAACAAAATTGGTAATTTATTAAGTTACATTATATTCGTAAATAAATTATGTTTTAATGAAGGGTACCCATATTGTCCAGAGTCAGCACAGGTCGTCCATAAATTTCTTATGAACTTCTTCTTGCTGATGACCTAGTAAGGGTGTGAAATGATCGATGATAGTTTCGGGGGCTACCTGTTTTTCTAACTTCTCCCTATAATTTTTGTAATTTTTTTTAGAATTTATATTATGTGTAATATTTATTAAACTAAGCTCTTTTTGTTATTTGCTAAGGTATGTTTCCTTGGTTACCCTGAGAATCAGTGAAACCAGTACATCCTGCTTAACTTTGGTCCTCAATCGATTCCATGAACCGGAGCGACTGCAAGTGCAGTCTGCACCATCAATATGGCGATAAAATCGTCCATAAATTTCTTATTAACTTCTTACTGATTTCTGATGACCTAGTAAGGGTGTGAAATGAACGATGACAGTTTAGGGGACTACCTGTTTTTCTAACTCCTCCTTACATTTATTGTGCGTTTTTCTTAGAAGTTTTGTAATGTAATATTTATTTCTGAGCTGTATTTGTGGCGTGTTTAATTCCTGCCTACAAGTAGAGTATTTTTTATTAACTTCTTGATTTCTGATGTCCTATTATGGGTGTGAAAGTATCTTGTTTAACGAACCATGATGAGTTTGGAGATTTACGCTGCTCAGATAAAGCATTTTTTTGTGAAGAAGTTACGTAATATTTACAGGGCTGAACTCTATTTGCATTATGTTTTCTTGGTAACCATGAGAATTTTTAAAACCGAGATTTCCTTAAACTTGAGAATTTTCAAAGTTTAAGCTATTAGCAGTCCATACTCCAGCTAGAGCGTCAGTACGATAGAAATAGGAATTAAAGATTTTCTTGTGCTTGTGAATTTCTTATAAATTTCTGATGCCCTAGTGAGGGTGTGAAAGTACCTTGTTTAACGCATCATGATAATGGTTTCTGGGGCTACCTGCGCTGTTCTGATTCCGCCCAATTGGTATAATTTTGTCCATGTTGAACTCCAGTTGTGATATGTTTCCTTAGTAAGAGTTAGATTCCTGAGAATCAATAAAACCGTGATTTTGAATGACTGTAGAATCAAAATTACGCTTAAATCATTAGCATAAGGGTTATTATTTTTTACTCGTTTATTATCATTATTACCCGTTATTTGTGAAAATGTAAAATGAAATAAAATATTTGCCAACAATACCGAACACAAACATAACCGATCATTTATCAATTTGCTTTCGGGCAATTATGCAATCATCACTCATTCACTTACAGAGATGAAGTTATAATTGACGGCATACATCAGATTTCCGAATCGAAAATCGTTGAGTAGTAACTAAACTTGTTGAGTAGTACCAACATCACATAAACAGCATGTTGTACGTACACGTGACAAGGACACGTTTTTTTCCACAGGCGCTATTCTCTCCTCACCTATTGTCCTCGTATGCTCGCCTAGTACCTTTTCTCCCTTCATTTTGCTCTTTATTTTCCTTACCTTCGGGAGAAACCGGGTCAATGTGCCTCGAGCTGAAATGAGCAATGTACCTATTGACATAAAGTCACGGCTTTACAATGTTGACATTTTATTTTATCTTCAGAGGTCGCATCATCGACGTTACTGTCAGTTTGCGGGCTTATAAAATCTTTTAAAAAGTTATGGGACGGTTATGTGTGTCGCCATCATTGCTCACAATCATTCCTGATGACCGTCATCTTTCTCATAATGTCCTAATTATGAACACGCTTCAGTTTTTACTTGTTTTAGTCTGAGCTCATGATAACGGTGGTTTGTACGCTCTGCTTCCGTTCGTTACCTGCCCATTTTTTTTTTGTGGATTGTATGAATGAGGATCCCTACCTTGTCCCCAATTCGACCCCCTATTGTTGTCTCTTTCTATGAGTATGTTCTTTGACATCTCCTTAAGCATTCTGCTTTCTTGATGATGGTGTGATTTAAGTGACTATCAATTTTATTGTTGCAAGTTTTCATATATGGTTGTTTATTTATAAAACTTACAGTAACGTCTACATCGCATATTATTTAATTATTGCGCAGATTGTAAATCACGTTAAAGTAATTAATTACCAAAATCAAACTTCAACCGAAAGTGCTATTTTTGAGAATGTAAAACCGATTGAAATACTTTGACTAAACGATTATGCTGAATCACCGGTTTTGCAGTCTCAAAAATAAAATTCGTGGTTTGGTTTTGGCACAGACAGACATATAAGACGAAACAGACGAAAGGTATGCTATTACTTAGCGTACCAAAAACACACACATGCAAAACTATGCAGCAGATATTGCTCCCCATGATTTCAAGAAATGTGTGAATGTTGTGTGGAGTGCATGATCTGAGATCATTTATACGGTATTCTACTCTATTATTTTTAGTATTTACCGATCCAACAACGTAGCTTACAAAATGGCGTCACGGCCAAAAATTGTCATGCTTTGCATAATACCTATGTGTGAGTGAATGTTGCTACAGGTTTCGACAAACGAACGAGGAACCCTATCTCACACTCCTGACTTTAATGTTGTTGTCTCTCTCTACGAGCATATGTTTCATTCTTATTTTGCAACGAAAGAACTTCTCAAGCTTTCTGCTTTCTTGGTAATGGTTTGATTTTTAAAATGATAATCTATTTCCAATTCGTCAAATTTAAAAAAGACAACGTTACATCATTGTATACGTACCATTTATAAATTTAGAAGAGGTTGAATTGAACTGATTTCTAACAGGACTGTTCAAGTTCTTGATTGTTACAAGTTCTTGAATGTCATAATCTGTGCAGCATTTCTGTTGTCCTGCTGATTATGAGAAGTCAAAGAAAAATTCTTGAAAGTTACTAGTTTATTAAGACACAATATAGTTGACAGTCGAGCATAATCTTTTATCAAAAATGTCCTTATTTTGTACAATTTGTAACAAAACATCTCACAATCATCAGGGTATATGAGCAAGGTAGTACCCTGTTTCAGTTATACTTTTATGTACACCGTGGTTATAATAACGGTTTTAAGAGCTTCCGTTTTTATTACCTGCCCGTTTTTTTTGTGGATATATAAATGAGGACCCCTACCTCAGATTTCTGATCTTACCCCATATCGTTCTCTCTGTCTCTCTCTCTCTCTCTATAAGTAGGTATGTCTATTGAGAGAACTTCTTAAGCATTATGCTTTCTTAGTAATGATTTGATTTTTAAGGAAATAATCTATTTCCAATTTTTCAAAAAGACTTATGTTACATGGAAGTAAAGAACTATATTTTATTTTCAAATTGATGCAACTTGGGATTGTTGCTGCGTAGAGAGAGAATTTGCACAACTTTCTAATGGTTATACTGTGTTCTTTGAGTGGGATGACATAAATGGAAAGAAGTAGATTTTTAAAGAAATTTTGTAATTGTCGTATAGAACTTTTGAAGTTCTCGAATGTTACGACTTAATGTTATGATCTGTTCAGAATTTCTGTTGTCCTGCTGATTATGAGAAGTTAAAGAAAACGTTTAAATTCTTGAATGTTATTAGTTCCTTAAGACATATAAATTAAGTTCGCAATCGAGCATAATGCTGGTGCCAAAAATGCCCTTATATTGTACAATTTTTAACATGACTTCTCACGATCATTAGGGTATTATGAGCAAGATGGTACCCTATTTCAGTCGTTTTTTTATGTATTCCCTGGTTATAACGTTCCGTTGTATTAACGATTTCAACAGCTTCCGTTTTAGTACCTGCCCTTTTTTATGGATATTCCATAAATGTGGACCTCTATTTCCGAGCTTACCTGATATTGTTGTCTCTCTCTCTCTCTTTGAGTTTTGAGAGAACTTCTTAAGCATTCTGCTTTCTTGGTAATGATTTTATTTTTAAAGAGATAATCTTACTCCAATTTTTCAAATTGACGTTTAAATGTCACGTTGAAGTATAGAACTACGTTTTCTTTTCAAATGAAACTGTTGATTCGTAGATGAGAGAATATGTACAATTTTGTAATGGACTGAGTTCTTTGAGTAGGATAACATAAATGGAAATAAATTTGATCTTTTAAGAAATTTTGTGACGTTCGAATAGAACTGTTCAAGTTCTCGATGTAACGACTTAATGTTATGATCTGTTTCGCATTTCTGTGGTCCTGTTGATTATGAGAAATTAAAGTAAAATTCTTGAAAGTTACTAGTTTATTAAGACACAATATAGTTGACACTCGAACATAATAGTCATAGTCATCCAATCTATATCCTATGTATTGTATGTATATATTTTTTATACTTATTTTATGTATTTATGTATAATATGTAATCTTATGTATTATTACTTTTCTTTTGTATATATTTTATCTTTCTTGTGTGTTCGTGATTTCGTCTTTATCGCCAACTTTTCTTTCTCTGTTTGGTCCCATGGTTGACTGGTAGAGAATGCCACTTGGCATTAAGTCCACCATTTGTACAAATTTTTGTATTGTGCAATAAAGTTTAAATAAATAAATAATCTTGTATCAAAATTGTCCTTAATTTGTACAGTTTTTAAAATAACTTCGCATGATTATCAGGGCATTATACAATACAATACAAAATATCTTTATTGCCCACATACAGAAATAAAATAATTGTACACTTACAAAAACTTAAAAAAAATATGTTGCAAAGGCAGACTTATTGCTTAGCAATCTCTTCCAATTAACCTTTACGTGGTAAAATAGAAACAGGTTAGGGTGGCTACAGCAACAGATATAGTTAAAAAATTATAAACATACACAAACATGGCATATAAAATAAACATACATAAATAACTCATATTATATATATTTTGAGCAAGGTGGTACCCTATTTCAGTTATACTTATATGTATTCCGTGGTTACAATAATGGTTTCAAGAGCTTATTCCGTATACCTGCCCGTCTTTTTGTGGATATTCCATAAATGAGGATCCCTTCCTCCGAGACAAACAATATCTTAGTTATTGTTCTCTCTCTCTCTCTATGAGTAGGTACTTCTTTTAAGAGAACTTCTTAAGCATTCTGCTTTCTTGGTAATGATTTGATTTTTAAAGAGATCTAAATGCAATTTTTGAAATTGACGGCTAAATGTCACTTTGATCGTGAACTACCTTTTCTTTCCAAATGATATAGTTGATGCGTAGAGAGAGAATAAGTACAATTTTGTTAAACTGAGGTCTTTGAGTAGGAGGATCACGTAAATGGAAATAAGTTAATCTTTTAATAAATTCTGTGATTACCGTATAGAACTGTTCAAGTTCTCAAATGTTACGACTTAATGTTATGATCTGTTCAGCATTTCTGTTTTCCTGCTGATTATGAGAAGTTAAAGAAAAATTATTGAAAGTAACTATCTTATTAAGATACAATATAGTTAACAGTCGAGCATAATCTTGTGTCTAAAATGTCCTTATTAAAAGCTTTTATTTAACTTGCAATGTATGTAAGTATGTTCGTTCGGGTGGAATCTTAGAACTCTTACTTAAATTGGTATTAGTTTATTTACAAACCTCGCGACAAGCTTTTATGATCTTATAAATTGTATATAATGAGGTTATAAGATGATAGTGAAAATTTTTAAGGAAAAAAATATTTTCTTTTAAGAGCGTTTAAATAAAAGCTTTTTTTTTAAAGTTTTTTTACTTTTAATTTATTTTGTTTATTTTTTTATATAACTTCTCACGATCATCGGTTTCAATAGCTTCCGTTTTATTACCTGCCCGTTTTTTATGGATAGTCCATGAATGAGGACCCCAACCTCCAATCTTACTTGTCTTACCTGATATTGTTGGCTCTCTCTCTCTTTGCTGCTTTCTTAGTAATGATTTGATTCTTAAAGGGATAATTTATTGTCAAATTGACTTTAAAATGTCACGTTGAAGTATAGAACTACGTTTTATTTTCAAATGTAACTAACTATTGATGCGCAGTGAAAGAATAGGTACACTTTTGTTCAACTGAGTTCTTTGAGTTGAATAGCATGATGATGATGAATTGAAAGAAGTTTGATTTTAAGAAATAATGTGTTTGTCGTACAGAACTTAAGTTCTCGAATATTATGATCTGTTCAGCATTTCTGTTGTCCTGCTGACTATGAGATTTTAAAGAAAACGTTTGAATTCTTAAATGTTACTAGTCTTTTAAGACACAATGTAGTTGACAGTCGACCATAATGCTTGTGTCAAAAACGCCCATATTTTAATAGATTTAGAATTTTTTTGAGTCTAAGTTTATTTTATATCTTTATCACTTATGTAATCCTGATAAAAAGTGAGAGTAATGTCTACACTATAGCCTACTTAAATCATTTGCATTTTATTTTATTTGATTTTGAATTTCCGTATTGGTCGTCGTCAATAAGTTCTTATTTTAATGATTTCTTATGTTTTCGCGATTGTCACACATTACATTATAGAAGTTTATGAAACTGTTACATAATAAGGGTTCTTACAATACGAGTGTATTGTAAAAAAACGAGCCGTAAGCAAGTCTTTTTATTTTAAAATTACTATTATTATTACCAATTTGCCATAAATTCTCACGTTTATCAGGGTATTATGAGCAAGATGGTACATACCTTTCAGTTGTTTTGACGTTTTATTTGGTTATATGATAATGGTTTTAACATCTTTCGTTTTCTTACCTGCCCCTTTTTATGGTTTCTATGAATGAAGACCCCTCTCTGATATTGTTGTCTCATTCTACGGGTTTGTCCTTTGAAATAACTTCTTATCCATCATGCTTTCTTGGTAATGGTGTGATTTTTAAACAGATTATCATATTCAAATTACAGCAAATTGAAATGGTCAAATAAATTATAGTGCCAGTACTGACAGTACCAACTGTTAAAGACGTGTCACCTACGCCATTTTTTTTTGCGTTTTGCAAATGCCGCGGGTAACATTTTTTGCTTCACAACAGTTATGCCGCGCCCATATTTTGTTAAATGTTTATTATCAGGTGTTAAAAACACATAACAGGGTCGCAGAAATGCCCTTGCTCAACTTGCCCTAATATTCTCATGGACTCATGCTCATCAGGATATTATGAACAAGGTACCATATTTATTTACTTTTACGAATTATTTGTTAATGATAACGGTTTTCACAGCTTTCGTTTTCTATTTGCCCTTTATTAGGGATTCCGTTCATTAGGATCCCTCGTATATAGCCTGACTCTACCCGATATTGCTGTCTCTCTCTAAGAATATGTCCTTTGAAAGAGCTTCTTAATCATTTTAGTTTCTTGGTTTTTTACTTATGCAACTATTGTGTAATGGTTAAACTAATTTAAATATATATATAAATATATATTTGTATGACATGAATGGAAATAAGTCGAAATGTTTATGAGTAATTCATACAAAATGGCGAAATAGTATTAGGGGGGCCGACCCCGTATAGGGATAAGGCAAGGAGAGAAGAAGATACTAATTTAACTTTCGATTTTACGATATTTATTTATTGAAATCACAATAACATCTTCATTACAGTTTTACACACCAAAGCGATGTTATTTATTTATTATTAAAAATAGTTAAGATAACGGTTGAACTCTAAGAAAATTTAAGAATCATCTTTTAAGAAATCAAATGTTCCTTTTCGATCTCATAATCAGCAGGATAACAGAAATGTTAAACAGGTTAACATCATCAACGCAAGTTTGATCACATTTCGGAATTTCGTGAGAAGCTTGGCTGGCTTCCGATAAGAGCACGAAGAAACGTGCATATTCTAACTCTTATCTTTAATGTCCTTTTTAATCCTACTTCTCCTAATTATCTTAGTGAACAATTCTCTTTCCTCAAAATTGATAACAGGTTACGATCTTCCAATAAGCTTATTCTATGTATTCCTCTATTTTCTTCATTTTCCTATTCTAAATCTTTCTCTGTCAGAGCGTGCAAATTGTGGAACTCCCTCCCCGTTGACATTAAATTGTCTCCTTCTCTTCCCTCCTTCAAATCTCGTGTTTTAAAATTCTACTCCGATTCTTAATTGAGCACAGCCTTGAACTATTATATTTTTTGTAGCTATTAATATGTATTATTAATTTTTTCTTTATTATTCTAAGAATATGTATGTATCTAAGTATTTATGTAGCATATTTTTATGTAGTCTATGTCATTATAAGTATTATTTTTGTTTAATATTTAATAAATGAGTTCTGTTCTGGTTGCACAACTTCTACCATCTGTCTCTTTTAACTGTATTCCTGTATCGTCCCGGTTGACTGGAAGAGATCTCTTTATGTGATAAGTCCGCCGTTGCAATTATTTTTAGTTTTGTATTTACTGTAATGTATTTTTCTGTGCAATAAAGTTATTACAAACAAACAACAAGTAGTCCTATACAATGTTTTTTTTCCACACAAGTCATTATATTGCAAGTTCCTCTTCAGAATCACTCGGAGAAAGAGAGATAGCAATATTTACCCGTATTTGTTAACCCTCACTTTAGAACTTCGAAGGGATGATTCATTCTTCAAAAGCCCGGATGGGAATCCCGGATTCCCGACTGAACTTAGTTCTTTTTCTTCTTGAGCAAGAAAGCTCCAACTTCTGTCTATTCATGTCATCCTAACCAAACTAAGAAATTAATTTAACCCTTGCAACATTTATAGACACTACACCTCAAAAGTTGCATTAATTTTAAAGGCATTTTGTTACATTAATTATAAATGCATTTTTGCAGTAATGATGCAAATTTTTGTAATTGCAATTGATAGACGCTTTAGAAATCAAACCGACACCAAGAAATCATAATGTTGAAGAAGTTGTTTTAGAGAAGTTACTCTCTTGACAAGAATATAGGGTAGTCAGGGGTATGCATTCTCACGAGAGAACATACATTTTTGTTCATAATCACTAGCATAAAGAAAGATGTCATCTTGAATCCTCTCAGAAAGAAGATAGAAGAGTTTCAAAATTATAATCCATCAACCTTTGATGGATTATAATTTTGAAAAGCCGAACTCGTAAAAAATGTCACTTTAAAATTTGAAATTGATAGATAGTCCCAGTAGATATCACACCTTCACTAAGGAAGCAGAATTCACAAAGAGTTTCAAAGGCCAAACTCATAGAAAGAGCCAACAATATCGGGTAGAGTCAGGCTATTCTGACTTCAAAGTAAAAAAACTAAGGACTTACTTGAACAGTAAAAAAACGGACAGGTAAAAAAACTGAAGAGCACTGAATCGTGCTCGTTAACATCATCCTTTATTTAAACATTATTTTTCTGACATAACACTTGAAACTTGAAATGCTAATCGGTCATGGCTATTTGAAATAATAGGTCAATAATACAAGTGGTTATAAATCATACTGCTTAAGTGTCATAAATGCCACCTACAGATAATACAATTAATTCTTTATAATTTGTCCTTTTGTGTATCAGAATTTTAAGTAGGTTAACAAATTGGGATTGTCGAAAGCTGCCAAGTTTGGTAGTATTTTATAAAAGCGAAATATCCTCTAACATCAGTAGGTTTCATTTCACGTAATTTTCGCTCGCTTTTTTCGCACAAATAGAAGTCATTTTTTATGTTATGCTTAAACGATTTTGTGTATCTTTCTCACTAGGTTACCATAAGTATAAAATAATTTCCGAGTTTGTACCAGAGCTTTTGTTTAATCTGTACAGGATACGTATCAACAAACGGCAAGTGTTTTTTGGTGCAATTAACATTTTTTTTTTATTAAAATGTTTATTTAATTTAAAATACGACAAAAGTGGTGATGTGCGTGTAATATCATAGTTATGGGATGTATTCGCTATCTTGTGGTATGTTATAAAACAATTTTAAACATTTAAACTGACTTAGAGTATTACAAAAAATTTGTAATGGTTTCCTGGCCTTTTTAAAGGAAAAAAAAATCATCTTACTTTAGCGAGGGTTTAAGAATGCTGGCAAATATGGGTGTGAAAGAGAATCCCAGCCCTACCATCTATTGTTGTCTCTCTCTTTGAGTGTGTCCTTTAAAACAACTTCTTAAGCATTCTGATTTCTTAGTGATCGTGTGATTTTTAAAGTGACTATCAATAATTACAAAAATTTTCTACAAAAATGCGTTTAAAAGTAATACAACAAAATGCATTTAAAATTAATGCAACTTTTGAGATGTAAAATAAAATAAGGCAAGGGTTAAACTGATTTCTCAGTTTGATTAGGAAAACATGAATAGACAGAAGTTTGAGCATTAAGTAGTTCAGTCGCGATACTCGGATGGATGTAATCCGGCTTCTGAAGAATAAATCATCTTTTTAAAGTGAGGGTTGAAGTATACTGGTAAATCTTGTGTCTTTTTTTTAAATGAAAATTGTTCTCGTATGATGATTTTGTGTTTAGTTCCAGATAATTATGATCATGGGACTGCTTATTGTAACCTGTTCAACTTTTCTGTTATCCTGCTGATTGTGAGAATTAAAAGAAAACGTTTGATTTCTTCCAAGACCATATTTTAAAGCCACATATTTCAACATGTGTCTATGACATTGCTGCTGGCTGTGAAAAATATCCTCTACATTTTACTTACTTAATAAGATGGCGCGGAGACCCAAAGTGAGTCTTGCCCTCCGATAACATCTACATTTTACGTCATTTATGTTATCCTGTTGTGCACAAGAATTTTAAGTAGGGTATCAAGTTGAAATTGACAAAAGCTGCCTTTTTGGTAGTAATTTATAAAAGTGAAATTATTCTCTATCAGTAGGTTACATTTTCTTTTTACATATCATCACACCTTTTTCTTTTCCCGTAGGGGTAGACAGAGACTACGGATTTTCATTTGCTACGATCCATATAGACTTTCCTCGCTTCCGCTACGCTCATTTTCTTTTTAGTTATTTGTTTAAAAAATATGCGAGCGGAAATTAAATGAAATATTATTTAATTTCCGCTCGCATATTTTTTGCACAAGTAGGAACCATGTTTATGTTACACATAATGGATTTTGTGTGTCGTTCTCGCTAGGTTACCATAAGTGTAAAAAGTTGTACTATCTGAGTGTGTACCAGAGCTTTTGTTTGATCTGTACATCTACCTGAACTCTTTCGAATAACAAAATATCGAGAAAACCTGACAGCCTGACACAGTTGGGTATTTTCATAAAGTAACGATAATTTTAGAAAACTCAGATCTTGTGATGTTGATACTATTTTGTATTATATTTCGTGGCATTATGTGGGTTTAGTGCTACTAACTTTTTTTTATTTCAATGTTTATTTAATTTAAAAAACGACAAAAGATGTATTCGTTATCTTGTGGTATCTCATAAAACAATTTTTAACATTTGAACTGACGTTAAGTATAGACAAAAAAATTGTAAGGGTTTCTTGGCCTTTCAAAACGAAAATATGTTTTTCTCACTTTAAAAAGAATCCCAGCTCTACCATCTATGTTGTTGTCTCTCTCTTTAAGTATGTCCTTTAAAACAACTTCTTATGCATTCTGAGTTCTTAGTGGCAGTGTGATTTTTAAAGTGACTATCAATTCCTAATTACATGAATTTACTACAAAAATGCCTTTAAAATTAATGCAACAAATTATATTTAAAATCAATGCATTTTTGTGGTACAAAATAAATAAATAAAGTATAGTTATAAATTTTGTAAGGGTTAACTGATTTCTCAGTTTGATTAGGATAACACGAATAGACAGAAGTTTGAGCTTTTTTATCTATATAATTCAAAGTTCAGTCGACATAATTGGACGGATGGATGTGGTCCGGCTTCTGAAGAATAAATCATCCTTTTAAAGTGAGGGTTGAAGAATACTGGTAAATATTTCTGTCTCTTTTTTGAAGAGAATCTTTCATGTTCTCATATGATGATTTTGTGAATAGTTCCAGTGATGATCATGAGATAACTTATTGTAACCTGTTCAACATTCCTGTTATCCTGCTGATTGTAAGAATTCAAAGAAAACATTTGATTTCTTAAAATACTTAATAGAACATCTCAAGAAACACATGTTATAAAGCATGCTGCTAGCTGTCAAATTTATCTCTTACATTTTATTACATTTAATTCTGTATCATTTATGTTATCCTATTTTGTACCAGAGTTTTAAGTAAACAAATTATAATTTAGTGAAATTATCCTAACATTAAGTTTCATAAATTTTCGCTCGCTTTTTGCACAAATAGAAACCATGTTTATGTTATGCTTGATCGATTTTGTGTATCATTCTCACTAGGTTAACATAAGTGCAAAAAGTTGTATTGTCCAATTTTGTACCAGAATTTTTGTTTTTTATTTGTAACCTCTACCTGAACTATTTTTACTAAAAAATATGAGGGAACCTGGGATAGTTGGTAATTTTATAACTAAGGTATTTTTTAGAAAACTGAGATGTTGGCATGTTGGTAATGTTGATACTAATTTGTATTCCGTGGTAATAGTGCAACAACAACAATGATTTTTAGATAAAAATATTTATTTAATCTAGACCCATGATTCCCAAAGTGGTCCAGGTGGACCCCCAGGGGTCCACGGGAGACTTGCTGGGGGTCTACGTAGGCGTGAACAAAAAATGGGGGTCCATAAGATGTTAATGGGGGTCCACGAAAATTTATCTGCTTTTGATAGTAAAGAGCAAAAATGTAAGCATAGTTTTTATAAGGGCCTACCTACATTGTTTTAAGTACCTATCTAAGCAGATAATATTTTAATAAGGCAAGCGACTGTTACTTGTCCAAACTTGTGTATTCGATATTACTTACGTACAATTTCGTGTACAGACTTGCAAAGCGCTATCCGCCCGACAATGCTTAATGCGTGTTCAGACATGAACTTGATCAACACTATAAATACTTGATGCCAAAGGCAACCAAACGCATTCATTTGTTTCCGGAATTTCGAAAACAAGGCGGAATTTGGAAAAAAGTTGTGAGAAAATTTATATCTGTGTTTGCTAGTGCCGGAGAAAGGTAAGTAACCTACCTTTTTTTGTTATAGTACTTAAGTATTTTGTTTACGTGTACTAGTCGGTTGATCACAACGGCCTGTATAGATAGGTAACTTAGTAACTTACAGATATTTTAATTGTCCTCTTTCGATTTGAAGACAAACACAGCACGTTTTATTCAATTGTTTTTTCACGAGAGAAGCACTGCCTCTCTAAAAAGGCCGAATAAGCAATATTGCAGAGCAATTAATTTTGTAATTTTTCTTGCAAATAACTACTAATTTTATAAAACAGTAATTTCATAATCATGTTAAATTGATTTTGAAGTAACTATTTTATCAAAACTATTCCTTTTCGGAAAGAGCGAGCGGTGCGCGGGCGACGGGAAAAGGGCGGGGCTTGAACTTCGATGCCTGTTTGTCACGTTTTAACAATGAAGCCGCAGACAAAAAATACGCAAAGACACGGAGCGCGTGAACTCATTGATTTAATAAAATGTTAGTTATCGTTTTTATGGACAATTTTGGGATTTCGACGTTTATTTTTTCCTACACAAATATGATCAGTATTCGATACTGAGTACACTAATTTTTATTTATACTATTAAAAATTAGTGGTAAATTATGTACTTTAAAATTGATACTGTTTTGTGAAAACGTTTGTATTTGTCTCAGCGGTTTATTAGTTGGTCCCTTTACAAGCCGTAATTCTATTTCCGCGTGCTGACAAAGGCTGCGGTGTGATACCTATATTCAGAAAAAAACTTGGTTACTAAAACATTTTTTTTACAGGTAAGGTAACTGACACGAAACATGGCTACAGCAAAGAAAAAATGTCGACAATATAGTGTCGATTATTTGAAATATGGTTTTGTTCCATCAGAGGCAGACAAACAATTGCCCATGTGCCTATTATGCAACAAAGTTTTGAGCAATGACTCTATGAAACCATCAAAGCTCGAAGATCATCTAAAAAGGTGTCATACTGATAAAATAGGTAAAGATTTAAAATATTTTCAAACATTGAAAGAAAAATATGGAAAGAGACCCACCATGCACAGTATGTTCGCTTCAACATCTCAAAGTAACGATGATGGCTTGCGGGCATCTTACAATATCTCATTACTTATAGCAAAATCTGGAAAACCGCACACTATCGGAGAACAATTAATTTTACCCGCTGTTGAAGAGGTTTTAAAAACTGTTTTGCACAAATCTCCATTTGACGTACTAAAAAGAATTCCATTAAGTAACAATACTGTACAAAGACGCATTGATGAAATGAGCTCTGATATCGAAAGCTTTTTGTGCAATCATCTGCAAAAAACTCATTTTTCTATACAACTGGACGAGTCAACGTTACCCAGTAATGAAGCATTACTATTGGCATATGTCCGATTTATTGTTGAGGAAGAAATTCACGAAGAATTGCTATTTGCCAGAACTTTGGAGACTGACACTAAAGGCGAATCAATATTTAATGTCCTGAGTAATTTTTTCACGGAAAAATCGATCCCATTTACAAACATTATTTCAGTGGCAACAGACGGAGCTCCTGCAATGGTCGGGCGATATCGTGGGTTTATAAGTCATCTCAAAAGAATTATACCAGGACTTACAGCTATTCATTGCGTAATCCACCGACAACATCTTGTGGCAAAACATTTAAGTGACAGGTTGAACCAATCTCTTCATTTTGTAATAAAAGCTGTCAACAAAATCAGAAGCAATGCATTGAATACACGTTTTTTGCTCAATTGTGCGACGAAAATGATGAAGACTTCCAACGACTGCTCTTACATACTGAAGTACGCTGGTTGTCGAAAGGTGCATGCTTAACGAGATTTTACTCTGTTTTCGATTCCATATTAGAGTTCTTAGAAAGTAGAGATCCAGATTTAAAAGAAAACTTGATCAAATTCAAAGCAGACATTGCGTATTTGACAGATTTGTTTAAAAAATTTAATGATATTAACTTGCAGTTACAAGGGGACAGCCTGAATTTAATAAAAACAAAGGGGATAATTTCGGCTTTTCTTGGGAAATTGAAATTTATGAAGCAAAACATTAGTCGGCGCGAATTCTCTCAATTTCCAAACTTGTCGCAGGTAGAATGTATTGATGAGGATATCCATACCTACAGTCAACATTTAAGTGCCCTGCATGATGACTTCAAAACCAGGTTTGAAGATATACTGACGATGGATATACCACCATGGATAATAAATCCATTTGATGAAACGGAAGTGGCCAATGTTGTATTACAAGAGGAGCTGCTCGAGCTAAGCACTAATGAGGAGCTGAAGGTGAAATTTAGAAAAGGCTACCCAACATTTTGGCTGCAAGCAGAAATACCCGAAAAATATCCTGGACTGTGGGAAATCGCAAGGAAATTTTTAATAGCTTTTCCCTCGTCATATCTTGTCGAAAGGAGTTTTAGTGCCGTTACAAACCTCTTAACAAAAAAAAGGAGCAAATTAAACATCACAGAGCGGGGGGATTTGCGGTTATTGCTCACAAAAATAAAGCCAAACATTGATCGTTTGCTGACACTCCATCAGATACATCCTTCCCATTAATTAAAATTATGACCTGAACCTATATTACCTTAATATTTTTTTCTTGTAATTCTATTCTTTTAATAAATAAAGTGATATAAAATGTACCATTTTTCGTTTTTATTTTACATATCGAAATATAGGGACAGAACTCAGAAGTGACACAATTTTTATTTTTTGGCGACTTTAAGAATGTGGTAGAAATGTAGCAGCAGGGGGTCCACCGAAACCAGTAAAATTTTGAAAGTGGTCCACGAGAAAAATAAGTTTGGGAACTACTGATCTAGACTAAGACAAAAGTGGTTTTCTCTTTTGTGTAAAAACATAGTTTTGGAATATATTCATGAACGTGGCATCACAAGTAACAAAATTTAATCTATTACAAATTGTCATTAGATATACGAGTAGTAGAAGTAAATTGATAAGGGTTTCTTGCCTTTTTCCAGATTCAAATCAACTTTTTCTCACTTTAGCGAGTGTTCAAGAATACTGGTAAATATGCGTGTAAAAGAGAATTCCTATGTTGTTGTCTCTCTCTTTGAATATGTCCTTTGAAACAACTTCTTGAGCATTCTGGGACCTTGGTGTCTGTGTGATTTTGAAAGTGACTATAAATTTCATTTATGAAAAAGTACATAATTTTAGCCTTTAAAATTAATGCCACAAAATGCCTTTAAAATTAATGCAACTTTTGAAGTGTAGACTACACAGACATTATAACCTTATAATGTCTGTGGTAGACTAGTTAAAAATTGTGTAAGGGTTAAACTGATTTCCCAATTTCATTAGGATGACATGAATAGACAGAAGTTTGAGCTTTCTTGCTCAAAGAATAGGTTAGTCGGGATACTCGAATGTAATCCGGCTTCTGAAGAATAAATCATCCCTTAGAAGTTTTAAAGCGAGGGGTTGAGGAATACTGGGCAATATTGCTGTCTCTCTTTCTCCGAGTGATTCTGAAGCTATTTTTTATGTTTTAATAATGACTGTGAATAGAACATATGATCAAGGGGCTACATAATGTCAACCTGTTCAACATTTCTGTTATCCTATTGATTGTGAGAATTTAAAGAAAACGTTTGAATTCTTAAGAATACGATTTTCTTAGAACACAAAGCATACTGATGTATTGCAAAAATACCGTCGACATCTTACATATAAATTGTGCCCTTTTTTGTTACGACGGCTTACTTAACTTACGACGGCAGTATTACAATTCATTTCCATTTATGTTAACCTGTTGTGTATGAGAGTTTTAAGTAGGTTAACGAATTGGGATTGTCAAAACCTGCAAAATCAGGTAGTAAATAGGCTAGTTTCCAGGGTCAAAAGTTTATCATTAAAATTAGTCCGTCATTTAGGGAATCAAGATATATTAGTGAAGTATTTTTTCTTTTGTCAATGGAGCGATAAATTATAAAGATATAACGCATCAAAGTTTAGAGTGGGGGCTCGTGACGTCACATATTGCGAAAAAGTGTAGCACACTCTGACGTCACACGGAACTTTAACGCGCCATATCTTTACCATTCTGTGTTTAATTATCAAAAGAAAAAATACGTCTCCAATTTTTTTTGATTATCTAACTGACGAATTAATTATATTTTTTAGGAAACTAGCCTATTGATGTAAGTTGCACAAATAGTACTATGTTTATGTTACGCCTGGGGGCTTACCATAAACTTTAACAAAACCATGATGGTTTTCGCCCATCTTGTTTTAAGCTTAAAATAATATTGTTCCAAATCGTACCATGAACTTTTAAAACAAGATTGTTGTATTCCTGCTTAGAGTTGTGAAAGAACGAATGATTTGTCTATTCCCTGGTGATTGTGAGAGCGAGACTCCGCTATATATATAATTCGTATGCTGCTGCTTCACTTTTACGCAGTGTTCCGATTGACTCTCGTTACGAAATATTGAATTTTAAATGTGTGTTTTTAAAGTTGATTATGTGTTCAAAATATATAAAATACATTTATATTATTAAATTTCAATTACAACAATTAATAAATGAAATTTGGGTTATGATTACAAACGAAGCTGTGCACGCAAATGAGATTCGGAACATTTTTTTACGTTTTAAAAAGACAACTGACAGTTCACGCGCAGCCACTCAAAAGGTCTCGCACTGAGTTTGTTTATATAAAAATATTTTAATAATAGCTTTGGCTAATTCCAAGTAAGTTAAATGCGGGGTCCAGATTCACAGGTTTTTCTCGAGAGAGAACTGTGAATGGGGACAGCGTTCTCGTACTCTTCCCCTTCCTTTGTTGAACGAGGGTCCAGCAGTAACAGAGGAGCCGGCATTGTCGCTAGCCTAGCCTATCATGTCTTGTGGAAAAAATAGTAAAATGTCTATTATTATTTTTTTACATTCATCATCATCATTTCAGCCGCAGTCAGTCCACTGCTGGACATAGGCCTCTCCCAATGATTTCTAAAATGATCGGTTGGCAGCAGTCTGCATCCAGCGTTTACCTGCGACCTTTTTCAGGTCATCTGACCATCTGGTCGGTGGATGTCCAACGCTACGCTTACCGGTACGTGGTTGCCATTCGAGAACCTTTCTGCCCCTTCGGCCATCGGTTCTCCGCGCTGTGTGCCCCGCCCACTGTCACTTTTTTATATTAAGTTACTAAAATAATTAAGATGTTTTTATTTTTAGGTTTCTGTCTAACGGCTTGCTCTAAACGACACGGCGACATTGAGTCTCTTAGAAAATCTCTGGAGCAAGCAATGGCGAAATTTCCCATCGCAACAGTGCGTTAATCCATAGATTCATGGCCAGACAGATTAAAGGCCTTTAAAAGCCGAAGGTGGCCACTTTGAACAGAATATTGTTTTTATTTTTTGCTGAGGCTAATAAATATGTACATATAAGTTTTAGTAATATTACATTACTTCATAAAAAATGCATTTTTATTTGTAACAGAACTTATGGCCGGACGAGGTATACTTAAACAACATCACGTAACTAACACAAAACAAATCTAACACTTAATAATGAAAGATTCAACACACACAGTCGCACACTAATGGTTTTTTGCACAAAGTTAGAATTTACCTTGTTATTTGTAACACAAGATCATTGAAAGAATCACACTCAACATGAAAAAAGTTTTGTTTCCATCACATCCGACCAACTTTTTCAAGATCGCTAAATTTGACGTAAAAACAACATTGCTAACTGTCAAATACTGCTCATGGTACGAAATTGAATGAACAATTTACTGAGACGTCATCAAAACTGCTAGGAAATGCAAGCTTAAAGTAATATTGTTTTTTACGTGTCATGGTACGAATTTCGAGAGTAATATTAAAATAATACTGCTATAAGACATTATGGTAAGCCCCCTGATCGATTTTGTGTTTTAATCTCACTAAGTTAACATAAGTGTGAATAGTTACATAGTGTCAAAGTTTGTACCAAAAATCTCTACATGAAACTCTCGAGTCGACAGTGCGAGGGATGGCACTGTTTTCGTATTGGTGTTTTATGTCACTATTAAGAGAACTGAGAATTGGGTGATATTAATATATTATGTATTTCGTGTCCATCAATGATTTTGATAAATGTGTGAAATAAAATTGTTTACGCATAAACAAGGTTTTCAATAACTGGAAAGTGTTAAATTTACTTTCCCAACTCTTTTTTGATTTAACTCCAGCAACTGTTTATCGATACAGTGAACAAGAAATTTAATGTTAAAATATATTTTGAACGTGTTTTAAACATGAATTCGTAACACATACTCTTTGAAATAAAGATCAGATTTTACATCTCTCTCTCGCCGTTTACCTGAGGTCTTTTGAGATTGATGTTATAGTTTTCTCCCCTCATTCTGTAAATGTTGTTGCTGTCTCTTTCTATTTGTATCGCTATTTCTTCACAAAACGTCTTACAACCCTCTGCTAGTTTCTGGTGGCTTGGTAAAGGTGTGAATTATAAGACAATTTTGAGATGATTCACGGGCTTCTTGTGTTTTTCTTAGGATGTTTTAATAGATAATTTTTTAAATTCGAAAAAAATCATCTAATATTGAGACTCAAATTCAGATTCGGAACAAACACATTGTAAGAAAAAATAATAAAATTAGAAATTCCCAGTACTTTGTCATTTAAGAAATACAACAATTTTGTTTTTAATGTACGTCGTTTATTGATATCTATATATTTACTTAGATTAAAAAAAATCCTGGAGGCGCCGGGTATCGATCCCGGTACCTCTCGCATGCTAAGCGAGCGCTCTACCATCTGAGCTACGCCCCCTGATATGAAAGTGTATGAATTTGCAATATACACTGTACACACCTGAACTAGTTCAATATATTACGCAAGATTGTAGTATTGACTAATTTTCTGACGCGTAATCACTACGTGTGCTGCGTATTGTCTCGGTCTCAATGCGTCGACAGTGTAGAATAAATAACACTAATTAATTTTTTTTGCCAGATCCGATTTACGGATATTCATCCGAAATTTCTTCATATTCATGTAATCTAATCAAACAATACTTTTATTTCAATATGTTCCATTACGCTAAGTGCGCTAATTTCCATCACGCCAAGTAGTTGATTCTTTCAACGCCAAACACGAAACGAAAAATTTACTCCCAGTATTGTCAAGCGAAATGCTTGATCATTTTTCTCATTCCATTTTCACAGTTTTTAGACTTGTTTATCGTAGGAGATGGTTGGAGGGTAAGCGCTCGAACGTTCGAAAGCCGAGCGCGGCGCACGCGTCCGTCCTCGGAAGGCGTTGGTACCGGTCATTACCGATAGATGGCAGCCGTTAGGCTGTGTCAGATGCCTTTAGGCAGCCTGAAAAAATCTGACAGTGTTGCCCACTAATACAACTCTTGTTCATGTTCCTGTTTTCCCTGTAAAAAGGGTTATAGACGGCAGTCGCTCCATTGTAGTAATCATTGCCGCCAAATCAATTAAGGATCATGTACTCTTAGTTCCGAGGCGTAAGCTGAGAACGCAACTAGGAAAGCACGCTTAGCACCACGAGAAGTCATGCATGAACATTTTGATGACGCGAAAAAATGTCGCAATTAAAAATATTGATTTGGAGGCGCCGGGTATCGATCCCGGTACCTCTCGCATGCTAAGCGAGCGCTCTACCATCTGAGCTACGCCCCCATTGAAATATATATCGAAATTAAACATTTTATTGAATTCGATAGCCTCGGGCGAGGGCATAATTGAAAGTCCTCTGCCGTCGCGCGCCTTTCACCGAACAACTTACTTATGTAGGTCGATGTAAGACAATAAGTGGACCTTGTTGGCCAAATAGCCAATAGCGATTAGCATTTCAAGTAATATGTCAGAAAAATAGTGATTAAATCAAGGCAATGTTTTATTTATTTATCCACAGCTCCATTTTACTAACCCTACGGGAAGTATACTTTCTACAAATTGTTTCCAATTTGTTTTTAAATATCGGTCACTAGGTTGTGTAAGGTTAACCAACGTCGAAAGTCGAAACCCATACAAAATGGATAATAAACGTAATAGTAAAATTCCTTCAGGGTCGGCAACGCGCTCGTGACATCAGGCGTTCATAGGCTACGGTAACCACTTACCATCAGGTGGGCCGTACGTCTGTTTGCCTACTTAGTTATATAAAAAAGGCCTTTTATAATTGTGTACAAAATAACATACACTGAGTTCCACAAATTCTACACCAATGTTATTTATTATCTCATCTATCTATCGAAATTGATATATATATTACAGTATATAAATTTTATTGCATTGTTATAAATTCACAAATTATCATTATCTCAAAGTAATAAATTAAAAATTATCTAACTGGTTTTAGTGTGTAGTTTGAAGTTCAAAATTTCAATAAAGTGTTTCAGGGGGCGTAGCTCAGATGGTAGAGCGCTCGCTTAGCATGCGAGAGGTACCGGGATCGATACCCGGCGCCTCCATTTTTTTTGCCTTTTACGTCATCATATTGACTGTTTTTCCAAGGTTAGATCAAATAACGATCAAATACGCTTAAATATCCTTTTTTTGTTTCCGAGCTATCTGTAATATGTTAATTATAAGATTTGACGTACTTTTCAAGACTTTGACATTGTTTGATGGCAATACTCTTCTGAAATTCTATTAGATAATTAAAGATTATAAAGTTGACCAACAAAGTTGGTCGTTTCATAACATCCACGGGAAAGAAATCTAAAAATCTTAGATTAATAAAAGAATTGGTCTCGCGCGAGACCAATTATTAATCTAGGTTAAAAATCTATTCACCACACGCCTGCTATTATTAAGTAATGTTGATATTGTAAGCTATTTCGTCAAAAATATTTTTGTTTACAAGATTTAAAAATATTTCAGACAGCAAATTCTTTCTTGTACTGTACAATAAAACACGAGCACAATTTAAAACAATCTTAGCCTTCCAACGAGTCGCTTGTTACGCCTGTTTACATAAACATCTCGCCCGGCCATTTTTCATTGTTGAGAAAAAAGCAAAAAGTGAGCAAATTGCTCGCTGCTTAGAAATAGTTTTAAATTAACATGAGATAAAATTAAAAAGAGAGAAATTTAAAGAGTGTGTTTATTTATTAAAACATGATAATTATAATTTTTGGAGGTTTGGAGGAGGAGGAAAATTCGGATATGTTTGGAACATCATTAATCTTTTTGGTCTTCATGTCGCTCTTCAAAGTCTATGGTACGCTTTAATCCTGGTCTTATATTACATGATTAATACTGATTATATGGGAAATGCGAGCGTGCTCAAACATTACACGACTCATAATGTATGATGTCGAATAATTATAATAGAAATAACAATACACGTATTGCGGTTTCTGATGCCCCATTTCCCATTTCGGGTGAGTCAACAAATTAATAAGTTCATTTGCGGAGCCATTGTTCCTTTCCATTCAAACTATGGCCGCCCGGTCGCCGTGAGGAAATTAATCGTTATTATTTTATGCATACCTGGTACTACGTTCAATTTGGGGTAAGGGTTTCATGCCTTTAAATTGGTCCAATTTGAGATTGATCCAATTCACCTGTATGACATATTAATAATTTAATAAATATGTAAGTACTGATGAACCAATTTAAAAGAAATTTGGTATACAGAACCAACCGCTAATTGGACGAATCACGCCCAAATCGTTTCATGAAATTTAAATTGTAACCGTTTATAAATCAACTTTACTCGAGGTCCCACTAATTAAGGACATTGTGGGATAAGTTGTAGAAATAATGCACCTGCCCGAGTCCATTGGTAAATATTAGTTTCACTATCAAAAAAAACTATGTAATTTTGGCTACTGCTTCGACATAAATTTATAGATCTTGTTTTTTTTTTAAAGTGCTTTTAAAGTGCATTTTAACATTTTTATGAAATGCAACAATAATTAAACTACAAAACGTTTTCTTCAGGCGCGTTAATAACATTAATACAGAAGTAAATTCTCTGGGAGCAACGTAAACACCCGGATATACTGGTACCGCGGAGGCTGACCTGCAGTGCAACATAAATTAAAGATAGCACAAAACCAGTATGTCATTTGGTCGAAAGTATTTTTTGTTTTTTTTTTTCTTAACCTATATTGTTCCACTGCTGGGCAAAGGTCTCCCCCATTCTCTTCCACTCATCCCGCTCCACAGCTACTGTCTTCCATCCGCTGTCAAATTTCCTCATGTCTTTGTCTACCTCTATATGAGCTCATCAGCGTTCGTGGTGCATTCGACAGACATGACTCGCCCTTTCCCCACTTAAGTTTAGCGGCAGACGACTAGAGCGCAGGGTAATGTTTCGCATTTTATCTCTTATAGTTCACCAGTATAGTTATCAAGCACTGTAAATTATAAATTTAATCGAAATCGTTAGATTGCTCAGCGTGTGGAGTGGCTTTCGAGTAAATATAAGAGTTCTTTATTCCGCGCTACTACTTGGCTGTCGGCTTTTTGGAGGGCCTCTACATTCGTTAGGTACTTAATCAATAAATAAATGGAAGCATAGATTTTAATTATGAAAATAAAATTATGTATTAATTGTAAGTTTAAAAAGTATTGTATTTCTTGTATAATACATTTTCTTTCAAATACATAAAATAAATAAATATCTCTTCTTAACAAATCCGATTGTGTGGTAGAGCTACAAAGTATAGAATGATATAGGTATGTAGAGAATTCATCAAAATACTCGTGCAAGCGGACTACGCTTCTGTACTCATTATTTTGTACCTGCAATCTGGACCGGGCCGGATTACGCCTGGATTAACCGGCGACGACCGGGTTTAACCCGGGTACAATATGGACATTAAGTGACAGATGGACTTTTCCACGTGAAAGCCATTTTCTTTTTTGCACCGCTGACCGCCAACGCCCCGGCTGCGGTATGATTATAACCCGCAATTTCGTTTATTTATACAATCGGTGTTTTAGGTTGCGACTGTTTATTTATGGGATCCTAGTAATCGTTTCCAGCCTCTTTGAAGTAAAATATTTTACTTCATGCTTACCGTGTGCAATATAGCCATAGAGAAATGCGTTATGCCTGCAAGCACGTCCAGATTTAAAAGTTTAAGATAAATCTTTCATACGTTTTTGAAACGACCTACCTAAATGCCGTGACAAAAAATTAAAACCCATAAAACGTGACAATTAGTACAATGCCAATCAAGCCTTTGCTATTTGTCCGCCTGTCTCTTAAGAAACTCAACTGACAAAATATATTTTTCAACAAAAATAATTTTAATATGGCTTTAATTTTAATATTCCGGTTGTCCAGAGCAATTAGATATTTTCCTTGAATTTACATTTGCACGAGAAACGGATTGCTTATTCTGTTAGCTCTTTGAGTCGAGCTTAGCTTTCAGAAGCTTTCTGTAAGTAAATCTCTTCAATTTTTGCTTTTTAATTTGACAAGAACGTTTTAGGCCACGTCTATGAAATTATTTTACCGTATTTTTTTTTATTTGACGTGTGAGGATGTTAATAGTAGATTCTGATACAAGGGTGCGAAGTTGGTCATTATTTTCGAGGCGATATATAGACATGAGCCGAAGGCGAATGCCCATAGAAGCCGTACGACGATTTTCAATACATTTGCGATGAAAAACACACTTATATTATTAACCTTTTCATTATTTACACAATAAATAGAAGTTTTAAAACGATATCAAAACATTTCTTCACATTAACTTTTGTCGGTGCACTTTGAACACTTTTCACAATCCGATACACCATTTGAGTAAACTTACTTGAGTACACCATTTGAGTAAGTACTTGTGTGTTTATATGCATTACATTGCTAGGTATTTCTAAATACATATATAAGTAATTCTTGATTCTGTTTTAAAGCTTCGCCCACGCTTCGTCCTTTTTCCTTTTCCTTTGAAGATTTAAGTTAAGTAGCTATAGTCAGCCTACTTAGTCAGTTATCAACATTCGATTTTCGCCTGGATTAGTATTATCTAGAGGAGTCAAATTTAAGTATTCTTTCCTAAATTAAACCGACATTTGTTATTAATAGTAAATTAAATACAAAAACAAATAGATTTAAAAATGGCGCCACTGATACAGATAGAGCAGACCCTGATAGTATTATTTTTAGGGTTTTACGGCCATGGATACAAATCCTTTATAGCCGATCTTGATTTTTTTTCACAAATTTATATTTGTAGTCCAATACGGCTAATATTCATTAAAATGCAAGTAAATATGAAATTTTGTGTTGATTTATCATTCAGTAGGAAAAAATAGTTTATATTTTTTGCAAAAAGAATGAATTGGTTTGAGACATAAAATCTTCTTGGCGTACATTTAAAAAAAATGGACCATAACCATGGAAGCCATTACTTTACAAGTGCGATTTTAATATTATATGAAGATCGTGTTATTTACAACTTCCATTAATGGCCTATAATGACAATGAAATAAAAGACTGAGACTGATGAGCAAATGTGTTAAAATAGACATTTACTGTCGAGTAAAGTCAAAAAAAGGCGTTAAAGGATTTCTCAAGGGTCGGCAATGCGCACGTGATGCTTGCGTTAATGGGCTACGGTGACCACTTACCATCAGGTGGGCGGTATGCCTTTTTGCCTAATTAATTGTATTTAAAAAAAAGTCCACCCTGTTTTACAACGTCTCAAAAATGACGTCATTTTGGTACAATTTATGTCTTTGTATATATTTTTTTTATAATTGTCAGTTTGCATAACACATGACTCATGCAATTTCATTTCATACATACGCCTATTTTCCTATGTGGTAGGCAGAGACTATGAGATTTCCACTTGATACTATGCTTACAGACCTCCCTCGCTTCCTCCACGTTCATCATTCTCGTCATACACGATTATTTTCCTTTTGGACATAAGTTATAAAACTATTCATTTCAAAACGAATAATTTAATTCTGGTCTTGTGAGTGAGTAAAATTGGCTTTTCATCATCGTTCTTATTTTCTGTTAAAAGATTCCATTTACTTATTTCTCAGCTCTTTAACAAATTAAATGGTTTGAGAGTTTCTCTGGCGTGCGCCTGTAGATACTTGGCAATTCCTTCCGAAATTAATATTTAATATGAAAAGCCTCAGTTACCGAGCGCCATTCTAAGGCAGTCTATAGATGCTGACCATTTCTCGTACCATGGTATAAAACTTTTGAATTTTTAACAGGTATCTTCCTATTTACTGGTATGAAGTACTGAGAGTCACCCAAGTCGTCAGCTTACGCTTCGGAGCTTAGGGTACGCTATAAGTCATGGTCCTAGATTTGGCGGCACTGGTTATTACAATGGAGTGACTGCCGTCTGCATGAAGTACTGAGAGTACTGTAGATTATATCAAGATCAATAGGCGATAAAACGAAAAAAAGACACAAAATTCTAAAGTTAGGGCCTAGTATTACTTAACTTTTTGGCCTGGGTAATTAAATTTCCATGAAATCATACTCTAACTGTTATATAGTAGGTGTGGATCACTCAACCCCTCAACGGATAGTTTTTCCAATGTTCAAGAGGACAATTGTTTTTTATTTACATGGTTTATTCAGTCGTTTAACAAGCATTCCTTTGAAATAGGTATTTCAAGTACTCGTCATTTTTTGTACTTTTCCCTCTCATTTTAGCAAACTCCTTTGCCAAAACAAACTGTTTTGCCGCAACTCAAACGCTACGAATTCTACAAATTGTGTGCATGTCGCCTATTGTAGGCGTGCGAGATGTCAGCTTTAATTTACTCTGCACTTCATGCCCGGCCCCAGCCATCCGCAGTATGAACTGCAATGCTCCAATGAATACCACTACGTTATTTATGGCACCCTGGTACATTTGTGTTTACCATCTTTGATATTTGTTATGTTTGGAGTAGGGCAATCGCATAATTTATTAACTTTAGATTTGGTAAAAACGTTAAAATTAGCGTTATTGGCCGCTTAGCTTTGTTGCTAAGTAAGAAATATTTTCGGGTTACTCTACAAATGATAAACTTTTTCATTCAAAATAAACTTGGTTTATTTAACAACAATCGTTTATGTAGGTTTTAGATCTCGGAATCCTTAGAGTTAATAAGATCATCTACATTATAGTTTTTCTAACCTAACCTAAGCCTGTGCCTAAAAATACAAAATATATTTCAGATTTAAGTTACACGAGTAGACTACTGGCCTAGTTTTAATGAGTAGTTTGGGTGTCCATTAGACCTAGTTCCAGTGCGATTAGTGGCTTTTGAATAATTAACGTGCGAATGGCTAATTCTACCATTCATAATGCAACACCGCAGAATAGTTTGAATACAAAGTTAACAATTACTACTAACGATCCGTTCCGGTTTCGCACGGGTTTGAAATTTCGATACATAGCATTTATAATTTTTTTTATAGATGACGTCATCCCACGCCATCATTTTTACCATTGCAATGCCATCTGGGACATACTCCGACTACGTTTCATTTCAGTCTTTATGAAATTGTTATTCTGTCCCTTTCTTGACGGTTGATCTTTATTCATATAGAAAATGAACATTTACTTTTTTAATCTTTCCAGATCTTCTCATAGAAATGCTGGGAGTGCTCGCGAGCTACAGCGTCACCGTCAAAGAGCTGAAACAGCTGTTCACGGCTATGAAGGCAGTCAACGGCAAATGGGTGAGATATTTTATTTTCTACAAGCCATTTTTAAGAAAAATGTAATGTTCGTAATTGCCGTCAAGTCGCTTGACTTGAAAAAAAATCGATGGTCAGAGTTTTTGCTTTAGTTTTTTTTTTGGATATTGGTATCCTATTTTTAAACACAACACCATCTCAACACCGATTTGCAGCAGCTAGAAAAAGAAAACTGAGCGATCCCAATTCCCAGGCAAACATAAACACAAAGTAACCGAAGAGCATTTGTGCTAGCTAATTACCGTTAACCGCACTGGAGTTCCTACGATACAAATTTCAAAAACATTCGTGGCGTAGCTAATTGTGAACTTAGTAGCTCCCTCTGTATTCGGTAGGGTTTCGTTGAATGCATCTTTTGTGAGGCCATGTTTTCCTGGTAGAATTGGACGGATAATGCGGGGGCGTTGCTTTTAATGTCGATTTGGATTAAGACGCTGGCGTTTTAAGAAGAGGTTTTATAGGTGTTTTAATTTATCAATCTTTGCAGATGAGTATAAAATGAATGCTTAAAGTAAAATTTTAGGGAAAAACAGTGAATAATTTATGGTTGAATTACTTATCCAGAAATAGATTTACGTACGATATTATTTTCATCCGTAATGTACACATACATACATACATTCATACCACCACGCCTTTTCCTGTAGGGGTAGGCAAAGACTACGGATTTCCATTTGCTGCGTTCCTTAAAGAGTTCCCTCGCTTCTTCTACGCTCATCACTTATGATTCGGTGATTCCTGGTACTTCTGACATCTAACTTTTTTAATATGTCTGCAATTTGGTCGCAATGTTCTCAGAGGCTGGCCCTTACCGACTTTTCCTGTCACCTTTGATTTGTTCATACCTTTCGTAAGTCTCCTTTTATCCATCCTTTCTACAAGCCCAAACCATCTTTCTATCTTTGTCACTATATCCTCATTCATACGTGGGGCGCACTATAAGTTTCCGGAATGAATATGAAAAAATACTATTAAAGGTACAAAATTAATTTATTGTTTATCAAAATAATCTCCCTTGGCGTCTATGCACTTTTTCATTCGATGAAACCAGTTTTGAAAACTTTTGTGCCACTCCTCTGTGGTGACCTCTGAAACGTGTTTTTCATACTCCTCGACAGCCTCTTCTGGTGATGAAAATCGTTGACCGCGTAATTGGTTCTTAATTTTTGGGAACAGAAAAAAGTCACAAGGTGCCAGGTCGGGACTGTATGCAGGATGACTCATGAGTTCTACATTTTTCGCCTTCAAAAAGTCGTTTGTCTGTCTGGCCGTGTGAGAACTAGCATTGTCGTGGTGCAGGATGATACGGCGTTTACGGTTATTTTTACGGAGTTCGTCAATAACTTCCGGCAAACAAATGGTCGTGTACCAGTCACTATTCACTGTACGACGATTCTCTAAAGCAACAGTAGCCACGTGTCCAGTTTTATTAAAAAAAGAAGCAATCATCCGCTTAGATGCACTTTTCACGCGCGCCACTTTGGTTGGTTTCGGCTCATCTTGAAAGACCCATACGCTCGATTGCTGCTTTGTTTTGGGATCGTAGCAATAAATCCATGTTTCGTCACCTGTTACTATGTCCCACACCAAATTTGACGCACCTTCGTTGAATCTGGTAAGCATGGCACTGCACCAAGTGACGCGGTCCGTTTTTTGAGCCTCGGTCAAGTTGTGTGGGATCCACCGCGAGCACAGCTTTCTCACACCCAAATGTTTGTGTAGGATTAATTGTATTTGACTCATGCCTATTTCTAAGGATGCGCGAATTTCATGGTAGGTCACATGCCTGTCTGTTTCAATCATACGGCGCACAGCATTGACGTTTTTGTTGGTCACAGCGGTGGACGGCCGACCATCGCGAGATTCGTCACTGAGATTGATACGACCACGCTTGAATTCTGCAAACCAGCTATAAACAGTTGTCTTGCATGGTGCTTCATTGCCAAAAGCTGTTTCAAGCCGAGCGATGCTCTGTTGAGCTGTCAAATTACACTTAAAATCGTAGAAAATCATACTACGAAAATTTTCCCGAGTTAAATCCATGTTGATGCAGACACACAATTTTTTAAATGGCGCCACAAGGTAAAGACAAAAGACAGTCAGATGAAACAAACTGCATTCTACAGCCAAAGAGTTCTATTTTCAAATGTTGCAATAAATTTTTAAATATTGTTTATGTAAGTGGCCAGTTCCGGAATCTTACAGTGCGCCCTATGTATCACACAATTTCCTTATCTCACTATTTCTAATTTTATCGCTCAGACGTACGCCACACATACTCCGTAAAGCTCTCATTTCAACTGCATTCACTCTGCTTTCATTATTTTTCCTTCAGACCCAATTTCCACTACCACACATAAGAGTTGGCATCATCCATAATGTAACGCTAAATATAAATGATTGGACATAAGCGATATTATGACGCTTTCCCTTACATCATAATGACGTCCACTTTTCCCTGGCAGGAAGAAGAAGAATACCACTGACATATTAGATAAATTTTCTTAGGAGTAACTGTTTGTTCCAGCCTCGTCATTCCGCGAAGCTCCTCAACGTGCTCCGTCAGATGCCACACCGCAACGGCCCTGACGTATTCTTCAGTTTCCCGGGACGGAAGGGATCGGTGAGTATAGTTCATAATATTGCAATACATGATAATTCCGGCCGTGTAGTTTCTCCGGTCAATAGTCGATTCGGACCGCAAGAGGTTCGAACCGCTGTGCGAATCGCCCAAGAGCCTCTACTGAACCCGTTCTTTTGCACCGCTGTGGTTTATTCATTTATTTATTTAAGCTTTATTGCACAATACAAAAATTTGTACAAATGATGGACTTAATGCCAAGTGGCATTCTCTACCAGTCAACCATGGGACCAAACAGAGAAAGTTGGCGATAAAGACGAAATCACGAAACACAAGAATATATATGATAAAATATGTTAAAATCTACTTAAAAAAGATAGATAGAGTGGTTGGTGCGGTGCGAGCCATGGTATCTTTTGGAATGAGAATTTCGAACGATTCGGACCACGGGCGAAACGATGCAAAAATTTCATAAAGTATTCGAATTATCCCTTTAACCCGAATGCGCCAGAAGGAGGTTTATGTTTTTCGAAAGTATGTATAATTCTTTAGCACGAAGTAAATGTAGGATTTCAGTTCAGATTGGAAGTCCCTACGAATGATTTAACTTAATTACAAAACAAAAAAGTTTGGAGGCGCCGGGTATCGATCCCGGTACCTCTCGCATGCTAAGCGAGCGCTCTACCATCTGAGCTACGCCCCCTGATATGCGAGTTGCCGAAATTGGCATTTCAATTGAAGATTAAATCGAATTAAATTGCCTTAGGCAAGGTCATCGTGTGATACGGCACTCGCTACCGTACGATAACGCCTTTCACTAAGAGTCGGTCTATAAGTAGACCTTGCAATCTCTTAAGCTCCTCCGTGTTCCGGAAGGCACCTTAAGTCCGTCCCAACTGTTATCGCTAGATGGCAGTCGTTAGGCTTTGTCAGATGCCTTTAGGCAGCCTAAAAAATCAGCCAGTGTTCACTAACAAACCACACATTGTAATGTATGTTCTATCATGCCACTTTTCACTAAATATTCTAGTATAAAAATTTTATTATTAATTTATTTGCTCAATTACAAATTTCAATAGACAAGTTTAGTCGGGAAAAACTACGATTTTTATGTATTCATTTAGATTGGCACTAGACACCATCAGACGCAACCAATCGAAAAATCGAGTGCCACTCGACTCTCCAAACGGATAGCGATCAAATCAGCGGTAGCCAATGTAACACATGTTTTACGAATAGGATTCTATTTTTAAACTACATCTGCAAAAAGAAGTTATTTTATTCGTCAGATTTTTTATATCCATCCCGTATTAATGAATCAGTTTAACGCAAAATATAAATTGTACCGTTCGACGCTGTTCTTTATTAATCTATAGTTTAATGGTTAAAAAAAATCCTCTAAGACTCTATAGTCTTGAACTTTAAGAGGTTAAGGAGAAAAAAAGAGAAATCAACTTGGAAGTAAATACGAGTGGATCTGAACTTTAACTATTAATATTGAAATATCACACATCAAGATATTTTCGTCGCAAACACCATGCGATAATGAACTTTCACACTCCATGTAAAAACTGATCAAGTATTCTCTCCGTCCCAACATGGAAGAAGGATTCTTATGGTAATAAACTTCAAACAAATAAAAATGTACGTTAGATTACGTACGGAAGATCTAAATATTTTTGAACAAAAAAAAAAGTAAAAGTAAGCAAACCACGCTTTCCACTCTAACCTATGGAATAAATCCATTCAATAATGAATTTGTGTTGTGTGCACTTCTTGTTTGTATCCTATTTGAACCATACCATCGAATCGACGGACTTATTGCCACTTTTTTTATCGAACCGTGCGGTTCGAAGCAATGTTCGATCGTGTAGCATAATGTCCGGCGAACATTTTTATAATTATTGCCGGTTCGATGTCGAACCACCGGAGGAACCCTATTTTTGTAAGACACACATGTCGAATGAACATATCGAACGAAAATCATTCGGCTCACCTATTTTGTGTGAGCGATTCGAAAATAGGGCTCCAGTTGCGATATTGCTTCCGTATAGTGACTAGCCGGACTATCGATAGTGAACTAGTTGACATCGAAAATCAGTTATACTATCGATAGCTGTTTTTCATGCAATGCTATTGATAGTATTGGTTTTGACTTTTAAAAACATTAATAATACTATCGAAAGTATTCCTTCGGACAATAGTCAAAGTCTTTCAATATTATTATTTGTTTCGATACTATCGATAGTATTGTTTCTAACTTTTGCATAAACTTTGATAGTATTGTTTGTTTCGATACTATCGATATAGTATTATTTCTGACTATTGCATAAACTATCGGGACCATTGTTAGTTTCGGTACTATCGATAGTATTGTTTCTGACTATTGCATAAACTAGTGGTACTATCGACAGTATTGAAAATATCGATACTTTCGTTTTTGCCCGACTATCGAGCGGCAACACTACTTCCGTACACGCAAGGCGCATAACGTGTTTACGCATCGACGCGCGACAGCACAGAATCAACTGGACGGTTCGTTGTGCGGTGCGGTCGTGTGGCAGCTCCATCGAACCGCACAGTCCGACGGTTCGATCGTTTGTTAGTACTTATACTATCGACAGTTATGAAAAAATTTCGATACTATCTTTTTTGCCCGACTATCGAGCCGCAAAACTACTTCCGTACGCGCAAGGCGCATAACGTGTTTACGCATCGACGGCACAAAATCAACTGGACGGTTGGTTGTGCGGTGCGGTCTGCGGTCGTGTGGCAGCTCCATCGAACAGCACAGTTCGACGGTTCGATCGTACTTTAATCCGTACCATTGGGTTTGGGTAATTTAATTTGCCCCGACATTTAAAAAAGACCAGGGTTACAAAAATTTCCGCAACATATTTTTTTTGGTGACCGTATTAGTTTAGAGAAATGAGTATAAGTAATGAATATATTAGCCATTAACAAACCATACCGATTTTTGCAATGAACAGACACATCTGCTGGCCAATTAAGTATACTATTTAAGTTTTACTCTCCCGTTGTGTGTAAAAGATCTGTAGGACAAAGGCTGTAAGAGAGACCACGTGGCTAGAGTTGGTACTATCCCCCTTATTCAGAAAAATTAAGGAACGTTAAATAATACCAGGTTAACTAATTTATGTTTCGTCTCGTTTTTTCACGTCATAAATAAATAAGACAGAAAGGGACCAAACATGATTTAGTTAATAAATTCGTATTCTTTTATGAGTAAGGGGGGGCAATCTATTGACATTATAAATTTTACTAGCGTATATTATTGACAATACGCTTATTAACTTAGAAAAGAGTTAGTTTAAATTTTAAAATGTACTTAGATAAAAATCTTCTCAATTCACACATTGATATTATTCCGGAAAAGAGGGAGTTGTCTATTTTCAAATACGTTAAAAAATCAACACGATTTATATAGATAATATAAATAATTTAAAATACAATTACGACTTTGTTTTGTAGAAGACCATTCACCCCCGCAAACGCTTAGATAATTTAATTAACAGACATAAATCACCCTCCGCCACCACTTGGATGTACCAGGCATGCAGACGAAGCCAAGAAGTGTCAGTCCGCCCTTCAGATCTAAGGATAAGCACGACAGAGAGAAATGGACCGGGCCGTGTTGGGACAGCGATAAATAAGGAAAAAACGGACACACAGATAGCCCAGTATGTCATGCGGATTACGCCCGCCTGCCCCCATTTGAATAAGAATTGCCAGTAAGAAAGGCCGTTTAGCTAAGCCTCTTTTAATGTTTATTTATTTATTTTATAACTTTATTGCACCAGGACATATTATATAACATTACAAACAATTTAAAACATTAAATTTCCTGGTTGCATATTTCACATTACTAAAACAGTTTCATTTCTTTCGTACTAGATTCTGCACTCAGCTATTTCTCCTTTTTTTAAATTGTAAAAGAAGTTTCCACTAATATCCATCCTAATCCTATCCTAATTTCCTAATTATATTACTAGTAGCCCGCCCCGACTTCGTCCGGATTATACAAACTACAATACAAAACAAAAACTCTTTTTTGCGCGACAAGGATATATTGTTAAATACAAGCAATTACAAGAAAATTAACCTTGCGCAAAGGCGGTGTGGCGTATCACTACTACAATTCAACCGCTATTACGACGCCTTTTGGATTGTACGAGTTTCCCTACATGACCTTTGGATTAAGGAACGCCGCTCAGACATTCCAAAGGTTCATCGATGAGGTCCTGTCGGGTATGAATTACTGCTACGGGTATATTGACGACATATTAATATTTTCATCCAGCAAAGAAGAGCATAAGAGGCACCTGCGTCAGCTGTTTGAGCGCCTTAAACAGTATGGCATACTCATTAACACTTCGAAGTGCTCATTTGGTCAAGAAGTTGTCTATTTTCTAGGATACCAAGTCTCTGCTGCCGGATCTAAGCCGCTTGATTCAAAGGTCCAAGCTGTCAAGGAATTTCCCTGCCCTAGGACCGTCAAAGAACTTCGTCGCTTTCTAGGGATGCTAAACTTTTATCGTCGGTTTATTCCTGACGCTGCTAAACTCCAGGCACCGTTGAACTTACTGCTACAGGGACCGAAAATCAAGGGTTCTCACCCAGTAGAGATGACTACAGAGTTGACTAAATCCTTCGAAGACTGCAAAACTTCACTCTCTAAAGCCACACTCCTCGCTCATCCAGACTTTACTGCAGAACTCGCCATTGTCACGGACGCTTCAGATACAGCAGTCGGTGCAGTACTTCAACAACGTAAAGGTAACGTTTGGCAACCATTGGCATTCTACTCTCATAAGCTATCAGCTACACAAAAGAAGTATAGCCCTTATGATCGAGAGCTGCTAGCAGTGTACGAGGCCATCAAGTAATTCCGACACATGGTTGAAACTACGTCGTTCACTATTTATACAGACCACAAACCTCTTACCTTTGCCTTCGCTACAAGTAAGCAAGATTGCTCTCCAAGACAGTTCCGGTATCTCGATTTTATCTCCCAGTTTAGCACCAACATAAGATACATACCGGGCAAAGAAAACGTGGTGGCTGATGCTCTGTCTCGCGTTGAAGAAATTACTACCATTGACTATCAGGCTCTTGCAGAAGCTCAGGATAAGGACCCAGAACTGCAAAACCTTCTTCGAAAAGGTTCTTCGCTTAACCTCAAGAAGATGACAATGCAAGGTAGTAACATATCGGTATACTGCGATATCTCCCAGCAATCACCTAGACCGTATGTAACTCAAGAATTCCGCAAACAAATCTTTGACATGATACACTGCTTACATCATCCAGGAAGCACCGCTACAATACGACTGGTCACTCAAAGATTTGTTTGGCCAGGGATCCGTAAAAATTGTAGAGAGTGGGTCAGGCAATGCATGAATTGCCAAAAATGCAAAATTTTCCGCCATACCAGAACCCCCCTATCTCCTTTCCTTCCCCCTTCCTCGAGGTTCTCTCATATACACCTCGACATAGTAGGGCCATTACCTGTTTCTCATGATTTCAGATATTGCCTCACAGTCATCGACAGATTTACGCGATGGCCTGAGGCATTTCCACTCAAGGAGATAACGGCAGAGTCCTGCGCTGCAGCCCCGGTGTCCGGGTGGATCGCGCGGTTTGGTTGCCCAGCACGGATAACCACAGACCGCGGTCGGCAGTTCGAGAGCCACCTGTTCAAGTCTCTCACTGCGTTGGTTGGCGCTCATCACATTCGCACCACTGCCTACCACCCAGCTGCAAACGGCCTTGTCGAGCGGATGCATCGGCAGCTGAAGGCAGCAATCATGTGCAACACCTCTTCTCAGTGGACTGAAGCTCTCCCACTAGTGCTCCTTGGTATGCGCAGCTCCTGGAAGGACGACCTACAAACATCACCTGCAGAGTTGATCTACGGCGAACCCTTAAAGCTACCAGGCCAGTTTCTATCGCCGAAGGAAGACTACACCACAGCTGATGTCAACCTGTATGCGACACGTCTCCGCTCTCACATGAGCAAACTCACACCAAGACCTACTTCTTGGCATATATCGAACTCGTCGCCTTTCTACATTCCATGTGACCTGTCTAACTCAACTCATGTTTTCTTGCGACAAGATAGAGTTCGAAGTTCCCTAGAACCACCCTACGCTGGCCCCTTCAAGGTTATTGAAAGAAAGCCGAAGTACTTCACCATAGACGTCCAGAACAAAAAGGTCAACGTCTCTGTTGACAGACTCAAACCGGCATATATGACAAGAGAAGTAACTGGAAAAACTTTAGCTCCTGTTCCCACTACCGTTCCAGCAGAGAGGACAACACGCAGCGGGCGTCGTGTCAAATTCCCCGATTTCTATCGACCGTAGTCACGGTCTGGCCAGGGGGAATATGTGGCGTATCACTACTACAATTCGCCACTACTTGTACCAACACCTTAAGAAGTAGAAAAACGCTTCCGCTTATGCCGCTTGGACCGCGCCTCAACAACATATGATCCATGACGTAGCCGCCGCCGCTGTTCGCCGCCTGCGCGCCCCTCTCCTGACACTCAGCATACGGCACTCGGGTAGATCGCGCGCGCACCTTGCTTTGTATACCTTCGCTAGCTTTGTGTTGCATTATAATAATTTTACTTTCATCTATCATTAAATCTTATTTCTTCATTTCATAAAATCATTCATTCTTAGTCTATTCTTCCTTCATTTCATCTTACTAAATTCAGTGCTATCTTTCATTCTATTCAAAACAGTTTAGTGACATCTATATCAAAATTTACGTGGAGTAGTTAGGATTAGGAATAGTACTAACTACAGTATACCACAGCGGCCTTATCGCAATAGCAATTTCTTCCAGGGAACCTTTCGGAAAATTGAATAAGGATATTAAAGATAAAGAATATAGTAAGTTAAATTAAAGATAAACACTTCATTAAGCATCTCTTTCAAAACCGGCTACATAGTTCTTTCTGAAGCCGAGCAGTTCCTTATAATCTATGAATACCGTACGAATGTATTTCCAAGGAAGATCGAAAGCACAGGCATATTGGCCCATACAGCAGTCAAGATCGATTTTTTAGGGAAATTAAATATGATTATATTTTGAAATTAATTGGCTGATCCTAAAAATCTTATCTTTTCGGATAAAAAGAAACCTTATTTCTTACCACCAAAGCTTGTTTTCTTACACACATAGTTTTTACCAAGTGACAGTGTTTATCTACCTTTTTTTTTATAAAGTAACAAATTTTATAAATGTTGTTAGTATACTTGGTAATATTTGCACAAAGAAACATTTCTAAAATCTGTGTTTTGTTAAATGATTAGTTTTAAAGTAATATGTTCGGTAAATGTATCCCAGGAGTATCTAAGGTGTAAGTTCAGGTATCTTTCTGACGGTCACGATAGGCAACTTAGATCTTCCAAAAAACTTACCCTTTCTATTCCCCTATGTCGGTCCAGTTTTATGTCTAATTCGTTTACCTTACAGGCCACACGGTTCTGGAATGCTCTACCCGATCACAAAAGACTATAACTAAATTCGCTTTCAAAAGAAAAGTCAAAATTCACCTCACTAGCTTATTATCACCCTAAACCATCGTCATCTTTTCTTTTATGTATGATTATGTGTGTATATGTATAGTTATGAATACTGTATGTAAATCTATATATGTTTATTTAGCATTAAGTGTTTTTTTTTATCTTTTATTGTATTTTTAAGATAATTCGCGCCGCACTTAATTTTTCTGTCTTTCCTAATGGTTGACTGGGAGAGAATTCTTTTAGCATTAAGTCCGCCAATTGTAAAAGTATTTGTTTTTACTTGTGGTACAATAAAGATTCATAAATAAAAAAAATGTGAGGTTTGTCAAATAATTGGTTTTTCTATAGTTATTTTTTAATGTATAAGTTTTTATCTTAATTATACATATAAACCTTCCTCTTGAAACACTCTATCTATTAAAGAAAACTGCACCATAATCCGTTGCGTAGTTTAAAAGATTTAAGCATACATAGGGACAGGCAGAAAGCGAATTTGTTTCATACTATGTAATGACGATAAAGCTTGGAGTTTGTTTGTTTGAACCCGCTTTTCTCAGGACTGGTCCAATTTAAAAAATTATTTCAGTGTTGGATAGCCTATTTATCGAGGAAGGTTATATATAGGTCTGGGCGAAGTCGGGAGGGGCTGCTAGTATTAAATGGATGTATAAAAAATGTATAAGATAAATGTTTCCGCCCGGGATCGAACCGGGGACCTTGTGCGTGTGAAGCACACGTGATAACCGCTACACTACTGAAACTTATTATGACTGAGCTAAAATCCGATGCTTAATCAATTAAATTGTCAAGTTCCTTTCACTGCTCAATGTTACATACTTTGGACCACATGTAAAAGTACACCTTACACACACATAAACTATAGGCATTAAGTATACTTTTCCACGCGGCTCATTGTACGTGTATTTATTTAAACTTTTATGTACAAATACAATTGTAAAGCACAATAGGTGGACTTAATGCTAAAAGCATTATCTAACAGTCAACCTTTGGGTCAAGCAGAGAGCTTTATGTGGGTGTAAAATAAAGTTAAATTAACAGAAAAAGCGAAAAAAAATTATATGCAATATAGCATAGCATATACTTACATATAGTATAAACACGTATTTACAATATACCTACATAAACAATAAATATATACTTAAATACAATGCAAAATAAACAACATATGTGACGTAAAACGGCAACTACAAGTAGATTCCCACATCACTCAGCTGCGTTAGTACTCGTACATTTAATACACTTATCGGTATTAAATTTATGGCTTATTCGATTAGGTAACACCTAAATGCAATTTTTATGTCTTTATCATTAGCATTAGTTCAGAATAAATAATAGTAATATTAGTAATTATATCGTAACATGTCAATCGATTTCCAAATAATTGTAAATTGTTATTTTCGCGTTTAAAACGTTGTTTATTTATTCACAAAGGTCATGGAGAAGTTGACGTTTCCAAAATTTTCGCTTTAAATATTCAAAACATCTTAAGTCTGGAATAATTCATCTGCGCCTTTAACAAAGCGGACTTATTGCTGTTAAATGAAACGACTATTGCTAACTTTATCTAGAAGCACTTTAACGAAGAAATAGATAAACACATACATGAATTATCGTTTCATTATTTATTTATTTCTAGTGCCTATATAGCATTCTCTGATTCGTTCCTGTTCTCATTATCTGGTCGGCGCACACATACATTTTTTTCCACTCTTTTTCTTCCATAGGACTTCGGGCTTAAGCCATATTTCATTCAATGGAACTCTCTCATATCCTTTTGTTTGCACTCTAGTCTTAGGTCTACATTAAAAACGGCTAAAAGATAATGTAACATCTTCATACGACTCCATAAACACGTGGTCTTTCAATTTTTAAAGGGATTTTGAAATTCCGTGTTACACGCATAATGAGTCTGAGAGTCTATAGCAGTGGAAAATAATCCATCGCGACTATGGATTAGAGTAGCGAAAAGAAAGAAACAAACCTTTTAACGGACGTGTTCAATGGATTAGTATGAAACAGAGAAAAATTTCGTCTAATAAAATGTAGTTGCACTTGTATCTTATTGTAATGTATTTTACGATTTTCTTAGTGGTTCTAAGATTTGTTCTTTTCTACATAGAATTAAGTCAAAATATTTTGCTTTTTGCAAAAAAATATCATTTTGATAACGCCCACCACCGCCATCGAGTTGCCGCTTCCTATGCAGCGTTTAAATATCAACCCGCTTTGCTTGATAGGGACCTATCGCGGTTCCCAGCTGGGGTAATGTTAAAATATGGACACCATTTATAAATAAGCAGAAGCTAATCGGTACTCGTTTCTCATTTCCGAATTGAAATATAGGCGGTTCGACGCCAGGTGGCGGGAAAAGTTTTTGCGGTACATAATTTAACATTTTATGCACCATATTTTCTCGGAATTAGTAATTAAATCATTCTTGGCATATTGTTGCCATTTTTATGTGCCATTATCGTTTTGAATTTTACTTTTACACAGGATTCCTTTAATTTGGTTTGAGCTTATTAATATTGTTTGGAATATAGGTCAACCGGACTAACAACCGAACTACTTCAATTCAAATTCAAAAATTCAAAATTCATTTATTCTTCTTTTACAATTCACAATAAGTAGGTAGCAGAGTCTCACCATTTAAGTTAAGAAAACTTGTGCCTGGTGAGTCCCGCTCTTCTCTTATAAATACGTTACATGCAGAAGAATTAAATATTAATTCAATTATAATTATAATCAACAATATTATTTTATAGTCTGTGCACTATTATGAAAATGGGGGAACTAATCATCAACCGATTTAAAAAAAATCGGTACAGGAGTATAATTGTAAAATCAAAGTGACAAAAAAATAATACACTGATAATAAAATCATCCAAGTAAAGAAAATTCAACATTTTTGATGTTTTGATCTAACTACCTTTTTAAGTTGCTTGCCTCTGTGGTCCAGTGATTAAGGCGTCTGCCTTTGACCCAGACGTCGCGGGCTCGATTCCCATGGGAAGCACACTTTATTTAGATGTTTCCAGGTTGGTTAAGACATTGCAGGCTTGAATCAACTGATTTTCTGAAAATAAAGATGATTCCGTAATAAATATGTCCAATAGGTAGGTATCTCAACTTCATTGAACAAAACCTTTCAGCCAAAAGGATAAAATTTTCAATTTTGTTTGTCTCTTTAGTTTGCGTCGCTTTTCTCTGGAACCGTTATGAAAGAGATCCGGCGGAAAATATTTTCCTCCCGATCGGTCCCGGTCTAATCCCGGCTGGAACTAATCATCCTGCGCCTTTGAAGACTTGCATTAGTTTCGCTATGTGACGAGAATGAACACATTTATGAATCATATTTTATATATAAGAGCCGCTGACGGATTTTCTTCCTGTAACACTATCATCATCCTAGCGTGTATTCCTAGTTGCGTCGTCAGCTTACGCTTCGGAGCCTAGGGTACGTTGTAAGACATGCTCCTAGGTTTGGCAGTACTGGTTATTACAATGGAGCGACTGCCGTCTGACCTCCGTAACCCTATTTTACAGGGAAACTAGACCAAGAGGAACATGACCCGAGGTGTGTTAGTGGCCAACACTGTCAGAATTTTTCAGGCTGCCCTAAGGCATCTGACACAGCCTAACGACCGCTATCTATCGACAACAACCGGGACCAACGGCTTAACGTGCCTTCGGAAGCACGGAGGAGCTCATGATAGAAAATGCCACTAAATGGCGACCAATCCAATCTTCCTGTAACACCGAATAGATTAATATTCAAAACAAATTATTATTTATTGTTTGTTGTGTTGATGTTAGATTTTAAGTGTCTCTGTTATAAAGAAAATAATAAGTTGCATTTGTCGGCATATTGCTATACTACAAGTGCTATAAAAAAAACTCAAAAATGGGGGTAAATTGGGGAAGTTCAAACCATTTTTAATAAATCTGGTATTTGGAGGTAGTTTGCGAAGTCTACTGTTCATAGAACTACCAGTTTTTATAATAACTAAATATTAGTATGAAAAAATAAAAAAAGAATAATAAAAAGAGAATAAATAAAAGAAATCATCGGAATAATAAACAACCAGGATACCATGTCAACAGATAGATCTGAAAATGTAAAAATACACCAAGACAGCATAAAGTGTTGGCGTCTTCCGGTCAAATAAATCCGAAATCGCAGCCCACATACCCCCAAACTAGGCTTCGTATTTCCCGGACACAATATATTTCCATGAATATGGGTGACATGCGATAAAAATGAGTAAAATATCTTCTCCACATAAATATCCGTCAAAAATAAAAATACGGCCCTGAATAAGAGGGAAGCGAACGTAAAAATATTCACATAGGAATAATTAATGATATATGGCGGAAAAGGAATAAAGTCTTACTTCTAGCGTTTATGCGATCTTAGTAGTTTTCTAAAAGCAAAATTTACACATTCTCAACAAACATTTTGGAACAACTCTTCGCAAAAACATTTTTGACATTTAGGGTGCAATAAAAATAGAAAGAGTAGGACTAAAAAAGGTCATGGGCTCATGGAGACGTCAAACGCATGTTTTCCTAGTTTCATCGTCAGCTTTCGTCTCGGAGCATGGTCCCATGACCATTTTAATAACCATTATTTACGATTTTGTTACAGGCGGTGGTGCTGCCCCCTTTAGCACGGTGGCCGTACGAAAATGGGTTCACATTCACCACGTGGTTTCGCTTAGACCCCATCAACTCCGTGAACATCGAGCGGGAGAAGCCATATTTATATTGGTAACTATCATTTTATGCTAGCCTGGTAGCAGAAACACATATTGAATTTTGTTAGGGTTGGCATAAATTTAAAGAATTACAAATTTCTTAAATTATCCCTATTTTTTAATCAAAAGCTTAAATTAATATCATTTAACAAAGAAATTTGATACGTGATTTATGTATTATGTACTACTTACTTAGCTGTTTTCCGCGGTTCTGTTTGCCCCCAAAAGAAGTCGTTATACACCGGGTCTTCAACCATTCCAAATTTTCAAGCCCTGAAAGCGTAACAGACAGACTTTTGCATTTATATATTAAGTATGGAAAGTATGGATGGTTGAAGATTTTTAATTGTCTAATGCGAACCAAAATAAGAACATCGAGTAAATAAATGAACTTGTTAATTGTTCAGGTGATTAAACATTTGAGTTCAAGTATAGCTTAAGTTATAAGTAAATGTGTGTTTCGCAGCTTCAAGACAAGCAAGGGTGTGGGTTACACGGCCCATTTCGTCGGCAACTGCCTAGTTCTAACTTCCATGAAAGTTCGAGGCAAGGGATTCCAGCACTGCGTCAAATACGAGTTTCAACCTAGGCGGTGAGTTCGTTTCACTAATTACTTTGTTTGATTAATCTTTTCCTGGTAGCTAATCGCGCCGAATTTAACGTTTTAATTATTTCCAAAAACAAGGTAAATAAATTGTCAACTTGGCTAGTTTTTGTTGATCAAAAATTAAGCATAATTTTGGTTCGTTCAAAATGTATTCATTCATTTATCAGAATGACCACTGTATTAATATGTACTGAAATTTAACTACAATTGAGTATAGAAACGAACGCAGTATTTTCCCAATATGTTTTACCAGTCAGTTTATTCTTGGGTTTCATATAGTTATATCCTTAGTAATAAGTAGGCAAACAGGCGTACGGCCCACCTGATGGTAAGTGGTTACCGTAGCCTATGAACGCCTGCAACACCGGAGATGTCATGAGCGCGTTGCGGACTCTGAAGGAATGTTATAGTCACTAGGGAAAACCATGGCAGGGAGTTTATTCCATAATCGCAGTGTACGAGGGAGGAAATTCCGTTTGAAGCGTACTATACGCGATAACATGGGATCCAAGGCGTGGGGATGAAATCCCTGACGATGGCGAGAGGTGCGATGGTAAAAAGTGGCTGTTGGCATCATGTCAAACAATTCCTACGAGCATAGCCCATTATACAAGCGGTAGAGCACGCATAAGGAAGCGAAGTCTCTCCTGAGACTCAAAAGCTCAAAACCACTTGTGATCTGTACTTCGGCACTTGTACTTCGGCAATTCTGACAGCGCGTCTCTGTATTGAGTCAAACGGCTTGAGCTGATATTCGGGTGCTCCCGCCCACAGGTGACAAAAATATTCCATATGTGGCCGCACTTGCCCCTTGCCTTGTAATGGCTAAATATAAAATTTTCATTATTATTTTGTAGGTGGTATGCAATAGCAGTGGTGTACATATACAACAGGTGGACCAAAAGCGAAATCAAATGTCTGGTGAACGGTCAGCTGGCGTCGAGCACAGAGATGGCGTGGTTCGTCTCCACGAATGACGTAAGTTGTTTTTTTTAAATTACGGTATGGCTTTTACTTTCGTATTTAGCCAGTAACAAGTAAACATTATCGAACGAAGTTGTTTAGTCAAGCAAGTCTAAACTCAAGTCAGTAGTTGAGTGAAGTCGAAAAATCAGGCTAAATGAAGTGGTAGAAAATTACACTAGCGATTTTCAGGATATTTTGACAACAAACAAGAAAATCACACAAATCGAACACTGTATCACTTGCCAACACTCACGCTTGTTCTCGAATCCACCTTAATTACGCACAAACACTCAAAAAACACAAATTTTGGAAAATAAGATATTAGGCCAAAAGTCCGACGTAAGTTGTTCAATAGTGACTTCTAAAAGTAATAAAAAAAATTATTCTGTAACGTGTACATTAATGTTAAGAAACCTATTTACAAATGGTGTTGGTAAATGCCACCATTTTCATCATTTTCGTGACTGAATTCATAAAGACAATCGAAATCGACTCAATCCCTGGGGATTAAGGTAATACGTATCTCATAAGTTAGTTTATAAGCCATTCGTGTTACTCCCTAATCCAGCTACGAGTACCAGACCTTCACGGCTGGTTGGCAGCTTAGCATAATATATTTCGTTATCTACAACGAACATTCTCTTCGCAACTTGTGTGTTCGAATCGTCACGTACGTGTCGTAAGAAGCAATTTATTACAATAAATGCCATGCAAATTTTCCTGGCTGCTGTACCAGGGTAACATGACAATACAGGAATTAGGAGTTAGAAAGTTGGGATAAGGTAAAATGTGCTTAGGGAGGACATTAATCTTCGTTATTTGATATCGCCTTAACAATAAAGCTACAGTTGTCTTGTCAAGGATCTACTAACCAAAATCAAGGAGATGAAATATACTTTCTAATTTTAATATTAAGCTTGCAAACGTTTTGAAAATTATTATAGTAAAGAATTTTTAAGGACCTGACGTGTATTCCGCTCGCCTGGCGGGATGCTAGTCGCTCGCGCCGATTGCGTCATACAACTAGTATGGACGTGTGCAAATTGACGCGTCGCAAACGGTCGGATAATCAGGCGGGACACAGTGTTGCCAGTAGCAGAAAGTCTAGCAACTAGGTATTCAATTAACATTCCGTCACCTCAATGTCATCAAATGATAAAAATAATATAGGTAATAGTAATGAGAGAAAAGTGATATGAAAAATGTTATCATATTTGATGCGAAATATACAGACAGACAAGACGGACTACACTGGACGGAAAAATTAATGATTCTGATTCTGAATGAAAACGAAGGATTGATTTCTATTTCGGGGGCGGGGCGGGCCGCATCACACGCAAACAAAATCCGCGGCGGATTTATGCGAACCGCTGCGCCCCCGCACAGTGTGCGATAGTTCATACAAAATACACACAATTAAAGGCGAACAGTAGCGACACAATTTAGGGTTTTTATTTTCCTTGTCGGGCTACACATTGTCACGAAATAAGTGACAATGCCTATACAAAAACTCTTAAAACTTCAAGATGCACACGCATTAGCCTAAGTCATCATCATCATCATCAACTTTGTTGTAATAATGCTAAATATTAAAATTGAATAAAACAAAAACTAATTAAAATTAAATAAAATGGACTTAAAAATACATACAATCAAATAAAATAAATAATGTTATTCAATAAAGATATAATTATATAATATTATTCAGAAAACTTAGTTTTGATTCTACTTCGGAATTTTACCCGGGCGATTACCTATCTCTGCATGAGAGGGTCAAAGTAACCTGAAATGTTACTTTTGTAAAAAAAAAAGAATTTGTAGAATAAATGATACAACACGTTCGTGTACAAATGATGTCAAAGAAAAGAAAAGAAAAATTCTGCTTAAAACTTTGCACGTTCCTTATGAGCAATTTTATGAAACAACACAAACAAGTGAAATAGGAACAAAACATGCTCTCCGAATTTTCGATAGTCTGACTGTCAATAGTTGACCTCAAAAATCATCTATAACATCTACATCGATAGCTGTTTATTGCATGATTACTATTGATAAAAATCAAAACAAAACTATTGCAATATCGCAAATTGAATTCAATATTCAGAAATAATACTATCAATAGTATTGCATGGAAAACAGCTATCGATAATAAAGTTAATAGTTCGATATTTTCCATCATTTTGATTTAGTAACTATTAACAGTTTTTCGATAGTACCGTTTATTTTACTTTTATCGTAAAATCTTCACCTATCGATAGTTTGAAACTATCGAAACTATAGACCCTTATCAATACTATTACTTATTTTAAGCTATCGATAGCATCGATACTATCGTAAATAATAAATAGTTTCAAAATCCCTATCGATAGTTAAACTGATTTTCAAGGTCGAAAGTATCGTGATACTATCGATAGACTGTGGCTATAGCAACATATACTGAGGTGGTCCCATTTAATGAAGGTTTGTTACTTAGCTTTGCATCTTCTTTTATTAAAATACAAAAATTCGATTCACCGGTGGTTCTTCGGATATTTCTCCGAGTACCGGTGATTATCCGGCGAAACTAAGCGAGCGACGGATTTGCATCTCTCGCGTCCTGCGCTACCATTTGCGTCAGTTTGAATGGCCAGGCGAGCGAATTTTTCGCGGCTGGTCGCGTCTCGCCAGGCGAGCAGGATTCGCGTCAGTGTGAACGGTCCTTAAAGATGAGAGATGAGAAAGGCACCACAACGAGAAAAATGTGAATTTATTAAAATTACAGAAAAATAATTAACAACACTGGAAGACCTCGTCACAATAAAACACTGTTTGAAGTACTACAAAGCTATTACCGCGATCGTGCTAAACACCGATGTGAAATTGTGCAGATAGGTAGTTCGCTTGTGTGAATATTCATGTAATTCATGGCAAGTACGTGTGCTTGCATATAAAACGCGTAGCTTGATGTACTCGAGAGTATTGCATTGTCTTCCTGTCATGTACTCAATACTTTTAACTCCTTATTATTATGATGTCCTAGTACTTACTGATACTCATGCGTCACAGAATAGGCTAGTAGTTCCCTAAAAAAATATAATTAGTCCGTCAGTTAGATAATCAAAAAATATTGTAGACGTATTTTTTTCTTTTGTAAATTAAACAAAGCATGGTAAAGATATGGCGCGTTAATTAATTCAATTATGCTTGATTTAATTTAATTATGAATAGCCTAATTATTCGCATGTCATTAAATGTGACAAAACATGTAATCCAATATGTGAAAATTGTAACACCAATATACATACCATGTTTTTCGTGAATAAAGATATTTATTATTATTATTTATTATTATTAAAGTATCGTGTGACGTCACAGTGTGCTACACTTTTTTTTCACAATATGTGAGCACCGACTCCTAAACTTTGATGCGTTATATCTTAATAATTAATCGCTGCATTGACAAAGAAAAAAATACGTCACTAATATATTTTGATTACTTAAATGACGTACTAATTTTAATGTTAGTCTTTTGACCCTGGAAACTAGCCTCTTATTGTATTTCGATGTGCTGTTTCATTTGCAGCTCTCCTCCCTTTTCATTTGTTTTTTTTTAGTTTTTGACACCAGTTTGAGACTAATAAATAACTTTTAAATGGGTCGTAGTTACCCGTTACGTACACAGTGATGTCCTAAATAATTTCAGAGAGCGCTAATTGTGGCCGCTTGTTTTGAAGCTAGTCATTTACTATGCATAGTGTGCTGCATCCTTTATTAATGCCACATCCTATGGACTTCGTGAATGTCCTAAATTTGAAACGTAATTTTAAACGAGAAAGCGGCTCTTACATGAGCTTTTCTCTTTTGTGGTAGGTTTCTAGGGTGACATTTGTTTTGTTAATTAAAACTTTATTACTCCACAAGTACAAATACTTATGTTGGCGGACTTATGCTAAGAGCATTCTCTACTACTAGTCAACCATTGCGAGAAACAGAAATATAGCTTGGCGCGAAAAGTTATGGTGAAAAACTGTAGTAAAAAGGAAATTTCATCAATTAATTGACATCAATTCGCAATAGTCATAGCCGCATGTTAATCGTAGTAGCCTATTTGTTAAAATTATGTTTAACTAGCTTTTTTCCCGCAGCTCCGCCTGCGTCATAAAGTAGCCTATGTTTGAGCCCGGGTCTTCAATTATATTCATACTAAATTTCATCAAAATCCGTTCAGCGGTTTGGCCGTGAAAGCATAACAGACAGACAGACAGACAGAAAGATAGACAGACTTTCGCATTTATAATATTAAGTATGGATTAGTATGGATATTCTTACTTAAATACAACGCAGCGAATAAAATTGGATCTTGGTTTCCAACACGAGAATCTGCCATTTCTTACGATTTTGCAACAGTGGCAACTACTGTTGCTAATCACCACTTCCGGTCTTTGAGATTATTCTTAACCACCTCATAGCCCAGCGATTCCTACGGCTGCCAACTAATTGACGTTACCTCGGCCTGCCAAGTAAGCTGGTTTGATTTCACCAATGACGTTGATTGATTTTCTGTTTTTTTTTCACTCTCCAATCCAAGTCCGATCTTCCCCTTTGTGTTAAAACATTTCGATTCTCCGTCTAGAGTCTAATTTCTATAAAAATTTTGAAAAAAAAAATAATATTAAAGTAATATCCTTATTTAATTTTCCGAACGGTTGCCTGGAAGAAATTGCTATTGCGATAAGGCCGCCTTTGCGCAAGGTTATTTTTCTTGTAATTGCTTGTATTGGACAAGGTATCCTTGTTGTGCAATAAAGAGTTTTTGTATTGTAAACCTGAACCCCTGAACAAATACCGATTTTACTACGAAAATAATACATTGAGATAAATCTGTATTACTCTGTGACGTATTGGTTCAATTACGCGGAGATTTCGTGGAGTGCACGGGAGCGGGGACGTCGGCACTCCATCGTCATAACGCAGGGAATTGCCTCACGTGGGAATGTGTGGTGTAGGGGAAGAGCGACAGGCGGGTGAAAAACTTGACAAAACAAAAAAAATATCGTTGGACAAAATCTTGCAACATTGCCTCTCGTGGGAATGTGTGGTGTAAGGGAAGAGCGACAGGCGAGTAAAAAACTTCTCAAAATCGAATAATATAGAATTTTTCATTCAATTACATTTAACATTATTGCCTCACGTGGGAATCACCCCCGTATTCTTAAACATAACCTTATGAACGTCCTTCACTCAAACTCATTCGAGGGCGCCTTAAGGAAGTCCTCGAACTTCCCTTGAAAACGACATTCTTAGTTGGTTGCTTGAGCAAACCCCAATGAGGTTATAATAACAATTTTAAACACGAAAATCGAAAATTACAAAAGAATACAGTAATAAATAAAATGAAGTAAGTAAATACCTGGGCCAAAAGTGGCAAAAACCCGTTTTTTATTTACTTTATTTCATTTTAAGGGCGCCTCAAGGTACCTCTCGACCAACCTTATAATTGACAGTTCGATACTCACCTCCAATGAGAAATCATCTCAAGCCAAGAAAGCTTGTGACAACTAATCATACCAATGAGGTGGAGTAAGGTTGAGTCGAGTTTGAGTGAAGGTTTATGAATACGGGTGTCAGTGTAGGGGATAAGAACGACAGGTGAATAAAATAATTCACAACATCTACTTATATCACAGATTTAGGAATTTTTTGACTAATATAGATTTTTTCGCAACTGTCGGTTGATATACAAACATAGAAATATGCTCCTTTAAATTACCTATTGGTTATGGATTTAAGACTGAGATATGGTTATTTATATTTAGTTTGTTCCTGGGGATTATATTGGTCGGTTTTAAATAGATCGTTCTCGAAATGGACATTCGACATAAATCTAGCTTTTTGCATTTGGTGGACTTCTCAAAAGTAGTATTTTTAAAATGATTACAATCTGCACTAGACGTAAAATGTCTAATCAAATCACTAGTTAATCTTTTATGAAATAGAAATATGTGGCATAGTTTTATTTTAAAACCTGTACGTCTCAAAAATGTCGATTCCTATTTGTGAATAGTTTTGAGGAACCGAAATCGGAGGATTCTTATGACTTGTAGCAATTACCAAAGACGTTGTTATAAAAATTCTCTCCACTCTCGCATATATCCGTGATTCAGTAAACGCGTTGGTTTCACTCGGTTACCGGCGCAGAGTTCTTTAAAATCCTTTATCATAAAAGATACGCTCAGAACAATTTACGACTCGATTCGGCCTGTTGGGTCTTTATAAAGAACATGAATTTATATGATTCGTGGGTAAAAGTTAAACATTTTTCTTTCGGAGAGTTGATAGGTCTCTTGCACTAATAGAAGATATACCTAAATATGGAGAATAATTAGGTAATTAGAGGTAAACGTATTGGGCAAATTTAGTACAGCGTAGTCAATAGCCATTTTGACTCTACAAGAAGGTAGGCTCTACAGAAAAGTTTACTCTGACTGCATGCACTAAAAATATTCTAGTTGAGAAATAGATTTAATTTTCTTTTTGAAATAAACTAAAAATACATACTTTCAAAATAATTACAAAGATTTTTCTCAGCCCGTTCATGAGGTAAAAATGGTCTTCACAAAAATAGGTTGAAAATACAATAGAAAAGTCCTCGTCAAAATCACTTTCATAGCCGGTTCCATTCGGATAATTAATTAATATTGGAGCCTGCCTTACTTATTTAACCATGGCAATATTATTGAGTTTTTTATTAAAATGAAATTTTGGCGGAAAATTTCCCGCGCCCAATTTTTATAAAACGTGGTCGCGACAGTCTTATGCAAATATTCTCCTTTGTTTTGCTTTTAAATAAGGCTCCTTTATTAATTTTATGAAATGAATGAATTTTATTACCTTTTCATTTTTTGTAATTTCATGTACCTATTCCCGCTGCCCATCCCATGCTTGCTCACCCGGGGTGGACATTGTAACGACTTTCAAAAGTAACATCTTAGGTTCATCATCATCATCGTATCAGCCGCAGTCAGTCCACTACTGGACATAGGCCACTCCCAATGATTTCCAAAATTATCGGTTGGCAGCAGTCTGCATCCAGCGTTTGCCTGCGACCTTTTTCAGGTCATCTGACCATCTGGTCGGTGGATGTCCAACGCTGCCTTTACCGGTACGCGGACGCCATTCGAGAACCTTTCTGCCACACACACATACACACACACACACACAACAGCTTAGGTTATTTCAACATAATGATTTTTCTAAATTGGTAAATACGTGCACAATGAATTAATGAACATCAAAACGTATAAAAGTCGCCATGTTCATAGGTCGCCTTTGTTTTCCATCGGTTTAAAAAATAAAAACAAGTTACCTAGTTTTACACTTAATTTTTTTATGCAAATTTTAATCTATTTATTTCCTCCAGCCCTTCGACAAATGCTACATCGGCGCAACCGCGGAACTGGACGAGGAAAGGGTGTTCTGCGGGCAAATGGCCGCCATCTATCTCTTTGGAGAGGCGCTGACTACGCATCAGATCTGCGCGATGCATAGGCTCGGCCCGGGGTATAAGGTGAGTTTCTGTTTGATTATGATCTCCTAGTACCGTGTGGTATTTCAACAAGTACTTGCTAAAGTCAAATTTGTCTAAAAATCCTGGTCATTCTGAAAACGCAAACGTAGTCGTGTAAAAAATGATAATTTATCGAAATTTATTATTTACTTAATCTAAATTAAGTTTTGATTAGATTTTTAATGCGATTTTAAAATAATATAGTTAGTCTCTTAAATTCAAATATTGCAGTAGTCTCTAAATTAGTAAAAAGAAGGGTAATATGATATTTCTCAGATTACAATTATTACCAAAACATAGAACACATTTCGAAAGTTAAACTCTCACGTTACAGCTGTTTACATTTCATTCAAACTTTGAAACGGGAATTGTTTAAAATTTCGAGAGTATATTCCACTGTGGTATGGCGGGAGTTTATATTATTGAAACTTTGAATAATAAATACGAGTACATTTCTCATATTTATTACGTACATATTAATAAGCTTTCGCACTATTCTTAGCTCTTCATTTATTATTTGTCTCATCAAGAATGAACAATCCTTGATGTTGAATTGAATTGTTATATGTACACAGATCGGCACAAAGGGGTAGAAAATAAACGATAGAATCCTTGTTAATATTAAAACATACATGCAAAAGTAACTCCTAAATTTTAATGATCTAAACTAATGACAAATAGTTGGATTCCCGTCAAAAATAATAAAGAATTTAACTTCAACTTTGTGATCCCGTTCTGTAAATAAATTTAAGCTAATGGATAAAACATTGCCTGTTTCTGTGTTATCGCCATAATTACCACAAACCTAAGCGATCATTTTTTTTAAATAATATTTTTTTTAAATAATATTTTTAATAATAGTTTCCACCTTTGTTTCCTGCTAACCTTGGACAGAGTCAATTTCGATTCGACAACGAATGCAACATCAGTTTACCGGAGAACCATAAAAGGGTGAGCGAGACAGCTGCGCCGAAGCTTGACAATGCTGACATCCCGCCTGATCCCGAAACCTCTCCCGAAATCCCTGAACCACAATCCCTTGATAGCGCTTCGCCAACCGAAGATACTAAGGATGCAGAAACAGAAGATGCTTGCGTAGTTGTCAAAGAAGATGCTACTCCCCGAGGGCGGCGTATGGCGGACGAAGCGAAAGAAGTGGCCGCCGCGCATGCGTCCCTGCTCGTAGATATTGAAGCATGCAAGCGTGTAAGCATGTCGCGCCGCTCGCTCTTATTTATATTTTTATATATGTTTGTCTCGCTTACACTGTACATATGAAATCGATTTATCGGTTTTTATGTTCCCCACCGCTGTTTCAGTTTTCACTTGCATTTTTGTAATGTGGCTGCTATTGTTTGTGTGGTGCCAGGGTCAATTCCGATTCGACGCAGAGTGTCACGTTCCGCTGCCGAGCAGTGATATAAGGGAGGATCATTTCGGTGAACTCGTCCACGATCCAGCTCAAAACATACACGATGTAAGGCAATCGGTTGTTGGTTCGCAGGGTTTGCATATTACCTACAACTAACTTATGGTGTACTGGTAAAATGTGATTGATGTTTTGAAGGATTGAGGGTTGAACCTGCATGCGGTGGTTGATTTGGGATTTTTTTTAAATATTCTCCAATTTCCCATAAAAAATCTGACTTTCTTTAAGTTACTGTTAGCATGGGGATTTTCATCTTTTTACATTCAATAACTTTTCAAACTTAAAATGTCAAGGCAAACATAATTGATGGAAAGACTTATAACTCCATAAAATCAATATAGCTAAAACACAAGTAGAAATCATTATAGCCCATGCATTTGAATAGGGCATAGGATCCTAATCAATTACTGAACCCGAACCACAACGGAAGGGGTAACTCATTTGTTAGCTAGCCAGGCCTGGGGCCCAACAGAAACCTATATTTATGACCCGGGTTTGTTCAACTTCAAGGTACAAATTCACAACTTCATTAGTCCTAAATAAACAATGAGCGTCGACCCTGTGATTTATTTTCTTTGTAAATAGTCAGTGATGTAGATGCTATTGTTTAATTTAAAGAGTGTTCGTAATTTTAGTTGACCCAATTATTTACATAATGGGCTCTACGATAAATGAATTCATTGACAGAAATGTAAACAAAACATCACAGTGCCTTTTACGAAAGGCATTGCACGACCAATCTATTGCGGCTACTAACTTTTATTTAATTAACCATAGCGGTTGCATCGTCAGCTGGTTTCTTCAGCTTTTCGCCTTGTCTTATTTATTTATTTCATGTACATACTGTAAATATAATATATATATATATATGTGGTCTTGTTAGTAGTGAGTTCCATACGACGACTTAAAGCCAGTACTTTTTGGGCATCATGTAACTGTTTTGTAATTCATTAATTCCTACATACGTAGGGTCAACAGCTAGTAATCACATAATATTCCCAACCCGCAGTCATACAAGTCCTAGCGTGATAATGACTTGGTGAGTGTCACTGAATTTTCTACATTTCGACAAATGTCCGGCTATTTTAAACTATGTCCCAAATGCGACATCCCAGTCCCGTTATTTGTACGCAAGGGTTGGTAAGTCGGTTTTCAGTGGAAAGTTTGGATTATTCGCCAAATATCCCGGTTTTCAGCGACACGCTTCTATGCGGGATATTTTGTACTTTCAATTCTTGAAACCTACACATTGATAAATTTTTCATTATGCCCTGAACTTCAAATAAAATTTTGCACGCGGAAGCTAAGTGACGCCATTCGTTTAATAAGTTATATCTGGAATTCGAGACATTTTAACAAGATATTAAAAGTTTGAAATTAAGTTAGACATTTAATTTTAAGTAACCTGTTTACACATTACGTAAGCACATTATATACGTAAACAATGCATTTCTGCAATGATTGTTAGCAAAAGCTAGCTCCCTTATTCATAAAAATAAACAAACGTTCAATAAGACCAAATTAACTAATTTATGTTTAATCCCTTTCTGCCTTATTTATTTTTCACGTGAAAGAACGAGACGAAACATAAATTAGTTAATTTGCTTATTGAACGTTCGTTTATTTTTATGAATAAGGGGGTAGATAATTAGTAAAAGTAAAAACGAATCTGCATAATAAATAAATGCTAATTCTACTCGATATTTATCTAATGCTTATAATCTGTGACCATAAAAACGAAAAATGTTATATCCCCGAAGGACCTTTAATTTAAGTGATAATGAGTTTACGCCCACCTGCCTACTGATTAGTTTAATCTCCTCACGCCCGTGAGATCCCAGTAACTCATGAATATGCTACCAAGTAAACGTGTTTTAATTTTATTTTTGATGTGATTAATTTGTGGATAATTTTCTCGCGCTCTTTTGTTGTTGTCCTAGTTTAATAAAATTTACATAAAAAAATACTTACATCAATAAAATTTAAAGAAAGATTGAAATATATTTTTTTGTAAATTTTCTAGTTGTTTCAGTTGTTATGGAATGGCTGAAGTGATGTGAATCACCATCAGAATTCTGAGTATGTAGGATGTTCATTGCACCATAAATCCATATTTTAAGGGATTACGTTTGTCAGTAAGTGTTTTTAATTTCAGAATCTTTGAACTCCAATGGCCGCTTTGAGCTAATTCTTCTATAGATCTGCGGATTTCTGATACTCTTTAAAGAGTGGCATTTCATTAATTCAGTTAGGAGCAACTATTTCAGTTAGAAGGATAAATCTCCTTGAAATTCTCTATTACTAGATCTTTTATGTTACAGTTTTGCGTATCACATCACGACTTCACGAGTAACTTTACACGCGCTACATAAAGCGGGCGGCTCGAGTATCAGTGCCTCTGAAACATGTGAAATATTCACTTTCGTAGCAATTCTGCCGTCCTGGTATTTCGGAGCGCTCTTAAATATTTATCATACCCGTCGGTTAAGTACCCTGCTGGGCTTTTTTCTTTTATATTCACAATCCTTTCATGTATTTTATGAATTTAACAGTAGGTAAGCAGGATTTCTTCAGTTACAAAGTAGTTAATTATACGAAGTGCATATTTAGATTTATCTTTGTATAAATTAAATATACCATGTCTTCGTTCTCCTTATATTTTAAACGGTAAACTCAATAAAATATACTCGAGTTTTTATCAGAAGTTTCGGTTATTTTATTTTCTTTCTCTGTACGAAACTCCACCTAATTGGAGTTCGCGAAGAAGTTAGGCACAAATTAAGCCAATAAAAAGTTTTAGTAAAGCAAACGTGTTATTTGCCAAGGTCAGGTTTCGATTCAGCTTTTATTTGATCAAAAAGTAATGATCCTTCATAGTTTTTTTCTTTCCACATAGAGTCGATTTTGAAATTCCTCTTTAGGATTTCGAATCCGCCTATTTGTAGAATGTTGTTTACAAGGTCAAAATTAATTTTAAAGTAATAACTTTCTAGATTCTATTTATTGTGAAAAGGTACGGAAGAAAATAATAATAATTCAGCTCAATTTTACCTTAAAAGGTATTTACCATTTCTCAGCAAAAAGTTGAAAACTTGAATCTTTCAACTTATCTCAAGTACAAAACGCTTTCTCATTCAATGATTTAGAACAAGATTGAGTGAGCATTTTCAAACTTTTCACCGAACACCGACTTCTTGACTGGTTAATATTTGAATTTTAAGAATAAAGGACGTCGATGTTATGTTTTCCTAGTAATGAAATTGGTTTTGCACATAACAAGATTGACAACTAACAAGATTCGGTATAATTGGTATATGTATAGTTTCATATTCATTCAAAAAAGTTTTTTTATGTGTCTCACGCGGCCATGGTTCCTTTAGAACTATTTTTGTTATTGCTATTATAGTGTATTTTCCATCATTATTCGTCAGTCACAAATACTAAAAAAGGCACATTTAAGAAATAAATACAGCGCGGAAATTATGACAATCCGACGAATTTCCTCCAAAGCTCTGTTTTAGTTTCCGAATTTTGTCCAATATTAACAAAACTACGTTTAATATAAAAATACTTTGTACATTTATGAGTTTCGTAAATCTGTTTATTCGTTGACAAAGAATGAAATATATTTTTTGTTCAAATACCTACGTCGTTTGTGTTTGTGTCGACGTAAAGGATTCTGACATAAAAAATGTACAACAAATATTTGAATGGACTTCATTGTATACTTTTATTTACATTGCCATGGCAATTTCATTTGATAAAACGTTTATCAGGATGGTGACTTTTCTACAGTCTGCTACTACTTGTATCACCTAAAGTACCGCCAAACAACATTATATTGATGGGTAAATGTTATGAGTTGGCATTGCTCTAGTCATACTCTCAAGACATTTGTGGGATCGGAGTACAGTGTAAGTAAGTTTTTAAGTGTAGTATGCTCTCCCTGTGGGTTAGTATAGGTAGATTCATAAAGCAAATACTGCAAAGCCCAAACGACAGTTATAACTGGTTAAAACAAAGCATATTGTTTCCGTTTGGATTATTATTTCAAGAACAAAAGCTGTCACCGTAACTCCTTAGCTGTTCGGGCAAGCGGATTAGGCTCTCGGAAACGGCAAGAGGTTGTAACAAACTTCCTTAAGGAAATGGAGGAAATTTCTGATTGCTAGAGTCATATGTTTCTAATAGACTAGATGGACGAGACCCATATCGGATTGGTCGCCATTAATAACATTTTTCTATTTCGAGCATGTTTCTATCTCGACTATTTACATATAGGGCCAGAAGTGCTATTTTTGAAAAGTGTCACGCGAAATCACTTAGTCGAATGATTAATGACTTGACGTGGTAAAGCGGGATATGCGTGATATGGTCTAATATCGGGCGAAGTGAGAATGTAAAATAGGAAAGCAGACCCTGGGCTCTAAAGCAAACAGATGAGTATGCATCTTGCAAACGCAATCCGAGTAACAAGATAACCCCCCAACCTCTTCTCTCCCCCTCCTCTTCTTAGTGTATTGTCCTGGGACACGTTTTAATATTACTCTAGTCAAGAAATAAAGTTTTACTTGCGTCTCTTCTAAAGAGTGTATGTCAATTTTATGCTGGTTTGATTCCGTTGGCACTGAAATGTAGGTAGTCCACGGCGAAATAGATTGTAATGGGGAAAACTATAATGTAAACATTGACATTTTTGTCATTAAATTATTTATTTCGGAGCATGCCCATATACTTTTTAAACATCAGCCAATTTTCCACTGTGTTTAGTACGTGAAACTAAACCACTTTCAATAAAAAAATAAGGTAAAATCGAAAAAAAATTTCGACCAAGATCAGCTGATAGGTTTTTGGAAATGTCGTAAAATATTATCTCTCGGTTTTCCATTATTTTTTAAATGAAATATAATTTATTAATATAGTTTTTCCTTTTCATTTTGTTTATATTAGCGTTGCTAAACTGGTGTTACAGCAAAGTTTAAGCAATTAATTTTATTTATTTTTTTCTTATTATCTATTTATTTTTCTGCTAACAGGGAACCTTAATCTACCTTTACCTTTTAGCATTAAGTCCGCCTATTGTGATTGTATAATTATATTTTTTGTACAATAATTTTTAAATAAATAAACCTTAACTACGTTAGTACTGTTAATAATTCTGTGCCTTAACCTTAAGCCTTGAGCCTTATTATATATATATATATATATATTGTTTGTAATTTTTAACTAACTCCCTATTGTGAAGTCCCAAGGAGAACCAACCTCTAGCCATGTTTAAATTACTACTAACTTCGCAAGCTTTAAAACTAAAGACGCTTACCGTAAACTAAAATACAGCACAATGTACTTATAGCTTCGAAGTTAAGACTTATTTAGGAACTTTAGGCAAGTTAAGTTTAGAACGTAGTTACAAGATTATGACATTTTTTTTATCATTGTTTTTTAACAATCCGCCTTAGGATGAGTGTGGTTTCTAATAGGTTCTATTTTTATTTATTTATCTATGACCTCGCGATTATTTTATTTATATAGACAGTGTTCATATTCAAATAGACTTTAGAGTTTGCGTGTTGTCGACCTTCAAACAATTTTGTAGACAAAAAAGCATACGGCCTGCCAGTGAAAAGGTCAAAGTAGTCTATAGACACCTGCATATTTTGAAGTATCATGTGTGCAATGCATTGCCGAACCTTGAACAATTTAGTAGGCAAGTATGCATAAGGCCCGCCTAATGGTGAAATTTCATAGTAGTCTATAGACAGCTACAACACCTGGATAGTCACCATTGCGGACCATTAAACAATTTAGTAGGCAAACAGGCATACACACCTTGAGTATCACATGCGCATTGTCGACCACCCAGACCCAGACTAGTTTAGTAGGAAAAAAGGCATACGGCCTGCCTGATGGTAAAAGGTCTACTAAGACTACTAAGTCAATGGACACCGGCACCATATATGTGGAGATCACACTCCAGAAGTAGTCTGTAGATACTACTTCGACATTTACCATTAGTTTTTTTTCATTACTTCTTGAATAAAGAAATCCTCATCTTCATACTATAATATTCATTCATTCATGAAAGAATGAACACTTTATTTCACCATTTACAAACAAAATTATTTAAAAATTGTTAAAACAGTGCGATAGTCTGTATATCTGTCTGTATGTTGCTGCTTTCACGGCCAAACCGTTGAACGGATTTTGATGAAATTTTGTATTTGAAGACCCGGGGTCGGGGTCAATCTATTTGATTTTGACGTTCAGGTCACAGAAAATATAAATATTCAGGCGGAGCTGCGGGAAACTACTAGTACCTAATTTATGTATCATACAAATATATAGGTTTTGAAATGTTTATTTATTTCTTTATTTAAACTTTATTGTACATAATACAGTTAAATAGCACAATAGGCGGACTTAATGCTAAAAGCATTAATGTCACGTGGGTAATGTTTGGAATCTTTTTCAATTAATGTTTTTTTTATTAGAAACTTTATGTAAAATTTAACATTTTTATCTATAAATTGAAAGACCCAGAAAATAAATCTAAGTTAACCAGGAGAACCTGGCAACTCGATGGGACTAAGTGCACTCAAGTTTGCGTTAGATTATTCCCGGAAAGTCTGGAAGTGAACGTACTTACTGTCCCGGGATAATGGGCCGGAAAGGAAACGGGTTACTAGGATATAATGAGCGAGAGAGGATTTAACGCTCATAATTTAGGTGAAAATCATAAGCTTACCTGAAAAATATTTTTTATCGTTTTAAGGTTAACTTTTCTTCGTATTATCGTAAAAATCCAAATGGTTGTTATTTATTTATTGTTAGGAAGACCAACAGGTTATATCTATAGAATAGGTAACTAAGTAACTACTACACATCTTAGCGCCTTCCCGATTGCATCCTCTGCCGATTGCCTCGGAGCCCAGGGTCCGCTCTCGTACTTTTTCTATTTCCCCCGGTCTTCGGCATCTTTGGTTGTAAGTCCATTAGCACGAATGTCTTCCTTTGCGATGTCGAGCCAGCATTTGTTGGGTGCCCCCCTTCTACTCCGGCCCGGCGGAGGCGGTATGGCTAGTCACTTGTTCCCCCCACATAATTAACCGGTATCCGTAAGACGTGGCCGTACAATTTTAAGCGGCTCTCCTGAAGTTAGTCCGCTATATCACGAACATGAAGGCTGCCCCGGATACGGGAGTTTCGTATGCGATCTTTTCGCGACACTCCACACATTTATCGCAGCATCTTCATCTCCGTGACAAGGAACACTTGCTTATGCCGCTCGAGCACCGGCCACGCCCTGCTGCCATGTAGAAGGGCAGGCCTAATCATGGTTTAATAGACCTGTCCTTTAAGCCTGACAAGAATTTTTGGGTCACAGGTGACACCATTCAACTCACGCCACTTTGACCATGCTGCTGCTATTCGGGCTTTGACGTCGCAGTCAATGTCCCCGGACGAGTCAAGTACAGATCCCAGGTATTTCACCTGGCCCGTACGCTCGACCAAGTCTTCGCCTATGCGTACGGGTTGGAAATCCATGGTGTTACAGGCCATGTACTCGGTCTTCGTCTTATTTAGTTTTAGACCGCCGTTCGCCAGTGACTCCTTCCACGTGTTTGCACGTCGCACCAGTCTTCTTCTGTCCGCGGTAACTAAGTAACTATTAACTTATAAACTTTCAAACAAAGTCTTCTTTATTATATTCGTATAGATTTGTATAGACGTATTGGTATATGTATAGGCGTACTTACGTCATGAGTAGTCGATCCGAAACAAGGTCGACATGACTCGACGGAAGCTTCCAAGACGCAAAGTTTGCGAAACGCGAGGAAAAAGCTTCATCGGCTATTTGTACTTTCCGAACTCGAGAGCTTTTTGCCACAGTTTTTCGCAGCTTTATTCAGCGGAAGTTTTCGCGCACAATAGATACCTTTTATTAGTTGAAAGTTATTGAATTGCATTTTTTTTAGTTTGCGGAAAGTTAGTTTTTCTTATTTGCGGATGATGTCTTCTGTTTTGTTTGGGGTTCAGTACTTTTACATCCGCAGATTTTTAGAATTATCTTGTTTATTTGCTAGATAAAAGGTGCGTTTATTTAAGACTTAAGATAAATTCGTTTATAGAGTTTGTCGGAGCTACCTCTGACCGGTTACTTTAAAGACCACCAGCTTTATTTTACTTTGATTCGTAGAAATTAGAAGATTTTCCATAATCTTTAAAGATTGACAATCATTGGTCTAATTTGGTCTCTGAAATTTACATAATTCATATATACAGGTTATACGTGAATTGACTACGTTTACGTTGTTTATCCGGTAGGGCTATTGGTCCAGCAACGCAACACCGGTCCGCTTTTAGTGGTTCACTTGAAAACCCCACTCGGCGCTGTAATGCGGTCGAAGGGTTGATTCTAGGGCTGTCAGAAATTAAAAATAACTACTTGGTTGTTATGTGCTCCTGGTAGATGTGCGTTAAATAAGATGACGTTGCTGTAACTTTGTTTATAAGAATCTACACTAATATTATAAAGAGGAAAGATTTGTATGTTTATGTGTATGTTTGTAATTTTTTCACCATTGGAAAGCTACGTTCACCCTGAGTAACATAGGCTATATATCGCAGGCGGAGCTGCAGGAAACAGTAATAAATAAATAAATAACTGTTGTTGTAAAATTTGTTTTGCTACAAATATCTTCATTCTTTTTCCTACCTTTTTTTAATTATTAATTTGGTGATAAACTCTTCTTTTACATTTCTTTAACAATTTGCTCATAAAGTGTCTCTTATTTCATTGTAATTAGGCTCTTCATGGGAATTGTAAACAACACGTCGTTTATATTATAATCGCACTTGTAAAGTAATGGTTTCCATGGTTAAGGTACTTTTTTTTTTAATGTACGCCAAGAGGATGTTGGCTATCAAACCAATTCATTGTTTTTGCAAAAAATATAAACTATTTTAGCTTCCAAATGATAAATCAACACTAAATTTCAAATTTATGTTACTGAATATTAGCCGTAAAAGGGCTAGATATAAATGACTTGTATCAATGGCCGTAAAACCCATTGCTAAAAAAATTGGCTATCAGAGTCTGCTGTGTCTGTATCAGTGGCGCCATTTTAAATCTATTTGTTTTTGTATTTAATACTATTTATAACAAATGTCGATTTAATTTAGGGAAAAATACCTAAATTTGACTCCGCCAGATATACTAATCCTGGCGAAAATCTAATGTTGATAACTGACTGAGGCTGACTTAACTTAAATCTTCAAAGGAAAGCTTTAAAACAGAATCAAGAACTATATGTATTTTGAGATACACTAGCAATGCATTAACACGCAAATTTAATTTTACTCTAATGCTGTTTCTAAATCTCAAGTGTTCAATGTGTACGAACAGTTGATGTGAAGAAATGTTTTGATATCGCTTAAAAACTTTTATTTATTATGTAAATAATAAAAAGTTAATAAAATAAGTGTGTTTTCCTCAAAAATGTGTTGAAAATCGTCGATGTGAAATCGTGAGCGAAATTGGTCATAACTCGGCTTCTATAGGCATTCGCCCCTTGTAAATAATGACCAACTTCACACCCTTATATCATAATCTAATACTCGTATTATGGGAGTTTAACTCTCGACATCTTATTTGACTGCAGTTTTTGCTTTGTTCACATCATTCACTTTCATTCATTTTCACTAATACTTTTTAAATAGATGCCCATTCTTTTAACAATGTTCGTACACATGTCATGTTTATGATATATATTTTAAGTATTTCGATTTATGTAAAAGCTACTATAATTCCTAAAATTCTGCATACGTGAAACCCATGCTTGAAACTAAATACATTATTTTTTTCTGAATTTAATTGAGTGTCCGTGGCCAACCCTAACCACATATCCAATGTGAAGTGTTGTCTTAACCCGCCAGCCCATGTTAGTAACATGATCGTTATAACATTTGTTTGTTTGTTTTGATGTGATGTTGTTATGTCTGTTTATTTACATATTTCTTTAAAGTGTGTTTTCTACCGGTGGTTTTTGGAATAATGTTACATTTTTACTATTTTTGTTCTCCTTAACAATTCTGATGTCCTAGTACTTTTGACATTATTTTTGTGGAGTTTGCGGTAGAAGTGTACAATGAAAAACTGACGATTTCCTAAATAGACGTTTTGCTACATGGGCGTATTTAGTTAACTAGGCAGATTGCTCATTAGTCGTTTCGCTTCGTTGGACGTTCTGCTAGTTTAAGGCGGCTGCACACTTTCGCCCGAGAGCTCTCGTCCGAGACATTTGCGGGAGAGGCCCGAGTGCGAGACATACCATGTACACTCTCGCAGATCTCTCGTTGCTCATTCGGAGCAGTGAATTCCGAGAGGATGGCCGAAAACGTCGCACTTGCTGTTTAGGTTTCTTTGCATTATTTCAGCTAATTAAATCAAATAACAATATTTACTTCCATGTTAATTACTGTACTACATTGTCAATAGGTTAACTTCACATAAAGCATGTATGAAAAATAAATAAAAAATATCGATGGTTGCTCCCGCATCAAACCCCGAGTGTGTACAGGGGTGCACTCGTGACCTCCGCGACGCCCATTGACTAGTGTCAAAAATACCGACACCAGAGCGAGATCGGGCGAGGAACCCAGAGCAACCCCGAGATTCTACGAGAGTTCCCATGCACTCTCACCTCGGCCTGTTTCGCGGATGTCTCGCGAGTGTGTACAGCCGGCATAAGACTTTCTGATCGGGAGGGGATCTTTTGCCGTATTTTACGGTCGAACTTTTGTCGTAAATCCATAATAATTGTAACACAATAGCCAGTTTTTAATTGTATTTTTCTGACAAGAATATTCTGTGAACACATAACTAATTAGAATTACATTTGAATTCAAATAGAATGTGTTGGTTGTAACTTCCAAACATGCGTATTTTCGCACTGTGTTTTCATTAGCAATAGAAAACATACATTCTAGTAATTGGGTTTGGATAATGTCATGTGTACGCTTATTTCATTACTCTAAGTAGCGTTATGTTGTTCTGGTAGACGCCACTTGTTATGATTAATGCATGTTTTGTGGGTTTTTGTGTAACTAAGTAAGGTTTTGCTAATAAGTGTTATATTACTATTACTGTATGTATATTCTCTAATCAAAATATTTGTAATTGTAAATTGATTATTCGACAAAAGTGTTTTTTTCACAATTAATTGATCACGTTATTAAGCATGTCTAGTCTAATAAAAATGTAAAATATTCGCAAAATGTAAGTTATGAACGTGGAAAATAATATTGGATGGAATTAACGTTTTTATTAATCGACGGACAGGTGTTATACGACGGCAAGCTGTCATCTGCGATAGTGTTTATGTACAACCCAGTGGCGACAGATGGTCAACTTTGTCTGCAATCGGCGCCGAAAGGGAACGTCTCGTACTTCGTCCACACTCCTCACGCATTAATGCTCCAGGTAATAACCTCCTTGTAGTTTATTCTACCCTAGTACCTGTGGGAATGAATCGACAAAATTTTAAAAAATAACCTTAGCGTGAGAACTTTTCCAACTCTTCCATGTTTTGCTCCCATGAATACTAGAGCAGCATAAGGGTATAGGAATGGCTTAGGAATGATTCCTGTGGGAATTTAACGACAAAGTTCTACCTAAGCGTGAGAACTTTTCCGACACAACCATGTTTAGCTCCCATGGATACTAGAGTAACATAAAATTTTCAGGAGTTATTTGAAATTCTACCACCAGAAATTCCCACGTTTTGACGGGGGTTGGGCACAAAAAATGTGGGCAAAAACTATTTTTAACCGTTTTCTAGCATGCACGAACGCCTGCTTGGTTCTGTGAACTTAGTCCATATGAGAACAGAATTGTGCAACCGACGTCTAATTTTCCAGCCACTTTATTTTTTTATGTGTAAATTTTTGAAATTTCTTAACTTTATGAGTATTATTTTTTATGTGTGGCCGATTTAACATTGTTTTGCTGACATTTTAAATATTTTGTTTTAGGAGGTTAAAGCGGTGGTGACACACTCAATTCACAGTGCACTGAATTCCATTGGAGGCGTGCAGGTTTTGTTTCCGCTTTTTGCACAATTGGACCTCCCGCATGACGCCCCGGCGGCCGATCCCAAACGAGACCCTATGTTATGGTAAGTAAATTTCTGTTATCAGGTAGAATAGAATAGAATAAACTTTATTGATAGACTATTTATTATATTTATTAGAGGTATTAGTTATATTTATTTATTGTAGGTTCCATGATGATAATGCATACGAGAAAACTTGTGCTCGTTTGAATTTCTAACTCAGGAGTTATATACTCTAAAATTAAAAGCATAAGAATAGGCTATTCTACTCATTTTTATTTTTTATTTTTCATGTCAGAAATTTGAGTCCCTGAATTTAAAAACTGAAAGATTTTTTAATCCGTTCAATATTAAATAAGTTGCATTTGAAATACTGTGGAAGGGGAAACTGTCAAGAAACAAGAAAAGGATGCACTTAATGGTAGAGTGACGTCACTGCCAATTGATTTCGTGTGTACGAAAGAGACAGCCAGACGTGCCCACCCCGCTCCTACTTTTTTAATTTAAAAACTTTAAATGCTTATTACTGCTTTAATTAATTACCAATTTTGTTGTTGATTTCGGAATCGATTACTTTTTAGTGTTTGTATTGTTCCGTATAAAAACCTTGTCAAAATGTGAACACAGTCAAGTAGCATATTCATTGGTTTCAAATTTCTTATTAGAATTTTTAAGCTACAGTATATAAGGATAACTCTTGGATTTATTGGCTTTCATTGAAGAGGTTGCAATTCAATATACGGGAACATAAGTATGCGTATGTAAAAATCTTCATTGACAATGATAAAGGAATGGTGGAATGCAGTGCAGTGCATGGAAAATTCTTGAGAGTTCCAAAAGTATTTTTTTATAGTAGAGCTCTGTGAGTAAAGTCATAGAAAAATTAATAGGTATCTATCTATCTATAGTTCTTTTTCTTAAGATAGTTTTGTATCTACTTCTATGTAACTCTACTATCCTGGTAAATAACATTAAAGTTTCATAATTAAAACCGGATTTAAACTTTCGCAGCTTGAAACTTATCCCTCTAGCGTGCGTCCAAAATTAAACTTTAGCTTGGAAACAGGTGAAAAGGACCCGAGGAACGTAAACAAAGTTTCCGTTCTGTGTCTAGTTTGCTTTTCTAGCTAAAAATCAGGTCATTCATTATTGATTAAATGTCATGCTATTCTTATAAGTGTGACTCACGCAAAGTCGAACGTTTTTTATTCGACATATATGTCACTAATTTCAAAAATAGGGCTCCTGATCTTACTTTGCCTATGCGCATTTATTTGAAGTTCTAGTGATTTTAATTTTGAGTATAAATCCAAAACATCAAGCATAAAGCCTTTATTTCAGCCAACTATTCCCTATCGATCCTTTCACGGAATTTGCAAACCCAGCTAGTTCCGAAAGCTATTCATTAATATTCCTACTAGCTCCGATCGTATTAACCGCTCAAATGCACTTTCACTGTCGGCTCGCAATCGTCTCCCCGAAACTGTTCGCACTCCTACCGGCGTCGGTTAATAGCTGTGAACTAACTCCTCGCAACTCCTAATTGCCTGGTGTTGACTCCGCTTAGACTAGTAGATTTATTGGCGACATTTTGTGGCGCAATTTATAGGGCTAGGGTTGCGGGTGCGTCGTTATTAAATTATTTTAGAAAGATAAATCAGTTTCAGATTATTTATGGTCTCATTATGAAAGTGATATTTTTGATAGCGATTTATGTTACACTAGTTAAATTTCAAGAATTCTGATGATCAAGTATTTTGCTGTACAAGTATACTATATTGGAAATCTGTCATGGGATGTAGGTTTATCGCAAAACACATTTAATTGTTATTGGCAAATAGCATTCAGAATACTATCAGCGAAATGGGGTGGGTGTATACAATGCACTGCCACTGGGACGCTGCACTAAAATCTCAATTTAATTAGGTATGTAAGGAACTGACATTAGTATGTAAGTGTGTGTATTACTGACACATATGGACTACGGTGTGAAATGAAAGACTCTTTTTATTAGTGTGAAGTTAAATGGTTCTACGACAAAATTTTATAATATCAAATGAGTTCATACAGCGCTGCGTAAACAACTACAGTGGATACAAGTATATGTCGCATGTCATCTGATCATGTGATCGATAAAGTTTCCAAAGACAAGGGATAATCCTCGGGAACAAGCAACACGATGCGTGATCAAAGCCAATCTCGCTACCAGGCAAACATGAATTACAAAACGTGCATAAGGCCCTGGAAACACGATCCATCAAATTATTGGCTGTGAATTTTTGATAAATGTAATGGAAGAAATATAGTTGTATTAGAATTCTTTGTTCTCTGCAGCTCCTTTGAAGGAACCTCTTTTACCTTAAATTGTTTTGCAATCATTTTTTCATTAAATTGTAACGAAGAAATTCAGTCACCGGAAGTTGTAGAGCATGTCTTCATAATTTAAATATAAATATTGACAGACGTTATTTTAAAGAAGACTTTTTAATTTACTTGTTATTTTGCATAATTATTCACATCACTATAAACAGAAATTATCTATTGTTTACAATTTACAATGTAAGTATCTGAACATTTTAATGCACTACCTAAAGTGTATTTCAAGCCTTAAACGAGCTTACAAGTTTGGCTTTGTAGCCGAACACATGTAAATACACATCTAATTACTGACGATGTAACATTGTAGTATCTTGTTTTATGATAATGAACATGTTCAGAATCGAAGCTACAAGCTCAGAAGTATAATAAAATAACAACTAGTACTTAATTTAATAGGCTGCTTGACTTGGTTTATATAAGGGCAATATTTTTATACGGAACAATTTCTCCTATTCCAAAAGGTTTCAAAGTCTTAGAACAAATTTATTTTTGAACAGTTTGAAAAAATCTTTCTTCGTGTAGAATTCTAGTACTCGAATTTTGTATATAAATAATAATAAAAAATAAATAAACTAATTACTTTTTTTTTTCTCATTATAGTTCAAAACTCCTCGGCTTCGTGTGCTCCCTGGTAGAATCTTGCAGCACGGTTCAACAACACATGCTGCAATGTCGTGGGTTTCTGGTAATCTCACACATGCTGCAGAGGTGTAGCCGTGACCACCTAACTCCTGATACGCTGGCGTCCTTTTTACATTTGACGAAACATCTTGTCACCTGCTGCTCCCCTAATTCTGATCTACTTCTGAAACAGGTATTTTTATTTCAACTTTATCATAGCAATCAACTACATATTTTGTTAATAATCATAATTTTTTTGATTTTTTTTCTTTATATTTTTTTGTTTGAAACTAAACGTATGATAAAGATAACATCGGCCTGCATAATGATAAGTTAGGACCTTTTTTGGGAATATCACTCGTCGCTAGTTAGTAATACCTACATAATGTTTACTCTTCCTTGGTGTTTCCAATCAATTATTTTTATTATTTTTATTTATTTATTTCTACTATTTTTAAATCTGTTATGTAAATTTTTATGTATTCTTTTTTACGGATATTTTTCATATGTCACTTCTTAATGAACATACGCACATTCAAATTTAAATATTACAGATTGTAGAATGTTTAAAACGCATCTAAATTAATAAATCTAGAAAATTTGATTCATAAATTTAGTTTTTTTAATGGAATAATGTAACATCACTATTAAATCATGGATATTTCCATAATCACGGCTTTTAAGGAAGCCCAAGGTACAACGTCTCGTAAATTTCGTGCCAAAATTGCTTTCCTAAAAATTTATTGCGAAATTACACGAGTTTTTTATTTTGTTTATGTTGTTTTTTAATAAACAACAATCAGATGCGGTTTTTGGCACAGTTTTTTGGTAAAACGTTTAATTCTGGCATTTTTATGGTTATTTTCTTGTTTAATTAATGTTTTGTATTTGATGAATTGTATTTAAAAAAATAACTTACTTCAGAATGTTTTTAATAAAGGATAAGCTAAAGAAAAAATATTCTTTATCTTTTTAATTTTACTCTAATTAAAATGTTATCTAAAATATTATTAAATAATGTGTATTAAAAGTTCGCAAGTGATTTCAAAACGGAGAAACATTTTGAATTCTTTTTTAGTCGGTCATCGACATAGTCAAAAGTCCTAATTCACAAAGAACAGTAAAAAACATTTTTCAATAAAAACTCTAGGTGAATATAATTAGCTCAATTCCCCACAAAAGAAAAAATACAAAATGTTTCTGAACACAAATATTATTGAGTACGTTCGTTTGCGAGTGCAGACCTCACGCACACACACAACCCTCTAGTTCCCCTCAGTTGTTTGTCCCGATGGTTGTCAGCGCATGCTCCTCTTGCTTTCACACCTGGACTGTCTTCCAATATTACAAACTTGATTAGAAACAAACAAATAAATCAACAAACCATTACAACTTAATTCATTTCCGAGTCACGCTCGTAGTCAAATAGCTCTTTTCCAATCATTTTTCACAGCAGTTTAACAAATGGTTATTTAAATTTAGATTTTCTTTTTATACTTATGCTGCCCTAGTAGAACATAAAAAAATTATCACGTAAATATAACATAACGGTTAATTAATGATATGTCAGTTATTTAATTGGTAGTGTGTTTTTAATGTAGTTCTTTCTTGGGACCTAAATAATTATGTAATTGTTAATCACAGAAGTTGATTTTTCAAGTTTGTTTGTTTCTCGCGAGAACCTCAATTCACAGATTGTTTAAATAATTCAAATTACCTATTTTTAGTTATGTCAATCAAATACAATTCAATTTAGCACTTCAAAGAGATTTTTTCTCATTTATCTGAACAAAATATCTAAAAAGCTTTCATTCAGCCAATTTAAAATTATAATGAAAAAATAATCAAAAGAATTATTTGCGAATCAGCCATTTTGTTTTAGTACGCCCCACCTCCACAAATCACACCCTTTTAAGGGCACCAATGCTTCAATCGATTTTCACAAACAATTTAACGACACAAAACGATTGGTCACTCACACGCAGGTAGTACCTACACGAAAAAAATGTATTGGCAATAAAGCTTCTTTAGTTTCTGGGTTCCTGGTCAGATTTCGTCGATAATTTAGTGACACCTCAGCACTTGCATTGCACTTTTAGTCAGCAGGTGCAAAGGCTTTTTTGCACTTAGAACGCCATGGTAAACGGGGCTTACTTACCCCACTTTTTAAGAAAAATCTTTTGCAAAATTTCCAAAATAAGTTTTATGATCTGTTAGCTCTACAATCCATAGACAGCATATAGACCGGACAAGCAAGAGAGCACCACGCTGCCAACCATCGGACAGTCATAAGTCTGCTAATGCAGTCTTTCTGCCAATCTTTTTTGACTTGGCAGTTACTGGACCACATCCTGTTCAACCCTGCTCTATGGATTCACACTCCAGCGGCTGTCCAGGCCAGGTTGTACTGCTATCTGGCGACAGATTTTCTGGCCGATGCACATATATACGGCAGCGTGAGAAGGGTTAGCACCGTGCTGCAAACAGTCCACACGTTGAAGTTTTACTATTGGGTGGTTAACCCTAGAGCGAAGAGTGGGATCCCGCCAAAAGGATTGGGTAAGTTTATCACTTCTTTTTTCAATATTCAGCTGTGCGTCTACTGCGTCGAAATTTGCGCGCCATACTGACAATTTTATGGGCTTTATCACATCGCGCACTGATATGGTGTGATTTAAGAAGCATTAGCCCAAAAACGAACGCCTTCTTTACAACGCAGTTAAAAAGTTCTTTCATTAAATTAGGGCCGATTTCACCAACATCGTCCCTGTCCAAGAATAACTAATCTAAGCATAAAAAATGGATGGCAGACATGTTTACTTTATAACAGTATATTATCGGGTTAACATTGCGTCAATAACCTTGGAATAAAATTTATCCGAGTTTGGTGAATAAGCCCTTAGACCAATAAATTACGCTACGTTTGTCGTTAGTCTTTTAAGAATCTACAAAAAAACATCTACTTTTCTGAAGAATGAAATCCAGAAATTAAAAGTCCCTTCTGTTATTCAAATTGATGCATAGTTAATTAATGAAGTCGTTAAGTTAAAGCTAGAAACATGAAACTCGGCCGATGGGCCCTTCCGGCCGGGCACAGACTAAAAATATAAATGCCGCTGTCAGTTACTAATAGGTTCGTGATTTGTCGCCGCCGAAATGGCCGTGAACGATGAAAACGCCTTTGAATAGCTTAAATTGAGTCCGAAGCTCTGATCACTGAAAAAAGAAGATATGTAAGCACCTAATCGTTACGTTTTGTCTACGTTATGATTTATCTTAATTATACAGTTCAGGAGCTCTATGTTTCAAATTTATGGTTCACGCAAAACCGGCGAATAGAATAATTTTCGTTTGACTCAAAGATTATATCAAATGAAAATATATCTACTTGCAGCTTTGAGCAAGTCATACTTTTCAAAAATAGGGTTCATGTAAAATAATGTAAACTAAAAAGCAAATAAATATTTTACATTATAAAGAATACGTTACATTACTGATAAGTGCTTTAGAACTGAACAAATAGTTGCCCTTTAGTATAGTAGTAACATACTAACAAACTTCAGTCGGCTCCACATCTTTCAGAATTATTTCAAGATAAACTTCGTAAAACATGTTTTCGTAATCATCAATATGAATATTACATCGTTGTGGCCTGCAATAAAGATTCATTTGTTTAATAAAATTACCTCAACTTAAAAGAATTATTTACCACATTTCCCTTTTCCTCTGATCCTCGGGTCACACCGAGTTGGAATTTATCTCTGTCAAAAACAAGCAAAGATTTTGCGATACCCGGTTATTATACGCAGAAATTTCGGATTTCCGACAACTTTCGATATTAGATTCCATAAAGCGATATTATAAGATTATGCCGAAGTATAAGACATTTTTGTATTTAGATGTGAATGTGGTCAGTCATAATTTCAGAGAGATTTATAAAACCTGTGTTCAAATAGGCCTTCCTAAGAATTTAGTGCCACAGACTAAATTTTTTTTTATTATCTATGTATTTAGTAACTCAGTGCTTGCGAGTTTTTCCTACCAGGGTAAGCTGGCGAATCCCTCCAAATATTTACTAGGAGTACACGAAATTAAAAGAGAAGAAACAAACTTATTCACAGCTATTTTCACTCAAAAACATAAGATTAGTACCATATTTTTCAAACTGTAATGACTTTTAAGTTTGTAACCAATTCCCATATTTTTTTTCAGAAGGACCTAGGCCGGCTCACAAAGACATTTTAACGATACGAGCGTACATCCTTCTATTCTTGAAACAGTTGATCATGATCGGCAATGGAGTCAAAGAGGATGAGCTGCAGTCGATTCTCAATTATCTGACAACTATGCACGAGGTATGCTGTCCTGGTACTTTAGAAAGTTGCTCAACAATAAGTACCTCCTTTGTACGAGTAATAACTCAGTTTCTCCTTTGTAATAATCAGTGCCAAATTTAAAGACCATGATTTACAGCGTACCCTAGACTCTGAAGCGTAAGCTGACAACGCAACTAGGAAAACTCGCTTGGGTGAAGAAAGTATTTGTTCAATTGCCCCTGCAAATCCTGGTGTGAGTTTGCGAAAACCGCAATTCGCTCTCTGACTGTTTTTGCTTCAACGTGGCATTCAGATGAAGAATCCTCTATTGCACCATCTCGCTTACTCGCTCGCATTTGGATAGAATTAAGAGATCATGGTAACTTAAGGATAGAATTGACTGTTTAACATGCCAACCGATCAGGAATGAATCTTTCATACGGACAAGAAATTAGTTATTTCAAACCTGGAAGCTTAGAACAAATAAAGCCACATAAAATAATTCATACCTTTGTGTTGCATCGTCACGTAAAATACAAATACTTAAGTACCTATGTTAATTACACAATTTCCTTTAAGAAATTTCTAGAATCATTTCGTTTCACGCCATTTCAATAAAATTTTCAGGATGAAAATTTACACGACGTTCTACAAATGCTGATCTCCCTTATGTCGGAACACCCAAGCTCTATGGTGCCAGCATTCGATGCAAAGGTAAATAAATTTCTATATTAAAATCTATCAATATGAACTACCCATTAAAACCACCTTCGACTTGTATTTGCGTTTTTCGTTGTAATGATCCAGTCTAGATATTTTATACAACTAAGTAGGCACATAGGCGTACGGCCCACATGATGGTAAGTGGTTACCATAGCCTATGAACGCCTGCAACACCGGAGATGTCACGAGCGCGTTGCCAAACTGTCCGCTATCAGTACAGCGACCCTACTCACCAACAGGAACACAACACAGCATCACTGTGTTATTTGGCTGCGGTTTTTTCTAAATTTTAATAAAAAATAACAGTCAAATTTATCAACCCTAACAATATTCATAATAAGTAAAACAGAATATTTTGGACCAGGACTTTTGATGAATATTCTTGAAAAATAGTGGGCTAACTCCGCTGGGAGCAGCACCAAGCCTGCCAAGAACACACATAGCATTTGCTTATACTCTGAAGTGACTGATTAAAAATTCAGAATTTAAATCATTTTGAAACATGTTATAAGCCGTAGTATCAATAAAGAAACGAGAAAAATCATACCATCTCACTCGCACAATAAAAGCAATTAAAATGTGCGAGAGGGAGGGAACGACTTCCGACACTGTAATTGTATTCGTTTTTTTTTGACACGGTATATTTATATAAAGTTGCGGTAATACTAAGCCCGGATTATGTGCCTTCGATTAATATTTTTATTATCTATTTTCAGGGAGGAGTGAGGACGATTTTCAAATTGTTGGCTTCTGAAAGCCAACTGATAAGGTTGCAGGCTCTCAAACTTCTTGGATTTTTCCTTAGCAGAAGTACACACAAGTATGTACAATTTACGAATTGATAATTTATCTTTAATATTAAATCTGCGCTCAGAGTCCTTATTGTCCATTAATTCTTAAAACTCAAATAAAAATAAATCCGTTATTGGGACAATTTTAAAATTTGTAGACATTAGCAATAGATGCAAGCATTAAACGACCTGTAGTCCTTAAAAAAATCCATACTAATATTATAAATGCGAAAGTCTGTCTGTCTGTCTGTTTCGCTTTTACGATGAAACCGCTGAACGGATTTTGATGAAATTTGGTATGAAAATAGTTGAAGACCCGGGTTCAAACATAGGCTAATTTTTGACGCAAGCGGAGCTGCGGAAAACAGCTAGTAGAAGATAAATTAGAGACAGTCGCTATGGAAGAGAATGGGGGAGATCTATGCCCAGCAGTGTGGAATAGTATAGGTAAATTTAAAAAGAAATGTTGACTGTATTTCTGCCTAAAAAAACCATGAATTAATTTTTTACAGGCGGAAATACGACGTGATGTCACCACACAACCTGTATACGCTTCTGGCTACCAGGCTAGCAGCAAGCGGAGAGGGACTCGCGCTGCCCGTCTACAACGCACTGTATGAGCTGCTTACAGAACATGTTGGCCAGCAGATACTATACACTAGCCACCCCGAGCCGCAGCCGCATTTCAGACTCGAGAACCCGAGTACGTGTATGAAATAGTTTATGCAATTTAAGGTAGATGGCGCTGGATGTAAAAATGCGCGCTATGCAATATGCGCATTGAGTTTGTTGAATAATAGATTATTTCTAGTGACCGATCCGGGTCTACATCTTCTCCTTTATCTTATCCCACTTTGTTATGTGGGGTCGCCACAGTATTTATTTAATTTACAAACAGATTTTTCAAAAAACATTTAAAAAGATATACAAAAACCTTAACAGGTTTATGCGTATAACTGATTCTATCATAATACATTATTTCTACACTTACTCAATTTTACAATACATTTCTACATAAGTTTATGTTAAAAACTAAATCATTGTATTTATGACTTATCGCACCGGAACACACCTTGTCCACCTGTTGTATTTTTTTCACTTTGTACTTTTGTAGTACAAAATGTGGGTACTGGGCAGGTATTTATCTGCAAAAAAAAAAAAAAACGCCTGATCCGAAGGTCAGAATTATAATGCAGTTGATTTTTTCTTTTAATTATTTACTTTTGCCTTCTTCCAGTGATCCTCAAAGTGGTGGCTACCCTCATCCGGCAATCAAAACAGACGGAACAGCTGTTGGAAGTGAAGAAGTTGTTTCTCTCCGACATGACACTGTTGTGCAGCAACAACCGGGAGAACAGAAGGACCGTGTTGCAGATGTCTGTTTGGCAGGTGGGATTACGTTATTACGTGCTGTCATTGAGTTCGTTCAATAGCCAAGCGCGGCATGCGTCTAACACACCATTCAGAAAAAGTGTTCGACCTTTCATACAACTCTAATGATCAGCCGGCAGGTTGTTTGTATAGGAGGGCATAAATATTTTCACAGTTTTCGTTTATTTTTTTATGGAAAGTTGTGTAGTTTAGTACTACGCAAATTTCAACGTTGTGAAAATTTGTTTGTTTTTTTTAATTTATTCTGTACTAGCTGTTTCCCGCAGCTCCGCCTGCGTCAAAAAGTAGCCTATGTTTGACCCCGGGTCTTCAACTATATTCATACCAAATTTCATCAAAATCCGTTCAGCGGTTTGGCCGTGAAAGCGTAACAGACAGATAGACAGAAAGACAGACAGGCTTTCGCATTTATAGGTATTATTAGTATGGAAGTATGGATATGGATATTTATTTCTCACTAGTGTACTCACTAAATTGGCGAACCGACTAGTTATTGTTCGATATCGAAGGATTTTCATTCGACATTATGATTATACATTTCAAAAATACGGTTCTTGCAGTGTGCTGAATGCCGCTGAAATGATCATCGTCATTTCGTATAGGTTACATTGTCTATCGACCATGTACACCCTGGTTTCAGAGTTGTTTGGAATCGCCTTTCGGCCTCTGACGTGGTTCCTTTAACGACTATCAAATGGCAGTCGAAGCACGGAATCATCTTTATTATCGGACAATCAGGTGATTTAAGCCTTCAAAGTCCTAACCAAACTTGAAACAATTAAACAAAATATCTTCCGATGGGAATCGAACCGACTACCAAGCAGTTATGATGAATAACAAATACATCTTTAATTTTAATGTTCCAGGAGTGGCTGATAGCAATGGCGTACATCCACCCGAAGAATTCCGAGGAGCAGAAGATCTCCGACATGGTGTACTCGCTGTTCCGCATGCTGCTGCATCACGCCATCAAGCACGAGTACGGAGGATGGAGGGTCTGGGTCGATACCCTGGCTATCGTGCATTCCAAGGTAAAGAATCATCCTATCACCATCGACAGTCGACGGTCCCTATTTATACCCTAGACCCTAAAGTGTTGCGGACAGTACGCTTAAAAAGAAATTTTCTACCGCGTACGCTAAGCTTATGGAATGAACTCTCTGCCTCGGTTTTTTCTAGTGACTACAACGTGAGGGCTTTCAAAAGGTGTGTGAATAAATTTATTCAGGGTCGGCAACACGCCCGTCCATAGGCTGCGATAACCACTTACCATCAGGTGGGCCGCGTGCTTGTTTACTTACTAAATTGTATAAAAAAGGAATAAATAAAAAGTTAGATTCATCATCATCATTTCGTGTAGGTTACATTGTCAATCGACCATGTACACTCTGGTGACAGAGTTGTTCAAAAGGTAGATTGAAGAAGGTAGATTTTTATTGTACACCCACATTTAAGATCTCTTCTTGACCCGAAGGTTGTCTGTTAGATAATTCTTGTAGCGGGTACACATAAGAATACCTAAAACCTTAACGCCTTTACTTAAAATATACGAGCCCAAAATACCAGAATTCTAAATAATATTTAAAATTCCAAGTATTCAAAATACAAAATATTTGAAATATCTTACGGTTGAATAGCTATACTTCATTCATAAATTCCTCAATTTAAAAATACTTAGCCTCATATATCTGATTTATAAGTTCAATATTCTAGAGTAGCTTTGCCTGCCACTTCGTTCGCAATGTCACTATCGAATCGATCTCAGTACGTCGAGTCCTACCACGTCGGCTCGATAATTAACACCAAAATGAAGACTGCTTCTAAGTCACTCGGAGTCACTTAAATCTATTTAATTCGTACACTCACGATCAAAAGTTATTATTTCCTTTCTATATGATGCTACCGAAGTCCTGTTGTTCTGTTTAATATACCTATGCATAGTTTCATTGCAGTTCCTTACTTGGAAATAATTGGACCAACCTTTAGACTAAAAAATTTTTAAAATCGGTTCACAACTGACGGAGTAATCGGTGAAAACATCGAACGTCGAACCTCCTCCTTTTTGAAGTCGGTTAAAAAGCACGACAAAAGAAACTATTCCCGTATTTAGGCAATATTGCGGAAAGCAACCAAAAGCCAGTTTGACCTCTCACACAGTATGCACGTTATACATTTTAGGGGGCAATTAAAGTTGGTCGTTTGTCCTTCAGGAACTAATAACAAATTTGGGATAAATTGTAGCCTTATTTCTAAGTTAGATACATAGCAATACATCAGTGAAAACCGCATTCAATTCTATTCAGTAGTTTTTGAGTGATGCGATGACAAACAAGACCCCTCATATTGATTTTTCTTAAAAATCTTCCATGTATAGACATCGACCTGTTACAATATTATTATATGTATAGATTTCAATGCAAGGTTATTTGAAAAATTTATATTTAGAGGTTTGGTTTTTAAGTAAGTTTATTAGTAAGGTGTAATTAGTTCGGGTGTTTTAAATCTTAAGGTATTTTGATTTCGGGTATTTTGGGCTCGTACATTTAAGTAAATTCGTTACGTTTTTTTGGCAATCTAATATGTACCCTATTTTCTACAATAAATTTCAAATAATTAAACGAAACACACACACAAACAATTGTTTATATGTGTGAATAAATTGTTTGTTTGTGTAGGTAAATTTCATGTCCGTGAACTAACCTTAACTTTCCACCGGTCAATAAGATATGTCAATAAGAGCCTTTGTAGGTCAAAGCATCTTCTACTATCGGTTAAAGGCATTATTTTATGGGCAAACGCTTCGAAGATCCTTTTTAATTACTAGCTGAGCCTGGTGTGTAGAGATTTTTTATTTCTCGACTGTAAACGACGGCGTCTTCTATAATGACAGATTTGAAACTATTTCGTATATTCCAGGTGTCATACGAAGAATTCAAGCTGCAATTCGCCCAGATGTACGAGCACTACGAACAGCGTCGCGCCGACAACATCACCGACCCCGCCGAGCGCCAGCAGCGACCCATCTCCACCATCTCCGGCTGGGACCGACACACCGACGCACACACGCGCGTGTCGCCCGACACCGACAGCACACACGGCTCGCCCAACTCCATAAGAAAACATAACGTCCTCAACCACGCAGCACAAACTGAAATAGGAAAAGGCCTATCCCTCAGAGAAGTTGAAGCTTGCAACTGTAAAATCAACGAAGAAAGTCGGACTACAGTAGTGTATAGTGAAGTGTGTAAAGCCCATAGTCCAATTAATACCGAAGTGCCCCGCGACGGTTGTGATAGTGTTAAATGTACAGATAGTGTCGAAAGCGCGGTCGACGAGAGTAAATTGCTCAACGCGGATAACGAATTAGTACAGTCTATTATTAGCGAGAATAAATTACTAGAAAGCTCCGAATCCGGTATAGGAACTGAGAATTCTGAGAAAATTGACAAACCTTTGACGAGACAAGGCAGCCTCGATTACATTCCGGTGAGAGATGTAGGAGAAAATGTAACGAAAGATGATAATACTGATAAAAGCGAAGGCATTCCTTCTAGTCTTTCGGCGAGTGAGACTGCTAGCCCTGAAAGGGTGGCCGAATTAAATATTGCAACGGAAAGGGAATCGGAATTATCTGATCCGTCCGAATTGTACTTAACTCCGAGTGAAGCTACTAGTCCTAAGAAAACAGAAAAGACTGATGTTAACATTCCAAAAGAAATTAGTGATGACCCTCAACATATTGCCATTAATATTGTCAATGATATGCTAAGTATTGCTCTAGAAACTGTCAGATTAAAAGCTGATGATGATCCTGACTCCGGGGCTATTTCCGGCGGATTACATTCCGAAGGTAACACACCTAATGGAAGAGAGGATTTTGAACAGGAAATTGAAGATATTATTGAAGATAATCGAACTGCTGAAACTGTAGCTAATGATTTGATTACTGATATTATATCGACAGTAGTAACAAAATGTGAAGAAAAAGTAAACGATGGCACAGATACGACCGAAACCGTTGAAAATATAGAACATTCTAGTAATATTACTGATGAGAATAGCCCACAAAGAGTCTTACCTTCAGATCATTTACATGAAGGCAACGTTTTGCCACTGGATGGAGAATTTTTAGTCAATTCAAGGTCTGAGGAACCAGAAATTCGAGAAACCCAAATTACAGATACGGTTACAGAAGAAAACGCAAAGAATGAAAGCCAAAGAATAGAAATGGAACTACCAGAGGAGCATAAAACTCCAGAGATCCCAGCTATTTCTACGATCAGCGAAAATATTTCGCTTGCGAATAAGAAGGAACAGGAGCATGAAGAAGAAAGGAACAGAGAGTTGGAAAGAGACAAAAGACGCGTTAGTTTGCCTGACGATAGTGAGATGAAGCAGGACGGCATTAGAACGGACGTGTCCACTCAGGGCACTAATACGTCATCATCGCCGAAACGACCACGTAGTGCATCGACGAGCACGCAAGTTGATTCGAATCATTTTGGTAAGCGTTTGTATTTAATTTCTAAATTTTTTTTGACCCTACCGGTTTTGTATGTAGTCTTTTACTTGAGTAATTTGCGATGTCAAATTAAATTTATCTTCTCAGTTGTTTTTATTCCAACTATCAACAATATCCGTAATGGTTACAGATTTCTAGCGGTAAACATTGCCGGTCTAAATATGATGGTGTGAAAAGTATCATATATCCACAAGCATAGCTAGAGCAAACCGTTTACTTTATGACCATTTACTCCAGTAGCAAAATTTTTTTCTGTTGTGTTTTCATTTAAGTCTTACATTTAAACTTTCTTATTATTCTTTTTCTATTTTGACCATAGCAATGTTGCGACTAATGTTTTTTTAGATCTCATACTTGTTATGTAGTTTTCTCACAATTGTGGCGTGTGTGTGATTACTATTCAACTTTTGTTAAGCTATTTTGGATCTATCTGTGAGGACTGAGGACCTGTAGTGGCTCACTTGCTTTATATAATTTTTACCTTACTACTTTTATACAAAAGAAGCTGTTGGTCTTCCTAATAAATATATAAGAGCCCATCCTTAAAGGTGGCGGCCGGAAACTTGTGTTCGTTATTATTTACATATTGAACTCTTCTTTACACACAGTATAAATAATTATGATTGCACGTCTAGCGTAATACTGAGCAGCCACCTATTTAGACGTCTGTCATGTAGTAATAACTTGTACCTTTATTTTGTAAGATATTTCTGTACTTGATAGACATTTCAATAAAGGATATTCTATCCTTATCGGTGTAGTTTCTAGCATTCTTCTTTTATGTCATTATTAGTTCCTCAATTTCTTGATACGGCAAGATGTGCAATATTTATCGTCAAATATTTGTACAGGTATAACTGCTCAACCTGTTTATTATTTCCCTTGTTGTTGTTCCTTAGAGAAAGATTTGTTCATTAAATCAATGTACACTAAAAAAACCTGTTAATTCTTACATACGAATAAATGACTTGAATATTATCGTGAAATAAATATGTTTAATTGCAGAAAGCAAACGGCCGTCCACGTGTTCTCGGCCGATGTTCTCCCCGGGACCGACGAGGCCTCCGTTCCGCATCCCGGAGTTCCGCTGGTCATACATTCACCAAAGACTGCTTTCTGATGTACTGTTTTCATTGGAAACCGATATACAGGTATTAAAATTTTCATACACTTATTTAATCTCGACCTCTTCAATACGAGTGTGTCATCAGCAACGGGACGCTGAGCCGTAGCTTTTTGCAACGGGACCAACGGCTTAATGTGCCTTTCGAAGCACGGATGAGCTCGAGATAGTAAACGCCACTAAATGGCGACCAATCCAAGATGGGTCGCGTCTCGCCGTTGCATGATACGCGAATTCAATGCGTACCCGCGCCTAATGTAGTACCGTTTTTGAATGTTGATATTCTGCATTGAAATCAAATTAATGAAATCTCTTATAATTTTGACATTATTTACGTTCGCACTTTTTATTGGCAATCAGTGGTATATATAAGATTCTCAATGTGATATTATTTGATGTTGGTCTTCCTATTAATAAATAAATACCTTAACTTTGTGCCTCTGTCTGTGGTCCAATAGTTATGGCGTTGGTCTAACGACCCGGAGGTCGTGAGACCGATTCCCATGGAAAGCAAACTTTGTGCCAGTTTTTTTAGGAAATTGCAGGCTAATTATCTAATTATAAAGATGATTTTGAGCTACGGAAGGCACGTTAAGACGTTGATCTCGGCTGCCATCTGGTGGTGGTGAAGGGAACCACATCAGAGGTCTAAAGGCGGTTTCTAAAATCAGGGTGTACAGATTCGATTCTCGGTAGGAATGTATGAAACTCCTTATACACGAGTAGTAGTGACGATTCAGCAGGCTGCCACGGGCCACGTCACATTATGAGTTATACTGTTTCTTTAAGCTGAACGGTTAAGAAATGTAATAAGAATAGAATAGATATTTGAAATAACTGAAGAATAGAAAAGATTTACCGATAATTATTAGAATATTTGGTATCTAATTTTTTATTTAACATCTACCTCTGATGAAAAAGTATTTAATTATATTTCAGGTTTGGCGAAGTCACTCGACGAAATCTGTCATCGACTTCGTTAACAGCAGCGAGAACGCCATATTCGTCGTCAATACAGTCCATCTGATCAGCCAATTAGCGGACAATCTGATTATTGCGTGCGGGGGATTATTGCCTCTGTTGGCTTCTGCTACGTCGCCAAATGTGAGTGCCTTTGGTTTATGCATTCCTGGTATTAATGATCTATTTATTGGAGAAAGCTTTAACGCTCTATATGCTCTAAGCCTCATTCATACCCTCTTCATAAAAATTTACGAATGCTCAATAAGTCATAGGTTAACTAAAATATTTTTTGTCTCGTTCTTTTCTTGTCAAATATAGATAAAACAGAAAGTGACTTAACACATTTTAGTTAATGTAGCCTTAACGAACGATAGGTATTTTATTAGAACAAGGGGGATAGAATATACACCGTGAAATTTTTGTCGTTTTGGACCCATCGTCCAGTGACTCCATTCATGCAATTGAACAACTTTCCCCAAGATACATGGGTCGAAATATGGAGTAAATTTTTGGACCTCCCATACAAAATGTCTCATCACGTGACCTTACTATGGGAAGTTCAAATTTGTTTTTCATGTTTCGAGCTATGTTCCTTGGGGAAATTTGCTCGGTTGCATGAATGGAGTCACTGGACGATGGGTCCAAAACGACTAAAATTTCACGGTGTAGAGCGTTGTTTAAGTTCGTACTCGCTGTACGAGCTTTGTGTCCGACAAGGAGCAAAGCATTGTGTGCTAGTGCCAGACAAATGTAACTGCTGATGCGGTATACTTTCCTGGTACATTAGTTAATTTCAACTACGCACGTTGCTATGTGCCAGGTATTTTAGTTAATATAGGCTTCACAAACGTTCGGAATTTTTTATGAATGAGGGGAATAAAGTTATAGAACATTGTTTAAGTTCGTAGGTACTCGCTGTACGAGGTTTGTGTCCGACAAGGTGCAAAGCATTGTGTGCCAGTGCCAGACAAATATAACTGCTGATGTGGTATACTTTTCTGGTACAATATTTCATTTTCACTACGCTTGTTGCTATGTGTCAGGCAATTTAGTTATTTTAGGGTGAACGAACGTTCGGGTAATATTTCTATGAACAAGGGGAATAAAGTATAGAGATATAGCGTTGTTTAAGTTCGTATGTACTCGCTGTACGATCCTTGTGTCCGACACGAAGACAAAGCATTGTGTTCCAGTGCCAGACAAATGTAGCCGCTGATGCGGTATGCTTTCCTGGTACAAATTTGATTTCAACTACGCTCGTTGCTATGTGCTAGGCATACCATGAACGCTTATGCGTTATGTTTTCCTAATGCACATCAAATTTAGATTTGTTTGAATTCATTATTTATGAGGTGGTAGTATGAATTTTGTATAAGATCACCTAGTAAGTAATAAATAAACAAAAAATAAAAGCTACTTTTTATTTTTTAACAGAATGAATTGGACGTCATCGAACCAACACAAGGCATGCCAGTCGAGGTAGCCGTGACATTTCTCCAACGTTTGGTCAGCATGGCAGATGTCCTCATATTTGCAAGTGCTTTAAATTTCGCGGAACTAGAAGCAGAAAAAAATATGTCCAGTGGCGGAATTTTACGTCAGTGTTTGCGCCTGGTAAGAAAAAAAAAGTATTCGATGTCTTACATTTTGCGTTACTCTGTTTTTGAATTTACTAAGCAGTGACTTTCTTTCTACATGTTCTTCTGTGTTGGAAGTTTTTTAGCTAAAGTTTAAAGATTTAAATTGAATTGAAAGTAGTCGATATAATGAAAATGAATGCTTAGATTGATAAAGTTAACTCTTCTTTCCTGTTCTGTACAGAGTTCTAGATGAAAACTAGTTCTTAAATCTAGAGCGATATGTTTACGTAGATTAACTACTTCATGAGTTTTCTATAATTAGATACTATATTAGATAACCGAACTCCAATACCTTGGATTACGAGCTTGCAAATAATTCACGCACGAATGGAAGATTAAGGGTTAAGAAAATACCAGGAGAGCATAATCGCTGAAGGGGTTATAAGGAGTTCGGTTGCCGTCGCTACAGTAGTGGTAGTTGTGTAGCGATAGCGGGCGGCAGTAGTATGTGTGCGTAGGTTTGCACGTGTGCGGTGCGCAACTGCCTCGAGTGCAAGGAGCGGCAACGATACGCGGCCGCGCGTCGCGCCCCGCACGCCGCGCATCCCCCTCATGCCGCTGATTCGCCTGACAGTAAGGTAATATAGACTCTGTTTTTTTTGCGTTTTAAGCAATATTTCATTTGTTCGCTTTTGAAGTAATTCTTTTTTTGAATATATTTCTGTAGTTTTAAATTAGAGTGAGAGCATGCTCTTGTTTGAGCGTACCTATTTTACTATAAGTTTGATGATATGAAAAGTAAACTAAACGAAAATATTTTAGGTATTATGGTATTATTTAAAAAAAAAAAAACCTATATGTAATGGAAAACTATGAAAATAGTGTCAGTTATTACAATTTATTTCTCAAAATTACATTCATAATTTGCACCTTCCGTTCTGTATCTAAAGTTAAAAATATCTTATTAAATTTGTGATTTTTAATTGCATTTTTACCGCACTTAAAATAATAATGCACTCTATGAAATGCTAAGTATTTTTGGAATTTGTTGACTGGTCAATGTTGCATAATTCACTGCACTTACTAAATATTTTCCCAACTATCTATCATCTGTCTCTCTCTTATACGTAAAGGCTTTTGACTGCTCACCTTCATATTTATGTGACCCTGGTGTTAAGTAAACCACTTCTGTTTTGGATAGCGAACGGGTTTCAACACAATAAATAACACATTTCTTAAAAAAACTGGTTGCTTCCTTAAAATTTTAACATTGAGATATTATGAACTAGCGGCCCGCCCTGGCGTTGCACGAATGTCTTCTAATTAAATTATCATATTTCGCCCACTTCGTGTAAAACCATAATGTATAACATATATAGGTACCGAAACTTTCTAAATAATAGCTCTATACACTAAATATCTATTAGTGAAAACTGCAAGGTAAAAAAAACAAAGCACTAAAACACATTATCTTTTATAACCTATGGACATAGGTTTCAGAAAAAATATACAAAAGAAAATATCAATAAAGTTCCATTCAAACTGACGTTAATCCCGCGCGACTGGTGGGACGTCCACAGAGATGAGAATCGGTAGAAGTGGCGTAGCGTATGTCAAAGTTAACTGGTCTGCTAATGACACTTCTATTCACTTCAGATTTTAAAAGTCTAATTAGGGATTACTCATTAGTATGCTACTTAATCATTCTTATTGATAATTTGTCAGAATCATATCACCCAGAGGCTACAATATTCTTTTTAGTAAACTCAGAATAGTTTTGACCCTCAAACGCATAATGTACTTACAATAAATTCATTGTACAATGTCAAATCACGTAAATCCAAGTATTAACAATGTTTTGTTAAGCCCATGTTAACTACAATATGTTTAATAGCTTTATTAACCAACAGCGTACCTTTTTTTCTTTTAAATATTTAATCTGAAAGAACGAGACGAAATACATGTAAGCTAACATAAGCCTAACAAAACATTCTTTATAAGCTGGCTACTATTTTATGTTAACTTGATTAAACATTTTACAAAAAGAGTCTTCGTAGTCAGTTGTGTTACACAAAACGTGACCGTATTGCATATGAATATGATCCTTTTCTATTTGCAACGTATAGAGTGTGGTCGCAAGCCTGGCTGACTCCTCCAGCCCAGTGAAAGACCCTGAGAGGCTGCTGCAAGACATGGATGTCAATAGACTACGTGCCGTCATCTATAGAGACGTGGTGAGTATCTATACTTATACTGTAAAGCTGTTGAGTTTGTTTGTTTGAATGTGCTAATTTCAGGAATTCTGGTCCGATTTGAAAAATTCTTTCAGTGTTTGATAACCTATTTATCGAGTCGAGGAAGGCTTGGACGAAGACGGGCTGCAAGTGGAATATAAGTCATTCATGATATTCCTATCTGTAAATGTAAGCATCGAACAAAAATTAGTCGACTCGACGATTTTGCATGAGTGGTTTTAAAAATAGCACTCCGGGTTCTTGGATGGGTGGTGAGGTTGGGTTAGAACAAAATTCCTAATTAATTGATCACCTTGCCGGATCGATGGTGTTACAATTCCCTACTGACCAACTAAGTGAATTATTCAATAATAATTCGGGTAATAAATCCAAAGAAAAAAAAATGTTCTCATATAATGTCATCTCGTCAGCGGTAATTTTTGATAAACTTTACATGGGTAAATAAATATGTATAATGGACATAATGTGGTTGCCGGTTCTCCTATATTTCTTATAAGAGACCAAATGGATCAACAAAGCGTCATTAAATCTCTTCGACTGAGTTCCAAAGGTAGACATTCCTTATGATTTTGCGATAAATAAATACTATTACCATTTCGAGACCGCAAGAAAAATTTACAAACTTCCCAGCTACATCGAGTCTTGTCTAGCTTAAATCCATATTAATTTGTCCTAGACGTATCAAGTTACAGTACTGTTTTATACGGACGCCTGGCCACCTTACCCACGGTATTTAAATAGTTAAAAGATCCATCATAACATTAGCATGTAACGAATTTCAGGAAGAAACAAAGCAAGCGCAGTTTTTGTCTCTGGCAATCGTATACTTCATCTCCGTTCTGATGGTGTCTAAATACCGGGACATTCTTGAACCACCTGCGCACGCGCCGCCCGACTGCAATCGGCGCAGCCATCATCCGCACGAACATCACGGTACGTTTATGGATTCCTGGTACAATACAGCATACAAGTTGGCTACAGTATAAACGAGACGAACCCATACCGATAATTAGATTAGTATAAGTTTGTCTCGCTTATACTTTGACTAACTTACAAAATGTATACTTCGATTGAAAAGTTATTTTTAAAAGTGTCGAAGTTATATCATATATGGGTATTTTTCTTATTTTTATTAAATTTCAAAACATTAAATTCATTGAAACTTTTTATAAAAAAATATAAATTACAATTTGCTCGTGTAAAACTCTAATCAAACGCACCACATTTTTTTCTATATGTTTTAAAATGTAACATGTATATTATACAAACACATATAGTGTGAACACTTTCTATGTTCGGCATTCACTGTTACATGTAGTAATTATACAAGAAATATATTATGATATCTGTTTATTATATTGTACTAAACTTTCAATTCTTTACTATCCATAGTCCTGTCCGGTTTGTTTGTTAGAGGTTTCTATTATACGCTATTTATTTCGCTTCTTTTATACGCTTCTCTGCACCATTTCTTCGTTGATAATTACACATATTCGCCTGTATATTATAATTATCGAATTTTCCTAATCATACTCAGCCATTTAACAAGTGCTGTCGCAGTCAAAATATACGTTTTAAATTATATGTTAAAATTGTATTTAATATTTATCTATGTATGAAATTTAATAACTTTGACAGCGGCCGTACAAAATATACTTATAGACTGGTAATCTGAAGTATATCGTTTCTTCTTTTTTTTTCACGCCGCTTGATATCCGCGTCACGTTTGGGACACTGGTAAAATCGTCAACATTTCACTATACTGCGGCACCGCACCGTTGGTTCACATCATAATTCAATTTCGAACGTTCTTAATTTTATTTGAATTGCGAACGATCGAAATTTTTCCTTAACCATTTACTACCGATGAAATTGATCATTACCGCAACTATGGACAGCTGGTAGCCGGCCGCTGTTCCCCCAGTGGTCGCACCACGTGTACCCCCAGTTTCTGCCGGGTGGGCACCCCGCGCATCGCCACACACACTGCAAACTCGATTGCAGTCAACACGTTAACAATAACACGCACGCGCACACACGCATCGCTAATTACCACCGCGCGCACGCAGGTAAAGCGGCTAAACTCCGCCTGCGCACTGAGCAAAGCGAACATGGAAACAAATGCGATAACAACTGAACATTTTAAACTTGGAACTAGTTTGAACTATCCTTCAACTGTATGCAGTCCTAGTATTTTTGTTGTATTTGTTGTTGCAATTTTACAACACTCTGATTTAGAGCCAAAGAAGGCATAAGAATCGGAAACAGCAATTACTGAGTTATGTGCTTCTGTTATTTAATTGTATGTATTTTTCAAACAGTGGATTCTCATACGGTCGCATATTTTTCCATTTATAATAATCATCAACACGCCAATGCAAAAAGTCCTTTAATCTAAAAGTTGTTAAAATTTGAGAAATTCTTGAACTAAAACTGAAATAGTTTAAAATTTGTTGTTGCAAATAAAAAAAATAAAATTCAACTGATGCTACATTACAACAACAATACATTTTGTAACGTCATAGAAGGCAAGATAAAGATGAGAATGTACCGCTATAGCACTGCTTAGATTTTAGTTTATTTCATTATGAGTTGCATCATCATTTCAGTAGACAACACAATCATATCTAAAATGCATGTAATTTAATTTTAATTAAAGTAAATTAATGTAGATAATTTTGTTCTGAATTCTGTACACGAAAGTCATAAGTTTGAAATTACAAATATGAAAAGGAATGTGTAAAATTAACTCTTTTAAGAACATACTTCCAACTTCCATTCCTTGTACACTATTGTGATTAACAAACCTCATGGATGTCATTATTCTTCGTTGCCATATCGACCTCTAATCTTTGGCGTCAATGATAGCGTACAGAATTCACTTTAATTATAGAAGTGTTAGAATTAGATTTCTTGATTATTTATCCCTGTTCGTAATTCCAAAAACCCGCTTTATTAAGCAAGCTTACTCGATGTTGTTTGATGAAATAATCACCAAAACTTCATCTAATTTTAATCTTTCCTTCTTAGATCATAATGGCGAGGATGTCGAATACGCAATGATAGTTGTCGACGAAAATAATTCGACAATTCCAGAAGAAATGGACTCTCCTTCAATGAAGGTAACTATGATTTGTATTAGACTTGTGCAACTCTTTGAAGATGATGGCATGCATTTATAGATTTCCCCTTTCCTGTGTGGTAAGGTATGCAAGATTTAAATCAATTCCCATTCGATAATTTTTAATGCTTGCTATGTATAAGGCTACAAGTACATTTTTAAAATTTCTCTTAATAATATATAATGCGTCAGCCTTATGCGCAGCTGTAGTTAATTCATTAACCATTTTGACAATAATATCTTTAAGTTTTATATCAATTAATATTTCAAACGCATGCTCCCCTGATCCAGACTTTAAATATGCCAACTTTTTAAAATAATTTCCTTGATATTTAGTAGCTTAGATTGATATGAAAACCAGTATTTTAGTATTAGTATTTCTGTAGACTCGAATGCATGACATTCAAGCGAAACCTCAGAATGTCATCTTCATCTCGTCAAAATGTTTCGTTGTTCATTGGTTTTCGATGTGGCTAACAGTGTTGTACGGTGGCGTCATCTGTGATTGCTTTTTATCATTGGTTTTGTTGCAATAAAATTGTAAGGAATCGGAGAAGGAGGAGGGAGTCGCCAAAATTGAGACCACCACCGACGAACTGAAGCCTAATTCTGGGGAGAAACCGAAAGAAAACCCTGAACCGACCCCTACTTCGGAGAAGGAAGAACCGCTTTTCAAGTCGAGCCTTCGAAAAATGCAGCCGAAACAAAAGGTTAGTTGGAGCTGCTATGGACGGTCCTTCTCTATTAGAACTTGAGTCTCCTTCCGACTTGGTCTGGATCCTTTCGTTGTGGTTTCATTTGAATTCGCCTAAGTGGGATGATGTATACTTAAATGATGTTCATATATAATTCGCTTTATAAAAAGGTAGAGGTATTCCTTTTGTCCTTGGATTACCTAGATATATTGTACCATCTAGACATATTCGAGTAGGTATTATTTAAAAAGGCTACATTGACATGTTGTTTTTATAAATAATAGTATATACTCTCGTTTTACCCTTGAAAATATTTTTTCTAAAATGTGAACACTTTGAATAAAAAGTTAAGTGTGATTGTAAAGATGATCCCACTTTCGTGAATGCTGATCTGATTCGTAGCATTCCTGTAATTTTATGTGAGATTTCCTTTTACTAAATATATATTATTGTCCTTTTGTAAGCCTCCAACTGCAAGGTCCAAAACTTTGTCTGGGATAACGGTGTCTGTGGTCAATTTGGTTTGTAAACAAGTAATTATATTGACACGAGTTCTATTCTAATCTAACATGCAATCTATATATGGGAGCCTGGTACACAATGATGTAATTCAAACGACTAAATTGTTCTTTGTTTTATTAAGTTTTATCGCAATTTTGTTTTTCTTTTCTCATTTGCTTTTGATGCAATAAATCATACATTTACTTTTTTAGTACATAATACAGGGGATAAAGCAAGTTTTAACGGCGAAAATAAATTCTTAAAATGTGTTTTAAAAGTAAAAAGTATAATTTAAAGTATCATATGCCATTCAATCACATATCCAATTCGCAATGATTGGTGGAGCAAATCACAATGTACATTCCTCAGGGAAGTAATTTTGGCCCTACTTGTTTAATTTGAATTCAAAATGAAAACAGTGTATTTTTCATTAGTTTGGATTTCTATAGTTTATTAATAGTCGTTTGACTTCATCTAACTGATATTATAAATACCACAAATAGACAAGCTTGTTAACACCACTAATGTAAACATCAAAGTTACAACACTGGCTAGCGATGCTCACCAAAATCATCATTACACATACATAGCACTAAGCACAACACAAAAAGCTATTTTATCTAATGTACATAATTATGATATAACAGTTTAATGGTGAATATTTTATTATATAACTCGAATACATATTCAGTGACTGTCAGAATAAATTGTTAAGAGACTATTTGGAGAAAAAATTATATCTTGTTACGATGTCTCTGTAGGTATTTTTACATCTCCCTATTTACCTGGGTCAGCTGTATTGTTTGTATCTACTGTGAATTTATGACGTCCTAGTAATTTTTCTGTTTGGGCTCATTTTTATCGCCGGCGGCCGTTTAATTTAACTACAAAGTATTGAATTGACATAATATTGTGTAATAAGAGTTTCCATATTGTTAATTTACATTTTTTACAAATCTATTTACTTATCTACTGTCTTACATAAGTTGGGCATGTGTGTGTTTGCTTTGCTCGCTTCTTTCACTCACCTTGGTTTGCATGACTCTAGCACTATCACTCACTATATCATTATCTTTTATCAAATATCTATTTCAACTGTATTGGAATTTATATTTTTAAACTTATAAGGTAAGATTTTATGTATGTAAACATTCGAAGTACTACTACATAATATAATTAGTTATATTGGTATATGTTTAAAGCAAATATCAATCAGTTGCCATTTATTTATTTTAAATTCACGTTTTTGTCTGGAACATATTCCATATAAAAAGATATCTGGTCGGATATGGTCGCAGGACCATGAACGCTGTAAAGTGTTTGAAACGTCAGGTGTAAATAAATAAGTAATTAACGCGATAAAACCGTATTAAAATAGTTTAATTTAATGAATAACAATCGCGAAAACATAAGAAATCATTATATCTTAACTTTCACCTTTTTTGGCAACTAGGTATATAATATAATTTTAAATAATATATTTTATTTTAAATTCAAATAGAGAACCTCCTTCAAAAAACGCAAACAAGTGCACCGTGTTTATTTACTACACCTCTCACACATATGTACATAATGAAGTACCTTCACATTATTGGAATTTGAATCTTATTCGTTCGTGTGTAGAGCGTGGATTCCATCGAGGACGCAGGTTCGTTCCACCTCAACTCGACGGAGACCACTAACAATGATCCAGAGACGTCCAGTGAGATTGCGATGGACGATAATAAACTGCCTGTAAGTTATAATTTATCATTATTTATTAGTACTAATGTTGTAAACCATGATATTTGAGTGGATCACGCAATGGAAGTACTAAATTAGGCCAAATTTAACTGGCGAAGGTTCCCATACAGCGCAAAAATTTAAGTAAGAATAATAATAGTACGTGCCTACGGTGTCTAAATAAAAATAAAAAAATAAAATAAAATACATTTATTTAAGATTTTCATCCATATTGTTGTTAATGCAAATCTAAAAAAAACTTATAAACTATGTTAGTATAAGTAAGCCTAAGGTATGTGCCTTTCTACTTGGAAAGGTTGTAGAACGGCAACTTATCCGTAGGTACAGAGTACGATATATCTTTGTTTTAAATACTATATTTATCGACTATGTCGTTTTTTGTCATAAACCCACTAATATTCTCTGTCCCTTGTCAGTTAAAAACCCGCTAATTTAAATTATTTTTTATTTGTTTTTACCCAATAAAACAAAAGAAAGTACCTGTGTTTAATACACAGGTACAAATAGGTAAGATAAGTACAGGTAAGTAGTAAACATTTCTAACAGTTGTTGCGTTCTTCTTATACGTTGCAGGTAAGCAATGATGAGTCTTGGACTGATGTGAATCTAAATGAAGATGGAGAGCGAGGACCCGCCACCATCACTGGTAGGACCAGGGACCACGAGGGAAACATAAATGAAGGTAGGTTTTATCCATAGATATCAGAATATATACATCTCTGTGGTTTTATCTATTCAAGTTGAACAACTTAACGAAAACATGACGTCACGACGTAAACGTTAAATTACATGGAGAAGTTGGTGCAGCGTTTTATTACTAGATAAGACTCGCATTTAAATCTATAGGCAATTAAATTTTCTTGACATTGAGTTACTCTTTCTATTTCCAGATATAGACAAACAAATCCACATGAGGAACTCCGAGTCTCACCACCATCTACAGCAAAGGCAGAGTCGGAGTTTGCAGGCGGCACAGAGACATTTACACCCGGTAACTTATGTTGTCCTTGTACTTAGTAGTTCATACTTATGTGTTTTTGCCACCTTGGACCATGACAAGGAAAATGTATGTATCGGTCTGCGTCATATTTGACCGCCGCGGCCGCACGCCGAAGTGTCAACCTTGCATTGTTTTACACTTGATTTTTTCACTTAATCTGCGCGGTGAGGTGCGGTATATGTTTCAGTGGGAGGGTGTGAGTGTCCGTTCTGTACGTTAGTACTATTTATAATTCTGTGACCTTGGAACGTAACAAGAAAAGGAATACGAGGTGTGAAGTGAAAATCTACAAAATTATGTACCGTGTGATGTATGGTCTGATCTGTCAATTTCTGGTATCCAATTGTTATATTACCTATTTTCTTTTTTTTTTCAGGACACTGAAACTCTAGCAGGCCTGAACGCAATGAACGCGTCAATGTCAGCCGACGGGGCCTCCCGTGAGGCCTCTCTGACCCACAAATTGGAGACAGCCCTGGGCCCAGTGTGCCCCTTACTACGAGAGATTATGTTAGATTTCGCGCCGTTTTTATCCAAAACCTTAGTCGGGAGCCACGGACAAGAACTACTTATGGAGGGTAAAGGTATTGATTATTTGGCATGGTAGATTTTTTGTTTTATTTCTTTTAAAAGAGTATTGCCAGTGCTGTTTCAAACGTATAACGTTTCCGTGAAGCTTTTGGGCTATGGCTGAGTGTATGTATATAAATAAGCCTTGCTTAACAAATTTTTGGATGTGTCATCCATAAAATACCATTGTTTTTATTAGACGTGGGCTAGTCGAAGATTCTTGTACAAAATTTCTAATTGCTTTTAACATCTTTTGCGTTAAGTATAATATTTGGCAAAAAAACCTACTTATTTATCTAATTCTGTGTTTTTATCATAAAACATACCATCAAGTGGGCTGCATGTTTGTTTGCCTACTTAGTTGTATTAAAAAAACTGAAAACTAATTAGGTGATCATAAATATGAGAAAGTTCTTAATAGTTTGAAACACATTCTTTTGCTGCTTTATTGGTGGAATAATGCGTTTGTTTTATTTAAATCATCATATTTTTTCATTGGACTTCATGTTTTTTTCTTCCAGGCCTCCAAACTTTCAAATCGAGCACATCAGTGGTAGAACTAGTGATGTTACTCTGTTCCCAAGAGTGGCAGAATTCCCTCCAGAAGCACGCTGGGCTGGCCTTCATTGAGCTGATTAACGAAGGCAGATTGCTGTCTCATGCCATGAGAGACCATATTGTTAGGGTAGCAAATGAAGCGGAATTTATATTGAACAGGATGAGGGCTGATGATGTGCTGAAACATGCTGATTTTGAGGTGAATATTGATTTTGAAGATATAGAAGTTATTTTTTAAGAGTGTTCGATAAGAATTGCAAAGAAATAGCACTGTACGTCAACATAAGATTTTATTGACGCAGGCTTCATCATTCATATCAAGTGGGTTACGTGGTCAATCCAACAACCTGGTATTAGAGTTTTTCGGAACCGTCTTTCGGCCTCTAACCTGGTTCTTTTAACGAACACCAAATGGCAGCCGGGACCAACGACTTAACATTCCTTCCGAAGCACATAATCATCATTATTATCAGACAACCAGGTGATTCAAACTGGCAATGTCCTAACCAAACTGGAATCAACAAAACAAAGTATGCTTCTCGCAACCCACGACCGGGTCGAAGGCGTATTTGCGCTGTAGATATCAATTCTAAGTTAACTCTTTTCGGATCTTGCAAAGTCTTCAAAAAGCATCGTCCAATCTCCTCTTCAAATAATTATTACTTACTCAACACATGACGTAAAAATGTAACATGAAGTGACAAAATAAATTATTTTCCTAAATGCTTCCCCTCATTTTACAGTGCTTATGCGCAAGTACAAGCGCAGAAAGAGCAGAGGAAGAGAGGACTTGCGAACGACTGATAGCTGCGGCTAGGAGACGAGATCACGCTGCCGCCGCCAGACATCTGGACAAGTTGAGACATGCCGCAGCGCATACTGACGTCGCACCCGGGTAGGTTAATAGTACCTTAAATGAATAAATGAATGAATTTTTATTGCAGAAAAACGTGATACATACATACATGGAAGAGAGGTCCTTCTGAGGATTATATTGGAGGATATCCTGGTTAGTGATTTGCCGCTGAGAACATTCTCGTTGCAGGCAACATTGCCAGTGAGAATATTCTCAGGAAACAAGAACGCTGCCGGGAATTTTCTCAACATTCTCAACAAAATAAATTTAGTTTATAATTTGATGTTATTGTTTATTTATATGATTTATGCACAGTGCTTTTTTTTGCTTCATTAACTAGTCGTTACAAACAAAGCATGAAATGTGTGAGTGAGTATTATTGTTGTCCTGCTCACTCTTTTCGTGGCGACCGCGCGCCTTGGGCCACGGACACGCGTTACTTGAGATGACAAAAATGATGATTTTGAATTTTAATTAGCATCAGTTATCTTTTGTTTGATGATGAAATACATCGTCTTCTCTCAAGAGCTGTATATATCACTGGACAACCTTTATCACTTTGGAAAGAAGGGCTCCACTAAATCCTAACTACAATCCACCGACGCGTAAAATGATGGCGACAACGCTCTTAGATGTAGAGTACAATGATGTTAAGAGAAATATCCAAAAAAAAAATTGGTCAAGCAAAAGTATTACACTTAGCAGTAGTCGGCTGGTCCAATGTGCGAAATGATTATATTCTAAATATCATTATTTTATTACGCCGCAACAAAATTTTCATCAGTTTATGGAGACGAAAACGGATTTGACGAAACGGGGTTGAAAAGTTTGTGGCAATCGTTACGGATAATGCAGCAAACATGATTAAATGTAGGCGGATACTCAGTAATAAATACGATAATGTTGTGTGGATTGGCTATGCAGCGCATACTGTAAATTTACTCGTTGAAGATATTTTGAAAAATGATCAAAAAAAAGAGATCAAAGAAATATTTTCTTTCATTGTTTCGATTGTGAAATTGGTTACGCAGTCACATCTCCTGAATGCGGAATTAAAAAAGTTGCACAAGAAACAATCATCTCATCACGTGATAGTATCACTCATCTTACCAGTTACCAGTCACGCTGAAGAAGTTACTTGCACTGCATTGAAAACTTTAGAAAATCATAATCATTACTACAAATATTGTCTATTAACGAGAACAACAGGGAGATGCTTGAATTTTGGATGCCGCTATATGGGTTGAAATAGAGCCAATATTAGATTGGATAACTAAAAAGGAAGGAGACGATGGAAAAATTCATTTAGTTCACCAAGCATTCACGGAAATCGAAGAAATGCTTCATTCCGAAACAATTATTCGGAAATCATTTAGAAGAAATGTTGGCTAAGTTTACACAAGGAAAGCAAAATGCATTAAAATCAGTGCATTTTGCGGCTGCTATTTTGGACCCTGGTAATCAAGGTACAACTTTGCCTGATAATGCGAATCTTGAAGGATGCCAGTTAATAATGAATATTGCGCAGTGTGGATACGGGTCAATAGGACCAAGAATCCTTGAAGATTTATCAAATTATAAAGGACGAACGCATTTACGATAAAAGTTTTCTTTAGGAATCCGCATGCACAATTCAATCTGTCTTGGTCGTACTTTTTTTTTAAAAACTCAGATTTGGGAAGAGCTGCGCTGAAAATTTTGTCAATTCCCTCAACTTCGGCAACTGTGGAAAGGAGTTTCTCGACATTTTCTAATATACATACCCAAAAAGGAAATAAACTAAAGATGATCTAGCTGGAAAAATATGTTACGTGGCTCATGAATAAAACTTCTAAGTCCTCAAATAAGACGCAAACCAGAGTCATCAATCATCATCATCTTCTACAATTCAATCGTCGGCTTCCTCGGCAAATCATGAAAGTGATTCTGAACATGCAGAATCTATGCTTGAATCCATGGAAACCTTTGATTTTGATGAGTTTCAGGACATTCGAGAAGAACGATTACTTCTTGAAGATCCTCTTTCGATAGACTACAGTTATTTTGTCGTAAGAAAAGGGTTTTGTAAATTGTCATACTTAATATTTTTAAATCAGATCTCATAGTGACTGCTTCTTTTTTTATCAATATTGTTAATTCTAATATTGTTTGTTGATTTTTACATGTTTACTTTTGATTCGATATTATATAATTATGGTTCGTTGATTTTTCTTTAGATGATGATTTATTTTGAGTTACTAACCACTAATGCTATTAAATTGTGTTTCTAACATTTTTAAAACAGATTTTCTGAAATCGCGTTAACTCAGTGAATAATGTATCTTTTCTTAGTCAATATTGTAGTTCTGAAGTTAATATTTTTTGTCTCATTAAACGGACTTGATTGCGAGAAACTGTTTTATTTTGACCATTCAATCTGTATTTACAAAACTTATATTTAATGTGAAGTAAACGAACAATTTAATTGTCCATTATTTAATTACGATAAAAAAGAAAGTGCTGGCATCGTCCGTATCAATAAAACAATGTTTCACAAAGAAAAATAAATAAATTTATTTAAGGTGCAGTTATGCTGAGAATATTGTTGAGAAAGTACCCGAGAATATTCTCGAGAATATTTGCTAACACTGAGAATATAGTCTTTTCACTGCAAATAGAGTGCACTGTTTTATACACAATTATCTGTCGACTTTATTTGATAATATTTTAGTTAAGAAAACTTGGTTAATTCCATTTTATAAAAAAGATTCTCACTTAGGAGAATGTTGCCGTGAACGCTGCCGGCAATATTCTCAGGCGGGAGAATATTCTCGGGAACAGTACATCACTACCTGGTAACTTGTAATAATAACAACTTATGAATAATAACAACCTGTTTAATAAGAAGTTATAAAAAATTGCTCGTTTTTTTTTTCATTATTTTTGTGGATGAAACGAATAGGCTGACTTACCTCATGGGACACTGTTTCTTTGCAAAAATTGTCCGTGAACATTGACGGTATGTAAGAACATCGTCTACAAAGAAATAGTCTTTGTTTTGTCTTTCGCCGTTGTGATCGCTGTGCCGCCAAACGTCCCAGTTGTGATGGTTACGAGTATATGTTGCATCTTTGTATTGGAGGACCTGTTTTCTGTGTTTCCGCACTTCGCACTTCGTTACTCTACATTTTTTTTATGGCTTTTACTTTCGTATTTAGCCAGTAACAAGTAAAAATTATATAAAACAATAAAGTTGTTTAGTCAAACAAGTCTAAAGCCAAGTCAGTAGTTAAGTTGAGTCAGAAGTATTATGCTAAGTGAAGTGGTAGAAAAACTGCACTTAGCGATTTTCAGGAGCTTTTGGCAACAAGCAAGAAAATCACATAAATCAAACACTGTATCGCTTCCCAACACTCCCGCTTATTCTCGAACACTTTGAGAATAATAATCCACCATTATTATGCACAAACACTCAAAAAAAACACAAATTTTGGAAATTTAAATACAGCGCCGATACTGCTCTTTACAGCTTCCCGCCAAAAGCCCCCGCTGTACATTTTATTTATCATAATATGTATGTTTATAGTGTTAACACGCAATTCTGGAAGCTGGACTCGTGGGAGGACGACGCGCGTCGCCGGCGGCGGCTGGTGGCGGACCCGCGCGGCTCGCGACACGCCGCCGCCGCGCTCGCCCGCGACCCGCCCGTCGCGCCGCCGCTCGACGCTATATTGCAGGTATACTACATTCAATTACGCTTTTATTTTGATTTTTTATTTATACTTCTATACTTAATATTATAAAACTGAAGAGTTTGTTTGAACGCGATAATCTCAGGAACTACTCCGATTTGAAAAATTCTTTCAGTGTTGGATAGCTAGTTTGTCGAGGAAGGCTTTAGGCCCTGACGAAGTCGGGACGGGCTGCTAGTTTATTTATGACTACAATTATTGTAAAATTTGCATTTATGAAAATCCATACTATAAATGCGAAAGTCTGTCTGTCTGTCTGTCTGTTACGCTTTCACGGCCAAACCGCTGAACGGATTGTGATGAAATTTGGTATGAATATAGTTGAAGACCCGTTAAATATAGCCTACTTTTCGACGCAGGCGGAGCTGCGGGAAACAGCTAGTATAAAATAAATATAATATAGGTTTATTGAAACTAACACGAGTTTTTACGATTTTTTTTAAATTCAAACTGGCGAATACCGCGCGTGCCGCGGGACATCCGCAAAATTCGCGTCAGTTTAAATAGAACTTAAGAATACGTAAAAGTGCCCCAAGTAGGCCAGTTAACTTTGGCACACACTATGGCACTAATCTTATTTCTGTGGGCGTCCCGTTCGAAATCCGTATCCGTTGAGAATTTACTCGCTGCATATCACTTCAAATCAAATCTCTTATTTTGACTTTAAACCAGACGCGTAATTTTTTTAATTTTGGACACAATGTATCGCATACAAAAATGTTCGATGACAGTGTCTGTAGAGATTTCTTTAATCGGTGCAATTTTAAGTATTAGGAAAGTATAAATGTTAAAATTGTCTTCCCCCAGGCGACGGAAGAGTTGCACGCGCGTCTAGCGGCCGGCGGGGCGGGGCGCGGCGCTCAGTTGCCGACGCCCGCCGCGGCGGAACTCCTCGACGACGCTGAACTCCTGGTCGATGACAGGGAAATTGATGCGGACCTGACAGGTACTGGAGACCTATTTTTGAAAAGTTATGACCCACATAAAACCAGTAAGTCGAATGATTCTTGTTCGATATCGGCTGATTTTTATTCGGTAATACGACTCACCGTCGTCTCCCGACTGATGTGGAACTTTCGACATTCCTATTCGAAAACTAAAAGCAAAATCAAAGATATCTAATCTCATATTAAAATGTAGAGATTAAAAAATTAAAAATAGAACTGTAATATCAATCATTATACACATGCCATCGTAATAAAATAAAAAAATTAAATTATCAACAACTGTATCAACTTTATTTCCATTAAAGTAGAGGTTGACCTAGACCAAGGAGGTTGCAATGTAGTTATTCTACACACGTCCTTGGTCTTTCATAATCTGTGGACGCGGCTAACAAGCGCGCGCGATCAGGTTCAGCGATTGATTCCATTTTCAAATTTGTTTCTGTTTTTAAAAATGTCTGAAAACGTAGCGACATTGTAGAATATTTTACACAATTTTTTATGTTTTCTCTAATTTTATGAGATTAGATACAGTAGTGTATGAAAATGCACATTGGTAACACTCGTGTAATGCTATAAAAACAACAGTTTCATAAACTACTATTACTGCATCATCGCTTTAAATAATTTTGAGTCCTATTCAAGGTTTATTTTTTGGGAACAATAGTCATGTTCACTTGTTTGATCTATCACTTCGATTAGCTCGAAATAGTCTATGTATAGCCCGACCAGGAAAATAAAAACCCTGCATTGGCGTCGCTACTAATCGCCTTTAGGTAGCAACATGTTGAATGTGTCATGTCAACCACAAAATTGACAATGTCATTTAATGAAATAGAAATTAATATTTCGTTTTCATTCGCATTAAATATGATAATATCTTTTATATCACTTTTCTGTCATTACTATATATTATTTTTACCATTTTGATAAATACTTTTATTTGATAATTACAAAATACACAACGTCCACTCCTGTCTCTTTTTGGCAGATGACATTGAGATGACGGAATCTTACTTGAATACCTAGTTGCCAGTAAAATAAATTAGTTCTAATATTTTTCTGCAATATGGCCAAGGCTGCTATTTTCCTGGTCGGGCTATATATGTTCTATTTCTCCAGAATTTTTACAGATTTTCCGTACTAACTCATATGGCATGACAAGAAGCACGTGGTTTAGTCTTAATAACAGCATTATAGTCACTTCTACATATAAAATATAACGATTTATTAACAGATATTATTATTGTGTAAAAATCTAATAAATTAATATAGTAGGTTAGGAAGTTGAAATAAATTCATACAGGCACCTTGATCTTACAAGCTCAAATGTTACGTCACGCGTCTTTGCTAGTAAAAGTCATCAGGCGTTTCGAACACAGGTCCAGTGAACATAAGCACCAAAGCTAAGCTGGTGGCCCCGGGTCTCGTGGCCCCAGGAACAGTGTCGTTGACCTCCACCGAGCTGTACTTCGAGGTCGACGAGGATGACCCCGAGTACAAGAAGATTGACCCTGAGGTAGGTACAATTTTCTTTGTTATTTTAGTTTTGGCAGTAAAAGGGAATTCATGAAATACAGTTTTCTTGGAATTGGTCTAGGAAGTTTTTTTTTTAAATCTTTTTGCGGAATCTAAAGATGGCGTCACAGAATTCATAACAGTAAAGGCGTGTACTATACCAAAAAAAATAATCAAAACAAAAAATATTTTGGCAGAAAAATATATTCAGCGGGTGCAAATCGCAAAGATCACCTTAATTCCATTATTGTTATAATAAAGATGACCTTATTGTTTGAATCAATAAACAGACTATTACCAAACTATCAAAAAAATACAAAATCCATAAAAATAAAACAAAAACAAACGATCATTAAATATATTTATATCATACCTTTATAAATTAACTTTTTTGTTAGTAGCTATTAAAACAAATATTATAAATAAAAGAGACAGTCATTTGACAAAACGAAACTCAAATAAGGCACGACGTGTTACTTTTGTTACCAAATTTATGACGGTTTCTGTGTGTCCGAATCCAACTTATAAAACGAAAATTATATCATTTTTCTTGATCACACTTTTTGTCGTATCTACTTAATGAATCTGTATGCGAAACTCAACTTTATTTTGATCGCGTAAAGATTAATTTTGCTTGTGACTGTACGAGTATAGTGATGTTCTTATTGTGTAGTGGGATGGTATCGATGTAAGCTATAGGCGCGTGATACGGGCCGGTAACCGAATATGAGGCATTTAGCCGGTCGAACAATGAGGCCCCGCGGCGCAGCGGCCCACGAGGCGCCACCTAGGGCTGTGGGTATAACGTATCGATAAAAGTGTTCTTTCAATATTTGTCAGTCAGATGCTTACATGCAGTACTGAGTCATTTACACATTTGGGGAAGAATACTTATTTTAAATCTTCTGTGGATGAAAACTAGTAAATTATAATTCGTCTTTCAACTATGTTATTGACATGTAAATTAACGCTTTCTCGGTTATTAGCCTTCTCGTAATACGGCTTCAGGATTGTCTAGGAACTCAATAAAAGTTTCTTTATGTCTATTTTCTTTTTTGTATAAATATATTCCCAAGTGGTCTGTAAGGTCCATCAACGTTAAAAGCAACGGCAAATATCCCTATCAAATAATAGAATCAAGATTACTTACATTATAATATTTTTCAGTGGAACAGTGGCGAAGCCTCCTTAGAAAACGATTTCTACCGGCTTCCCTTAGCAGATTCTTATATTTATATATTTATTTCGCGCGCGCCATGCACGATTCGTGTGCTAATTTTATCTATTGTGTTATGTAATTATCTTGATTGTGGGATATAGTTTAAAGAATCGAAATTAGTGAAATTTTACTTGCCAAGTGTTGTGTATATTATAGTTTGTTTTGTTTCATCGGAGAGGTTTGTTTGTTTCTTGTCCGCGTGTGAGTGACGTGTCCTTTAAACGGTTTTTTTAAAGCCACTTTTATCATACCCGACATGCACTGTACTGTACCAGTGATGTCATGTATGGTGAAGATGGTGAACACTTACAACTGCATGTTCTGTCGGTTGAACAGTTCTCTGTAACAGGGTATGATAATTTATTAGGATATATATAAAGGATGCATAGTTTTAAACTAATCGACATTTTCCAAATATTAATAGAATATATCGATGTTAACGGCACATCACTACGGCCCCAGCTCAGCACGATCCTTATCCGATGAGCCGGACGTCTTGTTTGTTTAGTAAATATACAAATACACACACAGGTACGGCTCATACCGGATACCTATCTAATTCAATAGAAATATTCTTAAATTCTTAATCGTCATTTACTTGACCTTTCGAATGCGGATTGTATGACTGCTTAGATAAAGGTGATCTATTAAAACAAGGATGTATTAGATATCTCCTTACGGGAAAAGGTGGTCTATTCTTAAGCCACATGGTCTAACGTTTAAACTGTAAATACGATATTACAAATCAAACAACGTAGTACAAATGAAGACAGTTTAATGTGACCATGCTACCATACCATATACTTATACCACCTAAATAGGATAAGTCCGCCATTGTACTTATTGTTTTTCCATGCTTGTCTATGTAAATTGTTTGTTTTTTCTGTACAATAAAGATATTACAAACAAACAAACCATACTGTAATGACATGGGGCAGGTTAATGTGCGTGCCCCTTATGGCATTAATATCTTTTGTGGGTTAGATGACTTCTGTCAGTATTACTCTATCCAATTTATATTCCAAAATAAAAAGTTGCCTAGTACTAGCATTTGTGTCAAAATCTAAAGTAAGTCATTAAATTATTGGTGAAAACTGCTACATATTACTAATCTAGTTCTGCAAGGAATTATTTAAAACAGTAGTTTCATATTCGAATAAAGTCATCGGTATTAGCTTTCTTCGTGCCGAAGTATCGATTTTGCGACGTAGGTACAAGTTGATTAGGGCCGCCATGTTTTTTCTATGTTTTGAATCGATGTGAAGGATAAGTTCGTCGAATGTACTGCGTGGACTTGTTTTATCGATATCTGTAAGTGACAAGCTCAAAGCGTGAAACCGTTTCTTTTTGGTATTGTTCTTATTTTATCTGGTACTGAGATTAGTGGGTACTACGTACGTATATATTGTTAAAGTTATGGAACTAACTTGTTGCACTTAAGACTTTTGTTTATAAATAAATTTATTGGCGTTTGTGTATTTTTTATATATGCCTAATCATTACTTCGCACGGGATCCTAACTTCTTAACAAAAATATTAACGCAAAAAAATAACAAATAGCGCTAGAAGAATCAAAATAGTTAAATAGTCCACTACATTTTTGTGAAATTTAATTTAAATTAATTATTTGAATTAGATTTTGTTCTAACTAATCACTTGTTAATAATGCTTAATTTTATTGGTTATCAAAGTTGTGTTACTTCATAACTTGGTACTCTATTATACTGAAATAAACATAGAAAAAATATATACACACGAACATAGAACCTATTATCTGATAAAAAAATGTTTACATATCATCGTTACTTAGGTATCTAATTATTAATATTTTTATTTCTTATAGCAAAATTATCCTTTCTATGTCTTGGTTTGTCTGCATAAACGAAAGGCCGCCCACTGTATAAAACTTACTTACTGCGATGGCTCAACGACCCAAAGAGGATCTTGGCTTCCGACACAAGAAATCTCCACTATAATATTATTCTATTTTTTGTGGTATATTTTGGTTCAATTAAAAAAAAATCAAATGAAGAACATAAGCAGTGGTGAAAAAACGATTTCAAGTTTCATCACTATCTCGCCCGCTTATACTTGGACCAGACGCGGCCGTAGAAGCCGTGTCCGTCGTATTATTTACTGCAACTAATTCAACCGATTCCGAAGATTGTAAATTGAAATCGTAATGGGTCATTTTATTTGTTTATGCTAATATACCGTTTTAATTATGGTTTCAATATGTGCGCAAGCGAGATGAACTGGCCATGTTTCGCTTGTAACTCTTGGATTGGGTCCTTAAATAGTTAGTACACACTCGGTGTGCAATAGTTTTCTTTTTATACAACTAAGTAGGCAAACAGGCGTACAGCCCACCTGATGGTAAGTGGTTACCGTACCCTATGAACGCCTGCAACACCGGAGATGTCACGAGCGCGTTGCCGACCTGTCCGCTGTCAGCACAGCGACCCCTCTGGAGCCTGGCCTGGTTTATAGTACTGGGGTTTATTTTTAAAATGTATGATACTGTATTGTCGTCCTACGCTTTTCCTTATTTTTTAATCTTTTCGAATTAATTATACAGTAATATGATCTAGAACGATATGAATGGGGGAATGGGGAGACCTTAGCCCAGCAGCGGGACAGTAACATGACAATGCTTTCAGTACTAATAATCTGAAAGGGAAGTTTTGCTGAATAGTGTTCGTCACAAAAGTAGATTAATGAGCATAATTCTTAAAATTCGACGTAATTTTTTTTATTTGAGTTTGTAGAATTTGCTTTAATAATAATTTGCAGATATGCACTTCGGTCTGAAATAAAAGTGTTTTTTTAATGGTTATTGACGACTTGCGGATCCGAAGCAATCAACTGACGCAACTATGATAGCTTTAGTATATAGAGGGACCATTGTTGGGGAGATATGAGGAAAATATTAAAATGCGTGTCGCCGGAATTCGGGCTATGCGTCTGGGACGAAATTAAATTTATGGCCGCATAATTTATAATTAAGTATTTTAATCAATTGATCATATTTCCCAGTTGTTAGTTTAACAATTAAGCATATTAACTAAACTATTTGAATACTTATGTCAGTTGGCTCCGGTTCCTAAGTTTATAAAAAGTAACAGATGTAAACCCGGCCACATACTGCGAAATTTGATACTTTTATTTTTTTTTATTTATTAGACATCAAATCAAATTAAAAGTTACATCTTACAATCCGCAATATGCTTCGTTAGTCAAAATATACTTATATTGTGATAAATATTCTGTTTCGTCAAAAATTGTGTACAGAAAATAAAATATTTGTTCGAAAATGTCAATAGATTTATCATTGAATGTTTTTTTTTTTATACTAAATTACGTTCAATCCAGGCAAGCACGCCTAACCTGCGGCCAAGTTAAATTATATTTCTTTATTTGGTGTAAATCGAAAGTGCAATACGGTATTAGGTATAAATAAACACACAACTTTTTTCACACAAGTAGCCCTGCGGTACTATTTTTAAAAGTGTGACTCACGCAAAAATCAGCGAGTCTAACGATTTTTATTCGACATATGATTCATACATTTCAAAATTCATGGTGGTATGTAGTTCCGTTGTTATCTATTTGTATAAGAGTTACTTGACAACGGCAGACAAAGGATTTATTTGCAAGTACTAGGGTATCATATATCATATCATAAGTTGTAAGTTCGAAATTTCAAGAAACAACACAGAATCACTATTTGCATAGCTTTACGTCCAATCTCATGAGGAGTGCATACTAGGCAGTCAGGAGCAATACAGTACGCAGGTTATTGCAAATGAAACGTCAAATTGATGCCGAGTATAATACGAGTATTATGCATTATTATGATGTCCGATTGAATATTACCATACATATTGTTTAAATTAACGTCGATCGTTGATGTTTGCGAAATCTAATACAATATATTAAGGGAATTTCGATTTGCGTTTTTCCTTAAATATCCAACCAAATGTGTCATATGTAATCATGATATTTTTGTTACCTTTCTGCGTTTTTGCTTATTCATTGTTGGTCAAAAAAAAATCGATTGACATTTTACGAATTTCATTAATCTTTTCCTTATTATGAACGTATTTACGGTGCTTGGAAAGTTTCGGAATATCTATTTTGTTTAAGTGTATGTTATCCATGTTTTATCTATGTAGCTCGTGCAAAGCTATTATGATTGTATTTTTTACCAATAAAGCACCCAAGCAGCTCGTTCTTCTCCCATCCTCTTCACGTGGCCCAACCATCGCAGCCGCCTTGGCCTCCCCCATTATATTTGGATCCTGCATTAGGTCCTCCTCTTCCTTGTTCTTCCGCATTCTCCATCCACCGCCCTCCCTCCTTATTGGCCTAGAAATTTCCGCAAGAAAAAAAGAAAGAAGAAACCCTCCGAAGAGCCGACAGGCAGGAGGTTGCGCTAAATAGGGAACAGTGGAGATCTCTTGTGTCGGAGGCCAAGATCATCTTTGGGTCGTTGAGCCATCGCAGTAAGTAAAGTACCCCGGATTTTATTGCTCTATCAACAGCAGGGTGTCGGGATTGCTATCCTTGATCCCGGATCACGGAACATTCCCACGTCATCAAGTACAACCCCATAAATATACATGTTACATCACTTTGACAAGTTAAAAAAAAATTGGTGTAATCATCATCATAAAATAAACTTTGTGTAGATGTAATACAGCGCTGTTTTGTATTTATTATTTTGATAGCTTCTGTAGTTTTTTGGACTGAAATGAAAATGGACTGTATGCAATTACATTAAAGTTTCGTTTTGTAATTTTTGTGAAATGCAACCTGCTGTTTTGAGATGCGGTCTAGGCGTGATTAGAAATTGTGATAACGATGATATTCATGTTAGTATTGTTTGTTTTTTTTTTCTTTTTTTTTTTTTTTGTTTGCCCTGTTATCTACGTTCTTTCCTACTTGTCGTATTATTATAATTTATCTGAATCGCAACAAAACATACTCGAGATGTTAAAACCAGTGATACTAGACAACTTCCTTAAAGAAGGCAATAATATTTTAGAACAAAATTAAGCCATCTGATAAACTATGAAAAGTAACCGTAAAGTAAAAGTAGCGTTTACCGCAATACCAAATACCAAATTTCCACGAAGGTTACTTACACCTATTTGGCTGCCAACATTCGCCCATAATTAAGGCCTGTAATGAATGGTCTTAATCGTGCTAAATCTGTATCAAATCCTAATTGATGAAATAACTCAGCTGATTTTTGGAGGATTATAACGTAAACATGAAATCGGAAAAACATAAAGACTTTAAAAAAAAAGGTATTGTCTATTTGATATCGATATCTCGGCATCCGGACACTACCGTATGTCATTTTTACGATTTCCCTCTCATTCCGTCACTGACAGCAGTGCATTGTGTAGGCAGGAATGTAGGCGCCATATGCACCGATAGGGACCGCCCGGCGCGTCGATTTATCGATAGATAGCAAGCACGTCACTATGGTTTGTGGTACAGGTGTATTTTTGCAAAAAAAATAATAATTGTGCACTTTTTTTCTGATTCGCACAGATTAAGTAATAGTTCTTATTTTAATATATTTATTACGAAAGTAACATGTTTATTTTGGCAACAAAAATTCTCAATGCTGTAGAAGGTAGTATTATTGTATGATGGACTTGTTATTTCCACCATTTTTTTTTTTACAACAGGAATTAATCAGAAATAGTATATCTACCTACTAAATATTATTAGGTATCCCACCTTTTATAATTAATTCAATTTAAAAGACAAACTTGCATAATAAGCTAACATGGATAAAAAATTAAAACCAGAAATATATGTACCCATATTTCTGGTTTTCTACTTTAAGGGTCCTCGTTTCAGCCGCAGTCAGTCCACGGCTTATCATACTTCCGACGCTGCTGCCCATCGGAAGTATTCTTAAGCTAAGGAAGGGTGGGAAGTGTTTGAGTTTGGGGAAAGGATGAGGTACTAGGACGCTACTGACTCGGATGGACATAGGTTGACTCAGTAGCAGCTAGCACCCCTGACTTTAAGGGTATTCTTTATATATAAAGTTTAAAAATAAACGACTAAATTAGTCAGTAAAGTCATAGGCCATGCATATTTATCAAGAATAATTACCAGGAATGCAGAGTTGAGCCAGATATCGCAGCATCCGGCGCGCTCCCGGGGGCGCCATAGAAGCCCTAATTGCCATAACCCGAGGGCGGAACTGCACAACCGCTTCCTAATTGATACTATTAGAAAAAAAAACTTGAGTATATTTAGTTGCCGCTCATATGTTTTTGATCAGGAAGTTGAGCGTCTTGGTTGGTCTCGGGGGTATAGTATTCGAATTCGTATCGCCTCTTTGCCAATATTTTTAATGATTTCTTATGTTTTCGCGATTGTTATTCATTAAATTAAACTATTTTAATACGGTTTTTATCGCGTTTATTACTTATTTATTTACACCTGACGTTTCAAACACTTTACAGCGTTCATGGTCACAGGCAGACTAAGTTAACATTTGTTTTTGATTTTTAAGTTGTGAATATTTATAGACGAGCTTAAACGATCTCTAGAAGAGCAATATCTATACATTTTTTGCTGTTATAGTGGCTTATTCTAGATTATCAACTAATTTAAAGACTTAAAATATTTTTTTATATGATGATTATAATAATTTGCATGCCAATAGGCTAGTTTCCTAAACAAATATCAGTCCGTCAGTTAGATAATCAAAAAATATTGTAGACGTATTTTTTCTTTTGATAATTAAACAAAGAATGGTAAAGATATGGCGCGTTAAAGTTCCGTATGACGTTACAGTGTGGTGCAGTTTTTCGCAATATGTGACGTCACGAGCCCCCACTCCTAAACTTTGATGCGATATATCTTTATAATTTATCGCTCAATTGACAAAAGAAAAAATACGTCACTAATATATTTTAATGTTAGTCTTTTGACCCTGGAAACTAGCCTATTCTTGCGATAAACTAAAAAACGCACCATCAATATTGCTAATGTTTAAAATATAACACTGGGATATATCTTTTTCCTTACGTTATTAAAAATAAAGGTTAACTTGCAATGTTTATAAATGTAATAAAATTCGTTGATAGTAGTGTGGCATGCCGTTTCAAGTACTGATATGTGTCATGACCTCTACAGGTAAAGCCTATTTATAAATATTGATTTCTAAAAACGTATCAACCCATGTGCGTTCCCCTTGGCTAACCTTGACATTATAGAACAGATAAAAACGAAAAGAAATAACACAACTGCTGAATTATCGCACGCAACAAACTTTGCGAATTCCAAGAAACTATACCATATGTTTTATGCGGACTTTTCACGCCATCTCACAAAAAATAATGAAGGCAAACGGATTTTTTTTAAATATATAAAATTTCACCGATTTGAAGTAGGTAGCTCGAATTCATAATTTTAGTAAAATCTCGTGTCTTATGAAGATCGATCATGTAGTGTGAATATGTAGTTGTTCTGCCAGTATTTTAGAGTTCTGAGTCTGTGTAGAGTTGACTTGTTTTGAACTATAATGTCTTGAAGCGTCATCCTGATATCTTGTTGGTAGAATTATCACCATCAGTCGGTCAGAGCATAGATACTAGTACACTTAAAAAACTTACTTTGGCATCATTATGCCAACTTATTATTAGCTTATATATACATAGGGCGCACTGTAAGTTTCCGGAACTGGCCACTTACATAAACAATATTTAAAAATTTATTGCAACATTTGAAAATAGAACTCTTTGGCTGTAGAATGCAGTTTGTTTCATCTGACTGTCTTTTGTTTTTACCTTGTGGCGCCATTTAAAAAATTGTGTGTCTGCATCAACATGGATTTAACTCTAAAATTTTCGTAGTATGATTTTCTACGATTTTAAGTGTAATTTGACAGCTCAACAGAGCATCGCTCGGCTTGAAACAGCTTTTGGCAATGAAGCACCATGCAAGACAACTGTTTATAGCTAGTTTCCAGAATTCAAGCGTGGTCGTATCAATCTCAGTGACGAATCTGGCGATGGTCGGCCGTCCACCGCTGTGACCAACAAAAACATCAATGCTGTGCGCCGTATGATTGAAACAGACAGGCATGTGACCTACCATGAAATTCGCTCATCCTTAGAAATAGCCATGAGTCAAATACAATTAATCCTACACAAACATTTGGGTGTGAGAAAGCTGTGCTCGCGGTGGATCCCACACAACTTGACCGAGGCTCAAAAAACGGACCGCGTCACTTGGTGCAGTGCCATGCTTACCAGATTCAACGAAGGTGCGTCAAATTTGGTGTGGGACATAGTAACAGGTGACGAAACATGGATTTATTGCTACGATCCCAAAACAAAGCAGCAATCGAGCGTATGGGTCTTTCAAGATGAGCCGAAACCAACCAAAGTGGCGCGCGTGAAAAGTGCATCTAAGCGGATGATTGCTTCTTTTTTTAATAAAACTGGACACGTGGCTACTGTTGCTTTAGAGAATCGTCGTACAGTGAATAGTGACTGGTACACGACCATTTGTTTGCCGGAAGTTATTGACGAACTCCGTAAAAATAACCGTAAACGCCGTATCATCCTGCACCACGACAATGCTAGTTCTCACACGGCCAGACAGACAAACGACTTTTTGAAGGCGAAAAATGTAGAAATCATGAGTCATCCTGCATACAGTCACGACCTGGTACCTTGTGACTTTTTTCTGTTCCCAAAAATTAAGAACCAATTACGCGGTCAACGATTTTCATCACCAGAAGAAGCTGTCGAGGAGTATGAAAAATACGTTTCAGAGGTCACCACAGAGGAGTGGCACAAAAGTTTTCAAAACTGGTTTCATCGAATGAAAAAGTGCATAGACGCCAAGGGAGATTATTTTGAAAAACAATAAATTAATTTTGTACCTTTAATAGTATTTTTTCATATTCATTCCGGAAACTTATAGTGCGCCCCACGTATTAGCTTAACTCTATCTCTTAGTTACTTTTATGCTGTTTCTAGTTACACAATTTTACTGACAATTTTTCATTATTTTATTATGTAACTCCGCTTGGGATTCACGGGTTGCCCCGGTCCTTTGACAGGCTTGCGCGGGGATATTGATCCAACGCGTAGAGGCTCTTTGGAGAAGTTGATATCATGTGGTGCTCGTGTCAAAACCCGTCCTCGGCTATATTAATAGATGACAAGTCCTTGAACAGGTCTTGGCAGGAGTAGGAACTATTTCTAATGTATGAAAATGATATATGGGATATCGTGATGAAGTTTGGGTAGAGATGAAACTGGTTTATTGTAATAAAGATTCGGACACCTGCAATAATCATGATTACTGATTATTAGTGGCAGGCGGTTACTTGCCACTCAGTGAATGGGCCCCCAAATAGAGCGGGATTCCCCGTTATTACGTCATTACGTGCAATACACTTCCATCCTCGAGCTCCTTCGACTCCACTCTGGCCTCCTGTGCCTCATCGGTATGCAATTCGACCTAGGCGAAGGAAGGCCGGAGGCGAGGGACGGCGGCCTCCCCTGGGAACACTTGGGCCCGCGGTGTCTCCACTAACCAACAGCTCGCCAAAAGCTGCCCTGCGGAGACTGACTGCGCTTGGAAGGGAATCCAGTAGACGTTCGGGTAGTCGTCACATCCCTACGCCTTTATTTTGTTTATTATTATTTTTTCTTACTTTTAAAGCTTATGAAATATTAATTACTTCAACTTTCAAAGTAAGAGACGTTTCGAAAATGTTAATGGATTAATTACATAAGTGCACACTCTGAGTGACATGTGAATTAGTTTTCGGCGCCGACATTCAGGCACGTAGCCCACAAAACAATGGACAATAAAACTCCAAGCGTGCAATATCAAAATAAAGTCATCTTATACGTGATAAGAAAGCAATACGTACGAATTGAAAGTCAACATTTCTCAGAAATCATTTTGAGAATATTTGACTTCTCTTTTTACGCTTTACGTGTAGTTATTTCATGGAATTGATGAATTATGAAATGCTGTTTGCGTTGATTTTATTTGTTTGAATTTTGGCCTGTGACTAGGATGTACCGTGAGTTCCATCACAGATAAGCAAGATCAGACAAACAAACTTTTCATTACATGAACTGACGAAGTACCAGGGTCGCATAGATACCGTTGTTAAACCTGTGGATTGAAGGAGCATTTTGCAGAATACACAGGTAAATTAGCAAGCGCGTGCTCGCCTCAGGGAGCGCGGCGGGTGGCCGACTGCCTGTCCCTCTAAGCATACCTTTTGTCAGTAGATGATTGCGTGGTACTTGAGTGAAAGATTTGCACTCGTTTTAAGGGAATGCCATGCTCGTTTGATTAGTTCAACGTCCGTTTGCGAACATGATGTATGGATTTACGTATCTGCAAAACTTGTTCGTATGTAATTTAAAATATCAACGATGTTCAAATAAAAATACATCGGCGTCTTTGATGTTTCGATGTAATGAGTAATCAACAACGTAATAACCCAAATGCCAGTAGCGACTACTGTATTGATTTTGCTTTAAAATCAATCATAGATTTTAATGAGGGCCGTCTACTTAATGCACGAGAGTACCAGGCGGCTAAGAGCCTCGTGGATATATTTCACCCATCTATTACGCCGTCAGTCGTTATCCTGCATTCTTTCTATCTCATTACTCATTATTAAAAGTGGCTGGCTACCGTTACTGGTAATGGTGACTTAAGAAAGGAAAAGACATGATCTTAAATTAATTTTAAAAAGAAGTGAATAGTCTAGTCATGCACTTGGTTAAGAACCGTAAGTTTTTTATGGTTAACGTAAGTTAATTACAGACTTTGGTGTACTGGGGTAGTTCATGCTTATTGCGGGTTTTTGATCATATAGTTTCGTTGTTCAGTTACTTTCTTAGGTACTACAGGTAAGTCTAACAAAGTAATTGATGTACATTGATCAACTGTTATGAATAGTTACAGAATTCATCAGTTATTCAACTTATTACTCTAGCTAGACTATCTAGAAATCTGCAAATCAATTAAGTCAGCTCCAATAAGATTGTACCAATAATAAACGCGCTACTTGCCACTTCTGATCTCCTAGTACACTGTACGTCCGTGTAATTGGTAATTTATATGTAAAACGGTGCCCGGGCGGCTCGCAGCGTCAATCATATGAAGCGTGAATCGTTTTGAAGTGTACTTACAAATATAATTTTACTTTGGCTACCAAGTGTGTGAAGGTTCGTGCTTGGGTGTGGTGAATCGTTACAAAATTTATGAGATTTTAAAACTATTAACATATATAACCTCGATTCAAGCCTTGGGAAGATTGTTACATGTTTGCGAAAACTATGCGGAGGTTCATGGACTCAGATATAACGTAGCGAAGAGTCAGTATATGGTATTTAAGTCCAGCGCAAAAGACCGCAGTCACTCGCTACCTTTATATCTTTACGGCATTCCACTAAAACAAGTAACTGAATTTAAGTATCTGGGTCACTGGATCTCCGGTAGTCTCAATGACAACTTGGACATCGAGAGGGAGCGTAGGGCTTTGTCTGTCCGGTGCAATATGTTGGCTCGAAGATTTGCACGTTGTACTGACAAGGTGAAAGTGACACTTTTCCAGGCTTTCTGTCAGTCATTTTACACGTGCAGTCTTTGGGTCAATTATACGCGGCGGGCATATGACGCCCTGCGAATCCAGTATAACAACGCGTTTAGGGTGATGTTGCGGCTGCCGCGGTTCTGCAGCGCTTCGGGAATGTTCGCAGATGCCCGAGTAGATGACTTTTACGCGATTATTAGAAAGAGAAGTTCGTCGCTGCTGTCCCGCTTGCGTTCCAGCCCAAACAGCATCCTAAACGCGTTGGGACTCCCCGTTACTGGGACGTTGAATTCGCTTACACACAGTGTTGTGCCGAGTGTAGTCTGATATCTTGGTGTGGTGGGGTCCTACTACTTTGTACTACTTTGTATTTGACGTTTGTAAAAGTTGACATTTAAAATTTTATATTTTTGTGTAAATTTGTAATTTTTGGAAATTAATTTAATTATTATTTAGTTCCTGTCTCGTTAAATGGATTTTTAATCTGAAAATAAATGATTTATTATTATTATATATGTAGTATGTTAAAACAGAACAGCAATTCATATTTGAATGGTAAAAACCATCATGCAAATATCGAAGTATTAAGTAAATATATACCTTTTTGATCTTAGTAATCTATCTATTTAGGTTCATACTATATTTTGACTATACTGCTGCAAAAAAAGAATACTAACTTTGAATTTTTTGCCATTATGATTCGGAAAAATCATACAGTTTCTACTAATATAGTAAAGAAATAAAAAAGCATATATACCAGGATATCATGACTCTAAAGAAAGCTAAAGGAATTTTATATAAATACCACACACCCACACCTAACCCATCGCAAATTGAAATTTAATTTACGAGCCATCCAATATATCACGTGCTAATTGATATTCGGTAATTGCTCGTAACTCTTGGTCGTCAATAAAACCATACATGCACTAGAACGTCGCTTCTCAACCTGGGTGATTCTAATTTGAAAATTGAATTAAAGATAAATAATAAATACGCATATTTTGGATTACATGTTTGTAAGCTATTTATAAGAAAACTAGCTGTTTTCCGCAGTTCCGTGTGCGTCTAAATGAAGCGTATGTCTGTACCGTGTCTTCAACTATATTCATACCAAATTTCATCAAAATCCGTTCAGCGGTTTGGCCTTGAAAGCGTAACAGACAGACAGACTTTCCCACTTATACCAGTTATTATTATAAACATAGACTACTTTTTGACGCAGGCGGAGTTACGCGAAAAAGCTAGCATTAATTATGGATTAGTATGGAAGTATTATTATAATGATATCTCACATGTTTTATGAGTTCTCGAGTGAAGTACGAGTATCTTGGTAAACGCATTTTTTTTTATAAATTCAACTCTGTAACAATACTTTTGTTTATCCGATGATGTAAGCACTTGCGGCCTTCCGCACAGAAATTGATTAGGTCGTTACCTACACGCCACAGTTAAGCCTTGCCAAATTCAGTTAAAGACTCAATAGCATGGCATAGATGACACTTCTACCTTTTTTCCTATGGATAATAAATAAAATAAAAATGTTGTTTATTGCTACACAATTATAATTTTTTACTATAACAATAAAGGTACAAAAGAAGAAAGAAATAAAGAGGAAAAAAAGGAATGCCTCAGCTTGTGTTACCTTAGCCTCGACTGGAGTAACGCTGTTTTTCAGGCATCCCACTCCCTGAGGTTTAGTTTTGGAGATATATGGATGTGGACTTCTAAGTCCCCAACAGATGCCCTTATTAGATATATATATACGTCCCTTAAAACGAAGGTATTCGACCAGTGTGTGTTACCAGTGATGACATACGGGTCCGAAACGTGGTCTTTGACTATGGGCCTCATAAGAAAGCTCAAGGTCGCCCAGAGAGCTATGGAGAGGGCGATGCTCGGTGTTTCCCTACGAGATCGAATCAGAAATGAAGAGATCCGTAGGAGAACAAAAGTCACCGACATAGCCCAGCGGATTAGTTCTTTGAAGTGGCAGTGGGCGGGGCACATAGCGCGGAGAACCGATGGCCGATGGGGCAGAAAGGTTCTCGAATGGCGACCACGTACCGGTAAGCGCAGCGTTGGACATCCGCCGACCAGATGGTCAGATGACCTGAAAAGGGTCGCAGGCAGACGCTGGATGCAGACTGCTGCCAACCGATCATTTTGGAAATCATTGGGAGAGGCCTATGTCCAGCAGTGGACTGACTGCGGCTGAAATGATGATGATGATGATGATACGTGGGGCGCACTATAAGTTTCCGGAATGAATATGAAAAAATACTATTAAAGGTACAAAATTAATTTATTGTTTTTCAAAATAATCTCCCTTGGCGTCTATGCACTTTTTCATTCGATGAAACCAGTTTTGAAAACTTTTGTGCCACTCCTCTGTGGTGACCTCTGAAACGTGTTTTTCATACTCCTCGACAGCCTCTTCTGGTGATGAAAATCGTTGACCGCGTAATTGGTTCTTAATTTTTGGGAACAGAAAAAAGTCACAAGGTGCCAGGTCGGGACTGTATGCAGGATGACTCATGAGTTCTACATTTTTCGCCTTCAAAAAGTCGTTTGTCTGTCTGGCCGTGTGAGAACTAGCATTGTCGTGGTGCAGGATGATACGGCGTTTACGGTTATTTTTACGGAGTTCGTCAATTACTTCCGGCAAACAAATGGTCGTGTACCAGTCACTATTCACTGTACGACGATTCTCTAAAGCAACAGTAGCCACGTGTCCAGTTTTATTAAAAAAAGAAGCAATCATCCGCTTAGATGCACTTTTCACGCGCGCCACTTTGGTTGGTTTCGGCTCATCTTGAAAGACCCATACGCTCGATTGCTGCTTTGTTTTGGGATCGTAGCAATAAATCCATGTTTCGTCACCTGTTACTATGTCCCACACCAAATTTGACGCACCTTCGTTGAATCTGGTAAGCATGGCACTGCACCAAGTGACGCGGTCCGTTTTTTGAGCCTCGGTCAAGTTGTGTGGGATCCACCGCGAGCACAGCTTTCTCACACCCAAATGTTTGTGTAGGATTAATTGTATTTGACTCATGCCTATTTCTAAGGATGCGCGAATTTCATGGTAGGTCACATGCCTGTCTGTTTCAATCATACGGCGCACAGCATTGATGTTTTTGTTGGTCACAGCGGTGGACGGCCGACCATCGCGAGATTCGTCACTGAGATTGATACGACCACGCTTGAATTCTGCAAACCAGCTATAAACAGTTGTCTTGCATGGTGCTTCATTGCCAAAAGCTGTTTCAAGCCGAGCGATGCTCTGTTGAGCTGTCAAATTACACTTAAAATCGTAGAAAATCATACTACGAAAATTTTCCCGAGTTAAATCCATGTTGATGCAGACACACAATTTTTTAAATGGCGCCACAAGGTAAAAACAGAAGACAGTCAGATGAAACAAACTGCATTCAACAGCCAAAGAGTTCTATTTTCAAATGTTGCAATAAATTTTTAAATATTGTTTATGTAAGTGGCCAGTTCCGGAAACTTACAGTGCGCCCTATGTATATATATTTATTTCATGTACACGCTGTAAATATATTGGAAACTTAACATTAGGAAAACTGTGTACAAGGGTTCTACTTATTACTACTTACATATGTTACGGCTAATGAGCGATTTGCGGCTATACCCAAGATTAGCCGGCCAATCCAAAGTGTAGCCGACCCCTGACGGCCCCTGGATGTGATACTATAGGCTAGTTTCCTAAAAAATATAATGAGTCCGCCAGTTAGATAATCAAAAAATATTGGAGACGTATTTTTTCTTTTCAAAATTAAGCAAAGAATGGTAAAGATATTATGCGTTAAAGTTCCGCGTAACGTCACAGTGTGCTACACTTTTTCGCAATATGTGTCGTCACAAACCCTCCTAAACTTTGATGCGTTATATCTTTATAATTTATCGCTCAATTGACAAAAGAAAAAAATATGTCACTAATATATTTTGATTCCCTAAAGGACGGACTAATTTTAATGTAAATCGTTTGACCCTGGAAACTGGTCTATTGTCACCATCAGTTTGAGAGCCACTGCCTTCGCAATAAACCGAGGCGCCGCTTTACAGCGCCCGCGCCACCATCGTAAAACCACTTCTCGTTAGTTAACCCATTCTTTAGTTGACCCATTCTTGCGCATATTCTCGATACTATTGTGGTAATTTAGATTTATTTTCTAGCAATTACGGCTAATGCGCAATTTAATTGAATCTTTTCTTCTTTTCGACTGAAGTTATAAGTTTTCTTTTAGGGAAGTGTCAGGATAAGTGTTCTAATTAAAAATTCGCACAACCGATAAATATTTACATGACAACACTTTTAAAAAATTATAAATGCAGAACCCACCTTATTTTCATGTCAAAAAGCTCACAATAGTTATATTTCGTTAATTGTGGCTGACATTTTTTTTGTGCAGCTCACAGAGCATGCTAATGAACGGAATTGAGAAAACAGAAAAAAGATTTGCATTAAATTAAGACCAATCTATGGTGACATTTATGCTTAAAGAAGCTGCTAAAAGGTCTTAAGCAGCTGTTTATATAGCAAATGTTTCTTTTACAACGTCTGATAATTAAAAAATATATAGTAATAATAAATTTAAATAACATCAAATACACTAACGTACACCGTTGCTAATTAGATTAAAAACAACGGTCGAAATGTGACATGTCAGTCGACACAGTTTATTGAGCCGATTCGAAATATACCCCTCTTATCTGCCGTTATCAAAGACCCCAACTGTAAATACGTTCGAATTTTATCCGCTCGTCGCATTGATATAGGATAACAACTAGATACACAGTCATGAAGAAGAAACACTAGTAAAAAAGTGTCTTATGGAGACTGTAGCAGGTACTCGCATACACATATACACTTGCTACGTTGATAACCTCAAATGTAAACAGTAACTATCACAGTAAGGACGAAAATTCTAAAACACGACACACACTAATTAAACTCGCACTTACAGTAATAAAATATAGGCTGTTATGGGCAGACTTTTAGCTGGTACACTTTTCTAGTTGTTATCCTATATCGATGGCTTGTCGCCAATAATTTAGTGCTTTATTTAAAAACATGTAAATTTTTCTCCCCTAATGAGGCGCGTATTTCATTGGGAACTTTTGAAAAAGTGCAAGTCTTTTTTTTTGTTTGCGTGTGCGCAAGGTGGTTCGGAATTCGTGGCCGCTGACAGTCTATGTTTTCCTAGTATGGTAAATTGACATTTAAACCCATTATTTATGTATCTAAATGTGGTCTAAGTCCACGGAACATCCATACTAATATTATATATGCGAAAGTCTGCCTGTCTTTCTGTCTGTCTGTCTGTTAGCATTCACTGCCAAATCGCTGAACGGATTTTGATGAAATTTGGTACGAATATAGTTGAAGACCCGGGGTCAAACATAGGCTACTTTTCGACGCAGGCGGAGCTGCGGGAAACAGCTAGTAGATAATAAAAATATGAGATGTCGCATGTATCTGTCATACAAATATGAGAAAAATTTACCATTTTTACTAACATTTGATTTGATTTTCTTACATAAAATCAAGAAATCTTCTGATTTGATTTATTTCAAATCTGACACATAAATTTTACACAAAATGGTAAAATGGTTGATTAATTTCAAAATCCAAAACTGCTAAGTTGGCTGATTTTGTAAATTACATTTTGTAGATTTGTGCCCTATTCCATTCTTTCCCCTTAGTTACTCCACCTGTCGACGACAAGTTAACTAGTCGATAAAACCGAACCAATCAATAGCCGATCAAGGGAGCGACATGTGTTGGCAATCAGATAACGAGAGGTCGCAGAGGTCGGACAACAGGTGGTGCAGCGCAAACGTGACACGCAAAAATTATAGGCGACTTTTTATAGTTTAGACGTGAGTGAATATCGTCAAACTTGGATAAGAGGAAATGAACCGGGTAGCCAGGGTAACTTTAAATATATAGGTACCAACTCACTCCCCGGGCCTTCGAAACAAGAGATTGCCAGATTGTGGCTGATGGTCATTTAAGCTCCCGAGTGCTATTTTGAAAAATGTGACTCACATTTTTTTTCTGTAATGACAGATTTTTGAAGGATTTTTATTCGATATCGAACGATATTCATTCGATATACATGTCACACATTTCAAAAATAGGGCTCCCCATCTCTCGCAGATCAACCTACACCGCATCATTACACTATACTAGTTTATATTACATTTACTTTAAAAGAATTACTGGATAATTTGGCGAAAGGTCACTAGTCGGCGTATATGGCGTTTTACACAGATGAGACGACAGTCTATAAAACAGTGTAATCTATAATTACACTGTTTTCATGTCATTCTAGCAAGATGTAATAACTAATATATTAATAAAAATATTAATTGAACAAAGAATGTTACACGAACTCTTTACGGAGCGCATAAATATGTAAGTGATGGATCGATGAGGATCAAAGAAAATGTATTTTATGAAAAGTAAAAGAGTTGCTACCAACCAACCAAAATAAGCATAAAGCCAAACTGAAATTCGAATATCGAACATCCTCGACAAAATGCTTCCTTCGACCGCCATCGCGGGGGCACCATTAACTAAACATCTCAGTCCACATTATGCATTAAATATCCTGAACCCTAAAACATTATTATAATTAATTTATACGTAGTAATCTTGAGGAATTTCAAGTCTTCGCCGCGGGGAATTCGCTCGGTGGTTTTTATTTGGACAAACCTGAAGTAAAGAGATGCTAAGGTATATGATGGATGGATGTTGCCCGGCGGGGGCGGGCCGGACTATTAAAAAACAATAAGATACAGACGGACTGTGTCTGCAACAATTTATACCCATTGCTACTCTTCTCTATCTTATTCTCTAATCAATTTTCGTTCTTATCATCATTCAAATTAGTTCTATTTTCTTTTGGCGTCACGATAACGGAATTCACCAATCAAGTTTCGATCTTATCTTTATCACAGCTAGTGTTGAATTGTTGTATCGTTATGCTATCCTAGTTAGGCGATGGAAATTGCTTTTGACGGGTAAATTGTTAATTAGAATTTAATTGATGGGCAACACGTGTCTTTGGTTTTTTTATTTGACCAACCCGTTATTTGGTTGAATAGATGATACGAAGTTATTCATTCAATTTATAAACAAATTTTGTTTCGCAAAGTAATATATGAAAATCACTGAAACTAGCTCTTAGTAATATTAACATGCAAAGCGTTATTTTTTAAATATTCCTAATTCAATTTCTACTAAAAAGAAAAAAATACTAATAAATTTTATGTCTGTTTTCAGGTAAGTGCTTTGCGAACAAATGATACGATACGAGGTTCCTGCAAAGGTAAGTCACTCAATTACTGTTTTTCCCTAAGTTTTTCCTGAATCCATACTTCCATACTATGCTATAATATTCTATATATACTATACTATCTATATCCATACTAATATTATAAATGCGAAAGTCTGCCTGTCTGTTACGCATTCACGGCCAATCCGCTGAACGGATTTTGATGAAATTTGGTATGAATATAGTTGAAGACCCGGGGTCAAACATAGGTTACTTTTTGACGCAGGCGGAGCTGCGGGGAACAGCTTGTATACTATATATACTATACTATCCATATCCATACAAATATTATAAATGCCAAAGTCTGCCTGTCTGTTATGCTTTCACGGTCAATCCCCTAAACGGATTTTGATGAAATTTGGTATGAGTATAGTTGAAGACCTGGGGTCAAACATAGGCTACTTTTTGACGCAGGCGGAGCTGCGGGAAACAGCTAGTGTTTAATAGAAAAAAATACCTAAATAATCGTATACACGCAAAGTTCGCAAAGAGTACACGAAATCTCTCTGGGAAGATCTCTTTTTTTTTAGCTATTGTGTGTCTCTGAGACCATACTGCGACCAAATCGCAGAAATTAAAAAGGGAGATGTCAGCAGTACCCGTAATCGACGAGAGTGATGAGCGTAAAGGAAGCGAGGGAAGTTTGTAAGGATCGTAGCGTAGCATATGGAAATTCGTAGTCTCTGCCTACCTCTACGGGAAAAAGGCGTGAAAATATGTATGTATGTATTGTGTGTCCCGCTGCTGGGAAAAAGCCTCCGAGCTGTCAACATCATGTAGGAGATGTCTGTTGCTGCATGGCAGAGGTCAAAAGTAGATACATGTATATCTCTTATTTACAGAGATGAAAAGACAGATGTGAGTGAGACATACATATGTAGTTGTATGTATATGTGTATCTAACACACGAAAAAGAAGCAACACGAATTTTATGAATACAAAGAGCTGTTAATCTTACAAAACAACGTTAATGTCGCCAACACCCAATCGATTTTGATTTGGGGTGTTATTCGTGTTTGTGTTTAAATTATTATCCTCGAAATAAATCATGTTCTATTGCTGGCCGTATGCTTGACTGCTTAGACTGCCAACGTTATGGTAGAAAAGAATGTTAATCTCGTCAACGGTGATCTACCTGATTTCACCTAAATCAGTGGATTTAGCTTAGTGAGTGGAATGTTCTACCAGCTGACATATTTCCAGACACATAACACCTGGGTATTTTTAAGGCTAGATAATAAGCTAATGAACTAGCGAACTCCACCATAGACAACTGCACTTAGGTGGGATAGTAATCAATCGTTGGTCATTTGTAAATAAAAAAAAATACACACCGGGAAAGCAGAAATGAGCTAGAACAGGATTTATCATCTCAGATTTTTTGGTGAAGTTTCTTCGTGGAATACCTAATACAACATTTTAAAATAGAGTATTTGATCCCGAGACCATTCGGTAACAAGCTGAATGACTCGACCACAGTATGAGTTGTAAATCCCAGGCTTGTTGTAGGCGTACGAACATGATTACTATAATCAAGTGATCGCGTCAGAACGTTGTTTATCATGCTGAGAATATACGGTATCGAGAGAGGTGCGGATCTGTTTCGTATATTTTCATTGAAACAATTTACAGAATGTCAAAAATGGCATGAATTGCTCACAGGAAAGATAGTACGGCCGTCTTTTGTTTTGTTTTCACTTCGACTTGGAGATAGACTGATCTATTAACTACTCAACAGAAAAAAAAACAACTTTAGATCCTGTAGTGCAGCACACTACTTTCCCATAATTGTGTTTTAAAAGCTTAAGGACACTAACAAATACGGTTATCGAAGGAGAGATTACTTCAAAAGCCTACAGGTTTGCATTTATCATGTTGTCTATGTAACTTCAGAAGCGGAATTAGAAAGCCTTTAGGGCACCTATATCCCCCAATTGGATGAAAATGCTGGATGATCCGTATCTTGCGTGTTTATCTATGAATAAGAATAGTTTTTTTAGCGAATTTCTACCAAATTAATCGCGTAAGCTTCCTTCACCTCTTGTCTTTCTTTTTTATCTAGTGAGAATGCAGTTGTTGGTCCTGGTCTTTCAACTCTCATCGAGGGTATTCCTCGTTTTTCACTATACCCGAAAAATTCTGACACTAGGGTTTGCAGCGTCGTTTGATCATGTAACCAGCTCGATATAATCCGAATCTATTTTTTTTCTGTAAACGAAAAATGCTTTAGTACTCTAAAGGTTAGTTTAGTAGGATCACGTACTAAGTAATAAGTTAGTAGGTAAGTTATTAGTTGGTGGTTTGGCAGGGTAAAGTTTCCAAACAGTACGAACCCTAGTGGGCGCGGTGTACACGATAACCACAGAGTAGACTGGTTGGCTACTGACGCCGTGTGTGGTCTGCGGACCGCGTGTGGCCAACTGCCTAGTTTACCCTGGTGTAGTATTTCAGGATGGAGATACTATTCTTTTGTATGTTCTACTTATTCTTTTATATGTATTAGTGGACTTTTCATCAGTAACTAACCTTTTACTTCCCACGTCTTAAGCTCTCTCCGTTCATGCTTACCTAGTAATCACTCCATTGCAATCTATCATCATCATTTCAGCCATAGTCAGTGGTCTAAGTTTGTCAAGCAGTGGCTTAACAAAGACCTTTTTCTAATGTTTTCCAACATGACCGGCTGGAAGCGGCCTGTATCCAGCGTCTGCCCGCGACCTCATTTTGAAATCTATGTATTGGTCACATGCCTGCTTATAGACTTACTGGAGGTTTCCCGAAGACCAAGTGAAGGGGAGATGTAAAAGTAGGAAAGCGTACCTTGGACTCCCAAGCTACGAGATTATGCAATAATCGGGAAAACATGGAGGAGTGTATATTACTGGAATTTCTAACAACATCATTGTCTTTTCCTATCCAATGCGTGAGTACCAGCCTAAATCACCTTTCGTTTATAACCTTGTCATCTATTCATATTGTAATCAAATGGTTGCCAGCAATTTTGTAGAACACGGCAGACGAAATTTGGTAGCAAAAATTTTCCAGCCGTAGTGATGACCAGTCATGAGGAAACGAAAAAGACTAAAATTTTCCGGCTGACAAAGGTCACAATATTACTCAAGATTTAAAGAAAGTTTGACCTTTACTAAACAAAGCGGATAATAATAACAATTTTATAATTGGCTCCTTATGACGGGCGCCGCAGTCAAAAATCGTGTTCACGCAATGTTTCTGGTTACCTTTACCATGCGTGCGTACCCCGCGTTAAATGTTTAAAAGTTTAGGCTATAAACGACTTCAAGGGAAATTGTTAGAGCCCTTTTGTAGCTCACATTTGTTTAGTTTTTCATTTTGTTGAAAGCGTGAAAAGACGTCATTGAAGATTGACAAAATTTTAAAAATATTGTATCATGCAATTTCGAAGTTCTGCCTAATGGTAAAGTCTAATTTAGTAAAAACTATAGTGTGAATTTTGCGTTATGCTTGCTCTGTGAAACCATTCCAAAATATATCAGCTATTCATAAAAATTGAGGCCCATATTTGGTTTTACATGCATTTATAAAGAAAAGACATAAATGTTCCATAAAGTTTAAAATCCTGTTCTTAAAATTATCAAAGTTCGACATCTTTGCACATAAATTCAAAATACTTGTCGACCAGTTTTTAAAATATCTCCAAAATTGGGTAATATTGCGTAATTTGCACGAAAATCAATTTGACGCGAGATTTTTGGCGATTTCGCATGCAATAACTCAGGATGTGAACTCTTGTGTTGCAACAATATTCTATAAACACCAATTTTCCCATGCTTCATCTACCACTTTACATTTACACTCGTTATCAACTCTATTGCTAAACCATTAAAGTCTAAAATATGAAAAAAATATGCTAAATAACTTTGCGCATCATACTAGTGTTTTAACCCTTCAGCGCGATTCCGTTTTTCGTGAACTCTAACTTGGTAGTTTTAAAGTTGATTTTTGTGTTGCTTGTGGGGTAATTCATTTTGTAAATGGTATAACTAGTTGCCGGAGTGTGTATTATGGTCCTTGTTTTGTTGCTCGCGCCTAATTGTAGGTTCTCGACGCCTGCGAGCTGGGCTTGTTTGTAGGGTTGCCAAAATGTATTGAAATCACTATTGGTAGTTTAACTTATAGTTTAAGAAAAAAAAGTTGTTTACTTTTTGTCATTACGATTTTTATTACTATTTGAAATTAAATGCCATCAGCGAATTAATTTTATTTGGATTTCATAAAATTCAAATCCCACCAAAACATTTTCATGTAAAAATGTTGCCAAGACGAGTCTACGTAGCTTGCCCGTGAAAAAGTTATCAGATCTCGTATAAAGCCAAGCTCTAAAGAAAGACTACACGCTCTAAACCTACAAGCTCTACACTACACACCAAATTTCAGCGTTCTAGGACTTCAGGAATTTTGATGATCAATGAGTGAATCAGTGGCGAAATCGGGGGTTTTTAGACATTAATAAAATCTAAAGTATGATAGCTACGACATTCAAACTTTGTGTGTTTAATGATTGTACTGGTGTCATTATATCTTGAAATTTTTAACTATTTAGCATCATCCAAACCAAAGTTATGAGAGTTCAAAAAAACAACGAAACGTGTCGAGAAAAGGTAGGTAGTGCCCTTGCGCTCCGCTTGGCTCGTCTTGGCGGGGGCACTTCCGTGCCCCCAGATAGTGTATGCGTTCGACGTATTTTTGATATCATCTCTTAACCATGGATTATTTTATAATGGTTTTACAAAATTAAACAAAACAAAATACAAGTAAGTACATCTTTTTCTTCTCTTCCCCTTTTTCCACTTTCTTATTAAGGGCCAATATTTCTTGTTTCTATTCATAACTCCATCTAATTTTCATAAATCGACAATCAACAAGCAAGGGTTGTCACGACTCGGGGCTAGGGCGTGTACGGCCGGCATTAATTTGTCGTCTCCGTGTGTGGCGGCCCTAACTCACCGGGCTGCGGCCACTGACGGGTTAAATTGAAAAATAAACATTGTGAGTGATGCGAACGCAGGTTGTTGACTCACTGACGGTCAGCGCTGTGACGGATGACGCGAAATTTACACGGTTATTGATATTAATTGCGGCTTTAACGAGCTATGGTGTTTTGGTGCAATTTTGGTCCGGTGGATGAGGCTTTACCTGAGTGGTCGTTTTGGTTCTTCTACTTCGCAGGTAATAATATTGACTGTCTTATTATGAATTTTCCCATAGTTACTTTGCTACCTCTATTCTGAGAAGCTCGTGAGTCTAGCGCGACCCGCGTATCCGTAGCGAATGCGCGTGCCAAGCGACGGGCGGCGTGACGCGACGACTATTGGATTTGTCGACATTAAGTGGTATTTTCTATCTTGAGCTCCTCCGTGCTTAGGAAGGCACGTTAAGCCGTTGGTCCCGGTTGCCGTGAGGCTGTGTTGGCCGCTAACACACCTCGGGTCATGTTCCTGTTTGTCTGGTTTTCCTGAAAAAGGGTTACGGAGGTCAGACGACAGTCGCTCCACTGTAATAACCAGTTCCGCCAAATCTAGGACCATGACTTACAGCGCACCCTAGGCTCCGAAGCGTAAGCTGTCGATGCAACTAGAAATATACGCTAGGATAATGATGACTTTGCTACCTCTATTCTGCGCTCGGCGAGTCAAAATTTTCGAATTTTAGAAAATTAATTTTCGTGCTTTTTTTCTATTCAGTTTTTCTTTTTTTATCTGTACCTAAACACAGTTTTGAAAACCGAAATATGGTTACTTTTCTTTTGGAATTAATGAAATATCATTTTATACAGTCCCATATTTTGGTCCATTAGTACCAGGCGGCCATAAATCATCTTACAGCTTGTGTAAACAAAGGTGGTAAATCAATGAAGGAGATAGTCCTCGCCCGCGGCCCCGCCCGCCTCCGCCGCTTAGCGCCCTGGAAGATCCTTGAACGGTATAAGGATCGTTTACAGCGTAACGATAATGTATAAATTTAAATAAGTTAAAATTCCAAAGATACCAAACGGGCAGGAGGTTGCGTTGAATAGTGGAGATGAGTGTCCACGAGTCCACCTGTGGATTTAAGTGGAAATAAAAATTTCCACGGATCCACCGTTGGATTGAAGAGGAGAAAAAAGTATCCTGGGGTCCACTGGTGGATCCTAAGGGTGGACTCAAGTGGAATGAGGGATCTCTTGTGTCGCATGCCATGATCTTCTTTTCGATTTTTTGCTGTTAATTAGAAATTGAAACACCACCTATGGGCTTTAACGACAATTAAGTTCAGTAGCAAAAACAACCGCAACAATCCGTCATCAGATTATCATATTACGAATTTGGGTCTAGCTATAATAATAAAAAAAAATCCGTGACATAGCGGATAAGCGTAATGAAAATCGCCTGCGATGGTACGGTCACGTCTTACGAAAACCGGCAACATAAGTGTCTGGCCATGCCGCCTTCGCCAGGGCCTGGCGCGCCCAAAAAGAGCTGGCTTGACGTCGTAAAGCTGGATATGCGTGCTAACGGACTAACTGTCAGGGATGCCGAAGACCGGGCCAAGTATGATGATGATATAATAATTAAAAATATATATATATATATATATATATATATATATTCTCTTCCAAGGGTGTAAATCTACCTTTCCCGGTACGGCTGAATTGTTTTTAATGGCGTTTTAACTATTTAATGGTTTGTTATTTCGGTTTATGATCGTTTGGAAATTACAAGCGTTGTTCTTGTATCAGAGATTTTACTTTTTTATAATAATCACTGAATAAGTGATTGTAACATCTGAAATACCTAAACCGTTTGTCCTCCTCGTACACAGTTTGTCTTCATTTTTTGTTACAGATAAATAAAAATGGGTGATTGTTTTTTTGACACTAAAAATGTGTGCTTTTGTTGTAAATTGGTTGGTAGCCAAATTACTTAATTTGATTTCAATTAAAATACATATTTTGCTATGTATCAATCACTACAATCGCAGGAACGTAAAATAAATATAACGATATAAAATCAATTACGATTCCTAAAAAATACGGCCACTTAAGAAAATCGCAAGGATTTTTTAAGAAATTGATAAACACACGTCCTTACTACAGTCGCCAATAAAATTGTTCGATTTGTATGCGTCGTCCGTTTTTATCTTGTTTAAGGTTCAATGCGTTTCATGCTCGGACACCATTCAGGCCCCTCGTTCTACTTAAATCCATCCTTAAAAGCCGTCAGTGGATTCGATGATACTTTTTCCTGCTGCTCGATCCACTGGTGGATCCGTGGAACTATTTACTTTTACTTGAAAAGGATTAAGATTGACGGAAGCTCAGCTACTAACTACAACTTTTGTTTTTCGAAAAAAAAATGATTGTACTATTTTTAAGAAGGTACTGGTCATAGGTAGGCATTGCTTTTGGTTGTGTTCTATTAGGGTTTTTATTTATTTAATCTTCATTAATGATGATAAAAGCATTATCTAATGGGCAACCTTTGGTTTGATTTTTGGCAACCTTCCACCTGTTCAGAAACCATATTTGGTTCATAACAATGGAATTTTTATTTTAATCTAGTAGTAGCAAGCGAAGGGTCATACGTCCCTATCGGTTTGAACCCTAAATCCAATGGTGGATTTAAGTCCATTAAAAATCGCTGTGTTTGAACTCACCAGAGCTGATATCGCTAAAAGCACCATCCGTCGGTCGCGAATGTGATAGGCTTACAAGGTACATTAAAAAAAAAAATGAAGCAATGCATTTTATACAACGTTTTTTTTTTCGACTTAATTTTTTTTTAAATTATACAAATGGTGGATTTAAGACTAAATCGTACTCTACCAGACATTTATGAGATAATACGGGGTGATTTCGAAATCATTGACCAAATTTTTAGTGTGTTAAACTAAATTATTTCCAATAAAAAAAGTGAAATAAAAAAAAAATTGGCCACTTGTATGAGAGGTCGACTTTTTTTTGTTTTCACCAATTTTTTTCATTGAATAATGTTTAGTTTCATATATTACAGTACTGTAAACCACATATCATAAATACTCATATACTGAGATGAATTTATGATATATACTTTTATTGTAGCACAGAAAAGTAAATAATACATACCTTGTAGTAAAAAAAAAAATATTTACATAATCTATACATTGTAATAAACTAACTAAAATTAATAATAAACTATAAATTTAATTAACTAGTTATATACACTAAAAAACAAGAAGTATTACATATATATACAAAAAAAATAATGCCCATGTAATTTAGGCGTCGTAGAATTCATCCACATCGATGTCTACCGGGAAAGTGCCCAGAAGGCTGGCAGCATTGCCACGCTGTATGGCAATGCTGATTCTTTGAGCCAAGTATAGTCCAGCCTTCCGGTCACTTGAGGCGTCGATTATATCCTTGTAATTAGTTCAACTCTATACTTATGTAGGTCCTCGAAAAACTGCCACCGTGGTCCAGTGGTTAAGGCGTTCGCCTTCGGTCCGGGGGTCGTGGGTTCGATTCCCATGGGAAGCATACTTTGTTTAGTTGTTTTCAGTTTAGTTAGGACATAGCAGGCTTGAATCACCTGATTGTCTGATAATAAAGATGATTCCGTGCTTCGGAAGGCACGTTAAGCCGTTGGTACCGGCTGCCATTTGGTGGTCGTTAAAGGAACCACGTCAGAGTCCGAGAGGCGGTTCCGAACAACTCTGATACCAGGGTGTACATAGTTGATTGACAATGTAACCTACAAAAAATGATGATGATGATAGGTCCTTGAGAATTGATGATAAATAAAATGGTTTCAATTTGTTCTTTCACCTTTGCTTCTTTGGGATTTCCGACACCAGGGCGTAAATGATCAATGTACCTTGTATTTTGAAAAATACTTTAAAGCCCTAATTTAGAGTTATACTACATTTCTCTCTACGCTTATTATCTAAAAAAATAAACTCGTATATTTAGTCCCTCGATAACAAAAAGTAATTTATTATCAAACAGAAACAAGAAAACACGATACAGATTAAGACAGCATGAATATTCAAGAGTCCTCTGCCCTCGAGCAATCAAATTTGCATGAGTGAAAATATCCATTGACCTCCGCCCTGTGAGTGCATCCTATCTTTATGCAAGCTTCGTTACGATTATGGTATCCTAGTATTACTTGATCTTATTACGTATTTTATTTTCTGTTTGATTGTTTGTTTCTGATTTTTTATGTTTGTACCAGTATTTTTAGGCATGAGAAATGTCAACACCCGTACTCGTTTGCTAATATTTAATCAATAAATCCTCGTAACAGCAAGATTTTAGAATAAACTTGTACTCGGGTTTTGTTACATGACAACACACATTTTGGAAAATTAGATACGAATAACTGTATCTCTAAGTACTATTTTACTTAATTACAACTAATTGTTGCCTTCACTTAACATTTTACAATATACCTACTTTCATATACACGTATAATCTATTTACTTGTGCGTAATTAATTAACATTATTATTTTAATTCGTTGTTCAAATATAAAAGCTCTGTTTATTTAAAACTGCCAGTTGAATAAAACAAAACAATTTTACATGGGGTTTTGTTTTTTCTTCTAAAAGGTGTGCAAGTTCGGGCATGGCCTCAAGGTTGGCGTTTTTAACTTTTATTTATTTTGTTATATGACGGGTTTGTACTTAATTAGTAGTAAGTTATAATTGCCTAGTAATTAATGGGCTGTCGGCATGCTGTAGGTGCAGAGAATTAAAAAAGTAATTTATTCATTTCTAGTAACCTCCTTTCGGCCTCTTCTTTTCTTTTCGTGATTCCTGTGGACCACCAAATTTCAGCAGGGACCAACGGCTTAACATGCCTTCCTAAGCATGTTATTATCATTATTAACGGACAGGACTGTAAACCACACATTACTAATTTTATATGCAAAAAATAGTTGCCTGAAACAAATCAAATGGCTGACTACAAAAGCGTCAAAATTTTTTCTATGCAACGCTTGTTTCGTGGCCACACTCTCAACGTCAACCAGTGAAGCAGTTGTTCGCCGACAAGAAAGGGAATGATTGACCGCTTCCTCTACCAACGAGCGCATTTTGATTTATGCTAGATCCCTTGTTTTATGCGCGCCTGGTGGCGGCTGTTCCGGCCAAATTAATTTATGGTGATTTAATGAGGTAGGATAATTAAATTTGTATTTTTATAGTGGAGTGTACCGGTTAATCAAAGGACGTAGCGGTAAAAACTGGTTTTTAGTTACATAAATATCCCGTTGGAAAAGTATATTTTACTAGCAGCGTTCCCGCAGCGTAAAAAGTAGCCTATGTTTGATCTCGGGTTTTCAACTATATTCATATCAAATTTCATCAAAATGTGAAAGCAGACATGTAAAAGAAGATAGACAGACAATCTTTCGCAATTAAAATATTAATATGGATTTCGAAATTAAACGTTTTTTGTATTTTTTTTAAAGATGATGGTGATGATGATGAAAAAAGCCTTTATTGTTCGAATTTAGGTACAAGTAAGATGTTAATAACAATTATAAAAACAATAATCTCCAAATTCTGCCGTTCCAGGCTTACAATATATTGTTTCATATGAATGGGAGCGAATCTCCGGGCGAAAGATATATTTATTTATATTCAAAAAACTCTTGTATACTATAAAAACATTAATCAATCAATAATTTCAGCAAAGCACTGCGAAACTTCGTAAATGGCGCTTCTTTTATATCGTCAGGCAGTTTATTATATTTCTTATAATATAGTTATTATTACTAGTTGTAGCCAAATGCAGGGTCGGCAACGCGCTCGTGACATCTCCGGTGTTGCAGGCGTTCATAGGCTACGGTAACCACTTACCATTAGGTGGGCCGCACGCCTGTTTGCCTACTTAGTAGTATTAAAAAAAAATGCGTCAATCTACACTAATAAAGAGGAAAGATTTGTATTTTTGTGTGTATGTTTGTAATGAATAAACTCAAAACTACTGTGCCGATTTCAAAAATTCTTTCACCATTGGAAAGCTACATTCACCCTGAGTAACATAGGCTATATACTGCAGGCGGAGCTGCGGGAAACAGCTAGTGGTCTATAAAGTTAATTTCTATTAAATCGAGAGCGAGTATTTACAGTATGAGAATCATTATTATTTTTAAATAGATGTCGATTTTTGTACACAAAACTTTAAAAACTAAATCGAACGAAATTAAGCCATCCAAAACAAATTGATGATTAATGAAAAGGGCGGATCACCTTTAATGATTGTTTTCTTCATCGTCAACACATAACGTCTCAATAACTTTGATTCATTAATTCGCTATTCAAATCAAAAACAAACAAATTTTTTTTTGTCCAAAACAACGTGTGCGATCGAGCCCATTAATTGGAGTTAATCCTGTGTTTCTTATAGAAATATTGCTTCTAAACTCATGACCCCCTGGTGTGGCGCATCTGTATCGACACGGGAATGACTTGTGGTTTTAGAATGTAGAAAAAACTTTAAAAACATGAATGGTTGTGGTTTCCTATATCGATATAACGATTTTAATTCGACATATAGTCATTCATTTCAAAAATACCACTCCGGCTTGCCGTGGATTTAATTTTTTTTCTTAATTTACCTATATGCAGAATGTTATGTATTTTGTCAATTCTATTGTAAATTATACCTTTTTTAAAAGTAATCGTTTCGCCAACGAATTGTTGCGAATACGTATATGTTGTAATACAGAATTTATATATGTTTCATTTCGATATGGTCTTAGGCCAACGCCATAAGCCGTAATGAAATGGCCTCTTGCCTCTTTCATTTAAGAACTTAAGATTCTTATTCTAATGAGATTAAATGCATGTTATAAGATTTGCATTTACTAAGGCCTTTCGCCCACAATGCTATCTCAGGACGCGACTGCCATGCAACTTGCGTCGTCTACGTGTATGCTACTCGCGGAAGGCTGGAGTTCTATTTTTAAAAAGTATTACTAACCCAAAGTCTGCAAGTCTAATAATTTTCATTAGTCATAATCGGTGAGTCGAACGATTTTCATTTTTCATATTATGACTTACACATACAAAAAATAGGACTACATTTTGTTCATAATCATTACCTGATTACGGCGGATCCAAAAGGGCCTTCCTTTTGGCATGATTTTATTGATCGATTAGTATTTTCATATCGAGGTCGGTTACATGCTCAAGCGACCCTGTACATCCTGGTGACAGAGTTTAAACGGAATCGCCTTTCAGCGTAGTATGCGACGCGAATTCGCCGCATTCGACCGGCTTGACGACAGGCCCTGCCCGCGACTTTTATGATACATGTATAGGTAGGCGATTTTGTATGAAAACTCCTCGCAAGCTACTAGTAGGATACTCGATTCATTACGTAGTGCCCTCGTGGGAGAATGGCCTAACCAATGTAACATTGCCGATACTTAGGCTTACGATTGTAAAATGTAGATAAGCGAGGTCGCAGGTTGAAATTAGCATTATGTAGGTGTCCTAAAGTGCTCGATTTATGTTGCAATCACAGTATGTAATTATATGTTGTTTTGACTTTAAAATCGCTGCAACGTTGTTTTACACGCTTATACTAAACAGCATGCAGCGGCTAGGATTACATGGTTATAATATTATTATCTTAAAAAGGAACAAACATATATTTATTTAATTTTCTTATAACTACAATTTTTTATTTGGTATTTTAAAATGTCAAATAAGTTAAAAAAAAAACCATGCGCAGCTTCTCAGTTCGAGGTAAAAATAAAAATAATTTATTTTAGAAACACTACACAAAGTACATACTTAGAATAGAATAGAATAGAATATATCTTTATTGAGAAAGCCATCACGTCAGTACAGCAAAGGTCCTAAGAATACGCTACATGTTTATAATGTACGTGACAGACGTCTCAATAGGTGGTGGCTCAGTGATACGCTAGACATGCAGGCATGCCTAGCACTGATTTTCAGCCACCACCTTCTGAGGAGTCCCGGAACAAAGATTTAAACCTAAAAACACAATCCTTGACTGGTGTCTTACTACTTACTTACATAAGTACAATGAAAAAAATTTCATAAACATGAGTCAACCATAAAAATACACATTTTGGGGGAGGCCTAAGTCCAGCAGTAGACTGACTGTGGCCGAAACGACTACGAAGACGTACAATAAATATAGTGTTTCCAAACAAGATCCAACTCAGAATTATGCCGGCATATTGAATGGTATATCATATTCATTAGGTACATAAAATATATGATTTTTTTGTTTAATTATTTTCAAAAATACATATGTGCTGGTGATAGATCACACATCCAAGACCGGGAGCGTGGTCATCCGTCAAATGGCTTCCGATTCCATATACAATATCAATGTTGATCTCTGACACCGTCGGCCGGTCGGCTTCACTTAAAGAGAAAAAAAATAGCTAGTCTGTCGTTAGGTTAGGTACTTAAAATCTTATTTTTTTTTTTAGTTTAATTATAAATATTTACTTACACAAATACCTACGTGCTGGTGATAGATCACACGTCCAAGACCGGGAGCGTGGTTATCCGTCAAATGGCTTCCGATTCCATATTGAATATTAATATTGACCTTTGACCCCATCGGCCGTACGGCTTCGTTTAAAAAAAGTGGCTAGACTGTAGAATGTACGGGAGCATTCCTACATACAATTTACATATGAATTTTTGAGTGAGTGATTCGTGTGTATTAAATATTCTATGTTTGTTTGTTCAAATGTAGGGGGTAAATTAATCGAAGTTCGAGACTCATGTATATTTGTCATCGTTATAAATTTAAGAGCTGAGCTCTTGCCAGTGGAGCTTCTTCCATTCTTTATTAAATGTTTGAGTCATATTTGAAAACTATTATTTCACAAGTAATAAGTTAATACTAGTACACACTTATTAACATTAACCTTTTAAAAACAAAGCGCGATTTCTCAGTCGTGCATTAAGAGTAATAAGAAATCACGGGGCCGTCGTAATGGTCGGCAACTTTAGTCAAAAAACAATTTTCAGAATAACTTCAACGTTGTTTTACACAAGACGAGAGTTTATCGTTTTCTTTCGCTGTCCCAAAAAAAGAACAAATAAAATTTACAGTAAAAAAGTTCGTCACAGCGAGGCGGCACGCTAAGTCGGCGACGCGCTCACCGCGGGCGCTTGTAATTGCCGCCCAATGTTTGTTTTGTTCACCCCTTTACTGTTCACTTTATCTCTATCCCTCTCACTCCAAACACCTTCCACACAACCCCATCCTTTTCCCACGCAGCGCCTTTCAGCTACTTAAGCTTTATTTATCACATTTAACTCTTTGATATCAACGTTGCTGCAAACGGCCTATACGTATACATAACTGTCATCGTAATATGAATTTTAATGCCCGAGTTTAGGGTTTATTATAACAATTTCTGAATACAATCAGTTGGTCCGAAGACGGGGTAATCGGCAGATTAATCGTTGCTATTCGCTTTATGTATCGTGTATCGATTATTGATTGTAATTATCATGGCGTCCTCAGTTAAACACCGGCCGGTCACGCGATCTTATGGATTTATGGTGAATTTGCTGTATTCTCACTTTACCCAAGGTTGTGAATACCAAATAAAAATTTAAACATTATTGCGATTTTCTTGTAGCTTTACAGTTCACCCTCTCCACCATAGCACCTACAAGAATTTCCAAAAACCTTGTCAAGATTGGTTTTCTAAATTACAATACGAATAAAAAAAAAATATTAACGATAATACAGACTAATAGTCAATTAGTCATGTCTGCGAGTTAGGTACATTCTAACGATCATTCTTAATTTTAGACACGCTTAAGCTGTATCGACCTAAAACAAACTGAAACTTTGTAAAATAAATTTATAAAGTCTACTTGTCATGTGATTCAAACCACATATGACAAAAAGCCAATCAAAATAAACAAAAGAATTCACACAGGGAATAAAAGGAGATGCAACGAGAATACACTCTTCATCTTTATAAATATCGCGAGGCTTTATATCAGTACCGTTCGTGAAATATTTATTTGCGATCTAGTTGCGTATCGATTGCCGGTCTTATTATTTGTGTAAGAGTTGTAATGGCTCGTTATTTATTTTCGCATCTGTCCGGTCATTATACATTTGTAGGATTTATCAAAGTTATCAATGTTTCGAAATAATAATTATTTAGGATATTTCTTAACTACAGGTGCACTAAAGAGTGTATCTTAAGGTATAAGTCATAGTTCTGCCTGACTCCATTTTCAGCAAGCTATTTTCCATAAACTGTCTTAGAATCTTGTAATAATATCACCGATCTACTAGCGCAAAAACAAGAATTTAGACTAAGTTACAATTTAGATTAGAAAACGACGTCATTGGGTCGAGATCGCAATGAGGATCGACCATGTGATTTCGAGCGGCTTATATCAATCCCATACATTTTATTATTTTTCAAACGTCGTTGTTATTGTTTTTAAATGAATTTTTTGTCGTATAAAAGGACCTTGAAGAAATTGGTGTTGCGATAAGGCCTTTTTCGCTTGATTTTTTTTTTCTTTTGTTTGTTTATGTTTGACAGTTCCTTGTGTGCAAGAAAAAGTTTTGTATTGTATTGTCTAAAAGGCCAGTTACTTTGTTCGCATTCAGTAGATTGTTCTAATGCCATTGAGTGTAGAGCATGTCTTGAGCCTTATCGTATCGTGGTTGTAAACATATTTACTAGACAAATATTTTAGTGTACATTCGTCATAGCAAGCCCGTATTTTTTTTACAGAAACCTAAACTGTAAATGTAAATGTAAATGTTAAATGTAATATTGTAGGTTATCGAAATTCGTGAATGTAGAGAATAAACACTTTCTACTACTTACACACATTTAAAATAATGTCTTATTGTGTACACACAAAATGATTTAATTGGTACAATATTTTTCTAAGGAAACTATGTATAAAACAACAAATTAATAATTTAATCTGTAAATCGTAAAATCGCACTTTCCGAACGTCAACTTCTTGTTCAGAAGTTTTTTAAATCGCGCGCGATGTCTTTTAAAGTCTACGCGCGAAAATGTCTGGAACCCAGGACACGACCAGGAATGAAGCAATTACATACGACTAACTGTTTTTGTTATTGGCCAATTCAAAAAAGTTTATATAGAGTAGTGTGTGTAAATTTCGATCAAATACAATACTTTATTGCAGATATGAAAAGATTAGCCAACAACAGATTTATAATATGCGCAACAGTCATCGCATTTAAACAATTTCTTCCTGGGAATGTTTCTGAAAATACCCCTCTGAACAGTTGGTCCGACAGCTTTGTCCGATTGGACTTAAGAGCGACGTAACTTCGTATATTCGTAGTCATTTATTTGTACATATGTAGGCCAAATTTTTTTGTACACAAAGAAAATAATAATAAAATACTGGCCAAATATGTCGTTGAATCGATTTCACTTTCCTACCATTGTACCAGGAAAGTAGAAATAGGTAGGAAATCTCGTTAACGCCTCATCACCACATGTAAACATGCCATAGCTCACATCGCTATAAACATAAGATGTTAAATAAATAAACGTACGATAGCATCTAACCGTTTTAAAAACGCAATGTTTTAATTCCCCACTGTTGGGAAACTCGATGCGTCCGAAGATAAGGATTTTCAAGTTTTTATTTTTTAAATTCTCTCGAGTTTTTAACGGCGGGAGTTATGTTGACGGCGGCTGTAAGGTCAATCGCACATTGGGCCATACTCGAAAAAAATAATAATATTGTCGTCTACCAATATCCCTGGATCTTAATCTAGGTCTAGGATCATGGTCAAGGCGTATCCTAAAATCTGAAGCGCTGCCCTGCGATGATGATGACTTATCATGTTCTTGACTCACTTCTCTACATCATAAATCATCATCATTCATACCTTAACTAGACTTTTTAACCATCTTTCAGCGGCGGGTGTGAGTTGGTGAAGTTCCGACATTCCACTGGGAAAACGACTAAGTGGGCATTCGTTCATAACGTGAGATATGGTCTGAATAATAATAAACCCGATGAATAAGTGCCTGTAATGAAATTTCAATATAAGATTCTCTTTTTTATTTATTTATTTATTCACAGCTAATTTATTTATTTATTCACAGTTACTCACTACACTTACAGTTTCCCAAGACGTATAGTGAGTTAAATAAGTACAATTAGTTGGTAATTGACAAAAAACGAATACATGCAGATATAAAATAATTTAAATTTACATTGAATATGTAGACTTGAGGGAGCTGTGCAACGAGATCGTTGAGTAGCGTCAGGGCTTGATTGGTCGGCGCGTACCGTGAGGTGCAATCAATTATCAGGCAGTGCAGGGCTTATCAATTATCTATGATTACTCTTATTAAGTTTACCACCATTTAAAAAGCGCAAGTGGAGAAGAAATAGCGGCGTCAAAAACAAAGTGGTGGGGCGTGTTCATATATATAATGACAAAATAGTCTTATAAATTAATGTAAATAAACATGTTTACTTTGCTTCAGTTTTTGATAACTTCGTTTAAAAAAAATCTGAACAATATCGATGTAAGGAGCTGGAAACAGAACGCTCAAAGGCCCAGGCCAGCTATCAGTTGTATTGTAACGCCTTGATGATGATGTCTAATATGAGATGGGCCTTATTTCCCTCGGCCATTTGAAAATACCGAGATGCTGAGGATGCCAGCGATCGTGAAATAAAGCCGCTGCGCTTTTTTATTGTCTACAGATTTTATCAACTTGACACAAAATATTGAAAGTACGGAATTGACACTCCATAAAACCACTGTTTTTGAACTAAAATCCTAATGATTTTACTCTTTTTCTTGTACGTATTCAAAATACTACCTTTTCGCTTAAGCAATCTCTTCCAAATAACCTAAGGAATGAAATTTATTAAGCCGCCTATCCGCTGGAGGCAGCCTCGGATCAAGCGGCTGCCTCGCTCCGAGGCTCCGTAAGTGCAGACGCTGCCTCAATCTGAGGTACGCCGCGACACGAAGCAGATCCGCCGCCACGAGCCGAGCCATATTTTGTTGGTTTTTGTGCCGTGCTCAAAGTAGCCTCAGTCCGAGCCGTGCATTTATTGGAGACAGGCAACTGTTGCCATCGTGTTTTGGCTTTAAACTGCGCACGTTGCGGCTGAGGCTGCCTCTAGTGGATAGGCGAGGCGACTTCAGACAATCGATCGAATATAATTTTTATTCTCACTACCAACCGTTAAATTTACTGCACTATTTTCAGCAAGGGTTCAGGCAGTCTCTCACAATATTATCACATACTCGTATTTATAAGATTAGTGTAAAATTTACACGTTAATAATTTAATTTTTCTGATTGTAAATCTTGCAAAACATTTAGTGCAAATTATCTTTGCGGCTCACTTTAGTCACAGAGACGTGTTATCGCCGTCGGATTTTTTTACAATATACTAAAGAATTCTTCCGTGCTCTAATTATTTTGTACGAAAATAAGAATTCGGGCACCTCGAACATTTGTGGAGGCGTCTAATGGTCTTGGACTGTGAATAAGAAGGTTCTTGTGAAGAATAATTAGTAGAAATAGGACATTATGGCGCGACAAAATTTCATTTCATTTTCTTCTCACATTTGTCAGTGTTTGATGAGAGAATAAATAAGACGGACGGCTATGCTCAACAATCTTTACTAATAGAATTGTATAAATATTTTTGATATTTATTTGTATGTATGGTTGTATGTAAAAATCTATATTGAACCTACATAAAGAAGTTTCTTTTTCCAGTTTTTTAAGTAAAATTTCATATTAACAAGCACAAACTGTTCTCTGTACGAACCAAAGCTAACTGCTAGACAATGCTCCTATCATTAAGTTCGCCTTTGTTTTGTACGCACTGCATTTTGTGCAATAAAGTTTAAATAAATAAAACATATGATTTAAGGACCAATAATTCGACATTTCTAGGCTAATAAACAAAATAACAGAGAAAAGTCAGTCTATTCTATCTAAAACCATACTAATAATATGTGGCTGGCTACCCAGCTCAGCTATTTCGGCATGAGACCAATATGGGGCCCTGCCACACGAAGTAGATGAATAGGAGTGTTGTAGTGGTATCTTTATTAAAACTGCTCAGATCTGAGACTTCACAGAACTATTTTTATTTTAATATTGATTTTTAATCAATATTTATTAATCAATATTTATTAACTGAATTAATCAATATCATCATTAATCAATATTTATTAACTGAAGTCAGGTACTTATTTTAAATAAAAAAATACACAGAAGGAAGTGGAGCTGTTGCTCCTTCGAGAGGAAAATGGAATGTGTGAGATGACGTGAAAACAATGTGGATAAAAAAAGGTGATTCGAAAAATGAAATGATTTTAAAATAAAAATGTGGTGAAGGATGGTTATGATATGAAAAAGTATGAAGAAATGAGGAATGATGCAAGCGCATCGTTACAAATATAAATGCAAAAGTCAGTGTCTCTCTGTTACCTCTGGACCGATTTTTATTAAATTTTTGGTATGATTGTAGTTCACTAGTTGAAGAGGCAAACTTATATGATCAATCGTTTGAAACCTTCAGCCCACGATTTCGCGCACTCGCTTCAATACATCGCCAGCCAACATTCCGTTCTATCGATCTTGTATCGATTAATCGGGCCCGTGCCGATTGATCGATGATCAATACATCAAACGCGCCGTCTAGTTTAGCCAAATGATTGGTTAGAAAGGTATGTCTGTCTGTACTGTATTTGATTATTTTTAAACAGCCTTGTTAAATGATACCATATTGGATTGGTCGCCATTTAGTGGCATATTCTATCTCGAGTTTCTCTGTGCTTCGAAAGGTACGTTATGCCGTTGGTTCCTGTTGTTATCAACAGATGGCAGTCGTTAGGCTAGCCTTACAAATATTAAAACACCTCGGGTCATGTTCCTGTTGGTCTGGTTTCTTTGTAATAAGGGTTACGGAGGTCAGACGGCAGTCGCTTTATTGTTATAATCAGTGCCGCTAAATCTAGGACCATGACTTACAGCAGTACAGCGTACCCTAGGCTCCTAAGCGTAAGCTGAAGACGCAATTATAAAAAACTAGCCTGGATATTCTGGGATCGATCCCCAGTCAGGGTAAGGAAAAGTCACCATGTGGTAGATATACTCGATGTTCATTACCAGAGTTACGCAGATGTATAGCATAATTTATTTACTTGACATACATCATCCATATCTTAACAATGTTTATGATGCAATAAAGCATGTTTACAAATTGTCATTTTTAGCGGGTGTAGAAGATTAACAATTCTTTATCATCATCATCATCTTTCTATAACCCATTGGTCGAATATCTACGCCAACCCCTTCTTCTTTCTTCGTGAATTATATAATGAATAAATGCCAAATACCGCTAAAGTACACATGAATGAGAACAAAATGTATTTCTGATCCCACGGTGTTCCGTAGGCCGCTTGTTATGCAGGCTGTACGGAATTTACGTGACTCTGCCGCGGAACCTCTTTGCTATTCTGATTTCCTAGTACTGATGCTGATCTCCCTTATTTATTACTCTAGTTATTGTGAAAATATTACCATACTAGCTGTTTCCTGCAGCTCCGCCTGCGTCAAAACTAGCTTATGTTTGACCCCGGGTCTATAACTATATTCATCATCAAAATCTGTTCAGTGGTTCGGCCGTGAAAGCGTAACAGACAAACTTTCCACACTTGTAATATGCAGTATAGATTTTTGATCACGTCTTAGAGAAACTACTGCAATCCTCTTAGCGCTTTCCGGTTTGCTACCTCAGCTGTTTGCTTCATAATCAAGAGTGTAGGAAGAGAAATTATCGCCTTCGAATTCTGTCGCAATGGGAATTCTCAGATAGGGGCTCTCAGGGAGCATTTATTTATTTATTTATTAAAACTTTATTGTTCCACAAAGTACACATATACTTATAACAATCGGCGGACTTGATGCTAAGAGCATTCTCTATCAGTCAACCATTGGGCGAAACGGAAAGATAGTTTGGCGCAAAAAAGTTAAGGGGGAAAAATGTATTACTTATAGAGCAAATTTTATCAAAAGCTTAGCATTCTCAGGGCCTTACTTAACCTAATCTCTCAAATGGACTAAGCTGGTAGTAGCTGCAGGTAATTTTCTGCACACTCTGTCCAGATATGATGCCAAAGGGTTTCGCAGCAACTACCACCCACAATCAGAGTCGTTAATGACCAATAAAGTAAATATTTCAAACAAAAAAAAAAAATCTCAGTTAGGGAGGAATTTTCAGATTTTGCTCATTTGTATAAACAACTCCTTAGTATAGATTTAATCACTAGCTATTTCCCGCAGCTTCACCTGCGGTATATAGCCTATGTTACTCACGGTGAATGTAGCTTTCCAATGGTGAAAAAATTTTTGAAATTGGCACAGTAGCTTTTGAGTTTATTCATTACGAACATATACACAAAAAATACAAATCTTTCCTCTTTATAATATTAGTGTAGATAACTTTAAGTAGTCACTAAAGACTCTGATTGCGGCAGTAAATGTATTTAACCATTGCCTGTCCTGTATGACCTTCCCCAACAATAGTAATAAGAGTTATGTTACACACAAAGTATATGTATACTTCTGATAAAAGTTGCGTTTTTTTTTCTCTTAAAATACCTACAATATGACGGGCGCGAATAATTTAATTATGATTTATGTACCATTGTATGTTAGCTAGTTTTTTATCTGTCGCTGTAAACTTCGAGACGCGACCAGCGTGATGGTTTGCGCGGAATTTAAGAACAAAAAATGTGTTCGCCATTTTTATGATGTCCTGGTTGGAGGAACTAATTGATCTCTCCCTTTATTTAATGAAAAATCTTTTGGCACTTCACCGACAAAAGTGAGATCTTAAATGGATAATGATAGAGATAATAAACGTTTTACTGCCTTATTAATAAACTTAGGCTAAAGCAAGAATAACTTTACTCCAAGTTTTAAGCTTGGAGTAATGATAATTCGTATAAACATGGAGGAACGATGGAGTAAACTAATCCGAGCGTACTCTCGGAGTAAAAGATACTCCAAGGCACCACATGTTATAAGGACGGACTAAACATAGAATATGGGTCTTTTTGTGACATTTTTTGGCCGTTGAATTCACAACCTAACATTTTTCGGCGTTGAAGTGTTCATTTTATGTTATAACTTCATTATGTGTTGTTTATTTATGCATATTCTTTCTAAAGTGTGATGCTGTTTGTTTATTGTGCTAAAAAGATGGCCAGGGATAATTTTATTGATGATTTAACACTCTTAAATCATCAATAAAATTATCCTATAGATGAAATAAACGAGATCGAAGATCAAATGCTATTAATGAGGCGTGTAAAACATTACAAAGTACAAAGAACGAGAATGAAAAATATGTTCCATTTACAAAAATCTTCCTGAACTGGCGTTTGACTATTGTTCTTTTATATTAGTAAAAATAAAAGATATTTTAAAATATACAAAAAAAGAGGCATCCATAGGTAGCAGAGTTTGAACCAAGCTGCCGGTGGTCAGGGCTCCAGAGAGAGGAATCTTCTCACTATGCCTTGACCCAACTGCCAAGCGATAGTCTCCCTAGATTACGAGACTCTTCGTTATTAAACCGGAACAAATAATCGTCGAGTCAAAATGCCACACTGACTCGACTTGACTTAACTACTGACTTGAATTTAGACTTTCTTAACTAAACGACTTTATTGTATTATTTTTACTTGTTACTGACTGGCTAAATACGAAAGTAAAAGCCATATATAAAAAAAGTGAACTATCAATTTGACAGTAGCATCATTTTCATTCATTTACTCACTCTTTTTACTTTTAAAAAAACGGGGTTGCCATTACATTCGCTTTAATCTAGGTGTAAGGAATGTATAGTTAGTCCGAGGTTACACCACGTTTATTAATAACAATGAAATTGGCAAGTTAATAATCCGCTACTCTGGGATTAACAAGTCCTAATGTAAAGACGGATTATGTTTGGAATAGGCGAATTTTATTAATAAGACAGTTAGAGAATAGGAAATCAGAAATAGCAATAACAATATTATACGCGGGATGCCCACAGAAATAAGAATATATAGAAATGCCATTAGTAGGCCAGTTAACTTTGGCATACGGCACTTCTAGGTACCGATTCTTATTTCTGTGGTCGTCCCGCCAGTCGCGCGGAATTCGCGTCAGTTTGAATGGACCTTTAAAGTGGATGGCCGGAATCAATTCAGACGAAATTCAAAATTGCAACAAAAACACCGCCAAACCACTTTTGTTTCAATGTCATCAGCAACACGCCTCAAGAATGTTCACATTACAAGTATTCGGAATCCGTCTGTCTGTCTTGCACGGCGTTTAGTAAAAACTGCCCGGGCGTGTCGCGTCCGTCGCGAACTCTCTGGACACGTGTAACGATGCATAAAACATGTGCTGGAAAAACTTATAGCTTATGAATATCAGATTTCTTATTAGGGTTCCGTATGTAAAGTGAAAAAACGAGAAATTATTAATATCCATACTTCCATACTAATATTATAAATGCGAAAGTCTGTCCGTCTGTCTTTCTGTTTGTTTGTCTGTCTGTTACGCTTTCTCAGCCAAACCGCTGAACGGATTTTGATGAAATTTGGTATGAATATAGTTGAAGACCCGGGGTCAAACATAGGCTACTTTTTGACGCAGGCGGAGCTGCGGGAAAAAGCTAGTACAATATAAATATACTCTTAACGAAACAGGGCTCGTTAGTCGAGCGCGACCCGCGTATCGACCTCCACTATTGCATTGGTTGCCATTTAGTGCCATTTTCTAATAGCAGTGAGGCTGTGTCAGATGCCTTAGGGCAGCCTGAAAAATTCTGACAGTGTTGGCCACTAATACACCTCGGGTGATGTTCCTGTTGGTCTGGTTTCCCTGTAAAATGGATTACGGGGGTCAGGCGGCAGTCGCTCCATTGTAATAACCAGTTCTGCCAAATCTAAAGATTATGACTTGCAGCGTACCCTAGGCTCCGAAGCATAAGCTGACGACGCTACTAGGAATACACGCTAGGATGATGATGATGACAAATATTACGAAACAAATAATGAATGTGAAATAATAAAACGATGTAATCAATCATAACAGCGTTATTGCTACCCACTATTGAGCATTGGTCTTCTATTCATATATGCCAAAATAATAGAGCTCCTGCTCTCTTTGTAAAGCATGACTCACGCTTAATTGGTTGGATAAATGAAAAACGTAAAAAGAAAATTTCACCAGTCTCATTTTTCATTCCCTTCGTTTTAGCTCTTTCGAAAGGTCGATTTTACAATACTAAAAGTACTGGTTAAATTGTAAGACCTTTAATAAAAATAATATTAATCATTGTTTTGGTTTTGAGCAATCGTGTTGTAGGGATTGGTTCTCTAGGCTCCGGGTCACCGAGTACTGGCTATATCGACTTATCGTCACTCGTGGAGGCTCCCTACAAATTACAGTGGCCCTTATGGAAGTCTTGTTTTGAGGAAGGCCGTTCCCTGGAAAACTTGGCGCGATGGGGATACATAAAACCAACAGAGCTACGAACCGCGGTAGCGACGAACGGCAGCGGCCTATGTGGGGACGTATTTAGTTTCGTTGCAAATGTCGGATCATTTCTGGCGTTCAACATGAAAATCTCGACCACTTTTGGGTGATCGAATTCAAAATGTCGACAAATTTTGGTTGCTCGACACGTAAATCTCGATAAATTTCTTTCTCGACAAAATTCTCGCCGCTCGCCGATCCGCCCGTCGCTCGGAAAAACCAGTGGCCAGCCTCTAACGACTTCATACTCTTAATCGCTTAGACCGTCGCTCACAGCGGCAAGGTCGTGTTTCTACGGTAAAAATAATATTGAAAGTTTTCTATTGTACATCTAAGTATGAGACAGACTTATCATTGGATCTTAGCAAGTGGAAATATTTGTCTCTTCCTACACCTACGGGAATTAGTCGTTATGAAAATGTATGTATATGAAAATCGGTTCCCAATTAATCGTTGAACATTCTTGGAAGTCCTCCTTTTTGAAGTCGCTTAAAATGCGAATTATCATTTACTAGGAGCTGACAACATATTAATTTGATGTCGTAGCACATCGAGGTCCAAGAATTTCATTTAATTTAGGGGACCTCATATTGATCTGTAGGACACCTCATACTGAACAAACCGGTAACATTTACATTAGTACTAGATTACGTACATTTATTAGTACAAATAACTAACATATTTCGATTACACACCAATTACTTACAATCATTAAGCCGTCTATGCGAACCTTTTTCTTATTCGAATATTTCCAGTCGAATATTTTATTCGGATTCGTATCGATTTATTTATCGTAATAATAAATCACCGGTGATCATTACGTATAATAATTTATAGTAGGTAGGCAGAGGCAAAGAGGCAACCGTCGATAAATCAATATGTGATCTGGCGGACTTAGATGTTTTGTTTAAAGATGCGTTGCTTACTTTGGTACTCATAGTTGGGACGGAATAAAATACAGAGTACTCGAATTGTATTAATTTTATAATAATTTAATTGCATATATATCCCATAGACATTTTATAAGGCGACTAAAGAAGAAAAAATAACGAATTCATTGAAAACATAAAATTAACGCCGGCTTTAATAAAATATGGCGTACATTTACTACTTTTACTTTGTCTTCTCAGTAGTGTTTATACATATCTGCCTAAGTCTATGACTTCAGATTTATCTCCATTATGAGGTCAGAGTCAGTACAGTACTGATTTGCACACCACCCAGCATTTTACTATTATCTAAAGTAAACTAAGAGATCCAACAGCTTGTTAGTTAGTTAGGTGGACTGGAGGTGCCGCGTTGCAACTGTTTATATGTGTATCTTCTAAAACACTTTTCCATTGTCCATAGAATTAGTTTACCGCCTAATTTCCTAAAAATACGAGAGTAAACAGTTACTTTGATGTATCTTAAACAGACTTTCTCTCAAACATTTTCCGACACATCTATATTTTTAAAATAATCAAAGGCGTTCGCTGCATCCGTGTCATAGTTTTACTGTATTATCTTTGACTGTGTTTGTTTTAGCCGTAGGAGCGATATCATCTATCAACGTGTGATTTTGACGATTGTTTTTATCAATTTTCTATTTGAGTTCTATGTTTTTGAGTACTAGTTCATTTATAATAATATTATGTTGCTAGCAAGAAAAAAGTCTAAACACGCGTTGTCCATTAATTGTAAAAACAAAAGCTAGATTTTATCAAGTTTTACTATAGCGTCTAATCATGTTCATCATAAACAGTCGTAAAAATAAAAATAAGAGTACAAATATTTGTGAAAAGTTTTCCATACATGTACTAAGATATCAGGAATTCATAAGAGGTAGAGCGAATAATTGCGTGTTCCCCAAGCTGATCATGCATGTCTGGCTATCCATAAGTACATCTTTCAACATCTATGCACTCAAGTTCAGCACATCGTACTGGCGCCCAGTGGTGCATATCGGCGGCTCCTACAAAGCCTTGCCCGCGGCCTAACGATGCGGTTATTGATTGATAAATCAACAGAGCCGCGGGCGAGACCGGCTCTTTAGTCTTTGTGCACGCCGCGACCTGATATGCTTATCACGCGAAGGACTCATATATCCTTCGCTTTTCTGATGCCCTGGTACTGTATTAAGTCGAGAAGTGTCAATTTTGCAATATGTCTACCTGTTTCTATGTCTTGAGCGCCTCCTTTGCTTCGGAAGACACTTTATACTGTTGTCGATGGCAGTCATGAGGGAGCAGATGCCTTTAAGCAACAAGAAAATTCTAAACCACTAACCCACCCGGAATATGATTATGTTTATCTGATTTACCTATAAAAACGGTCACAGAGATCACACGACAGTCGCTCCATTTTAATAAACATTTATTCATTTAGAGTGAGTGACAGGTTCAATACAGTAGACCATGTACCACCATACACACTCTGTAATAGTAAAGCAATAAAACATAAGCTCTTAATCGAAGGTGAAAGAGGATTATAAAAAAATATGGAAAGACTTATTTTTATAAATAAAAATATATCTATTAGTTCAAGTACGAATGCACTTTACGTAAACCTAATAAGTGTATAATGCAATAAGTGCAAATGAAAACTAATGTCGATGGGGTCCGGGACAATCTAATTTGGACCCCTGCTCTGTTGTGATGCTCTCCGACAGATATATGAGGACGGCGATTGTGTTACTTGATCGTATACGAATTGGCGTACCCTCTAGTTTCAGGATTTTGGGAACTATTCCGTCTCTTATTATGACGTTTTCTAAGTAACATCAATAGATAATAGTACCGACGTAGTTATATTTCAAGTTGTAGTGCGTTTGAGCTCGGGGTCCACTCAAAGGTATTTTTACCCGACAGCGCCAGAAGGTGGGTTATGTCTTTAGAGAGTATGTATGGATAATTGTTTAGCACTCTCTGCAGCCTGAACGGTTCGATGGATTTTAGCTTGAGAGGTGTCGTTAGATTCGTATTTACTGTGTGGGAAGGGAAGTTGAGGTTCGGTCTTGGTGGGATCTCTACAAAATGCCAAGTATACTTCTGGTGTGTCGGTAGCGGGACACCCGAGTGAGCAGAGCTCCGGCCAGTCCGCGTCGTCATCAACGTCCCCGTCGTCCACCCTGAGACCAACTGCAGCCACGCCGTCGCGTGACCGCCATCTCGTGCAAAGAACTTAGTTATCTGCGCTCAAAAACAGAACCCCTCACTAGGGAGGATACCCGAATAAAACCGAGTATGTCTGTAGACGCCGAGGTGGCAGCCCCACTAGCTGACTAAGGCACAGCAGGTTAATCACCTACTTGCCTGAAAACAAAGATTACTGAAACAGAAATAGCGAATCGAAGCGCGTGGTCCAAGACCTATCGGAATGGCGAAACACTGTGGATACAAGTCAAATAAGTCAGTGAGAGTGTGACCCCTGGGTACATAAAAATATAAAATGGCGAATTATTTTAGCTATTTTCATTTACAAATCACACAGAAATGTAGTCGGGTTTTTTAGTTTTTAAATTACAGTTATCATAACTTATATTCTGTTATTAACGATATTTGCGGTTTGAAAAGTAATCTATTCAGAAGTCGCAATGAAAATGTTTTCTTGCAATAATTTATTTAGTTAAATTGTATTGTTACACGAATAAAATACCTGAATATTTCTTACCAGTGTCGACTATTGATCAACATCATTCAAATATTAGTCATCACTATCATCATTACAATACAATCAAACGTAAAAAAAAAACAATCGAATAGTCAGCGGAATTCGTCACAATCGACTAATGCATCCGAACTCGAAGGGTTGTAATCATTTTAGTGCATTGTAATCTCGTTACCCACCCTCCCGCCAGTCATTACCCCCTGGTAATCTAATTCGGATTTCATTAGCACCCCTGTTTGCCTTTTGTTTGGGTGTCATCGCTATGAGGATTCATAATTCGGACTTGTTTTTGAAATCCACGATTTTGAAATTACTCGACTACCAAGTGTTTTGTGTGTGTTAATTTGGGATTAGGCAATTTTTTTAGAACTTCCCATAAGTTGGAGCGTTATGTATTTCCAACTACTTGTACTTAGAAACACCTAATAAAGAATAGTAGATATTTTTTCATATATGAAAGTTTTGAAAATGAGATGTATATTTTTTCCGCTCTAGTTGGTGTGACCGCATGATTTGATGGTTCGTAAATTCTCATATTTTTTTTGCATTCAACAACAAAAACATTTCTACATACGTAATTGTAAGGTTTTAAGAATTTAAAATACACATCACTTAAACTCTTTATTCATGGAGACAATGGGAATTACACCTGAAATGGCAAGGTAAATTGGCGTAAGAGGATACGGAAAGCCGACCCCGATTGAAATGGGGAAAAGGCTAGAACTGATGACGATGATAACTTGAACTCTTTGATTTTAAAACTTTCTGATAGATTTTTTTTTAAATAGTTACTGCGGAGAGTCTTTCAGGTTTTTGCGATTCCCGTGCTCGGATATTTCGAAATTACGACAAAACCAAAATAAACGCTACATTTCAAAAACTGTCTTTTTCTCTTGCCCAGAGGATCCAACAATAAAAAGCATATCTAATGACACTATTATCCATACAATACTGACTTTTATAAATCAGGAGACACGTGTCGTACACACGCAACTTATCCGTCACGCCTGCGATGACTTCAATGCATCGCTACTTGCCTGGTAATTACATATTGATTTTGATACTAATTACCTACCAAGGATATAGAAGTGAACAGTTAACAGAAAAGTGCACCCATTTAAATAGTCAAAAATTCTTCGGGTATTTTAATCTTCCTTAACTTTTTTTTCAACATTTTTTATTAATGGTACCCAAGCACGTGTCATGCGTAAGCGAGTTTGTTAGTCATGCTCGTGGCTCATGCGCTTCTTGCACATCGTTGCTCGCCTAGTCCGTGAAATGAAATTTTGGGTGCGCAATTCTCATTTTGTAGAGGATATTAAATAATTGCGTATAATTAACAAATATTAGTATATTCATGAAATAGAGCTATGCTGCTTTTCATGAGTCTACGATGCTCTATGTGCTATATAAACATCTCGGTTGGCAATTCATTTTATCCACGCATTTCCTTCAGTCGTTATTCATTCTAAAGCCTAGAATTTCTCATTCGTATGCATAGACCACTAACAGAAATGGACTCAAAGATGAAAGTGTAAGTGTCTCTGTAAGATGTCAGAATACTTCGATGTTTTTTATGAATTGCAATCGTTTAGTTAATATGACTTTGATTTTGAAAAATCTAGCTTATTTCAATCCAGAAACACACACGTTATTAATGAACAAAAAAAAATCAGATCAATTCTGGTAAAAAACAGCTTTCAAAATAAATTATTCGAGTATAGTTAACACAGCAAAGATTTTTACTTTTTGTACAATTTAGTAGGCCAACCGATATAAGGCCCATCTGATGGAAATAGGTTCTTGGCCTATCAACTTCTGCAATGCTTATTACAGATTCAATTAATCTATTCCAATTAGAAGTCATCGTAAAACAGTAACTCATTTTAGAATCCCCAGATTTTCGTCGGAACCACAAATTGTGTTGTCACAAGGATATAACTAAGCTATCCCTAATCCAGGGGATTATTCCCACATACGAAATGATTTAATGCGGCCAGCTGTCATCGCCTTAAACGTCGTAAAAAAAACTAAATCCGAGTGACAGCTGTTTTCCTGAAATCAATTGGCTCCTTCAAACATTAATTTTACACGTGTTTCCATTATACGACAATAAATTTGGTGAATTTACGAGTTATTTTTCCTTTGGACAAATTTACTCTTGTGAGTTAATATAACATGGACACTTTTTGTTTTTAATAATGAGATTGTTAGCCACAAGAATATATTTTATTTTAATTCAATATAAGCATTTATTAAACAAAGAAGCAGCACAAAAATTTAAATAGACAATTAGCGTAGCTCTTGCAAATATGAGCACTGAATAAAAAAATATAAATTTGAACCATGAATAACTTTTCAAACATTTATTTAAAAAAACATTGGGCCTCTGAAAGTGAATTGAGCAATTAGCTGATCCCGAGTTTCTAGGACGTAATACAAAATTCTTTATTAGGAGAAGTCGACGTCTATTTTAACACATTTTTGACAGATATTTTTAATTTTTTATTGTTCTTATGGATTCAGCCAACGGGCTAGTCTATTCAAATCTCAAGTACGCGGTCCCTATGAATGCGAGAAAGGGACGTACTCATTACTCTGTTGCGTATGTAAGGGGCGGGGCGCGGCCGCCTCCGGGCGTAGTGATGTCACATAAAATTTGTCGATGTTTTTACCGGCGCACTAACTCTTCGGTTTTATCGACTGTACACAGATGGATGATAAAGGGCTGTTACTAGTGAACGTTAAAATCACAACGGGGAGTATCACGGCTGAAATTACTTTTAGTTCTTAATAGAACAAGCTTTTAATTAGAAATATTCAGTTATTTATATTAGTGCACGGTTAATTTATTGATAAGTATTTGCTCGGGTCTACGTAAGGCTGTAGGGGGTAGGCAGAGTGACATTCTTCTAGCTAATTATGAAATGTTTATTTTTAATGTAATTATAAATGTGTATGGTAATTTACATTTTCCACGTTGGTGCTGTAACTTCAATAATATTTTTTGCCGTAAATGCTCGTTCGAATTGTAGTAAATTATTTTTTTACTAGCTCAATGTAGAGGCTTTGGTCCCGTTACGGGATAAAAAGGATTAGTATAATAGTTATTATAGCTCATATCACATTTTCATTGTCGTTGTTTCGATTGCATCCAAAGCCATGTGATTTTATTTTTTTATTTAAGTTAATTACAGTATTTTAAAGGGCGGACTTAAAGCCAAAAGCTTTTACTACCAGTCAACCAGTAAGAAGGTAAGTTGAACCGACCGATATTTTGAATTTTTTAATGAATATTCATATTTTAGGACCAAGTATCCATTACAACTAAATGTTTTAGATTCTTTTTCATCTTGAATTCAACTTGTTTACAAAAGAATAAATGATTATGATTATGATTTTTAATTACGCTTTATTTATAAAAACTTTATTGTTCCGCAAAGTACACATACTTATAACATATTGTTTTTCTTTTGTTGTTTTTAATCTTTATTAACAGACAAAAAATCTGTTGGCAAACAATCAGCTGACACTTTTTCAATTTTTCTCACGCTATTATTGATTTAACTGGAAATTCTACAAATAGTTCCCAAAATCACTATAACAATAAAACGGTAACTTCATACGGCCATAATAAACATTATTAACAATTCGTTGGACATAACCTGTAACGCGATACATTTGATATCTAACGTTAAGCACGCTCCATCTCGCGTTGAAATCGATACAATTTGACAAGCGACGCGGACCACCTACCAGTATAAGTATAATATCTCATTTTAATATTCTATTCAAAGTTATGTGGCTCTGTTTTAATATTATTAGAGACATTTTAGTTGAAAATGAATTTGTTTGATTGATGTAATGATTTTTATTTGAAAATATTTTTTCCTAATAATTAACAGTATTTCTCGTCACTATGTTGTGAAGCTGAAATATCGACTTGTTTCAATCAATTGACCTGTACGTACGTCACTAAATTAATAATAATATTAATACTAAGTTAACAATTTAGAATAAGTTTGGTCCAAAATTTGTCGCAGTATCTTGTAATGCTTTATTACATACTAGCTGTTTCCTGCGTCAAAAAGTAGCCTATATTTGACCCCGGGTTTCAACTATATTCATATCAAATTTCATCTAAATCCGTTCAGCGGTTTGGCCGTGAAAGTGTAACAGACAGACAGACAGACTTTCGCATTTATAATATTAGTATGGATACATAGCAGACTTTAATTACTACATATATTTTTCATCAATGCGTAGGTATTCAGCAATCACAAAATGTTAGATATTTCTTTTTAAATATTAATTAGCTGACTCTATAAAGGAATTCAATAATTTACATACATATAACTTGCTAATAAGCGTTGTGGTACTTTTTTTTTTGAGAAACACTACTACTACTTCTACTTACATTAAGATAAAGTTAATTATACGTAATTAAGTGCACTTGTGTATAATTATTGAAAATTATGATACATCAATATTAATGCTATTAAATAAAGGTGTTAGTTTTGTAATCATAAATGAAAATATATTAACCGATATGTTATTAAATGCTAAAATGTGTGTTTGTTATGTTTTTTGTTGCTACATAGATGGTCTTCGGAATAGGTCTAAAATAATTTTTAACATTACTCTAATTACCATTGCTTTAGTATTTAATAGAGGCAGACATAACGTATCGAAAATAACGTATAAAATTCGCTAATAATAATAGACCTCTTAAATCATCATCATCATCATTTCAGCCGCAGTCAGACCACTGCTGGACATAGGCCTCTCCCAATGATTTCCAAAATGATCGGTTGGCAGCAGTCTGCATCCAGCGTTTGCCTGCGACCTTTAAAATATACTTCATCTTTTAGGCCAGCTCACTCAGTACTAACATTATCTTTATATTTTTTATTAAAACAATATCATAACAATTTGTCACCTGTCCATTATTAGGCGGCCTAGCCATATTTCCATCAGCCTTCACCTCATACACGGCGCCGGCCGCATTACGTCGGGTCTAGTGCGCGCGTGCGCTCCACTGCCCTGCACTAATCCTGCGCCGGCGCATGCATACAGCATTGTCTTCTAAATGAGCGAGCGACGATGCAAATGATGAGCGAGTGCGATTTGAAAACATTTTATTTTCAAAGATTAAAGATTCAGTTATTGGTTATTTGGTTAGTACAAATAATGAAATCAGATGTCTCTGGAGGCTCAACGCCTTGCTCAATGTTCTTTCTGTACAATAAGGTTACATACTTACGTACATAAACAGCACTGTCTTCTATAACAGTCGTTCGCTCGACTCTGAAAATTATGAAGAAATGCGATTTTAATATAAACATTTAAATTTGTTTATTTTTGACATTGAAATTCCAAGTAACGAAATCAGATGTCTACTACTCTTGGAGGCTCAATGCTTTGCCTGTGAAGCATGCAAATCAGTCAACTTGCCGAAAATAACCGTATTCAGGGCAGGAACTAGTTGCCCTAACACCCCTAGAACCATGCAGTGACAGAGGCAGGCAAACCCTATGGTCGCCTAACATGAATTTGGAAGCCCAACTTTAATTTACCAAGAAAATTGCAGAAAGTATCCCACGCTTCAGACCAACGACATGTCAGATTATTGATTTTACCGATATATCTGCGTAAGGCCATGTCTAGGTCTGCACCTTTTTATTCTTCTATCTCTTCTCTTTATTATCTGGCTCTTTAGTCCAAAGTTAATCTTGCCTTCTAAGGGCTGATATCAGAATAAGTTTTTCATTTCTTTGAGTACGTTAACGGCGAGAAGAGAAGCTAACCATGCGGACTTGCTTTTTGTCACGAATATAAGTTTCAATGGACAAATACAATAATGTTAAAAAATGGTGGTGGTGATGGTGTTTTTGTAAAAATAATTTGTGGGTTCATTGATATGTGAATGTGAAAAGCATTGATTTTCCAAGTTAAGTGATTGTTGAGTAATATTAATAAATTGCCATTGTTTACTTAATTGTCTTTTTCCATTGAGACAGACTTTAGTACTTTTCGCTCGTCGCTTTTTACTTACACCATGGATTGCATCTGGATCTCGGCGGCTGGACCCGCGACCTCTGTCTCCGCCGCTATCGACCATATCTTACGCTCAAACAAACAACACTATTATTGCAATCCCAACTTATCCGATGATCGAATTTCACAATTTGTTTAGATATTATTCTTTATGTCTTCTTTCTTGAAAACAAAAAAACTCTTTCTTTCTTTATTTTGAAAATAATTTAAGCTTTTAGAAAAAAATTAGTATTATTAGGATAGGAATGTCTAGAATCTGGCGCTCGTCAGTGATAAATCATGCATATCTTCACGCGTGTTTCCCGTAGGGGTAGGCATAAACCACGGATTTCCACTTTCTAGGATTCTTACATTACGTCAGTGAATATTTGTATCAGTACATAATATATGGTCAGTTACGTTCTTTACATTATCCATACTTCCATACTATCCTTACTACTATTATAAATGCGAAAGTCTGTCTGTTACGATTTCACGGCCAAACCGCTGAACGGATTTTGATGAAATTTGGTATGAATATAGTTCAAGACCCGGGCTCAAACATAGGCTACTTTTTAACGCAGGCGGAGGTGCGGGAAACAACTAGTTGATAATATGTATAAAAAGTCCTTAATTTTTGATCACAAGCTTTCAAAATTGAAATGAGCATTCAAAAAACTTTTCTACAAACTTCGTCCTCTTCAAATGGGGCTTAAGCATAAATAAGGTCTTGCGCCTTGCGCGAACGCAGCGCCTCCCTTTTATCGCGCGTCGACAAAAAATACTATTCTATTGCTCGCACAATCATACGCCCTTATAGAGCTTTGCACAAAGACGATCCGACGCCGAAGAGGGATTTCCTTTGTCTGTAGGCCGAGTGCCGTTTTATGCCAGATCTTAGGGTTCCGTATACAAAAAGTAGTAGAAGAGGCTTGTGATAGAACATAATGAGGCTCATGGAGACACCGGCGTGAAGAAGAAGAGCCAAAAACTTTTCCGTTTTCGTTATAAATGTGAACTGCGAACGACTGAGTTATCTTTGGAAAAATAAAACGGGTTTTAAGATTATATGGCTTTTTATGAAAGTAAGCTCTATCTTAGGCCACATATTCTGCATTTAATATCATATAGGACAGGTCTGAAAGAACTTGTATCTATGGCCGTAAAATAATTTAAAAAAAATCTTATCTGAAAACGGATCTATAATAACAGGGAGAATAGCTGGATAACCTTAACCGACAGCACAAGATCAGTACATCTCTACACTGGATATAAAGTGCACTGAAAAGCAATGATCCCTGAGCTCAGTACGGAGCCCCCCGCCCGTGACTCGACTCGCGCTTGGCCGTCTATATTTTTTTATCCCGTAATGCAATACTTCATTGTTACTGCAGACTGATCTATTATCGCCGATCTCAAGTTTTGTAAGCCGTAGTTTTGGTCTCCGTGACGTGAAGATATACTTGACACCTGGTATTATATTCTGTGTTTTATGTTCATCTTGAAGATAACATTGTCTTTAATTCCCTTTTTCATAGTTTTAAGATTTGATTTAGTGAACATAAATATAGCTGTGATAGAAGAACTTTACCGATCAGAAAAAATATTGTATTAGATATAATAATGATTGGAAGGTCCTTGCCCAGTAGTGGGATAATTTTAGTGAGGTCTTTCTGCTTGCCATTTAGTTAAGTTTATATCTGGTTTTGCAAAGGAATTAGCAAATGATACTAAAATTATCTCCAACGGCAAGAGAGGGTTTGTTTCAAGTCAGAGACCACACGACCTATTCATGTCTTAATAACTCTATATTGAAACTCGCACTCTTATTTTTTTCTTAAAAAATATTTTAGACTTCATCAATACCAATAAGAAATTTGAATATTCAAAAATTTTAACTCAAATTCAAAAAACAACATTCACAAAATTTGCAAGTAGTATTCACAATAGCCCCAAACAGATTACAAAACAACTCGATACCGTTTACAAAACTTTAAGCTTTATCCTTTGTCCGATTGTCCGTCACGATCCCCTGAACAATTGTGTTGACAGCCATTGTCCAAGAAGAATAACTTCTTATAGATGGCGCTATCCTTTTACGATTGGGATGAAACTTATTAATATTTCAATTCGGGCAGATATAATGAGATCATTTGCATATTATCTCATTGATTTTTTCCTTATCGAGCTTTTATTACAAATGAGCATTTGGATGTCCATAAATATCCGTCTGCCACGGGCCACCAGGCTTAATACCTGTGCCCTTAATTCAGTGTTTATTTAGGCAATTGTAAAAAAAAGAACTGAAATAAGCGGACAGAGTATGAAATACTAAATAATATTGTTTATGCTAAGATTAGTCAACAGTATTATTCAGTATTTATAGATAAGACCTGGTTGCTTTGGATAGATGACTTGAAGAGATTTGACAGTGCATAGAAGACGGTTGATTTGGTCCGAGATGAATACTATCCTCCTCGGTAGGATCTATAATAGTAGTACGTGTTTATAAAAAAAGTAAACATTATTATATGCACGATACGTGTAACGTAACCTAAAGTAACAACTAACTACCACCGCGAAGTCATCAGTTTTCTCAATCAATCGTAGTGACATTTCACTTGACGACAAGTCAAACAGCGTCACTCTACATTCTCAAGGACGCGTTAATGTCCCCTTTTCGTCTGAACGGACCACTAATTTAATAAACTATACCGTCCAAAGTCGACGACATCACAAAGCACGAGCATAAAAATGTCGGGTCTTGTCCAATCAATCTTGGTTCCGTACCTGAAGATCGGACCCGAGAGATAACCCTTCCTCAATGCGTAATACCATTAAAACAACGGTGACAATCCAACCAAAAAATAATTTTCAACAGCTTTTTATCGATAACACAACACCACTTCATATTCTATACCCCAGCACTAAAGTCACTTTTCGATCGACAACTGTTATTTTATGTCCGATGATTAAAAATGTGAGATGATGATCATTGCGGGGGCTCCCACTGCGAAGGTTTGTTTAACTTCTTTGTTTTTCTGGATTCCTGGTCGTGGGTCCATTTTAATTAATGCCCATCACGTATTTTTTTCAATGTTGGTTTTTATGTTTTTACTTTTTATAGTTTTATCTCCTTTTTTGAAATATGTCCGTGGGTTAGGCGTGTGATGCGATATCTCGATGTCCTGCTATTGTTTTCGTTTTGATATATTTATGTGCTCGGCAGGGAATTGTAAAATAAGAAGATTACAAAGGAATAACTCGGAATCATTATCTTAGCACTTAGTTCTGTACTTGCGGCTTGCCAATCATTACTCATGAAGCTTATTAATAAAGCATATCTTCCAACCAATATTCATTCACGCCATAAGCGAATGCGTCATCATCCATGTCACTATCGTAAAATAACCGAAAGAGTTGAATTCTGAATGTATCTCTTGTCCCTATTCCTGCGCAATCGAGTCATTATGTAGTAACATAGATACTTAAATCATCAGGCCTATTTCCCGGGTAGGCAAAAACTGAGAATTTCCACCTACTATGATTAGATTTGTCGCTTCCTCCAAACACATCACTTTCATTATTTCACGCACTCGCCGGATACTCCTAACACTTTTTTAATATGCCTGCGATTTGATTGCAGTATATTAGGAAACGGACATTTTTGAAAACATATTTTAAATGGGGTTATTTTCAATTTCAATTTATTTATTTATCGCATCCGTGTTTTGTATTATGGGAAAGTGGCATATCGAAACCTGGGTCATCATCATTTCAGCCACAACACGACAGTTTACAGGGGAAATGTACAGTAAGAACCTAAACGTATTCTCATAGTCAAATCGTTTCTGTGGAGAAGAATTCTGTACTCTAAATAGTCTGTAAGAATTGGTGTTTCGCCGTTTTTTGTACGAACTCGTTGACTGGTGGGTGACGCGCCACCATGCCTCATCGATTGTTCGGCTCCCACTGTTGATGTTATTTATTGTCTTCGGCTGAATTTAAAAGTCTTAACAGAACGACAGCTAGGTCTCCTCGTCTGCGATTGTTGCTGGATAGAGCTGGTTTGTCCATTGTTTATGAATTCTAGCCACAGAAAGTCATAAAACTATCAAAATAATAAACGAAGTTTTTAAATCTACACATATATATATATATATATATATATATATAAATCCGTGATAGATACACCTCTCTTGGAAAATAAACTCGGACGCCCATAAAACCGTGTCTCAGTAAACTGTACCGTAGTTACTGATAAAACTGAGTAATAAACTTAATTAAGTTATTTATTAGACGGTTAACTGAATAGCTGGTTAAAGATAACGCAGACATTTTGAAGGTTAGAATTCAACTAGTTTTAGATAATGGACGGTTAAAGTGGTTTATTGAACACCTTTCTTTAATGAAAATCGATTCACAGCTTCTTACGGAAGACAATATCGTATTTATTTTTTTTAATTTGATAAGTATTAGTAGTTTAACTCACTCAAAATACTGTAATTACTGTCTGTGTGGTTTCAAGCTTAACACTTTCGCGGACAGTAACGTCTCTCGACGTAGATAACAATTGAGTGACATTGTTATTTTCTTGACTGTCCGTGAAAGTGTTAAGAAAAGAGCATATCCTTTCTTCCTGTAGATGTCGCCATTGAATAAAAAAAATATTTCAGGATTAAATAGCATTAGTAAAAGCGCGTAAAAGAAGAGCGCGACCCGCGTATCCGTAGCGAATGCGCGTGTCAAGCGGCAGCGTGACGCGACCACTATTGGATTGGTCGCCCTATTAGTGGCATTTTCTATCTTGAGATCCTCCGTGCTTCGGAAGGCACGTGAAGCCATTGGTCCCGGTTGTTATCGATAGATAGCAGTCGTGAGGCTGTGTCAGCCGGGCAGCCTGAAAAATTCTGACAGTGTTGGCCACTAACACACTTCAGGTCATGTTCCTGTTGGTCTGGTTTCTCTGTGAAAAGGGTTACGGAGGTCAGACGGCAGTCGCTCCATTGTAATAACCAGTTCCGCCAAATCTAGGAACATGACTTAAGCGTACCCTAGGCTTCGAAGCGTAAGCTAACGACGCAACTAGGAATACACGCTAGGATGAGCAAAAGTGCGTAAAAAGACAAGGGATGAATCGAAAATTTTCATTTTTCAACCGATTTCCAAAATCCAAAAAAAAAGGAGGTTCTCAATTCAACTGAATATTTCTTAAAAATAATACCAAGGTTTGACTGACAGAGATACCTTACAATCTTCACTTTTCGTATTACAAGCGGTTTCCCGCAGCTCCGCCTGCGTCAAAAAGTACCGTATATTTGACCCCGGGTCTTTAACTGTATTCATATCAAATTTCATCAACATCCGTTTAGCTGGCCGTGAAAGCGTAACAGACAGACAGATAGACAGACTTCCGCATTTATAATATTAGTATGGATGGATAGTATGGATTTTAAAGTGCAATAAAGATTGACCCCCTTATCCATAAAAAATAACGAACATTCGTTAAGCCTATTTTAACTATTATCTTCGATTTGGCAGTTTTAAGCGTAGATGGATTACCTTAGCGCCAACATATCTGACTTATTAATGTAAACTGAGATAAAATACATTAGGTAAATAAAACTTGACTATTTAGGGCTCTTAAAACGTATTAATCAAATCTCTGACATTTTAACAGTGGTTCCGTACGAAATCTGAAACTGGGTTGGTTCTCTTTAGAACCCTAGTAATCCCAACCTTTAGATTATTCTACGCACCTATAGGATATATTGTACACTAGCTATTTCCCGCAGCTCCACCTGCGTCAAAAATTAGCCTATGTTTATCCCTGGGTCTTCAAGTATATGTATACCAAATTTTATCAAATCGGTGCAGAGGTTTGGTCGTGAAAGCGTAATAGACTGACAGACATACAGACTTTCGCATTTATAATATTAGTATGGAAGTATGGATATGGATGGATAGTATAGATTAAGTAAGTAAACCTATATTCTGATACTATGTTCTTTGTGTACAATAAAGATTTTTACATACATGCATACATACATGAACTGAATTATGATAACGAGTCATACCCACCTTCACACATAAGAAAAAGCAAATCTTGGACACCTGGCGATTTCATTTTGTGGTTGGCCGTTTACTGGTTTGACCTTCAACGAAACTAGACTGTCTTTGTCATCGGTAAACTAGATCATAAAGTAGTCAAACTTTTTGTTATTATACGACGTCGAACAATATTACTGCATTTCTTACAGAATACTGTAAGGATAGTCTAATAAAACTGCTAATAATCTCTTGAAAACTTGTATTTTTGTTTACTCGTCTTTTTCTCATTACTTATTCACTTTTCAACTTTTATTATTTTTCTTTTCGAATTTTCTGAATCGATCCAACCGGCCTCATCACTGACATCTGTCAACTGTCAAGTCCTATTTTTTTAATTTATTAGTGTTGCCCCAAAAAATGGCACAATCATCGTTAAGATTATTTACAGATTCTTTCAAGAATATTAATAAAATCTATCAGATCTTACAATACAAAAATATGACACTTTTTGGCAGTATTCATGTAAATATTTAATAAAATATAATGTGTATTTGCATTCGGACTTTATCAAAAAATCTACCTGTAAAAACGTAAATTGGGGCCAAACAAGTGTTGACAGCGGGACTAAACCAAAAAAATAGAAGTCACATACGCAACACGACAACGCTCCTACAAATGCTTATGATTCATCGATTACTTAGTAAACGACATCTATGTAATTAATCATATTTTTTTTTCTCTTAAAACTGACTTATCTCTTCATCTTTCCAGGTAAGTTGGTGAAACTCGAGATTTTTTTCGGACTGATCAGTTCCGAACTGATCGAGATAAGCATTCGCAGACGTGTTTGTGTGTTGCATGAAAAGGTAAGTGCGTTGTGTGCGTGTGTGAACTTAGCGGTGCGCGTTGAGAAACATTAGGTTTATCGTAAATACACAGACCTGAGTATTACTTCCAAAGTATCAATTGATCATTTGTTAAACTTAGCAAAGAGTGAAGTTCCCAAAAAAAGTTATACTTCATTCATCAATATTGAGCGGGCTTTATGATTAATCAACCCTGTACACCCTGGTGTCAGAGTTTTACGGAAACAGTTAACAGTATTAAATAACTGAATATGGTGTTCTAATGCTAAAATCGTCAAGATCTATTTTAGTTTTATTTTAGAACTATTTGTCATGACCGCTAAGTTTACTCGGACACTAAAACTTATTCGCAAGAGGAATCCAACAACATACTAAGGTAAGTGATACCTTCAACCTTTTACAGCAACCCGTTATTTTATTTTCTTTTTTTTTTGCTAATCAGTATTTCTGATATAATTACGTTAGGTAACCTATGAATTACACTCCATTTTAGTTATCACTCCAAGCAAATAATTTCAAAGAAACAACCCAACAAAGTAACAACTCAGAAATAGAAACTTTATACCCCATCAGTGACAAGGCACCATCATCTAACGTAACATAGTGTTATGTGTGTACAAATTTATCTGTTTGTCCGTCGTGTCGTGTTACGACTCCCGCGGGCCCGGATTACAACCCCCGACCCTACGGGGTTTACACTAAATAATTCAACAAATTGATGCTACAGCCATTTTAGCTAATATTTAATGTACCGGGAGCTCATAAAGTCTGTGAAGTTATTATGTAAAAATACTGTGGCTGTAGTAGACAATTTTCAAATTTGGAAACGCATTTTTACAAAGCATGGAAGGTAAAAGGTGGTGCGTGAAAATCTTGATACCAGGGTGTCATTACTTCTGAAGATAATTTGTATATAGATACGAAACAAGTTCACAGTATTCCTCATATTCTGTACCATTAATCAAATGAAATTGTACAAGAATATTAATTGAGTTTTAATTAATAGACCGATCGACTCGTAAATTTGTGCATACGAATTTTATTTACATTAATCAAATATCATTCCGATTACATGTGTTATTTTTTAGAAAAATTTTATGTGATAATTTTTTATATTTTTCTCTACTTCTGTTAATATCATTACTAAGGGTATTTATTTCAAAAAATCTTTTTTTTTTATCTACTAGGGGTTTTATTTACTTCTTTGATTTAAGCGAACTTGAAGTTTTAATTCAACGTTTTTTTTTTTTTTGGATTTCTGAAACATTGTGATGTAACGATTTGGAAACGAGAGCTGAAATCCACATTTTATATCACACACATCTTACAAACAAAACAACTCGCGTCAAATAGTAATTAATTTGCATCGCAGCGACAGCCCATTAACTTTTGATGCATCGCCATCTTTGAATTTCGCGACATCTGCGAATCCTATACATTACGGCCCAATCTCGGTCTGATGGAGATCACTGAGCCGGAAAATTGAAACAAGGGACCATCACATCACGAGCTCATCACTAGTTCGAAATTCGAACTTCGAATTTCGAAATAAGAATTGTAGACGTCTTTATTGTCATTACATAGAGTTTTTTATTGCTTGTATTGAATGATAGATTTTGTGACATTATAAATGCTATTTAGAACGTTAATGTCTAGGAATAAGTTCGAATGTCGAATGGTTCGATTGTGTTAAAAGTTTGTGATTTTGGAAGGATTTTTATGGATTTGCAAATATGTATATATATATATACATAAACGTATTATTTTATAGTCCTGTTTACTTATTGAGAGAATTACTTACATTAAAATTAAAAGTAAAGAAAGTTAGAGAGAAAGGATTTTAAATTTTTATTAATTGTTAACCGGAAATCTAATGACGGGTAAAGTCAGCATACGATTTTTATTTCATTCAATACTAACTTCGATTTTATCTCCATTTTTGGCCATTTCTCAAATTATGACTCTTTGGAAAACGTACAATTTTTAAAAGAAAAATAATCTTCATAAAACCTCACTTACAAAATTGCTAACAAAAAACGATAAATCACGACATTATAAAAAAATTGTTCACCCCTCTTGCCGATCCCTCGAGGAAATCCCAACTCGATAGTCATTCGAAAAATAATGATGTCATCAAACACTAATCCTAAAGCTTTCACTGGATTACAAGTGCACCAAAATTTGTTTTCGCTCGTCATATTCAAAACATGCAATAATCAACTTTATGTATTCAGCATACGGTCCACACTTTACAAGTACAAAGTTTGAATTATTTTGGCACGATCTCGTTGTATCAAACCACGACTATGTGTACGTAACAAAGAAAATTGCACTTTAATCCGTGTTTCTATGTGTGACAACCCTAAGTATTCCGCTTATTTTTTTCAAGCTAATTTGAACCTTATTTTGGTAGCAATGGGGTTTATCTTTGTGACATTTTTAATAAGGGTTGCCGGTGCGTTTTTCGATACATTAAGCGTGTGATTTATCCATGGGATGCTGCGGAGTCAAAACAGGCGGGGTGTTTGGTACTTTAATTTTGGTGTAGAGTTTTTTAAGGAATGAAGATCCGAAGAGATCTCTTTTGTCATTAGAATAGTGAGCGAGTGGTATTTTGGCAAAATTTAGGGAACAAAAAGACTTTTCCAAAAACTCTTACATTTAAAAAAATGTATCCTGAAAACTCAAAAAATTGGGGATTGTGCTCCCGTACAAATTTTGGAATAAAAAGCCAGTCGGACATCCATTACACCCATTTTAAATGCGGATACATTTTAAGATGTCAATATGTATGTAAATAAACTATTAAGTGCCAGCCCTATAGTAGTTCGGCAGATTGCAAAGAGCGCAATCTCTAGGGAGGCGCGTCTCCAGGGCTGTCAAATCACTTTAAGCGGATATTGTTTTTTGTCTTGTTATCTTACTTTGAGGATGTTTAGTTTTTTATTCGGCCTTTCCATAATGGCATGTGTACAACCAAACACATTCGTATGCTGTTAGTTTTAGCTCATCGTCATTTCGAGTAGGTTACATTGTCAATCGACCATGTAAGCCCTGGTGTTTGAGTTTACTTTAACGACCGACATGATACTGGCACTTCTGCAGCACTAAAATGGCTACTTTGAGCAAATCATCAAAACGAATAATTTCATGAATTGCGAAGCTTATCAAATTTTTTTTCATGATTGTTTTGAAATTGATTGATTGATTGATGATTATTTTTACGCCTGGCAATAAGGTAAAGCAATTCACGAAAAGTAAGCCATTTTGCGACTTTCCGTCAAACAGCAAAATTGCCATGAAATGAATATTCATTTCATGAACTGCCAAAATGTGGCTATTTTAAGATTTGCAATGATTCACAATGTGATCATATTGTAATAAGTGCAAAGTGACCATTTTAAATCCACTGAGCACCATACTGTAATTTTCCTCCATAAGTAAATATCAGGGTAGCATATTTCGTAAATAGTAATTTCTAGTTAATCATTTTCCAATAATATATATCTTTATCTTTTGTATCTTAATAAACAAAACAAAACAATACGTCAAAATAGTAACAACATCTGTGTGTTAATTCACCACAATGAATACAAACAATACACCTACATTTACATCTTTTAATACATTCAACACTCTCACATTTACATCTTTTAATACATTTGCACTTATAAGAATTCAACTGTGCCGCTTGTCACCCACCATCTATCATAAATGTAAATGGGGTCGAATGTACCAGCGCTGCTCAAAGGGTTGGGGGTTAATTCGCGCAGTAATTTCATAGAGAACGAAGGGTTAACGAGGTACGCTAAATGTGTTTTATGCTTTTTAATTTGTTTTCGAAAAGTGATTACGGGGTGTTTCGTGTCTGTTTTGAATTGGGTATTTCTGTTTTGTTTTTGTTTAAAAAATTTTAGTACTTTAGTTGCTATCTTTTGTCTTTCTGATGGGATATTAATTTTTGACAAACATTTATCGGGGGAACATATGTCTTAAAAAGTTTCCGAGAAAATAATATTCGTCAATTATTATTTTTTTTTAACTTTATGAGCGGTAAAAACAATCATTTTAAATAAATAATTCAACTTTGGTGCTTCAAACATTACGTAAATTGTCCCCAACCAGTAGCTAAAGTATCAAGGTAGCATATTTCGTAAGGAGGTATAATTTACGACGTGGCCTAATGGAAGGCGACCATTAAACGCATCTCCTTAAGCGATTACGTATTAATAGAATACAGGCGGAGCCAGGTGCTGTCTTCCTGGTAATTGTTTAATAGCATTGCTCATTAGGGTAGGACGTAATAATTTTAGAAGGGAAAAAGTGTAATGGCACTTAAAGGACGAAAGTACTTACGAATGTGATTTTATCCTTTGTTGAAGTTCTCTCGGAATAATTTTGAGTTTAATATTTTACAACTATTTTTTTTTCAACTTGTATATTTATACAAAACTAGCTATGCCCGCGGCTTCGCCCGCGTGGAATTTCGTTTGTATCACGGAAAATATAGCCTATGTCACTCTCCAGGTCTCCAACTATCTCCACGCAAAAAATCACATGTTGCTCCGTTTTAACGTGAAAGAAGGACAAACAAACAAACAAACATACTTTCACATTTATAATATTAGTATAGATAAATAAAAATTTATAAAATATTTAACGAAATTCAACAAACTAAAGTATAAAATTAAATACCTTCGTGTAGGTAAGTAGGTACTTTCATATGTGTTGATTCATTTTAACACTGTAAATAGGGATAAAATATGTAGTACGGTGTGTTTCATAACAACTAATAAATGTTTCAGCCGGGACGGACCATGCATGAATATGCTAAGAGTGTGTAAGAGATAAATAGAGACCAAATGTAAATGCGATGTAAATCTTTCCTATTTTTGTTACATAATTACTCCGCTGTCTCAGCGAGCCGAAGTGGATCTTGGCCTCCGAAACGAGAGAGCACCAGATTGTTCTATTCTGCGGGATGGCTGGCTCGCCAGTTGTCAGCTCTCACCTCTCGCAGATAAGCCTATACTGCCTCATTTTGTTAATGAAAATATCTATCAAATTATCAAAACATCTCACAAGCAAAACTAGGATCGTTTTTTAACCTAACCAAGGCTAACATTTTCGCGCCAAACTATCCTTCTGTTTCTCACAACGGTTGTAAATTGTATGTACTTGTGGAACATTAAAGTTTTAATAAATAAATGGTTCTTGATCCCGATCTCTCCCAGTTCAAGGGCTCTCCCGTATCCACCAAACATTCCACTCGGGGTTGTAATCAAAGCAAATGACATCGCTCCACGCGCGCGCCATAAAAAATCCAATTCACGACGCACAGGAATAGAGAATTGAATTTAATGACGTTTATTTTTTTTCTGTAGCGGTTTGCGCGCGCTGAAATATGACGTTTGTAATTGAATCGGAATTTCTGTCATCGTTGTCCGATTTGAATTTTTAAAAAGAACGAAATCTTTATGACTTTGTATTTCTTTTTTTTTTGTATTTAGAGCAAATGGCTCCGCAGAACTGCGGATATGAAAAATATAATTTTTTTTATTTTGTAAGTCAAAGCGAAGACATCATCTTGTTTGATATTTCTTTGATGGATCTAGATTATCCTATCTTTAATATTAGATCCATTAGGCTTCAGAATCCAGGGTTCACTAAGATATGGCGGTACTTGCAATTGAAGCCGGCATTGTAAAAAAATATTTTTCTCTATGGAATCAATTCACGCATGTATGGTTTCATTTGCAAGTGTTATTGGATTATCAACTTTTCATTGCATATGCAATTAGATAAGAAATCGTGCATGACTCTACAACAACATTCACTTAGTCCTCTGTTTTATAAATCGTGATTAATGTGTGGTAATATTTCATGAATCTACAGGCGGCGAATTGCTATTTTAACAATATATATTTTTTTTAGTTATTCTTTGTTTCTACAGGCCATCAGTTGGGAGTCAAAATAATAATATATTAGATTTACCCTAATGCAGAATTCGTCTATTAACCACATTCACGAAGTTTCTGTGCGTAACTTTAAAAAAAAAAACATGTTCTGTCTTCATCATAAAAAGAGTTTACTTCTCAAATACAACGTAAAAGATCACTATACGAAATAATAGTTTATGTATTGATTCGTTTTATTTAATACTGATGTGTTGCCACTTCTTTGTCGTGTTGACGACTCAAACTTTGTGAGCCCAATATGCTGCCACCTGGGTCACATTTATGTGTGTACTAACTAGCTTTTTCCCGCAGCTCCGCCTGCGTCAAAATGTAGCCTATGTTTGACCCCGGGTCTTCAACTATATTCATACCAAATTTCATCAAAATCCGTTCAGCGGTTTGGCCGTGAAAGCGTAACAGACAGACAGACTTTCGCATTTATAATATTAAGTATGAATAACGTTAGCTTAAATATTTCCCAACGTTAACTTAATTCACCAGAGTTAATTCTCTTAGGTGAATTAAATAAACTTTTGGTAAACTTTAGACACCTGGTCCATAGAAATAACTTTCAAAAAAATTTATTGATATTTTTCAACTGACTTCCAAAATCCTAAACCGAGGAGGTTGGGATGGATATAGTCTTTATCATTCCGTTCGGAAAGCAGATAATGTCAGATCTTGTCTATGCTCATGACAATAACACTCCACTGGACTTTTGGCGGGAAGCTGTGAAGAGCAGTATCGGCGCTGTATTTTATTTTCCAAAATTTATGTATTTTTGAGTGTTTGTGCATAATAATGGTGGATTATTATTCGCAAAGTGTTCGATAACAAGCGTGAGTGTTGGGAAGTGATACAGTGTTTGATTTATGTGATTTTTATGCTTGTTGCCAAAAACTCCTAGTAATCGCTAAGTGCAGGTTTTCTACCACTTTACTTAGCCGGATTCTTCTGACTAGACTTTACTACCGACTAGACTTTTAGACTTGATTAGGACTTGACGAAACCACATTGTAGGACTGAAGAAGATAGAAAAATTAAGGAGGGCTATAAAGGACTTGTATCCATGGCCGTACAGACTAATACTAAAAAAATAAATAAAATAACACTCCACTTTCAAGTGGTCACTTAGCCCCCACACTTGAAGTGCTCACTTAGTTTACATAGCCGCACGCGTCTGAGGGGATGGTTTCCACTTGACATTAGAAAATATGCTGTCTCTTGGCGGGAAGCCGGTAAGAGCTGTATTTATTTTACAATGTTTTTCTTGTTTTGCATAATATTGGTAGATTATTATTCGCAGTATTCGTGAACTAGCGTGAGTTTGGAAGTGATACAATGTTTTATTGTGCGATTTTCTTGCTTGCTGCTAAAATATCTTAAGTTTTTCTACTGTTTAGCGTCATTCTTCTGAATAGACTATGAGTAGGCTTGACTAGATTTTACAACTATCCATCTTGACTTCAGGCATACTGAAAAATATATCCCACACTTGAAGTGCTCACTTAGTTTACATAGCCGCACGCGTCTGAGGGGATGGTTTCCACTTGACATTAGAAAATATGCTGTCTTTTGGCGGGAAGCCGATAAGAGCTGTATTTATTTTACAATGTTTTTCTAGTTTTGCATAATATTGGTAGATTATTATTCGCAGTATTCGTGAACTAGCGTGAGTTTGGAAGTGATACAATGTTTTATTGTGCGATTTTCTTGCTTGCTGCTAAAATCTTAAGTTTTTCTACTGTTTAGCGTCATTCTTCTAAATAGACTATGAGTAGGCTTGACTAGATTTGACAACTATCCGTGTTGACTTTAGGCATCCTGAAAAATATGTATTGACCACTGACATACAAACTAATTTCTCTTTACAATGGATTACGGAAGTCGCAGTCGCTCCATTGTAACACCAGCGCCGTCATATCCCTCACCTGGTTGATGCTACTAGGAAAACATGCTTCGGTGACGAGTTCAGTAACATTTCCTACTCATACAGCATAGTGACGACCTCCGGGCATGAAGTTATGCGACGTCCATCCGACTCCGAGCCACGATCGCGGCGCCTACCGCCCGCCGCGAGCGAAAGAAATAAAAAATAATATCGTCAGATTCACTTACACGGGACCCCCGGTGCACCTCCTCGTGATTATGCTATGTAAGTGCGTCTGGTTTGGTAATTAAAGCGAATTTAAACCAGGGGTACAACGGAAATGAATTAATAATGTCGGCCGTGAGAGATAAAAAAAATTGTGCTCAAGGTCCTAAAAAATATTGTGTTTTTTTTTTGTCAAATCAAATTTCAATCAAGTCAAATTAGATTTTTTTCTTTTACTCTAAACAAACAAGTTCCGTTTCAAAGATGCAACTTGCTGAAACATGAAACGGATGGACGGGTATTGTTATAATATGGTCTCAATTTACATTGAAAACTTTGAATACTATAAATTCGCTCAAATTTTTGTACGAGTACATTTTTAAATTGTTTACGTTGATCTTAATTAAACGAGGTATCTTAGAGTATGCCTAATAGTCTACCAAATTTTTTTTACTCGGTATTTGACACCCGCAATGTCAAATATTATTCACCCAAGTGTTATAATGTAATGAATATTCATTTTGATTAGTATTCTAGCTATTACGCCCACCATTCGGCTAAACTGAACATGACGTATGGCATAACAAAATCTGCAATCGCTACTAAAATTCAACTGACAGTTGATAAATACGCCTACATACTGTGCGCTATGAAAATTTTAACTTTAAGAAATCATTAAACCGGTCTCGCACTGGCCGGTTTACGACTGCAATAAAACGTATCAATTAAAATGTTTCCTTTATAATCTGTTTAATTTGTAACTTTTTTAAGAATAGACGTGATTCGCAGGTGTGTAGAGTCTTGTTCTAAATTTAATTTGCGTGGTTTTTTAAGCACTGACCGGTAGTAATAATAAGAATACTTTTTAAAAAAGTGTCTGAACCATAGAGTTTTTAATGAATTGTCGAATTATCTGTATTATCCTAAAAACAAAAACAAATATACTCGTATATCTCCTCCGCACGGATTCCATTTTTTTTTTTTATTTTTTAGCCACATACTCAGAGCCAGGTATAATTTTCTTATCGGACAATGTCCTTCGCATGGTAGCAAAATTATCTTGTTTATTAGTACTTAGATATTTAAGTGCTAATTTCAAAGTGATGTTTTTTATATTGCTATCGAGTGTCACCGTATTGGCTGTAATGTGATAACTATTTATTTAATTGCACAATTTTTCTTGTAATTTTTATCTTTATAACAGTTTAGTGTAATTTTTAAAACGTATATTTTTTTTATTTTTGTAAGTTTCTGAGGGAAATAAGAGCCCCAGCGTAGAGTTGGAAAGAAAGATCACAGGGGAGATGTTTTCCTTTGTATACTGAGGCCGTCTTTTGTATGTAAATATATTTTCACAATTTCTAAATTGTAATGTGCAAACAAGTTTAAATAAATACATGAACACACGTGAAGATAGACCCAGAACTATTTGAATGGGGACATTTTTTCCTACCTTGCTCTTCCTGGGGACCGAATTCAAAACTTTCAGAATAAGAAAACTGTCATCTTCAATTATTGTGTCCATTGAAAAAGAAATATTGATAAAGAAATGCAAATGTATAGACACACGTAAAATTAAAATAAGCTTAGTTAAAAGTTTAAGTAAACGTTAAAGTTAAAGAAACTACTAATGAACTAACCCAGGTTAGCTAATCGGCAAGTAAAGCAAACTATCAAGAGATGGTCAAACCCTCTAAAAGTAATATCTAAATATTGATCTAAATTAAAATAGTAAAAGTTCTTAAAGTAGAATGAGTAGAACAGAAAATTGAGAGACAGAGAGGGAACGACAAAATTATCGAAGTTCATGAAACCATAATTTTATAAAACCTAATAGAAAGAAATGGTGCTTGTATTTCACTTGTGCTAATAACAATTGCGCGTTGTTATTCATAACCTATGATTAGAATTACAAAGTGTAACACGTTAACTAACGTTGATAAATTAATTAACTAGTCATTCTTCTCATCACTGTGCATTATTGACGTAAAAATTATTATGACTTCGTTTTATCGATCGCCTTTCTAGTGCCCATTTATCATTATCGTGCAAGTGATATTATTTACTTTTCAATTTTATTCATTATTTATTAACTAGATTATGCAAATCAGAAATACATTTTTCTTAGAGAATTATAAATTCATATAGTATGAGTTTATACATCCGCTGGCATGACTTTATACCATGAATTGAAAATTTCATCATTATTTGTATATTCAAAGCGTTATTTCAGCAGTAGCAACTACAAAAATGAATTATTCCATACATATAACCGCATTATGAGGTCAAGAAGTTCGTAAAGCCACTCTATATTCGTTTAGTAAGTCATTACGCCGGAAGCCGCCCATAACGGGCCGCAGTTAATATAAATCATCCACTTAACACTTTTTTTCACTAAAAACAACGCGACAATATCATCTAAATATACCAGGAACGCATAAAAAAATTGTGTTTATTTTAGAGTACGCCGATGAGAAACTATGCAGCGTGGCGTGAGCTACGGCCCACGTCGCACCAGTGGACGCCGCCCGTCCATCATATAATATTCTATCTCTCTCCAACTCGAAGACAAATGTTCTTCCTTTTCACAAGTAAGCGATGCGTGAATTGCTTGAAACAATAACGCTGATAATTTCGTACAGAAATAGAAATTCAAACCTTATTGCTCAAGTTTAGAGGCGAAATTAAATTAACCGGTCTAAAATGCACCTTTGATAAAGTCCGTGTCAACCGCGGCGTTGTAATAGCCTTTACGTACTCTTACTTATTTATATTCACCTAATATGTTTTTTTTTTGCGTCGATATTGAAAAATGTCGAATGCGTGACGGTTATGCACTTTTTTTTTCGCTTGACACAGAAATGCTTTTTGGCCGTCCTCGTTTATCGTCAAGAAAACAGATAAAAAAACTTCGCGGACGTCCTGAGATGGGACGTGGGTACTTTTGTATTCAAATTAGGACGTTCGGATTTTGGGATGCCTTCGGTGGCTGCGTATTTCGGACATTCAAATATTTTAAATTATAAAATTACGGGCTTAAGTGCGTATATCACCTTCATACTTCCGACGTTTCAACCGTGCTACAACTGCCGTGGTAACGGAACTACTCCAATTGTATGTTTTGTATGTTTTAAATATTGTATTGACATTGAAAAGGTAATTATATTTTCCAAATAAGACAAAATCTCCATATTTGTAATGTGTCTATGCTCTAAAGTTATCCAGAAATGACTTCTTCACGTGCCCTTCGTGCCTGATATTTCGTAAGCATAATACCTACTAGGAAGCCTTCCGATCAACGGTAAACCGTTTGTAGTTAGTGTAAATATCGAAATATTCAAACCCAGATGATTAATTATTTTCCCAAAGTAAAATATTTTACGGAAATACATATTATAATAGGTAACCGCCTAAGCCTTATCTCCAAAATTACTCATTCATGTATGTACCATATTATCTGTTATTATGCGGCAACATAATGCGGCTCTTTGTATGAAAATTCAAACATTATTCTTTATCAACAATGCGGTATAATTTCTTAAAAGCTAGGGTGAGTTCTGTAAAAATTCAATGTTTTCCGGACCGGTGCATACGTGGCGAGTGCAAGTTGTAGGCTGATGCTGGTTTTCAAAATCGCCTCATCCTATAAATTATATCGAACACACTTGTTGAAACTCGCTGAAACTTTTTCGAAACAAAAGTGGTTTACAGTAATCATAGGCCTAACTTGTTAATCTAATAGCAGCATGCTGCTCTGAGAAAACCGAATTAAATTCTATAAGGAATTATTAAACAAGCAATTCATGAAACTAATTACTATTTATGCTTAAATTTAAGATAGCTGTCACTATCCACTATATATATCCTTCTTAGAAAAAATCTATAAATTTCTTAAATGAATGAACATGTCCTTTTCCTCTCATTTCCACACATGTTTACGCCAGTTTCTATCTTTATAGAAGGACGCGATTCGCTGTTATCTTCGCGTTTTGTATCGCTATCGCCTATGACTTATTCTACTCACCTGCTCACGTCGCGCTATTTTCTTAGCAGAAAGATAGAAATTTCCCGCTCTTTGCTACACACTTCGAATCGCTACAGCTATCTGTTATACAGCTCCACCTGTCACATGCTCACATCACGCTATTTTCTCAACAGAATAATAGCGTTGATGGTCTGCCTGCGACCATGAACGCAGTAAAGTGTTTGAAAGGTTAGGTGTCAATAAATATGTAGTAAACGCAATATAACCGTATTAAAATAGTTTAATTTAGAATGATACAATTTTCGCTCTTACCTCCGCGCTTTACATCGCTATCTTCACTAACATATGTCACACTATTTTCCAAACAGAAATATGGAAATTTTCTGCTCTTGATTCCGCACTTTGGATCGCTAACTCCTAACACTTGTACCGCTCAACTCATGTCCGTACATATTAGACGCTCGAACGGACGTACAGTTCGGATAAATTATTAAATATTCGACGATGCGCCTCTATTCGTTTGTTTATTGTTGACGGCTGATCATTTTTTTTTTTGTAACAACTACGATACACACCCATAGAATTTTTCTCTTTACTTTTTTACTATATCTATGTTCTATATATATATATATATAAGTGGCATTGATTTTTATATATATATATATATATATATATATATATATATATATATATATATATATATAAAATCAATGCCACTGTTCGTTGTAATTTTATAACTCAAGAACGGGCTCACCTATCCAAACCAAATGTTTAGGCTTTGTTCGGACTATTTAGTAGATGGTTTATGTGAAGTTTGCACAAAATCGGTCGAGCGGTTTATGACATTTAATTCCGCATTCGTTTTTAGCTGCCAGACTGCCTAACGTCCGCCTTTCTTTCAAAAAATCTTCCTAAAAAATATATCATCATTGTCAAATCAACACTTTTTGTTTCTCTTATTAATAAATAAAAATATTTTGAACTCTAATCCACTATAAGAAATACAATACAATACAAAATATCGTTAACGGTTTATCTCTACCATATATTTATCGGGGGGCACAGCAGTGCCCCCGCCAAGTCAAGCGCGAAGCAAACACTGCCGTACCATCCTTTACTGGAACCATTTCGCCGCATTTTCAGACCCCTATTCGAGAACCTCTGGATAAGAACAGAACACAGAAATTTTCGTCATCCAGTAAGCTATAATCACATACTTAAAATCCAAAATTTCAAGTCTGTAGGTCATTTAGTTCCGAAGTTAAGCGAAAGCAAAGTTTCACATTTATGACACTCACTCACTCATGATCATCAGAATAGAACTAGTACTTCCCATAAACTCAGAGAGCTGAAATTTGGTACAGAGTTAGGGTTTAATGGCCACATAAAAGGAAAACTATAAAAACTAGGATAATCGAAGATCTGGAGTACCTGGTGACCCTGATTAGAAAACACAAGAGCCCAACCAAACTATTAGAGATCGACATACCGCCTTTAAAAAAAATATTTAACTTGGTGGGCCGCTTCATTTGATGTCAAAAATCGAAGGTCTGAAGTATCTGATGAAGAACCCTCAGCTGGTCTCAGCTGTATTAGAGATATGGTAATGCCCCCTTCTACTATTGGTACATAAAAAATCAACTGTCATTGCAAAAATCCAGCGACGGATTGGTGCAATGGTATCATGGAGCACCTGGTTGTGTACCCTTGTGTACCCGTCAACGGCCAAGTCACACAACATTAACTATAATAATAAAGAAATCGCAGTAACGAACCTTAGACTTGGCACAACTTTGTCTAGATTTCATTACTTTTTAGAGATAAACAAGCAGCTCCATCGAGACTTGGCTAGTTTTTTACAGAATGTTTTTGGTGGGATTACAATTTACAAATTTTACCAAGAAGTAACAAAACCTCAATAAATAGCCGTGAGTCGACTATGAAATTGTATGAAAAACCGATAAAATAAATTGATGCCTAGAAACAATGCCGGCCCCAGATGATTTCAATGTCTAGACTCGTAAATGTATTCTAGAATTTGTTATACACTGACTGGGCACTAAAACAGTGCTAGGAGTATAGGGTTTGACGTCAGAGCTGTTGTTGTCTAGCCCCACTTATTTATAAATAATAAACAAACGTTTAATAAGACCAAATTAACTAATTTATGTTTAGTCCCTTTCCGCCTTATCTATTTTTGACGTGAAAAAACTAGACGAAACAAATTAGTTAATTTGGTCTTGATGAACTTTTGTTTATTTTTATATATAAGGGGGTGTAAGACTATACTAAAATATATCCATTTAAGTATTTATTAAACTTCATTGCAAAGCATGACTTTAAGCTATAAGGCTTTTTAACAGGCGATTTTGAGAAATTAGTTCATGTAAGTTAGGACAAAATAGTAAATCTTTATGAATGAGATTTTGCAGACCTTTATTGGTAAAATGTTTATGTGAACATAATATTATTATTTAACAAGACATAGCATGTACATTTTATGGAATTAAATTAGTTAGAAGGAGAATTTTATAAGAAGGGAAAGAGAAGGGAAAATGTATAGATTTTTTATTTACGACTCTGAGTACGGCGGTTAATGCTAAAAGCATTTTCTACCAGTCAACCACATGAAGAAACAGAAAATTATTTTGATTATATTTTCTAAATGCCTTACGATGATGTCCTTTCTTTGCATTCCATGGAAATTAACCAAGTTGGTGGGATCCACTACAATGAGAATGCGTTATTCAACATTGTAGTCCAGAAAACATTATTGATGCCTAGTGAACTTAACACCCATATCGTAGGTACAAATATTCTTTTGAGATCATCATATTGACATCTCATTTAGCTCGTTTTTATTCTACCGTCTGGCTAAATGTAATTTGGTAATTTGTTATATACTTATATTCAAATGGTTTATAGAGTAAAATAGAATAGAATAGAATAAAACTTTATTGATTGATCAATGACATACTGGAAAGGTCTTACAAGTAAAGTACAAGATACAAAAAGTGCGTGACAGACGTCCCAATAGATAGCGGGTCAGTGTACAAATCAGGTCACATAGTTACCACACTATCCATACTTATAAAGTTCGAAAGTCTGTCTGTCTGTCTTTTACGCTTTTATGACCAAACCGCTGAACGAATTTTGATAAAATTTGGTATGAATATAGTTGAATATCTGTAGTCTAACATAGGCTACGACGCAGGAGCTGCGGGAAACGCCAGTTCTTGATAAGTCTCGTATCAATTCGATAATCATGACATCCGCACATCGTTCAGTATAAAATTTTAAATGAACTATTTATGCAAATTGGATGTGCCAAATGGCTCAGATCTTATCAATTTCGCCTAATGACCAGTTATCACGTTGGCAACAATGTTATTAGTAGCCAGGGGTCACCAGTCAGTGGCGTGCATACCATAAAGACGTTTAGACATTGTCTACCCTGTGGAATTGTACCCTGTGGAGTAGTAACTATAATTTATTTCTTATTATAAAAAAGATATTATTTTGCAACCTATTTCAATAGATAAACATTCGTAAGATTATATATTTAGGTAATAAGTACCTAAAGAAAATAATAAAAAGTAAAGTGCTCTACAAATTTGTTTCTGCCTACCCTATGGAAAATCTCTAAGCACGTCGCTGTCACCAGTCACATTCTCCGGGCCGGGGTGGACTCCCGTTTGGGCTTTAGGCCAATTATTAATTCATTCTTTCAAAAATTTAAGAGCTTGGCTCTTGCCGATGGATTTTTTATTAATTCTATATAACGATTTATAATTTTAGAGCAGTTAGTTAGATATTTCTTGTCTCTTTTTCACCAATTGATATCCTATAAAAATCCCAACTTATATTATAAATGCGAATGGGACTTTGTATATTTGTTTGTTACTTCTTTACACTTGATATATGTGAACCTTTCATGACATTTCGCAATCATACAGTAGTAATAAGATTTCGTTTTGGACCTTTTGCGCTTAGCTTCTATGATGATGCTATTTAATAATACTGAGAAAGACATAGATTAGCTATGTACCTCACATCCAGGGAAAATGTACTGTTTTGTGCACAGTCAGAAATTCTTAATTTTCGAAATAAAGTCTGATAAATTTTCTTGCTTATTTATGTAACGTGGGCAGCTCTCTCATTGTTTTCTCTAAAATGCTCCACAGGTCAGATACACAAAATCTAGGCGTCTAGTAGAAAATACCGCTTGAATATAAATTTATAAATGTCGTAAAAGACGAGTTAGAAATAAATTAAATTTCCCTTTACTACGTCCGACTGATGGGAACCGATAAAACATCTATGGAAAGGTACCAGGACATTATAAATACCAAAGAGATGTTTTCAAATAAGGTACAGTTGAGGTAAAGACCAAAGGGACTCCACCGCGAAATTATAGATCCAAGAACAGGTTACCAATATGTGCGTATGTGTATGGAAATCTGGAAATAATCGAATAAACATCGGGCGGCCATATTGAATAATTCATCGGGCAAATTGTAATATTATACAGATCGAATTTGTCGCCCCCGACGCTCGATCCTGTGTCTTAGCGGAATTTGCTGCAACTAGCAATTTTATATTGCGATAGACTTATGAAAAACGTAGAGCAAACTATTGGGAATATTGCAGCGAGCTATATCCTAAACCATTCGAATAAACAAAAAGTATAGTACAATAGCTATTTTTAATTGACAAGAAATTAAAATAAAATAGAATACAAAAAGAAATATTGAATATCAAAATAGGTCTGATATTACTTACTACCTTTTGGAGTACACTACTTATATATAATATGTTTAGAATGTCACTACCTAGGTTAAACTGAAGTAACCGTTGTTTTAGAAATATTATCTATTTCTCTTGATCATGTTACAACTTTTTAGAACACGCGGCTATCATTTATTTTACTTAAAATGTATTCATGGAAAGAAAATTAAATAAAATTACGCTAAAAATAATGAAAATTTCATGAAACCAGCTTATGCAGGCTTGAACCATCTGTTTGTCTGATAATAATGATTATTCCGTGCTTCGGAAATCACGTTAAGCAGTTAGTCCTGGCTACTCATTGATCGTTAAAGCAACCACGTCATAGGCCGAAAGCCGGTTCCGAAAAACTCTCGACACTAACGTGCGCAGCGACTTGCAACTTTTTTCTCTCTCATTTATATAAGTAAAAAAATAGCCATATCTGTTATTTTCTAGGACTGCACTACAAGAAACAACTTGAGAATACTTTTATAGATATCAGGCTACTTGAGATTTCAAATTATTATTAATTTAAGATTTAGCTGTTTTGCCCTTTAAAAATACAATGCATTTGTATCGGGGAAATATATTAGAAGTATATTTATTTAAACTTTATTGTAACAATTGTAAAGCACAATAGGTGGACTTAATGCTAAAAGCATTATCTAAAGCATTATCTAACAGTCAACCATATAATCACATGAGATCGGTGATTTTATTAAACGTTAACCCCTATTATTCATAAAAAATAACAAACTTTTAAGGCCAACTTTAACTAAAACATGTTTTGTCTCGTTCAGTCTGTAGAAACACATTTTAGTAAAAATGGGCCTAAACGTTTGTGTATTTTATAAATAGGGCAAAAATTGTTTTGTTTTCTAAGGTGGACGCTGTTAACTCTTGCTTTGAAAAATTAGCCCTAAATTTAAAAAACAAGTGTTTGCAGCCTGCAGTTTTACTTTATCACAAAGTTTTTTTTCTGAAGCCACTAGTCATAGTATAAACAACCATTATCGTTATCTCGTTATCACTCAGTTTTTCCGATTATTCTAAGCTAAATGTGTCTCAGTGTTGCCTGTAAGAAATAGATTAGCTTCCTAAAAAAATATAATTAGTCCATCAGTAAGATAATCCAAAAATATTGGGGACGAATTTTTTCTTTTGAAAATCAAACAAAGAATGGTAAAGATATGGCGCGTTATAATTCCGTGTGACGTCACAGTGTGCTATATTTATCGTGACGTCACGTGCCCCCACTTCTAAACTTTGATGCGTTATATCTTTATAATATATCGCTCAATTAAGAAAAGAAAAAATACGTCACTAATATATTTTAAAACATTTATTCACATAAACAAATTCGATTGATCATATAATTAAGTCGATGGAAATAACTGCTTTTGAAATTAGTTAAAAATATGACCGACTGAAACTAATTTTGAAAATAATAATGGTTCCGTCGGCTCGCATTAATTATTAGTGAACATACAGACAGACACTTTCCTATTCGTAATATTAGTATGGATGGTTGCGTATGATGTACCGGAGGGCAGTTATTAGGGAGCGGCGCCTATGGTGTCACTTGATGCATATTGATGACATTTCCCTGTGAAATATTCTTACCTAGTGCAGTATATAGCTCATATAGTATATTTATTTATTAAATTTCATTACAAAACATGTAAATACACTAATATTTTAACACCTTTTTCTACATGAATTCTTGCTAAATAAATAATTCTTATTCTGACAAAATATGTAAATATATAGATTTGCTACTACGCTCTTCTTGTGCCCAAATTCAAATTAAACATTTTATTATTCTCACAAACACATTCATACAACACAATTAGCGACAATATTGCTGGACTTCATCGTCATCAGCTTTCCAAAACCCACTGCTGGGCATAAGCTTTCCTCTGTCTACGCCAACCATCTCTGTCCTGAGCCATCGCAATCAAGTTGTTGGTATACGAATTTATCCGTATTTTGCGGAATTAGCCTAATGAAAATATTATGAAATAAGTATTTTTAACCCTAACTAGCCAAGTGCGAGTCGAACTCGCACACGAACAGTTCCGTATTGAATTGAGTCATATAATATTTCGAGCGTCTCTACCTGTTTCCTGTATGGGAGCCCCACTTAAATATATATTTTATTCTGTTTTTAGTATTTGTTGTTAAAGCGGCAATAGAGATAAATTGCCTGAAAAAAACTTAACTGTCAAACTATCACTGTTCATAAGATACAGCCTGGCGAGAGACGGACAGTAGAGTCTCGGCAATCGGGTCCCGTTCATACCATTTCAGTACGAAACCCTAAAAATGGATGAAAATAAATTGTGAATTGTTGGTTGCAGCACGTAATTTCTTTATTCTAACCTATACATACATGTTACGTCTCACTGTTGGGCAAAACTCTATCTTTGTCTCTAGTAAAAGACTTTTTGTTTTTCCTAATCTTTACTCAAAGCAAACATCATCATTTTAACCGCAGTCTGTCAACTGCTGGACATAGGCCTCTAATATAACTCAAAGCAATATGTGTATAAAACTGTAGTACATTTCATCACGCCATGAAAATTTTTAGTTTTTCCAATACTCTATTCTTATACTTTTTCATTACTTCTTCGTTTAAGCGTGTTTTCCTAGTTGCGCCGTCGGCTTACGCCTCTGAACCTAGGGTTCGCTGTAAGTCATGGTCCTAGATTTGGGGGCACTGGTTATTACAATGGTGCAACTGTCGTCTGACCTCCGTAACCCTTTTTACAGGGAAACCAGACCAACAAGAACATGACTCCCAGATTTTCTAAGGCTGCCTACGGCTATACTTTTTCATAACAATATAATATGTTTATGGAACTTAAGGACTATAAACCTTTTGTTATCATCCACAGCGGACTATGCACTGCACGGACTGCACCACAATATATTTTTTGTGTGTGTTTTGACGCGGCGCCGCAACGCCCCCTTTCGCCTCTTCATTACTGTGATAATCTGTGTTATATTGAATACCTCGCCCTGCACGTCCGCCCATTGTGTTATTTATGTCTGTTATTTGTTATTTATAACTGTTATTTGTCATAATAATATTAATAAATCTAAAACGTTGAGTAACATTGAAATTCCCTTCGCGTGTGGTTATTAGGGAGTTTGTTTTTAGGCCTATTTTAGGTATGCTTTAGAATCTTTAATCTTGCTTCTGTTATCATATTCGGCATTATCAGTAGGCAACATAATCATGCTATGTAGAGTTTTTACAGTAATAGCCTTTGTTCCTATGACGCGGTACAAACAAACAGTAAATACTTAATTCATTGTTATACCATCATATCCTGTCACGACAGATGTGAAAATACCGTCGCTTTATTCTCTACTGCAGTTTTGTGTGATCAAAATCACAAGACAGGACCATTTGAATTTATGAATTATTTTCCATCAAAAGACTATATCCACACCATCTCTTGGTTGACTGTAAGAAAAAAGCCTTTGCTTTGAATCTGCCCCTTGCATTATTGTAATGATGTTTATTAAATAAACCCGATTCTAACGTCTCAGTTTCGAAAGAAACAAATAAAATACTAATCATTAATTTGCGCTGTCAGCAAGACAAAAATATATCCAACGATCAAATGGCAATACATATCTAAATATTTAGATAATTGTAATGCTATGCTAATCACCTGACATCTGATAAAACAGTGACAAAGGTGCATTTTTAACCGACTTCATGTATGAATATTTCAACGCGACAACACGTCGTGAATCAATAACGAATATGTTTTTAGTACGGGAAAGTGATATGTATGTTTCGTGATATGTACAAGCAAGTTTATTAACTCCATTATCATTATCATCTTTCAAAACCCCACTGCTGGGTATAACCATTTCTACACTGAACCATAGTGATCCGTTTGTTGCTATATTCTTGATATCGTCGACACTTCGACCCACCTTTCCTCATTATAAAATGAATGCGTTTTCTTTGGGATATTGTTGTTGCAACCTTAGACTATGGATTCAATAGACGGGTAATGCGAAAGAGAAATATATAGGATATGCGTATGTTGGAATGAGATAGAGAGCGAGACCATATCATATATACAATAATGTCCCATAGCGGCCTTACGGATTTCTTGTCAAAAACAAATATTTAAATTATAAGCAAAGTATCTAGTCGTAAGTGTTAAAAAAGTGTTCAGTAGAAGCGCATAATTATGGTTTTCTGTGCAGTGCCTAAATGTAACTCAAGTAACAAATAAAACCCACATAATTACACATTTTACCATTTTACCACAAAGTTTATCACTGTATAAAAATCCATGATTTCATAATAATTGTTTTGATAGTTTTTCCGCACTAATATATGAGAAATATCATGTAGTTTTATGACATGATTTTGTAAGATGCATAAGAATTCAAATTTGGATAAAAATAAATAAGTGAATTTTTCACAATTTTCAACCTCTAATTCTTGAAGTTTAGGGATTGACATCGATGCTGTCAAATATCATATCGATAGTATTGCACCCAAATGCTAGGTACCATACGTACCTATATATTTAAAACTAGCTGTGCCCGCGACTTCGTCCGCGTGGAATAGTTATTTTGGGATTCATGGGCGAGCGCTCATCACGCGGCGCGTGTGAATTTTGTTTCAGAGTTATTTTAAAATTGTATTATCTTCTAAGATGTTTATTGAAATTAGGTGATGTTAAAGAAAATTTTGTTCACAGTTAAATATTCTTAATCAATAACACATTTATTTGGATAAAGTTTAATATTATTATGTTGATACAACTCTGACAAATAATTTGTAATAATGCATTAATTTCGACCAAATTTGATTATCATAAAAACGGTTACTGTGAGTTAATCTTAAAAGATAGATATACTGTCGCGGACATTTTTTTATATAAGTTAAAGAGGAATAATTCTTTCATACATATTTTTTGGGTATCTCGATCGGTTTTCGCTGCGCACGCAACGGAAGCCCTCAAAGATGAATAATTTCCCCCGTTTTTTCCACATTTTCGACTGTTTCTTCGCTCATATTAGTCGCAACGTGATGTTATATAGCCTAAAGCCTTCCTCGATAAATGATCTATCCAACACAAAAATAATTTTTCAATTCGAACCAGTAGTTCCTGAGATTAGCGCGTTCAAACAAACAAACAAACTCTTCAGCTTTATAATATTGATGATTAGTAATTAGTATTAGTATAGATTCAGGAATCCGACACGGTTTATGAAAACAAGTCCGATTCGAACGCGGGTTAATGATTTTCGCATCTCTGAGATAAGTCGAATTCGAGATTTCTAGAAAAAGCCTATAAAGATAAGGTCTAATTTGAGAAATCGCGAAAAAACATAGCGGACTTCTACTGAAAACCCCGTGTTTGTATTCTCATTCATTTCCCGTAATTGTAATATAACAATTTCTATTAAATACCTATCTTTCAGATTTCTATCTAATTTGGATATTTGCAAAAAATGGCTTATAATGTTTTGCATTGAAGAATGGTTTTCTAAAAAATATTCAACTAAGTATATGTAGGAAACACTTTCGATACAGTTTTCAGTAAAGCAAGCATCGGCCACTGGTCTCAAAATTATAACAAAGTAAAGTTAATTAATGTCCACCTATTCGAAGCCGAGTCGGAGTGCTCGTTAAAAATACTAAAGTAGCATGTTTATTATGTGATTTTATTTTAACCAATTCCAAAAGTACTGCATACTTAATTTGGCAATGTTCTCACCTTAAGAAAATCGATCATAGTGATGTCGACAGTACATCGACAGTACAGTGACAGTATTTGACAGGGCACACATGTATGACACACACACAAACAGTTTTCAAATTGGTTTCGTTTCTTTTACTAATCAGCCAATCTATTGACGTAGTCAAAAAAGTTCCAAGTCTATGGATGCAACTATGATGTCTATACATCACCGTAACTTTAGAAGCATTTAAATATAAAGGCACATTGGATCACAAAATTGTGCGAAAACGGATAAAATTAACTAAGATGGTGCAGCGACCCAAACTGAATTTTCGTATTCTATAACACTTATCGTCTGGCCTATCAGTACCACCACCTTTTTAACGCTGGCACGGAATTTATTTAAAGAAAACTTTTTAATTGTGATAAATTCATTATTCAACTTTCCTTTTACGAAAATATCTTTTCTTGATTTTTGCTTAGAAGTTAGAGCCGCATGTACAAAATTCATTATTTTTTTTATTAATTCTTTTTTGAAATATCCAGAACGACTGAAAAGGATTTAGGTACTTAAATTTTGTACAAGAATGTGATAATAAAGCAAATTTTTATCCCAAATATTTTCACTTCGAGTTCGACATTTTTGCGTCGAACTATTTTTCGGTTTCTCCCAATGGTTGAATGATAGAGAATGCTCTTAGCATTAAGTTCGCCAACTAAGTTTGTTACTTGTGGAATAATAACGTTCTATAAATAAATAACTATTCTTCACATTTGGTACTTTTTTCCTTAAATATTTTTTTAAATGTAAAAAGAACATTTAAATCTAAAACAAGATGTGAGTGGGCGCAGGAGCGTCGTACATTTTATTGTGGCAAGTTTAATTGCGGCTGTTCAAAGACGAGTTTGTCAACTTAGTTCGTTTACAATGTTTGTAAAAAAAATGCTTTAAAGAAAATACATTTAGTTGATCATTTTCTTTTCATTTGGCTTTATTTCGCCGACAGGATTAATTTTAGTAGAGAATAAAAATTTGTATTAAGCGTTATATCTTTGATATTCCACTAACTGATTTGCTTAAATGTTATTGTGGTATCTAAAATTTTAAAAAATCTTCACCAGAATATGATGTCGACCTTTCATATCTATGTTTAGATGCAATTAATAATTTAAATGACAAGTTCATTCATCTCTGTTGTATATGATTCGCATTCAAAGCAACGATTCGAGTATCCATTTCCTGACGAGAAATTTAATACTTGTGATGTTTCCATTACAATCTGCATCTAAGGTCCATATAAACGGAGAACGCGAAATCTTTATGTGGACATCAGCCCACGACCGGCTAAAATATTACGGTAACCTGACACCCGCAGTCCAAGAATCGCCGAGCAATGCTCATCCCTAGATGTCTCTTTTGTTATTTTGTTAATTCTACCTTATTTTACGGCGTATGTGACTTTTATTAATTCTCGTGTATCGTCTTGCCTTTTATGTGTTCCTAGATATGTGGGCTGTTGTGGTTCGAATAAATTCTTGATTCATATATTTGATGTATAAACTATGTTTTTTTCTTACCTATTATTTTTTTCATATAAAGTAATTGCTTTTCACATTATTTAGAAGACTTTTTCAATAAAATTGCATATACATATGTATGATATACCTAGGCGATTAATAAATTACTATGATTTAATTATCTAATATATGACCCCTAGCGCTGGTGTAAGAATTAATAAATTTTGGTGGTTCGTCGCTTTTGACTAAATTATTTTCTATACCGTGATAATTTGATTTTGCAAATCTAAAAATCCATACTCATAGTTATTTTTACCTTTTATGATTTTTATTTTTGTTAATATTCTTTCTATTTCGTTTGTTGCTAAACCTTTTCAATTGGCGTTGTAGATTAGGCCTAACTTTTTATTTATAAATGCTTTTATTTTGGAGGAGGTGTCTAAATCAAAGTAATAAGTTATAATTTCAAATTATTTATTTTACTATAAGTAGATTATATTAAAATTATTACCTCTACTTTATAAGTTTTCAGTCAAATAAATACAAGACGATTTTAAATTAAATATGTCACTAAATTGTACAACAATAAGCTATTTACAAGTATATCACAAAATAACGTTTAAAGTCCCTAGTTTATTAGTAGGTAGTAGTATCACTTCTACTTACAGTCAGTCCGCTCCAAATGGAAATTCGAGACTCACAGAACAAAATATTCAATATACAAGTCACTCGTGTCCGTACACTTCCTATTGGATTCAACACACAAAGAAATGCATCATTCTAAAACTACAGAAATGACTCGATGACTATAAAATAAGAAATATAATCACTGCACGTAACTAGGCTCACATTACCGAGAGATTGTTCACAATTTTTCAAATGCTCTCGAATTTGTAAGCATTTCTCTCGTCAGCCTCCACACCTGCTTCGCGGCATTTTCCAGCGCCGTCGGCGACTTTCCCTTGAACAGGTCAACGTGCGGTAAGAAATAATGTGGACATCTGCGACATTGTAGCGAAGATATTAGTTGAAGGAAGATCCCGTTGATCCTGTCTCCTATTGCAGCCTCGTCCCATTCATGCTCTCTAGGATGCTTCTCGCATTCGTAGAGAAGCAAAGTTTTCATATGATAACATGTGACCGGATTGCCTGGAAGATCGAGATGCCTGTCTCTAATTGTCTTGAGTATACTCAAACATTTTCTCCGACATCCGCCTTGGAGCAAACGGTTTTCAGCCTCAAAGAAACTTAAAACCCAAGCGTCGCCTTCCATTGCAGAATTTTTCCCTTGTAGAGCTAGGCATTCTTTTGATAGTAAATCAAAGCCTTCTGTCTTGACTTCGGCGACTATGTTAGGATGCGGCCAGGGTATGGCCGGCAGCGGCCAATGGGCAGCTGATCTAGGCCAAAGACCAGCACATTTGAAAGCTGGCGTGATTTGCACAATGTATCGTTCCCGAATGCGCAATTTCACTTCGGTAGTCTCCGCAATCATTTTGACACAATCTCTGTAGGAACACTTGTCGCAAGCCTGCGCGACCAAAGTCTGGAATCTAGAGCGGATTTTCCGCGCGGATAAATATCCTGAAGCGGTGATGAACTCCACCCAGAGAGACATGGAGCGCTTCCTGCCGTCGCTAAGTTTCAGCACAGCGCATCCCGGCAGAGATCCGTCGTCGACAAAATTCAGGACTCCCATCTGATTCAAGTAAATAACAATTTCGAACTCATGCGGCGAGACGACTTCCAAACCATCGAATCTTCCGTTGTAGTCCGTGAGGGATGAAATAAACCTCGGTTCTTGCAGCTCCACCTCTTTGAGAACATCCTGAACAATTCTGCAGACCTCGTGGATGGTTTTTGCTATTTGCGCCTTTCGATTGGCGACCCTTTCATTGTAGTACTTGTTCATCTGGTAGACTAGTTTAGATTGGGCCGCCATCATCTCCGGAGGCACGAGCATGGTGGCTTGTCTTTGTGTCTACGCCGGCATGGCTCCGTGGTACGCACGCGCGGGCCCGCGGTTCAAACCCGACTGAGCCATGTCGGATTACCGGCCGGTGAGCGATGAAGTTTGGGGAACGCCCATGAAGGTGAATCTTCTAACTGCTATAGTTATTTTGCGTCTCGCTCGTTCTTGTAACGCTTTCTATATTAAAAGACAAGGACGGCGATGTTTCGTTTCGAGTTGGAGTATTGATCGTGACGGGGCTCCGCCTCGGTGCCGTAGGTATCCCAGTGTAATTACTCGATTGCGTCGGTTCTCTGCTCGTTAATTCGGTAGCTACTACAAGTTTAGCTCTATTAATGACGACGCTCTCGCTACGCTATCTCGTTTTAATTGCATATTGATACATTTGATCGGCGGCTAAATTTTGTTATGTCTGTTGATTTGACGTTCGTGATTATCTTAATAGGATTTGTTGTCAATGTTGTCTGTGTCTAATCTATATTGTCCCTTAATTGTTGTTAGATAAAAATCAAATTCAAAAAGCAAAACATATTTATGAAGCTGGTTGCGATTTTTATTGTTTGAAAAGCACTTTTCAAAAAATCTAGTAAATAAGTTAATAAGTGCAAAATCGTATCCATAGACAAATTGGCTCTAAAGCATATTTTATAATTCGCATTTTATTTATAAGCCATTTTGGAATTAGTGTTAAATGTGTCTATATTTTGATTTCTGTTTGTGAAATCATCTAAACACAAAATAATGCAACGAGAGAATGTGAACAAAAAATAGGAATTCACATTTTCAAAAAGTTGTTAAATGGTATACAGATCGTTCCAAATCGTAAAGTTCTTAACGTCCCCATAACGTATTGTAGAATTAACTGCAGTTATAAACGGAACTAATAAATTAATCTCTCGAATGTTCTCTTAGTGTTTAATTGGTTCTTAAATTAATGAACCAACCACAAGTATAACTCCTTTTGTGTATATTATGATCATATTCTACATCAAAATTATTTTATTTTTTACTAGCTGTTTCCCGCAGCACCGCCTGCGTCAAAATGTAACCTATTTGACCCCGGATTTTAAATAATATTCCTACTAAATTTTAATCAATCTATCAATCAAAATCCGTTCAGAGGTTTGGCTGTGAAAGCGTAATAGACAGACAGACTTTTGCACTTATAATATCAGGATTGAAAGTATGGATTCGAGGATACTACTTTTGCCTATTTTTATCCTAATAAAAATAAAAAATTGTCACAAAAGTAATAAATGTAAAGCTGAAAAGTGTGTCAGGGTAAGGTTGAGCATACTGATTTCCAGATTGCCGATAAACTCTGACACCTGGGTGCAAAGGGTCGTTTGACTATGTAACCAACTCGATATTTATAAATGAATTTCTATATCTACTTCCAACTTAAATAGGTATTTTTTACGGTGAATTTTTACTTGACTGATATTGCCAACTCTTAAAGATGGTCTGTTTACATACCTCTTAGGTCGCATTACAAATCTTTTGAACTAGATACTATAATCCGTCCTATTTAAATGAGGCACCTAAAAATATAAATTTAGAGCTCTTTATAGAAATTGACACTCAAACATTCAAGTTAAATACAATAGCTTACATGAACACAAAATGTTTCCACATACATGCATACAAAGAAATTTTGAACTCTATTACACTGTTGACTGTAGGTAAAAAAATATTACACCTTAACACACCTCTCACACACTGTACGGTTTCACCGCACATATCAAATCGCCCGATCATCATTATTACACGAATGCATAATTTTGTAAATAGCATCAATCAGTTCACGATTCACCTTCGCACATCATCGCCGCGTATCGCGTTCGTGTACTCACTAGCATCTAAGTATTTTTGAATACATTTGCTTTTACCTTAGCAGCATCTATTATTTATCTCTATCAGCATCAGCTACTCAGGTGTTAACGTACATCTTTTTGGTCCTTCGAGCCGGATGTAGCGGGACCTAATCGTGAGTGTTGACCTACTTTCAATACGAGCATACTTGGATCCGCCACGTAAGTCAACCAGCAGCAGCATTGGTGAGTCCATTACTCTCCTATATATTTATCAGCAGCAGCATATTTACATCAATCAGCAAAATGGAAGACCTTCTAGCTAGCCAAAACCAGATCATGGGAGCTATGGATCAGCTCTTAATCAATTTTAAGAAAGACGGTGTCGAACGCAGGACACCGGCTCATATTAAAAAACGACTTAGCACTCTTGATAGTTATTGGCAGGAATTCCAAAATAATCATCTTAAAATTTGTGAGTTCGACGATCGATCTTATCAATATTTTATTGGCAATTACTTTAAAAAAACCTCCGATTTCTATAACGAAACGCGGAATCTATTGTTAGGTTATTTGCCTTCTGAATCTACATTAAAACCTTTTATCAAACCAGCTACCCCTTTGTCAGGCTTTAATGATCAGCCGTCTGGCACTTCTATATCTCGTCCCGTATCTCCTTCTGACGCGGAAATTCCCCGAACAAAAGGTACTAGTAGCAAACTTGAGGAAATGTTAAGAAAGCAGAAAAGTAATTTTAAGGCTTTTCAACGGACTATCAGCAGCATAAATCTTGATAACGTTTCGGAAAAGTGGAAGTTCGAGGACATCCTTAAATCAGTACAGGCCCGGTGGACTGTCATTGACACTTTACACTGGGAAATAGACAGCGAACTATATGAAGATAACCTGGAGTACGACGAGACATTCAGCAGCTACGAGCGTCAATTTAATGACATCAAAGAACTGATAAACAGCAAAATGCATTCTGAGTGCTATCGGGAGAAAACTACTCCAAAAATGGATATCCCAGCCTTCAGCGGCAGCTACAGCCAGTGGGTGTCGTTCAAGGATTTGTTCGTAGAAATTATTCACAGCAATCGATCTCTTCCTAATGCGCAGAAAATGCAATTTCTTAAAAGCAAGTTGAAGGGAGAGGCCGAAAAACTGGTAACTCATTTACACATCAGCTCAGATAACTATCAAGCGTGTTGGGATCTCTTGAATCATCGCTACGAGAACAAGAAGCTCATTTTCAACTCTCATATGGGCGTCTTACTCAACCAGTCTGCCATTCAACAGCAGTCAGCAGCAGCCATCAAGAAGATTCATGACACGACCAACGAGTGTCTAAACGCTATGAAGAATCTTGGTGTCAACATCGATAACTGGGACCCCATCATAGTTTACATCATATCTCAGAAACTAGATGTGGACACACACAATGACTACATAGAGTCACTTAAACAACCCCGGGAACTGCCTTCATTGCAAGAGTTTCTTCAGTTCCTAGAAGCTAAGTTCACAGCTTTAGAATCGTCGAAACGTAAGCCAGATTTCCAAAAATCAAATCAACCCCAGCAGCAGCCATCTCAATCATCCAGTTACAAAAAATCATTCACTTTTAAATCATTTTCAAATAATCAAAATCAATCATCTAATATTAATAATTTCAATAATAAAACTAGGTCATTGTCCGTAAATGCACCGAGGCAAAAGTGCCCCGTCTGTAATAAAGATCACGCGATACAATTTTGCGAAACATTTCTATCCTATAAACCTGACGTCAAGCGGCAAACAATTACCAAGTTATCGTTTTGTCAAAATTGTCTTTATAATCATAACGGTAATGAATGTTTTTCTATAAAACGATGTCATAAATGTAATTCGAATCACCACACACTACTGCACGACTCCTTCGCTGTATCAGCAAATGTCGCAACATCGTCGAGTGCATCGAACGGCGCGAGGTCAAACTCGCACGTGTCATTGGATGACACTCAAGAGGTTCTCCTAGCGACAGCATTGGTCTACGTCACAGGCATCGACGGCACTCTTCACACCTGTAGGGCATTGATTGATGGGGGGAGCCAAACGTCGATTTTGACAGAGTCTGGGGCGCAGAGGTTAGGCCTACCTCGTAAGCAATGTAGAGGAATAATCGTAGGGGTAGGAGCGAAGGAAAACAGCTGCAAGGGTGTTATGAACATCACGTTATCATCGCGTTACAATGACTATCGCCTTAATCTTGACGTTTTTATAATGAACCACGCAGTAAACAACCTACCGAACAAATCATTCGGAAAACCATCTTGGGCTTTTATCGAAAATATCCAGTTAGCGGATCCTGAATTTTACTCCAGCCGAGAAATAGATCTACTCCTCGGCGCTGATGTTTTCGCCTCAATCATCATGGGTGGAATCATCAAAGTGAATGACGGATTACCAATCGCACAGCAGACACGCCTAGGCTGGATTTTGTGTGGAAACGTCAAGTCATATTATTGTAACGTAGTCAAGATAGATTTGGAATCAATACAAAAATTCTGGTCAATCGAAGATATCAGCGAAAACGAAGAAAACATGTCATCGGAAGATTATCAATGTGTCGAGAAATACAAAGCCACAACAACTCGCCGTTCGGATGGAAAATATGTAGTACGTCTTCCACTTCACCCGGACGCCGACGAGAAGTTGGGCACATCGAAACCTACAGCATGCGCTCAATTTTATCAGATGGAGCGAAAATTTGAAAGAGACCCAAATTTAGCAAGTAAATATAAGGACTTCATACACGAATATATCGATTTGGGCCACATGCATTTATCAACAACGAGCAATCAGAATCTTACTTATTATCTGCCTCATCATGCCGTAATACGTGCCGACTCAACGACTTCAGCTCTAAGAGTCGTATTCAATGCATCCGGGAAAACGTCGACAGGTGTCAGTCTGAATGACGTATTGTACAGAGGTCCAAATCTACAGCAAGAACTTTTAGTTTTAATATTACAATGGAGACAATATCCCTTCGCCTTTACAGGTGACCTGGAAAAAATGTTTAGGAACATCCTTGTACATCCAGATGATCAACACTACCAATATATTGTTTGGCGGGAAAATTCACGAAAATCTTTACAAACATACCAACTTGACACCGTCACCTATGGTACAAAACCAGCACCATTTTTAGCAATGATGACTCTCAAACAGCTAGCAAATGATGAGCGCCATCGATACCCTACAGCAGCAAAGGTTCTGGAGCAGCATTTCTATATGGATGACGCACTCTGTGGAAATTTTGATCTGGATTCTACCAAACAATTACAAAGGGACCTCATAGATCTCCTTAAAGCGGGAGGATTTAACCTTCGTAAATTTTCAGCAAATGATGAGTCACTGTTGGAAGGAGTTCATAAGGCTCAAAGTTCACCAAACACATACGACTTCAAGCATCAAGAGTCAACCAAAGCACTAGGCCTTACATGGATCGCTAAAGATGACAACTTTACTTTTCAATGTAAAATGTCTAAACTACCATCATCAAAACCAACTAAAAGAGTATTGTTAGGCGAAATCTCAAAAACATTCGATCCCATGGGAATTTTAGCCCCAGCCGTATTGCAACTGAAGCTATTATTCCAAAGCGTATGGATACAAAATCTAAATTGGGATGACGTCATACCTGATGACGTATACTCCAAATGGTTAGTACTAAGAGCGGATATGGAAAACATCAACAACATTAAAATACCCCGTTGGATAGGAAGTCAAAAGGAAAGTTGCGTACAGTTGCATGGTTTTTGCGATGCGTCAACCAAAGCATATGCTTGCATCGTATACGCTTGTGTCCAGCATCAAAAATCAAAGTCCATCACAATAATAGCAGCTAAAACAAAACTAGTTCCCGCAAGCAAACCTGCGACGAAATGTGACGTTTCCCTTCCTAGACTGGAGTTAAGCAGCGCACTTTTACTTTCTAAATTGATGTCAAAAATCAAACGAAGTCTAAGTTCATTAAACACTGAGGTTTACGGATGGTGCGATTCCACAGCAGCAATCGGATGGATTCAAGGAGATCCAAACCGCTGGAAACCATTCGTCGCCAACAGAGTCCGAAAAATCACAGACGTCATGCCTCCTGGCTGCTGGCGTTATGTAAAAACAACAGACAACCCGGCCGATTGTGCCAGCCGAGGAATGAAAGTCGAGCAGTTACAGCATCATACTTTATGGTTTAAAGGACCTTCCTGGTTACCATCATTCGACCCTCAAATACAGTCAAAAAATTATGATACGGATTTGGAAAGCAAGAAAAAATTAACTAATATCATGCAAACAAACAGCAACAATCAAGACGATATTATTAGCAGCATAATAAACAAATTCAGCAGTTTTACACGGGCGTCCCGTGTCCTTGCATGGACATTGCGAGCGATATCGCGTAGCCGTATAAAACTATCATATTTAACAACAGCCGAGTTACGTAATGCAACTCAATTGATAATAAAGAAAGTCCAGCGAAATGAATTTGCATAGGAGATTAGCAAGCTCTCTAATCAAGACAATATTCATTCTAAAAGTAAAATTCTCTGCCTCAACCCTTACTTAGATGAGAACGGCTTGTTACGAGTAGGTGGTCGGCTCAGAAATAGTAACATCCCGTTTGATATGAAGCATCCATATATCATCCCCCATAACAGCCATCTAACTGATTTGCTCATCGATCTAGGGCACAAATCAACCTTCCATGGAGGAGCCCGGCTTACTCACGCTTGGCTTAGACAAGAGTACTGGATAATCGGTGGAAATAGAGCGGTGAGAAATCGTTTACGTCGCTGTGTCATTTGTAAGCGTCACAGCCCTACTAAACAAGAGCAGCTAATGGGTGATTTACCCGAAGCTAGGACAAATCAAACGCGACCCTTTTATCACACAGGCGTAGATTACACGGGTCATTTTGAGATTAAATCCAATAAAGGCCGTGGCATCAAAACTTCCAAGGGTTACGTAGCTGTATTCATTTGTATGGTCACAAAAGCAGTCCACCTCGAATTGGTTTCCGATTTAACATCGTCGGCATTTTTAGCAGCACTTCGTCGGCAAGCAGCAAGGAAGGGTGCCCCGCGTCACTTGTACAGTGACAGCGGAACCAATTTTATCGGAGCCTACAAGATCTTAGCTAAAGAACACATCGATCTTAAATCAATTTTGTCTGAGGAATTTTATACGGAACTTAGTGAAATGAAAATAGACTTTCATCCCAATCCACCCCTATACGCTTCAGCAGGAGGATTATGGGAGGCAGCCGTAAAGAGCTTAAAGCACCATCTACGTAGAGTCATCGGTGATCAAAAACTGACGTACGAAGAGTTCTCCACTCTACTAGCTCAACTGGAGGCTTGTCTCAATTCAAGACCACTATGTGTTCTATCAGAAGATCCAGACGACATTGATTACCTAACACCAGCACATTTCTTGTCAAGTGGACCAATCCTTTCAATCATCGAGACGGAACGAGACGAAAGAACTAGATGGCAACTCACTCAAAAAATATTTAACGATGTCTGGAAAAGGTGGCGCGCCGAATATTTAGTTCAACTATCAGCAAGAAGCAAATGGCGTAAGATACAAGCTAATATACAACTCGATGATGTGGTATTAATTCACGACGCCAACCTGCCTCCTGGAAAATGGGCACTTGGTCGAGTGATTCAACTTCATCCCGGTGCCGATAATTTAGTTAGAGTCGTTACCGTAAGAACGAAAAATGGCAAATCCATCAAAAGGCCAATCATCAAGCTCTCCATCTTACCTGCCAACGCCGAGCAGCAACAACACCACGACATCAAATCAGATTTACCAGCAGCAGAACCCAAAATAGTGAAAACATCGAGAAAGGGATTCCACATCAACCTTTTGTCTGTCCTAATGACTCTTCTGTTATTCATGACTTCTGCAGTGCAATCAAGTTACAATGTAACTGAAATCAGCAACAGTAAATTCGTATTTTTTGATAAATTGGGAAATATGCGTTTAATTCAAGACCATTGGAAACTCGTTGCATACTATGACATGAAGCCATATTGGGACGGATCAACTATATTTAACAACTACTTAAATCATCTTGAACATCTGTGTGTAAAATCGGGAAGGAACGCACATTGCGACATAATATTACAACAGCTACGTCACGGATTCTCGGAAATGGAGTACTACGACCGCATGTTGCTGGATCAGCGTTTTGATAGTCGGAAGCGCACGCGTCGTGGTCTTATCAACGGAGTCGGTTACGTCGCGAATACTTTGTTCGGCGTTTTAGATGAACGGTTTGCCGAACAATATGAGCAGAACATAAACTTAGTACGGGAAAATCAGAAACATCTAGCACAACTTTGGAAAAATCAAACATCAGTCATAGAAGCGGAAAACAACGTTTTGAAAAGAATTGAGAACACGATGGAAAGACAATTTAAAACATTTAATCAACATCTGAACACCTTACAAAAAGCAGCTAACATAGTTAGAGTGGAAGTAGAGTTAGCGGAAATGACTAACGACTTCATCATGTCAAGTTTCATCGCCAACAACGTTCTTTCCAACCTTCGTGATATCCAGGAAACTCTTTTGGATACAATCACCAATATTCAGCACCTCAACATTCATCTTCTTTCTCCCTCTCAATTACAAGACGAAATTAGCCTGATATCTAGCCAAATGCCAAAAGACTTGTCACTGCCTGTAGAAAATATTCAGCACGATATTTCTGACCTTTATAAGATTTTAAAGGTAAAAGCCAGAATGACAAAGCGGTACTTTATATTTGAAATTTTAATACCTCTTGTAAATAGAGACGATTATGAAATTTACAATGCAGTTCCTCTTCATCATCAAATTTCTAACGCATCCATGGTGAACATCATTCCGATTGCTGATCATGTAGCAATAAACTTAAAGAAAGACACTTTCATGCCTGTACAAGACAATGAGTTCCAGGAGTGTATAGTTTTCAACACTGATGGTTTTATGGACTATCTTTGCCAACTTCAAACGCCAATCTACGAGCGACAGACAGATGAAAGCCTATGTATTAAGAACAACCAACTAAAAAACAGCTGTAAAATCGTCACAACTCAATGTCACACTACATGGAAAAAGCTTACTAAGCCAAACTCGTTTATAATCAACTGTTGTGGTCATTGTACCTTGCGATTCATATGTAAAGATCGAGTTACCGTCGAACAGCTGACCGGAGTTCGTATTATAACACTCGGGAATGAATGCGTCATTCGAGGAGATACCTTTGTTATTACGCCTCATAAACAACTACAAAATCAAATTAATATTGAGCCGGTGATCTTTGCACCAGAAATCGCGCCTGTCAATAACATCATAAATATATCTATACCAATCAGCACATATAATCCAACATCTGGTTTCGAAAATTTTGCATCAATCGACGACCAGATAAGACAATTAAAAATAGCGTCTCAAAATGTAGATAGCGAGACAAACAGCATCAGCTTTCACGACATTCACCACTACGTCCTCATCTACTGCGTGGTAGCAGCAGGCCTAGCAGCAGCGGTGGTTGTGTGCGTGCGCGCGCGCATGCGTGTTCGCGCCGCTCAGCCCGTGGATCAGCAGCAACACGGTATTGTGCAGTGTGTGAGTTTAAAAGATGTAAAGTGTGTAAGTGATAGTGTAAAAGCAGAGCAAAGTGATAGTGTATCCGACATAGACGGTCAAATCAAGCCTAGCACTTCCGCGAATAAAAACACCTCCCCAGTTTTAATTAGATGTAATTTTAATCCCGATAAATAATATGTGATCATCTTAAATTATTTTAAACGTTATTCAATGTCGGTATCATTTTGTAAGTTTGCCATTAAGCGTCACTTAATGTCGGTATCAGCTGTGTTAGTTTAGCTCATCTCACTCATCTCTCTCATCTCCTCGTCCGGGAGCATGTACGGTTTCACCGCACATATCAAATCGCCCGATCATCATTATTACACGAATGCATAATTTTGTAAATAGCATCAATCAGTTCACGATTCACCTTCGCACATCATCGCCGCGTATCGCGTTCGTGTACTCACTAGCATCTAAGTATTTTTGAATACATTTGCTTTTACCTCAGCAGCATCTATTATTTATCTCTATCAGCATCAGCTACTCAGGTGTTAACGTACACACACTCTTTTCATGTAGAGATTATCTCTACTTTGTTCTCATTACCAAGATTCATAAGCCTCGGAAAATAAGAATATTTAGTAACTCTTTGATTATTTCTCACGTGGATCCATGATCAAGGATGATCAGGAATCTTTATCCTAATACACAAGACATCTAGGCAGGTAGTCTTCCTAAGCGCCCTTCGATTGACTCCCGAAAATAATTTTCGGTAATCTCTTCACAATATAACTAAAGAGAAAATTCTAAGCAGACCTTCCTAACAACCTGGGACTCCCAAACAAATCTTCGTGGTCGTTAAAGAGAAATACCAGGATCACAACAACGGTTTAGAATTCTTCCATGTGAGGCATGCCCGCTCTATTTCGGGCGCTGGATTGATGTGGCGGCAGCGCTTGATGGATGGCCCGCGCTTGCTTGATTTACGTCGGCGTGTCACCTTGCGATTCATGCGATCCTGGTGCCCGCGATAGTTTTAGGTCGGGAAAGGAAATAAGCTAAATAAGGGCTTAGCTGCTTCCTCGGGATTATTTTTCGTGTTGTCTTACGATACGAGGCATAGTTAGCCTCTTGGTTCGGTGGTTGGTTAGGTTACTACGAGGAAGGTAATATAATATTGAACGGCAAAATTATCTAACCTGTCTGATGCATCCTAATATCATCTCCCAACTAAGGTTACCAAAAACCGTTCAATAGATAAAAATCAGCAGAAAATCCCACAAAAGAAAATGATTTTGCTAGTTATTAATGAAAACCTACTAAAATCAGGGTTATCCAATGATAATGACTGTAACTCAAAATTTAAACGACTGAAAAGTCATTTGAATTTCTAATATAACTACGGAACATGTAGAATCTTGAATTTATTCATGTACGTTAGTAATTAATATGCGCCTAAACTACTAGAGAATAAAATTAATCGTCAAAATATTTGTCCTGCTGAGTTTCTCACAAGAATTAATTATACCTTAATTTTGACTTTAAGCTCTAAATAAATTAATAGAACAACCAAAGACCCGAAGATGAATTCCCAGAACATATAAAAAACGTGTTTACTAAAAATTCAAATGTTGAACATATTCTAATGTAACTGTTCTAGGTATAAGAAAAAGCAACTTTCTGAAATATTGATAGTGTTCATGTTATATGGTAATCTGTATTTTTAAACTGAATTTATAAAACAAGATGTTTATCTCTATATTTTGTCGATTTACTTCGCCAATATTGACGAATTTATTTACTACAGAAAATCCTGTCTGGAAATCAAAAAAAGAGGTTTAATTCGGCTGATTTATGTTTGATATTTTTTTTGTATTTGTTTGTAGAGTTCAGCATTCCAGTTTATTTCCATCAAATCTTCAGGAATTATGAAGTTCCTAATAAAATGTTGTGAAAACCATTACATTTTTCGTCTCGTTCTTTCACGTTAAAAATAGATAAGGCGGAAAGGGATTAAACATAAATTAGATAATTTGGTCTTATTGAACGTTTGTTTATTTTTATGAATAAGGGGGTATATCTTCAGTAGTACAATAGATATGAAAGAATATACCTTCTTACTTAAAAATATTTTGCTTTTACGATTTCGTGTTTGCAAAGTATACAAGTACTTTACTAATTTCTGATATCCTGTATTGTAGTGTTCAAGAAAGTGTAAATAAATTGTTTCACGAGAAAACGGCTCCACGGATTTTGATAAAATTAAATGTTAGTTCTCATAATAAATTTCATCAAAATCCGTTCGGCGGTTTGGTCGTGAAAGCGTAACCTACAAACAGACAGACATTCGAAATTATAGTATTAGTATGGAAGTATGGATACTTCGTTTAAATTTATTCTACAGTTGGAACAGATTTCATGACGATAAAATAAAATTAAAATTACCGGGTACTGGATGAATGGATTAGTGAGTCATGTCCTTTGTATAATTCATCACAAATTAACATTATACACTAGGCAACAAGCCTGCGCTGTGATAGCCACTGAGGAGAAGCATAATACTAAGTCCGCGCGCCTGTCTTTCCCTTATTATTTTCGTATACGTATGAAATATAAAAAAATATTCTTCCCGGGCTTCTATAAAAATTGACTTTTTTCTCTACCTATGCTTGGGTCTTATATTTCAGTGGCACGAGGCTGCACTGCGCATGCCCCGTGTCCGCAAGATGGCGGCAACGCGCCCCGCCCGCCGGACGTCCGGGGCGGACTCTTCATACATCCCTTTCGTTTACCTTACCTACAATGCCTTATCACATGCAACTGTGATGATCCGACGGAAATGGAAATTCATTGTTTTGTTTGCACACCCTGATGTCCGTTTTACGGAACCACCTTAAAAATCGGTTATTATAAATATAGGATGTGAATATACTTATATTAAGTTTACTGCCACAAGCGCAAGTGGAGAAGAAACGGCTAACTCCACTGCAAAATTTTCTTCTCTCTGACATGATTTCTTAAGCGACCACCAAATGGCAGTCGGGACCCACGGCTTGAAGTGACTTCTGATTCTATTGAGAAAGGAACATTTTCGATGCTGTTTGTCATCCTAACCAAACTGGAAACAACTAAACAAAGCTTATGCTTCCTGTGGGAATCGAACGCACAACCTCCCGGCCTTTAAAACCATTCTTTGAATTTTGAGATATCTTAAAATTAGGCATGTTGTCAAAAAGTAGCTTAAGTTTGACTCCGGGTCTTCAACTATGTTCATACCAAGTTTCATCAAAATCCGCTCAGCAGCGGTTTGGCCGAGCAAGCGTAACAGACAGACAGATAGACAGACTTTCGCACTAATAATATTAGTGGATAAGATGGAAGTACGGATTTTAAATCAAAGTATGCGTCGCTCAAATTATTGATACCTATTGATTATAACTGTAGAGAATGATTTCAACATTATGTCCGCCAAGTGTTAGTATGATTTAAATGTGAAACAAAAAAGTTTTAATGAATAAATAATGCTGAAGGACCTTGGTAAATATAACGAGAACTTTTGTCAACTGTTGATACTTAACCAAGTCTCCAAGTCAAACACATCTGAAAAACTAATAATTCTTTTTTATCTATTTTGATCAAATGTAAAACTGCAAAATACACAAACACTAGCTTCTTGTTATCAACTGATTAGTAGCTGTGTATGAAATACTCAGTAATTTTAAAAAGTAAACAAATAAACTAATTTATATTATCACTATTATCACAACGCAAAAGAAATATGATCGACAATTTGACAGCATAATTTCAAAATCCTAGATGATTTTCGAAATCGGAAACAAATCACGTACAAATCCAAACAACACCATACATAAATTTCGATTTTCCACGCATAAATAAACGTTCACGAAATTTCAAACGTAGACTAATCAAACGGAACAGATACCGCTATTAGCACGACTTAATCTACTGTTTACACATACTATGTCACTTGTAATAGCCGAGACACATCCTGTACTGAGATATTATTTATTAGCATTTCGATTCGGCTGTTTCATGAGCGATGTGCCCGAAAAGCCATCTGTCATCCCCCACTTCCAGAGCTAGACTGACGCTCGTCCCACCCCTGTTTGTTGCTCGGTGGTGGGGAGAGCTCCGCCCATTCTTAAAACACCCTTATTCCAAAACGGCTGAAGTGTGGATATCTGACAATACAATTTCTACTGTATTGGTTGTATGTCAAAGTTGAAAATACATTAAAATTTAATTTAGAACAGAAACGCTGCTAGGGTTGTGTTGTGCTCCATGATATTTTATCGTTTTTTTCTTTTGGATATTTCGGTCTCTTGCGTACTGTAATTGGGTTCGTATCCGCGGTTGCATACGATTGAGACGTCCGCATGTCCGTTGTAATTATTATAAAGATCGCGATAAGGATATATCGCCTTCCTTTTGTCTGGCATTTTTGTATCATTAGTGTGGCGGGCCGCTGGCAAAACGTACTAATAGCGATACTAGTATGGAATTAAATTTCATGAAAACATCTACTGCCTTAGTCATAACTTATAGCTTACTAAGCCTTTCCAAATATTTTTTTTTTGTAATCCTTTAAGGAAGGAAGGGATATAGGCTTTTTTTTGACAGGCCGATTATAAAGTACTTAGATGTAAAATACACTGTTGGTAAAATTAAAAAAAAAACAGGACATGCATAGGTTCAGATTCAATCGTAGGTCATCCTTTGATTTTCGTGTATTAACTGCGCTTTACATCATCACAATATTTCTTATCACATTGTCAAAGGTAATTTTGGATGATCATTGCACTATTACGTCCTTGTTACATTGGGGTGGTCTATTCTAAAACAGAAAAGTAACATGAAAATCCGCTTTACAAAAGGGGCAGATAGACATTGTTTTAATAATACGTATATGTGCATATGTACTTACCTATTTTATGTACAGTGGGTCTAATCTATACTAATATTATAAAGCTGAAGAGTTTGTTTGTTTGTTTGTTTGAACGCGCTAATCTCAGGAACTACTGGTTCGAATTGAAAAATTCTTTTTGTGTTGGATAGATCATTTATCGAGGAAGGCTTTAGGCTATATAACATCACGTTGCAACTAATAGGAGCGAAGAAACAGTCGAAAATGTGGATAAAACGGGGATAATTATTCATCTTTGAGGGCTTCCCGTTGCGTGCGCTGCGAAAACCGTTCGAAATACCCAAAAAATATGTATGAAAGAATTATTCCTCTTTAAATTATCTGAAAAAATGTCCGCAACAGTATATATCTATCTTTTAAGATTAACTCACAATGTAATTAAATAATATAATAAAATTTGGTCGAAATTAATGCATCGTTGCAATAGTTTTGACTGGTCCAGCAGTTGGTCAAACAGTGCTTATAAGTTTTAATTTTAAAAGAATTCAATTTCCCGTTAAGCTATCTTTCGCCATTACAATAAATAAATCACAGGGGCAAACATGTAGGAATCGATTTACGTGAAGACTGCTTTTCACACGGCCAACTATATGTCGCGTTGTCAAGATCGGGTTGCGGAGAAAATCAAATGTTCTTCTGCCACAAGAAAATAAAACTAAAAATATAATTTACGCAGAAGTACTTTAAAATATAACAAAAAATAATAATAATTATGATTCCCAAAATAACTATTTCACGCGGACGAAGTCGCGAAGAAAATATACTGCCATAACCGTACACTAACAACTTGAGTGGTATACTTTTAATTGTGGCTCAGTGTACAATAAGCTGTGAGTACATTATCTTATGCAAATAAATGTTACTCTACAGTTTTTATTAGCATATGTAAGTTTGTAAGTTTACATGTGAATAGTGCTAGTGATTAATTTATAGTGGAGATGTACAACATTGGGTACAAGAACATTGGTATTCCTATTATCGTCGTATCAGCATATTTAAGTAGATATAACTTTTTTAAAATATTTTCTACTTATAACATAGCTGCTGGCATCACTTTTTTATCATTACTGATCGAATTTCAAGCCTTTAAGTAATGAAACAGGAGTGAATGCACAGGAATGCGGTTGAAATGAGAGCTTTACGGAGTATGTGTAGCGTACGTCTGAGCGATAAAATTAGAAATAGTGAGATAAGGAAAAGGTGCGGTGTGAATGAGGATGTAATGACAAAGATATAAATAGGGATGTTAAGCTAGTTTAGGCATGTAAAAAGGATGAATGAAAGGAGACTTACGAAAGGTATATACAAAAATAAGGTGACAGGAAAAGTTCGTAAGCGTCAGCCTCGGAAAATATATTGCGACCAAATCGCAGATATCTTGAAAAGGGGAGACGATCGACGTGGTTCAATTTATATGACTTATCGATGTATATTTATAATTTAAATGTTACTGAACATTTTCGATCATGTCGACACTTTCAACAACCGCATCGTTACCAGTACGTCAACCATGAGATTTTACTGACGCAGACGCTAGCGACTGCGTAAACTGCATTGAGAATTTAGTTTAACAAACCTGTACAGCGCCTCTGGCGGACAATAAGGTAACTAAGAAATTTCATATTTATTACTATGTGTTTCTTTTGTTTGTAAATGGTGCAATTAAAAGTTCATTCATTCATTCCTTAAATCTTAACGCGTTCGCTAGCGTCTCGTGGTAGAGTGCTATTTTTGAAAAGTGTGACTCACGCAGAATCGGCGATTCGAATAATTTTCGTTGGAAATCGAATAATTTTTATTCAATAACGAACCATTTTCATTCGACATATATTTCATTTCAAAAATAGCGCTCCAGCAATCGAATACCTCATTAAGACACAACTATACGGATACAACGCGCCACACAAGTTTTACTGCTCGCCTATCTGTAAGCGGTTGTTGTAAACGGCCCCCTTATCTTGGTTGTTACGGTAGTAGACTTGAGATTTGTCGTCGGTAGTGATGCGGGTTATCTTTAGAAATAGTGTCGATAATAGATTAGGGATAACGGGATATCGATAGATCGTAATCATTACTTCTGTGTCAAGTTTTTTTTTTTATACAAGGACATCTTTGTGGCTATATCTGTATGCATATTTACAAAATATTGATAATTGTTTAATAAAAGTTTTATGTTTTGTGATGTTATTACTATGCTTTCGAAATAATCCAGTGAATACATCTAAAACCATTTACCATCGTATGTTCCTATGTTAGTAGGTAGACTTTCGACTGTGGTGGTATCAATAGATCGTTCCAAATATATGAAGATATTAAAAAAAAGGTCTTCAACAATATTCATACCAAATTTCATCAAAATCCGTTCAGCGGTTTGGCTGTGAAGTGTGTAAGGATGGAAATCCGTAGTCTCTGCTTACCCCTTCGGGAAACAGGCGTGATTATATCATATTATCTATATAGTTTAAGTGTAAGAGCGAAATAGCAATCTAAACACAAGTACAAAATAAAAAGAGTGCTTATACCAACAGTAACTCATTCTGTCACATGTCACAACATAATTTCCCGTACACTTCCAAGTAATGCGCGCAGCCGTTTAGAGTAGATTGAATTCGAAATTTAAATTGTCATCTTCCCGTTTTTTTGCTCGCGACGGTGGCGCCGCCCTAACCGATACCACGTGTGCACTTCCGGTGAAAAGTTGTGTTGCCAGCCCTGGATTCGAAGTCAGTTTTTTAAATATTCAATTGAGTTGCAGATCTGCGTATTTTCAAACGCATTATTGTTCCTTTGTTGTTTATAAATTGCATTTTTTTTAAATAGTCCTAGGTGTCCCACTGCTGGGTAAAGGCCTTCCCTGTAGCCATTCACGGCCTTTCCAGTTATATAGATATATTAAGTACTTTATTTTAAATAGTGTCTTTAAATTTTTGCAATTTTTGGTAAAAAAAAAATTTTAATTGTCATTTTCTTGTTAATTAATGTTGAAATAAATTTCAAGCCACAGTCTACTCTATAAGGTCGAACTCTGTTTTTCTTTCACATATATTTTTTATTGAAAGTGGTTTAGTTTTACGTGTTTTTAATTAATACACTGTAAAAACTGAACAATGTTTTAAAAAAATAACCCGTTAAGTTTAGGAAACTAGCAATTTCTTTTCAATGTCAACCCTGCGCAATCCCATCGCATGTGGCATGAATTTCGCGCGTCATCGCAAACGCTAATCGTTGCGGACGCGGTGGAACGCCGGCCTTAGTCCGCATTTACACCAGCGAGGAAACTTCTGCAAGAAACGTCTGACAATTTGTGATAGCAACTTGAAAAACGAAATCGATATTAATTATTTTGAAACTACTGTGTTTCGTAAATGAAACTCAACCACGTTCAATAGAAAACAGAAATGAAAACTGACAAAAATGCTGCGACCTCCCATATAAATTGAGTGATCAGGGGTTCCATTCCGCTAATAAACTTGAAAAGACCATGAAACTAATATTCAATCACGACTCAATAACGATGAATTTTTGATATGCTCAATATTGGTATTCTGCTAACACAATTTTGAATCTTAATTTAATTGCAACTTAACTTAATTTAACTGATGAGGGTATTCATTGCTATGCGTATGACAGCACGGGTGGTAGTTTATCCTATGCGGGCCGTGCAAACATCCATCGTTTCGTTGTTGAAGAAAGTTGCGAAAAGCTTGTGTCTGAAACTGAGGCAGTCTTGGAAAAAGTAGCCAATTGGGGACACAATTACCTTGTTGAATTCAACTCCTTAAAGACACAAGTTTGCGCATTCACTGTTATGAAAACCCCCTTTGTTGTTGGTCCTTAGTTCTTGGGCACGCCCCTTTCCATTAACAATAAAATTGGGATCCTTGGCGTCGACATATCTCATGACGTTCCATACTCTAGTCATTTGGAAGATACGGCAAAGGGGGCATCTAAAAAGCTGGGAGATCTCAATAGAGCAAAGCAGTTCTTTACGCCGCAGCAAAGGCTGCTACTATACAAGGCGCAAATACAGCCACATATGAAGTACTGCTGTCACCTTTGGGCGGGAGCTCCCGAATGTCAATTAAAGCCTTTCAACTCCATTCAGAGGCGTGCTGTGAGAATCGTCGACGATCCCAAGATAACAGGCGGTGTGAGCCACTGACACACTAAGACGTGACTTCGCGTCTCTACGTGTTTTCTACCGCCTGTATAATGGGTTGTGCTCCGAGGAACTATTTGAGATGATGCCAACACCCACCTTCTACCATCGCACCTCTCGCCATCGACAGGGGAATCATCCACATTCATTAGAATTCGAAGGATCTTTAATAGAAATTTTCTCCCACGTACGCTGAGACTGTGGAATGAGCTCCTTCCTTAACATGGTTTTCCCAAGAGATTACAACATGGGGTCTTTCAAAAAGGGCGCTAAAGGATTTCTCAAGAGTCGGCAATACGCACGTGATGCCCCTGGTGTTGCGGGCATTCATGGGCTACGGTGACCACTTACCATCGGGTGGGCCGTATGCCTTTTTGCCTACTTAATTGTATAAAAAAAAATTGCAACTAAAAAGTATTTGAATGGTAATAAGTAGAAAAAATGTAAATAATAGAGTACCGATTATTGAAAGAATTAATAATGATTTTGATGATTTTTTTGATTAGCAAAATTTTCCAGTTGCACTTCAATACCATGCCAAATTAGTAACAGAATACCAGAAACGTCAAAAGTTGTCATTGCGATCGATTACGATTCAATTGTAATGTAGTAAACTTTCACTATGTAAAATAAGAGAATTGACGCCCAGCTGACTGGATTTTGTTTAGAAGATCGAAAAGTTTTTCGTCATTTTTCACTTATTTTTTCTATTGAAATTTTGTTTAGTTTGACTTAATAAACACTGTAACTGTATAAGCCAGTTCTTTCAGAATAACACTGAATTTTCGTTTGCAAGTTACTGTCGAAAAGACTATCAGACATTTCTACAAGTTTTCTTGGACGTGTAAATGCGGTCTTACACGGTACACTGGAGGGCAATCACGGCTGGCTGCCGGCCCATTTGTATACCCTTTTCACTTAATGAATATTCCAATTACATTTCAAGACGTTTTGCAAATCAGATCTAGTGATTTATGAAACTATTTTTAGAAACTTTAGTATTGCAAGACAAGCAAGTATTTAAACTAATTGTGTATTTCAAATTTCAAAAAAATTTACGAGTATCAATCCTTACATGCTTAAAAATGCACATATTTGGTGTCAGAATAGAACAATTTTGGTTGCCTCGTATGTTGTGGGGTGCATGGTTCTAATAAGTACAATAAAAAGCTCTTTTGTTCAGTGTATATATCATAACACAAGTTTCAATGGTACTTTAGGTCCTGTGTGATTTGCCCCTGAAACTATATTTATGTACTTGATAATTTCATTGCGAATATCTTGATATGGCTAAGTAAATTTTAATTATTTGTTTTATGGTTTGACAACTGATTGTCTCAGCTAAATCAAAACATCTGCAAACGCTAATATCCAAATCTATTTTTAAAACCAAAAAACTTTGTATAACACTCGTAACTCAGTTAAATTATGAACTCTTCGACAAAGATTTATCACGACGATTACTTACGATGAATAAAAATAACTTGAGCCCTATTTTTGAAATGTATGACATATATATCGTTCGATATCGAACAAAAGTCCTTCGTTGACGAACGAAAATCATTCGATATCGAACAAAAATTATTCGACTCGCCGAATTTGCGTGAGTCACACAATACAAAAATAGCAATCCTCGAGAGTTTATGAAATATAGGACAATTCTTCAGTTATTTCTCGTTGATCCCTTAATCGTGCACGGACTTGTAAATCTAAGTTTGTTTCTGTTGCGTTGTAAAGGTACCAAACACCAGTGCAGGGTGATTAGGAAAAGATGATCGTACGCATACAACACAAATAATTAAGTCAGTAAAAACACTTATACATAAATATATCTTTATTGCAAAAAAAAAAAAAAAATATGTATGTATGATAGAATATACTCTTCGCCATCAAATATTTTTTATTTGAATACAAATCGTACAACATTACAGATAAACCAAAGCATTGCACAACTTAAAAACTAGGGCACAATTTCGTCCATCACTTTCACAAAATAACAATAACTTTCTCGCAAACCGGCTCAAAACTCTCAACAAATACATCACATTGACTACCTCCCTGGAATAACGGTCATCACTCCGGACTGCCACACCGGAGGTCCCGGGTTCGATCCCCGGTCGGGTCAATTTGGAAAATGATCTTTTTCAGATTGGCCCGAGTCTTGGATGTTTATCTATACATGTATTTGTTATAAAATATATTAGTGTTGAGTTAGTATCCTATAACACAAGTCTCGAACTTACTTTGGGGCTAACTCAAACTGTGTGATTTGTCCGTATATATTGTCCGTATTGTCCGTATATATTGTCCGTATTGTCCGTATATATTGTCCGTATTGTCCGTATATATTGTCCGTATTGTCCGTATATATTGTCCGTATTGTCCGTATATATTGTCCGTATTGTCCGTATATATTGTCCGTATTGTCCGTATATATTGTCCGTATTGTCCGTATATATTGTCCGTATTGTCCGTATATATTGTCCGTATTGTCCGTATATATTGTCCGTATTGTCCGTATATATTGTCCGTATTGTCCGTATATATTGTCCGTATTGTCCGTATATATTGTCCGTATTGTCCGTATATATTGTCCGTATTGTCCGTATATATTGTCCGTATTGTCCGTATATATTGTCCGTATTGTCCGTATATATTGTCCGTATTGTCCGTATATATTGTCCGTATTGTCCGTATATATTGTCCGTATTGTCCGTATATATTGTCCGTATTGTCCGTATATATTGTCCGTATTGTCCGTATATATTGTCCGTATTGTCCGTATATATTGTCCGTATTGACCGTATATATTGTCCGTATTGTCCGTATATTCAGCGCCTTGTACTGATGACAGAAACGCATTGAGTCCAGTAAGTCCACGAAGCACAGGAGACTGTGCTCGAGCAACAGTGTGTGATGAGGGGTCAGCAAGTAATTTGTGTAGTCTACCACGCAAGTACTTGTTTGGTCCAAAAAGTCTACCAACACGCGACACTAGAACTCTGGACAGTCCGAATTACCATATTTTTTTTTTAAGAGAGGTAGGACATTTTGTAAGGACTAGTCCGTCTGGGGAAGTACCTCCACCCTACAGAAGACCGCAGCCAAATAACACTGTGTTGCAGTGTTGTGTTCCTGCTGGTAAGTAGGTCGCCAGGCTCCAGAATGGTTGCTGTGCTGATAGCGGACAGGTCGGCAACGCGCTCATGACATCTCCGGTGTTGCAGGCGTTCATAGGCTACGGTAACCACTTACCATCAGGTGGGCCGTACGCCTGTTTGCCTACTTGCCTACATAGTTGTAAAATAAAAAAATAAAAAATAGTGCTCACTGTAATGGGTGCTATCACATACATTGAGTTAGCTCCAAAGTATCTTTTCATTTTTTTTTTTTAATAATTAAGCCGATTACGAGTTACTACTTTATAGATGTATTTTAATAAAATCTGTTCCACACGAAAAGATGTCGTTTCCCAAACGCACGTTAGAAAAAGAGCATTACGAAGGTTAAAAAAAGGTACAAAGATCCAGGAATAGCGGGGAACGCGATGACAGGGAATTTATTAACCATTCGGGATGACAAACTGCGAAATGGGGAAAAGGGAGTACCACTGGCTCTCGATTTAAGTGTTAGCGAGTTCCAAATGAGTTTTAAACACGCGAGCTATTTGTAGAACTCTAGCTGCAAAATGAAGATTATTTTCATAAAAACGGCGTCGTTTTATATTATCGTTCGCATATTTGCTAAAAATGTTAGCGTTCTCTTTTTTAGGAATTTTGCGCTCAGCAGATTATAAAGTATTAAAATTTCAATATTGATTAAAGTAACTGTTAACGAAGCTAATATTAAGAAGGTAAAAGGTTTGTTCTAACGTGTTAAGACTTATTTTTGGCTTTCTGTATCAGCGTTATTATATTTTAATGAATAAATAAATTATATAATAAATTTCCCATCTATTCCCGGAATTTTAAAATTTCCCGGGAATAAATGGGAATTTATTATATTTCTCCTTTTCTTCCCCTTGCATTTCATTTTTTCCCTCTTGAATTTCTTCCCGCTGCCCATCTCTAGCTGAAAGGCATTTTTCTCTTAATATTCATATTCCTTAGTAAGTTCCCCTGTAATAGAGGTGGCATTCGTATATGCCATGATGTATGGAGTTTTAATTAGGACTTCCTTTGACGACCCACCGCCGGCGAACGTAAATTAGACACGCTTTAAATGTTTGTTTGTTTGATCCGGCCAAATTGAGACTTCATGTCGTGTCGCCAAAATTCGAAACAGATTTTTGGTAGAAATCGTTTGAATGAGAAAAAATGATAACGGATAGAATAGAATATATCTCCATTGAGATAGCTATCACGTAGGTACAGCAAAGGTGTTATAAACTTATGCTACATGTTTATAATGTACGTGACAGACGTCTCAATTCGTTCGGATCAGATTTAATTATCTGTTGCTTCAAATTGTCGTGTTTTGGAAGACATGCTAATTACATTGGTGCTGATTCTGTTATTTCATGTATGTAAAGTAGGGTAAATCAGGGCCTTGATGAGGATATGTTACCTATATAGAAGTACTAAATAACTTGGCGCGATGGGGATACATAGATGCATAGATCCCGTACAAACTGTTCAGCGCCTTCTGACGTGCCCTGCTTGCCCGGCTGTGTGGCTGTACAAAAGGGGACGGAAAGTGCAACTGAGGTGGCGGTTTCTGGAGTAACAAAATTTTGAAATGTTTGAGCTTACGACACGAAAAGAAGAAGTACTTTGATTTCATAATGTACCTACGTTTCTCGTGCACTGCTAATTATCACATGGTATTATGTGGAAGTGAAGCATCTGGCAATGGAAACTTTTTATAATCAGACTATTTTTGTTTTTTTAAAGCATAAACTAGTGCACCATGATATTAAAAGAGACGTACCCGTGGAATGCAGTATACTGCTCCCACAACATAAATACTGACGTGTTCCGAACGACTTAGCGATGACGTAATGCTATAATATATATAAAATGACAGAATTTTATCAAAAATACCAATGGCTAAAATTGGCAGCTATTTAAAAGAAACCTAATGGAAATAGAAAAAAATGCGAAATAGATATTAATGGAAAACTATTCAAAGTTCAATCAGAAGCTCAAACATATTTGATTGGCTGCTAAAAGCTTAAACGTCAGTCAGTACCAATACTAGGATATCAAAGGAGATGTCCCCGAGGAGTTCGTGGAAACGCTGCGTTTGGATCCCACGACATAAATACTGTCTCGTAGGTACGTAAAGCATTGTCACTGTCTGAGCTTAAGATGTGTTCATAGTAAAAATATTACAGCTAATATAATATTTTATCTCATATAGTTGACATTTCTTTTAATAAAAATAAAGAATTACCTATATATGGTGGTAAACTTAGTATAAGTAAATTGACGTCAAAAAGTGATATTTTTGTCCTATATTGAAAACAAACGATTTCATTTCATTTTTAAAATTTCACTGAACATGTAAGTAAGATCGGATAATTTGTACTCCTACTACAGTCACAGACTTTCCTCTCTTATAGTGGTTGACTGGAAGAGATCCCTCATAGGGATAAGTCCTCCATCGTACATTAATATTTAAGAATATTTATTTTTTGCGGATTTTGTTTTATTTTATGAACAATAACATACTGAAATTGTTTAAAAAAAACAATTTATGTTGATTTTGATGTCGATCAATTAGAGGTGTGAAACTGTATACAACTCAAATAGAAAAAGTTTTTGTTATAAGTTTAATAGGTACTTTTACTACTCTATATTATGAAATGAATATACAATAGCAACAGTATATAAGAAGTCGGTTAAAAAAATATATACAAATAGTAATTTACTTGAGATACAAAACTTGAACATGTGTATTCAAATTCAAATCAAATAACCTTAATATGTATTCATTAAATTGGAGTCAAAGTATTTAGGGTGGCTATTTCATGATATCGCATTAAATACAGTATTTATAATACACATTATTATCTAATACGAAGACACGTGGCGACAGTCGCATTCATTATAATTCCTATCTGTTTTGACACACCTTGTCTGGTACGGTGCGCAGAAAAAAAAAGATTTTATTTTTTGACAATTCTTATTGTAATAGTTTATAGACAAATTCAAAGTTTGTTGAAAGTAGCGCAAGTTCATTTTAAACTAGCTGTTTCCCGCAGCTCCGCCTGCTTCAAAAAGTAGCCTATGTTTGACCCCGGGTCCTCAACTATATTCATACCAAATTTCATCAAAATCCGTTCATTGGTTTTTCCTTGAAAGCACCGAGATAGACAGACAGACAGAAAGACTGACAGATAGACAGACTTTTGCATTTATAATATTAATATGGATTGAAATTTTGTTTGTATTTACTGTATTGTGTTTTTGGGTTGAGTTGTGAATTGAAAATGTCGTGATTGTTAAGAATCAATGGTAAAATATTATTCCTTTCCATCTATAAACCATTTTGCTCTTCCTCTTTTTTTGTCCAAACAGTGACCTAAAAATACTTGCCTACCTCCAAAAACTAAACAATTCATTTATTTGTCATTCAATAACGTTTATTTGTCAATTGACAGTCAGCCGCCAAATCTATGACGATTATTTAGCGTACTTCGAAGCGTAAGCTTAAGACAGAAATAATTAAATGTATAAACATTTGATCACACTATATGTTCACGTCCCATCTGAAGGATTGAATGGTTTGAATTTCCTTGCAAATCTTTTCCTTTTGTAAGAGCAAAATCAGTATTTAAAAAATTAAAATAACATTTTTTTCTGTCATCATCATCATTCAGCCGCAGTCAGTCCACTGCTGGACATAGGTCTCTCCCAATGATTTCCAAAATGATCGGTTGGCAGCAGTCTGCATTCAGCGCTTGCCTGCATTTTTTTTCTGCATACCCTACCATTCGCCAGGGCTGAACTAGGGCTGTGGAGTGCGCTGTTTTTTCGCCGTCACCGGCTAATGGGCGCACTTGTCACGTCCGTGTTATTTACGGCGCAAGATAACAATCGCGGTTTGGGACGCGCAAGCCTCGCACACATCTTTGTAGGGTTGACAGTTCTTCTCTATTGTTTTTGGTTCCGAAGGTCTTTTAATTTATTTAGGCAAAAATTTTACGAAAAACGTGGAGGTTCTGTTCATTATTTCGTCCATTCTATTTATTTCATGTAAGTACATTACATTATATTTCTTTAATTCTTTTTCGTTTTATCATATTTGTCTTATGTGTGTACTAGCAGCCCTTTTTGACTTCGTCCTAGCCTATAGACTTCCCCGATAAATAGGCTATCCAACACTGAAAGAATTTTTCAAATCGGACCATTAGTTTCTGAGATTAGCGCGTTCATACAAACAAACTCTTCAGCTTAATAATATTAGTATAGATACTGCTTTAATATGTGTGTATACTCCTTAAATTTCTAGACTCTCTAACAAGACTTTCATTGTAGGGTATTTTTACCATATGTTTTTAATTTTGTCGACCCTAGACATACTTACCTTGTAAAAAACTCGTTATATGCGATCCCTTTCCGATATCAAGTTCCGCTACAGGTTAGAAATAATACCTTTATATTTTATTTCTTTTATAATAATCACATATTGTATAAATGATTATATGAGTAGATATTATCTACCTAGGTATAACTTTCTCCATAAAAAAAGATCTAAAAACAAGGTATTTTATAGATCCTGTATATATATCCCCTGACGTGATGCTACGTCACGGGTCCCGAACAAACGTATTGACAGCTCCTGCATATTTATGAACTCCTGGTAACATTGTTAAAGTATACGAAATTTGCCCCCCGGAAATATCTGTTTTAGTTTTTATGAGTGCCATTGAATGTTGTTTCAGTTCGAATTTTACGATCGATTGTTTAAATCGATGATATGATCGATTTTATTTATGAGAATAAATTAGGAAGTTAATGTCAGCAACGGTTTGTCCATAAAGTGACTACAAGATGACTGAAAAGATATCTTCAGGGTCTGCTAACTGACTTTGATGCATCTGGAGATGTTGCCGTGATACTGTTTGGCTACTTCATTTATTTTTAAACTAGCTGTTTCCCGCAGTTCCGCCTGCGTCAAAAAGCTTTATAATCGGGTCTTCAACTATATTCATACCAAATTTCTAAAAATCCGTTCAGCGGTTTGGCCGTGAAAGCGTAACAGACAGACAGAAAGACATACAGACTTTCGCATTTATAATATTAGTATGGATAGAAAATATCTCTATTGACATTCGGCACACCATACTTGAGAATGACTTTACGATTTCTTTCCTCATAATTTTTTCTAAGTTTTGTAATAAAGAAAAGAATCTGAGAATTGCGCTGAAAATTTGGATTTATCAGTAAACTTGTCATCGATGTCACATCCTCTGACCTTTATGATTTCTTGGTTTTATTTTCAGCTGTATCATTCGGAAATCAGTGTTCGCTTACCGGCCAAAAACGGTGTGTCGAATGAAAAGCATACGTCTCGTCGATTATGACGAATGAATTACATTCAAAATCGTACGAAAATAATTAGGTTAACCGATTTCGCATGTCACACTTATCAATAATATATTGTCTCCCAGCTTTCCTTTTTTTTAAATCCAGAAGATATATTTAATGATAGAAGCAATATTTGCGGTGCCATTACGAATACCCTCCTCTCTTTCCAATTTTGATTATGACAGGATATAAATCAGGACACGTGGTTTCTCCCACGAACCTCTTAGCCCAGCTTCCGCCGGTCTACAGATTGTAAAAGTGCACGATATGCCGTGACTGGGCGCCATTAGGGAGACACGTCGTGGTTTTGAGGGGAGCTTTCGTAGTTATCTAATTGTTTCACACCTAATGCGTGTTACTTGTTCGCGTTTCACTTTTGGACAAATGCTTCTCGATTGTATTGATTGTAAATATATAGATAGATATATAAAGTCCTTTCGCCTTCTTTCTACCCTGGTAGATAAATGGGGCAGCCCTGGTAGCAGCCCTGGTAGACAGACAGTTATTTCTGAAATGCAGCGTGGAATGTTATCAATCAAGTAAATTCTAAAGCGGTAAATATTGCATTTTCGAAATCAATGACCGAGTCGAATGATTTTCGAAATAAAGCTCCATAATCTGCAAGCCGTAAGATTGTTTCAATAATTTTATACCAATTTAACATATTTTATTCTAATTTAAATTTGATTGATTATAATACCAATATTTTTTTAAGATTCTCTCTAACAATGACGGGAACGAGAAACAAATTTTCGCCAAAATATAGTGAATATTAAATTATTCAAGAAATTACTAACAATATTACAGTACATGCTCTATCTACCTTCAATCGGGCAGCGGCACACAGCATACGGCCCCTTAGTAAAATCTGAGATAAGATAATTTATTAGCCTAACATTGGGCATGAACCTTATACAAAAATCCTGCCGATGGCTAGCCGCGGGGGATCAGTTCGATAGCGATCAATGATTGATTACGTGGGAATATTGTATACGGTTTTTGGATCATATACTATATAAACCAGAATCACAATTTCTCTGCATTAAAATCTTTAAATATATATGTATGTATATATTATACTCCCTATTTGTGTAAATCTATGTATGTTTATTTAGCTGTAGGGTTCTTTTTTTCTGTAATATCACACGAAGCTTTTTTGCGCCGCTTTGTATTTTTTCTGTTTTTCCTAATGGTTGACTGGGAGAGAATACTTTTAGCATTAAGTCCGCTAATTGTATTTTTACTTGTGGTACAATAAAGTTTTAATAAATAAATAAATCTATATCCAAAAGTAAGTTATTAAGTTGGAGAAATAGCCTTATATAATAATCTATATTTAATATTATAAAGCTGAAGAGTTTGTTTGTTTGTTTGAACAGGCTAATCTTAGGAACTACTTTGAAAAATTATTTCAGTGTTGGATAGCTTATTTATCGAGGAAGGCTATAGGCCTAGGCGAAGACGGGCTGCTAGTATATAATAATTATTTAATTAAGGTGAGAGGGGTTCAGAGAATCAATAAATTTTAAAAATTAATAAATGTCTCTGTATTGCAATTTCTCCTTTTACTAAAATCTATTAAATTAATTGATTCTGACTGAAGTTATAGTTACAAGCACTTACCAAATTATTTTGCGTGCTTCCGCAACCAGTTAGTTCATGCAAACTATTGCCGGCCGGCACCCACCCACTACTATTAGTCCCAACATGCCCGCCACCATTAGTTTATACATGCGACACGTGTTTCGCCTATACGCGAGGAATCGCAAAGAGAAGAAGCACGCAAAATAATTTGGTAAGTGCTTATAAAATCTATTATACTTATAATATAATGTATAGGTAGACTAGATTTTGGGAAGAAAGCTACCGTGAAAACGCAATGGGCATCGCCACGTGCAGAAGCTAGGTCATATTATGTTCTTTTCTAATCAACTGTACCTATGCAAGCCCTCAAAGGGGAATACATGATGCATCCCGGAACCCAAGGGCATCGTCCCTCTGACAAATTGGTCCACAATGAGATAGGACAGACCCCAAACATCATAGACACACGAACACATGGACACGGCAATATGATTTCTTAGGTTTTCGCGATTATTGTTGTAAACGCGATAAAAACAGTATTGAAATAGTTTAATTTATTAGACAAGGTAAGTTGAGACAAAATCGTCAACATAGTCAATTTTCCAAGACCACCTTGTAATCATCCTTTATTTCCATCAAAATACGAGTAAGAGAGCGAGATAGCACTATACCTTTCTCTATCTACACCATCCTTATCCCCACCTATACTGATCTATCGCAATTCAGTTTTTGCCGGCAATTTTCATTATGTTATCTACACAACCAGATACGAACGTATATAAAATGTAGAGGCATCTGGATTTTAAAGGTTGAATGAAAACTCACCAAGATTCATTAATTTATTTGATTGTAGATAATTATTAAAATGTTCGCCCTACATGACTCTTTCGTATTTGGAGCTATTTCAGTTATCTGTCAGTCACTCAATACTGGTGGTACGATATAATAAATATTACTTACTTTGTACTCGTGGATTTTAATTCTCACATTTCTTTGCGTAAGTCACGGATTTCAAAAATAGCACATCCGACCTGAATAAATGTAGATGCCAGATCTATACATGAATTGTTCTACGACTAAATCACATTCACACCCCCTGTAGGATCGCTACCAGACCCCGCACTCTACTCTACATTGTATTGTATTGTATTACAATAATTGTATTTAGTTTGTTTGGAAAACTTGTGATTTATTACCATTGAGGTGAAAGAAAGATTCAACTTGTAATTGAAGAGAGCGAATGAGTTTTAATAGGGTCACGCAATGTATTTGAAAGGTTGTACTAATAGTAGGTACCTTGTTAATCCACGGTGTATGCGCTTAAACTAATCATTACAAGAATTACGATAAATACTATCAAATACATATGCAACATTTTTAAATCTGATAAATATAAATGCTTTTCTTATTTCTTTCTTTTTATACACCATGAAATATTAGTCGTTTTCGACCCATCGTCCATTGACTCCATTTATGCAACTGAACAACTTTGGCCAAGATACATGGGTCGAAATATGGAGTAAATTTTTGGACCTCCCATACAAAATGTCTCATCACGTGACCTAATTTACTATGGGAAGTATAATTTTTTTTTCATTTTTCGAGCTATGTTCCTTGGGGAGATTTGTTCGGTTGCATGAATGGAGTCACTGGTCGATGGGTCCAAAACGACTAAAATTTCATGGTGTATATTTGTGTAACAAGACTACAGCAGGTAAACTCATTTTTATGGGACCAAATGTGTTTTCTCACATGTGATGCTTAAAAATTTACTTTGAAAAAATATTCATTTATTCTTCACGCAAATCTCGTAAAAAACATAGAAACGTAAAATTTTAACCTTTTAAAATCACATCAGCTTCTGGAGCCCTATTTTTGAAATGTATGAGTCATAATGTCGATTGAAAATCATTCGATATCGAACAATAATTATTCGACTCGCCGATTTTGCGTGACTCACACTTTTCGATAATAGCACTCCTGGTAAATTGCTAAAGCCATCGCACCGACAACCAATACTCTTACCCCTTAGTCAATACTAATATTATAAGTGCGAAACTCTGTCTATCTGTCTGTCTGTTACGCTTTCACTGCCGAACCGCTGAACGGATTTTGATTAAATTTGTTATGAATATAGTTAAAGACCCGGGGTCAAACATAGGCTACGTTATGACGTATGCGGTGCTGCGGGAAACAGCTAGTTAATTGTTTTTTTCTTTTTTTGTCGGGTAACACATTACATTATTGATTATAATTAAAAGTGGCAGCAGCTCCTAGCCCATTATATAATTATACTAACAAAAGAGTAGAACTTTACCCCTCAATAAGTATCCCCATAATGATGCAATCAGTACAACTCATTCGCCCCCGGCTAATTACACGCGATATCAAAACCCTATATATTATATGCTACTAGCTGTTTCCCGCAGCTCCGCCTGCGTCAAAATAAGTAAAGGCTTAAAGAAATATTATATCAACAAATTTTCATGGACTAAAATTTACTACTTCTTATGATCTGCTGCATCCCCGGTTGTGCGGATATTTTTAAAAACAAGCAAGTTAGTATTTTTTTTTTTCTTAAAAATGCATTAAAATCATTTAAATACGTCATTGCAATGCCGCTAATTCGTACAAAACATATTTTTATCTTTTGTAAGTAGTTGTTACTTACAGAAGTATCTGTGATCAAATAAAGACCGTGTTCTTAATTAACTCAATATAAAAAGAAAGCAATTAAAATTAACTATTAAACAACATAATTTAGGGCCGAGCAAAACGAGACGCTAAGACAAGGCATCGCCTGATTTACACTCAATTATTGTACTAATAAATTTAACTCCTAACGAACTATACGACCCTAGTACACGGTTTACGACTGCGTGACATCTTTAGCGTTTTACGAGTAGATCTGTTTTAATTTAACTTAGACATTACAATATTCCAAAAAGCTATTTAATTTTTTTCGAAATAAGTACAACATAAGTATATTATGTATGTAAAAACTTTATTGTACAGAAAAAACAAAATAGAACACAACAAGGGGCGGACTTATCCCTGATAGGAATCTCTTCCAGTCAACCCAAAAAACCAAAGGAAAAAAAGAGTGCATGGGCATCAAAGAGTGTACAGTACAATAGATACGATCAATATAAATGTAAAACAACTTAACCTAAACCTAAGTCAACTCAAGTCCGAACGCTCAAAGTATTCCCTAACCCGGAATTTAAAGGTATGAAAAGAGGACGACTGTTTGATCTCCAGAGGATGCTTGTCCCATAAACGTGCATTAAGTATAGCAAAAGAGTTAGCGTAGCACAGAGGAGTATAATATGTATATAAGATACATGCAAACTTCGAATATACACTTAAATAAAATAAAAAAAAAACCCTTTATTTCTACTACCATGCAGAATGTCTTAAATACAAGAAAATACCATAAAACAATTTTATATATTTGTTATTATTCATTAATTTAATTCTATTAACACACAAATTATCTATGTCATTTTATTTTATTTAGTCTTCTTCACCAGTACAGGTTCGTCAATTGTGACATTTCACACACACATATTAGTATTAAATTCTAATCAATTAATTCTAATCAATGTATTATACTAAGTCAAATTTAAATCATTATTAGTTTTCGGTAGTAGTCGCCTCTTTGGCGTAGGCCTCCCCCAAAGCTCTCCATTTATTTCTATCTCTACACTAACATGTTTAAATAAACTTAGGCATATCAATAAAAAAATGAAGAATGAGACAGTGAGAACTCTACTTTAAAACAGTGAACGTAGGTTTTGATAGTTTGTCTGATAAAGATGACTTTAGATTTTACCTGAACACGGATAGGATTAGGAGATTTTTCTTTAAAGTACAGACTAACAACTAATCCAGGAAAAGATTGATAGCTGGAAATATGTGTCTGTTTTCTGTGTTTCTACCGTTTGATATAAATTTCAACTCATTTGTAGTGTTCTCATGTATATGTATTCATAGTTTTGTCAAGCGATAAAGTTAAACATGCTGTGCGCGCTAATCTCTTGGTTTTCCAACTAGCCTATGAACCCATGTAATATTGTTACGAAATCAAAAATAAATAAAAATAAAATCCCGCCCGCGGAAGTTTGAGTAGCGCTGTCCGCGGAAAATTCTCGTACAATCGTCGCGTGTTTCCATACGGGAATAATATCGCGAACGATCTAGTACATCGATTATCTCGCTCTGACATATTGCTTTGTCTCGCTCTCGCACTTCTAGTATGTACTAAGGGAACGAGACAGAGAGTATCCCTCTCTCTCTATTCCGGAGTAGTTGTGATCTTTCTAGAAACTTATGGAGCGGGTTTCCCGAGCCATATAAATATCGGAAGGTGCCTCAGGAGGGGAGTTCTAATTTAACTGAGCTACAAGTGCGATCAAGAAGCGATATCCGGAGCGAATAACAAGTGATACAAGCGACCTCGGCAAGTTATAGTGACTGTGATTAGCAAGTGTTTTGGACATTGTTAGTGATAAGTGAAGTGAAGTGACGTCGGCGACCATCCTTGTGGGAATAAACGTTTTTAAGAGTCATCAGGTGTTTTTCTCCAAATTGCGAACCCCGAGCTCGTAACAATTGGTGTCAGAAGTGGGATTTGGAGATGCCATTGACTCCGAGAGAAGACGTCACTAGTGAGGGTGTGAAGACGAGGGCGAAGCGTGCTGCGGAAGCCACTTCTACTGGATCTGCTGACCAGGCCGCTCCCGCCGCGCCCACCGCCCGGCAGGTCACGTCCAACGGCAACCAGGCTACGTCCAACGTCTACCAGGACACGTCCAACGCCCGGCAGGTCACGTCCAACGGCAACCAGGCTACGTCCAACGTCTACCAGGACACGCCCAACGCCCACCAGGCCATGTCCAACACCCACCAGGCCATGTCCAACACCCACCAGGCCACGTCCAACGCCCACCAGGCTGCGCCTGTCTTTGATTTTGGGGAATTGATGCGAATGCTGGACAACAAATTTACAATGCTGGACAACAAATTTACAATGCAGGAGAAGCTTCAACAAAAGGCTCAACAACAACTCCTGTCAGCTATTGGTGAAGTTAGTGGCGTGGTTACCAAATTACGCAAGGATGTTGATTTGGTGGAGGAACGCGTCACGACTCTTGGGAACGACATGGAAAATTTGAAGACGGACCTTTCCACATTACAGAAGAAGTTCGTGCGCCTTGAAACAACGGGAGTAGCAGTTGCATCTGGCGGAACAGTCATTGCCCACCACGGACCCAGCGTGAAATTGCCGCCATATGACGGAACCTCGTCCTGGACCGCATACCGTCAACAGTTCCAGACCATCGCAGCTGCTAACGGATGGACAGATGAACAGTGCCTGACAGCTCTCACCGTCGCACTCCGAGGACAGGCTCTGACGGTCTTGGAGGTTCTTCCGTCGGGCAGTGGATTCAAGGACCTGCTGGAGGCACTGGAATCGCGATACGGGGAACGGCATTTGGAGCACGTCTTCCGCGCTCAACTCCGCGACAGAGTCCAGCACTCAGGAGAGGGTCTGCAGCAATGGGCGCTGGAAATAGAAAAACTCGTCCGCAAGGCGTATCCAGGGGCCGATTTGAAGATGCTTGAGTCCAACACCGTGCAGGCGTTCGTCGACGGCATCAAGGATTCGGAAGTCAGAGCTGCAGTAAGGCTAAACCATCATGCCTCATTAAAAGATGCACTGGCCCACGCTTTGGAGGTGGAAGCCGTCAGACATGACATTCGTCATTCCGTGACTCACAAAGTGCGCGAAGTAGTGGAGGAAGTTAGGGAAATAAAAGCTCCGCTAAGGAAGAGACCTGGATCCATGTGCTATAGGTGCGGCGACCGAGGGCACCTACAAATGAATTGCCCAAAGATCAAGAAGCTTGAAGACGACGTGAAGGAACTGAAGATGAAGCAGGAGGCTTTATCATCGGAGAGGAACCAGGGAAACGAGTAAGAGCCAGGACTAGGGGGCGAGTACTGGCTGGCGCGGAGGAAGCCCCGACAACTATTATCTCTCAGGCATGCAACGGAAATAGTCTCGTAATATCTGGAACTGTAAATGGGATCAACTGCAGGATGACGCTGGATACCGGAGCATCAAGAACAATAGTCCGACCTCACTTAGTAAGGACCATAATGAGAAGCATGAGGAAACTGGACTGTCAGCTTCTTTCTGCCTCCGGCCAGCCAATACCCGTCCTGGGAGAAGTGTCTGTAAAAATGTCTATGGGAGAAACCACATATACCCACAACGTCATCGTGGCTGAAATTATGGACGATTGTGTATTGGGATTAGATTTCATGAAAAAGTACAACTGTAGAATAGACGTTGCTAGTGGTGTATTCAAGAGTGGTGAAGAAGAGATCATCATCCTAGGAGGCATTAACGGGAGAGTGACATGTTTAAAGCAAACGGTCATACCTGGGAAAGCAGAAGCCCAAGTACTAGTAAAGTTACCAGTAACAAGGAACAAGAAATCTACCGGATGCGTGTTGATTGAGGAGATAGCTAATAAACCTGCGGCTCGAGGACTCATGACCGCGAGGACTCTCGTGAAAGGAAGAAACACCGCAGTAGTAAGAGTACTTAATCTAGGCGACCAAGAGAGGACCTTAAACAAAGGCGACATCATTGGAAAATGTGAGGAAGTTGTCTGGCTGAAAAAGTGCAGTACAACACAAAGCTCAGATACAACGAGTACCAGTGATTCTACAGTCAAGGAGCTTCTAAGTAACTGCAAAAGCAATCTAACGTACTCGCAGAGCATTAAAGCTAAGAAGTTTCTACTGCGCTACGCCAACATCTTCACCAGCCAAGAAGGAGACTTAGGAAGAACGTCGCTAGTACAACACAGGATTGACACCGGAAATGAGAGACCCATCCGACAGCGAGCGAGAAGAATCCCTATAGCCAAAGAAATAGAAGTCAAAGAGCTGCTGGCGGATATGGAAAGGAATAAAATTATTGAACCATCAGCAAGTCCATGGTGTTCACCAGTCGTGCTAGTAAAGAAGAAGGACGGAAGCACGCGGTTCTGTGTTGACTACAGACGACTTAATGACATCACCAAGAAGGACAGTTACCCGCTGCCTCGGATTGATGACACCTTGGATACCCTTAGTGGCATGAAATGGTTTTCAACATTGGACTTAAAATCTGGGTACTGGCAAGTGGAAATCCATCCGAAGGATAAGGAGAAGACTGCATTCTCGACGGGCAAGGGATTATGGCAGTTCAACGGTTTTTCAAGAAGTTTGCAGGATTATGGGAATGAACAAAACCCGAACCACGGCTTACCATCCTCAGTCAGACGGGATGGTCGAACGGTTTAATCAGACGATCGAGAGACATCTGGCAAAAATAGTGGAAAGCCATCAAAGGGGCTGGGACAAGTACATTTCACTGTTCCTGCTAGCGTACAGAACAGCAGAACATGAAAGCATAAAGGCAACTCCGGCATATGTCAACTACGGTCGTGAGCTGCGGTTGCCAGTGGACCTCCTAACAGGAGGCTCACCAGATGAACCTCAAAGTGTTCAAGACTACGTTTCTGATCTGCGTGACCGAATGCGAGAAATACACGCCGCAGTTCGAGAAAACGGGTTGCAGTCGAGTCAGAACATGAAGACCAGATACGACAGAATGTCGAATACAAATGGCTTCGAGGAAGGCGCTCTAGTCTGGCTTCACAACCCGACTCGCCGGAAAGGGAAATCGCCAAAATTACAAACCAAGTGGGAGGGCCCGTACAAGGTGGTAACGCGACTAAATGATGTGACGTATCGGATACAGCGTCAACCAAGAGGAGCAATGAAGATTGTTCACATCGACCGCTTGGCGAAATATCACGGAAGTAATGATGATGCTCGGGACGAGCATCTCTAAGAAGGGGGCAGTGTTACGAAATCAAAAATAAATAAAAATAAAATGCGGCCCGCGGAAGTTTGAGTAGCGCTGTCCGCGGAAAATTCTCGTACAATCGTCGCGTGTTTCCATACGGGAATAATATCGCGAACGATCTAGTACATCGATTATCTCGCTCTGACATATTGCTTTGTCTCGCTCTCGCACTTCTAGTATGTACTAAGGGAACGAGACAGAGAGTATCCCTCTCTCTCTATTCCGGAGTAGTTGTGATCTTTCTAGAAACTTATGGAGCGGGTTTCCCGAGCCATATAAATATCGGAAGGTGCCTCAGGAGGGGAGTTCTAATTTAACTGAGCTACAAGTGCGATCAAGAAGCGATATCCGGAGCGAATAACAAGTGATACAAGCGACCTCGGCAAGTTATAGTGACTGTGATTAGCAAGTGTTTTGGACATTGTTAGTGATAAGTGAAGTGAAGTGACGTCGGCGACCATCCTTGTGGGAATAAACGTTTTTAAGAGTCATCAGGTGTTTTTCTCCAAATTGCGAACCCCGAGCTCGTAACAATATTATTAAGTCATGTTTTGTTGTAAAACTGTATGGTGTGCCAATAAATAAAATAAAGATGAAAGGAAAAAGTGCCCTTAACTGCCTCTGTAGTCGAGTGGTGTCTTTGTCCCAGAGGTCGTGGGTTCAGCCCGCTTTATTTAGTTGTTTCCAGTTTGGTTAGGACATTGCAGTCCTTAATCACCTGATGTCTAAAAAAAAAAAAGTGGTTCTGAAGGCACGTTAAGACTATATCTGGTAGTCGTTAAGAAGCGTCTCTGACACCAGGGTGTCCATGGTCTATAGACAATGTAGCCTACACGAAATGATGATAATGAGTTGCACGAAGCTAATAAGGGTCTTGTCGTATGAACAATTAAGGAAGATAATGACACAGGATAAAATTCCATCGACAAGAGCCTAGCTTCTAAATAAGTTGTTCTTGAGCTGAACACTAATGTTCTCTTCTCTTACTTCCAGGTCCTCAAGTACTGCGAGCACCTCCACGGAAAATGGTACTTCAGCGAGATCCGAGCTATCTTCTCCAGGAGGTATCTGTTGCAGAATGTGGCCGTGGAGATGTTCTTGGCCAGCAGAAGTAAGTAACACGACAGTCTTGATTATTTATTTTATGTCATGGGGACTTTTGGGCATGGAGCCCTATTTTTGAAATGTATGACATACATGTCGCATGAAAATTATTTGATATCGAACTAAAATTATTCGACTCACCGATTTTGCGTGAATCACACTTTTCAAATATAGAGTTCCTGATGCTGTTCGGAGAGGGAAGCCTTAATTTCTTTTATATTTAGTTTTGTATCATGTTATTTGTAGTATTTAGGGTTAGCTTTTATTTTTATACACTTACCCCCATATTCTCAAACGTTTCCTTAAACTCGACTCAACCTTACTCCAACTCATTGGTATGTAAGTGGACACTAACTTCCGTGACTTAAGGAGATTACTTATTGGAGGTGAGTATCGAACTGTCAAATATAAAGTACTTGAGACTTCTTTGAAATAAAAGAAAATGGTTATAAATTAGTTTTTTTGCAACTCTAAACTTTTATAATTTCCAATTTTTGTGCTTTGGATTGTTATTATAACCTGTGTCGTTCCTCGTTGGAGTTTGCTCAAGCAACCAATTAATGTAATTTTCAAGGAAAGTTCGAGGGCTTCCTTAAGGCTTCCACCAATGAGTTTGAGTGAAGGACGTCCTTGAGGTTATGTTTAAGGATACGTGTGTTAGTCATAGTTTCTTAGTTTTAATAAGTTTTTAATTTTGATATTTTATTTCCGTTTCTATTGTACACATTGAATTGGATGCTAACATTAGAAAGTAGGGAAAGCTTCTAGGAAGCTAATGAGCTTTCCCTTCCAATTATTGATTGAATAATGATGTAAAATGAGAAGAAGGACATAAGGGGCACTTGATAAAGCTACTGTAATATCTCTACGTACACCATAACCCTTGCATAAACCTTCAATAGGAGCAAAGACTCATATCCATAGATCTCTATGGATGGAAGAGCATGTGGTCCCATAGCCTAAGAACGAGTATTAGTTCTTCATCTGATTTTTGGTGGCGCTTAAAACAAAATAAATAAATTAAGTACTTATTTATTTTTTCGGTGATTTTTGTTAAAATACTATTTAAGTTTTAAATCTTAATTTATCCATACTAATATTATAAATGCAAAAGTCTGTCTGTCTGTCTTCCTGTCTGTCTGTCTTCCTGTCTGTCTGTTAGCTTTTATGGTCAAACCGCTGAACGGATTTTAATGAATTTTGGTATGGATATAGTTGAAGATCCGGGGTCAACCATAGGCTACTTTTTGACGCAGGCGGAGCTGCGGGAAACAGCTAGTTACTTATAAATAATGAACTAAATTGTTATTTTTATGACTTTCAGCGTCCATATTCTTCGCATTCCCCGACCAGGCGACAGTGAAGAAGGTGATCAAGGCGCTGCCCAGGGTCGGAGTGGGCATCAAATACGGCATCCCGCAGACCAGGTCAGTGCAACCTTTATTTTTGATATGAAATAATATGATGGAAAAATAACAAATAATAATTGTAAAACAACAAACAAACAACAAGGCCTCTACATGTTAAAATATTGGTTTAAGGCAAATAAAAATATAAAAAAAAAACTTATGTCTCAATGATATTAAAATTTTGTCATTAAGGTATTCTTGTACATTATAATAACTACCGCTTGTCTAAAAGTAACACAAAATGATTTTCTCTTTAAAATGTTTCATTTTCATTTTACGATAGTTGTCCGGAAGGTGATTATATCTCATAACTGCCATAGAATAAGAATTTCTTGAGTACATCTGTAGGGTTTGTTTAGGAATCTGTAAAGTCTCTTTATGCCTACTTCTGCTACCTTCTATATCACCTTTCCTTACAAATACATGTGGATATTTAGTTTTACTTACATTTATGTTGAGATTGTTATTCTCTAGTATAGATAATAGAGTGGCTAGTTATTATATTTCTTGCAGTATTGTTAATTTCATCATTATAATTATCTTGGTCATTCTGTTTGAAAATAAATGTCGTGTCGTCAGTAAATAATATTTGTGTTGTGTCATATGAGGTAGGTCGTTGATGTATAGTAAGATTATGAGAGGGCTAGGAACTCCCCCCTGTGTTACTCCAAAACTGTGTTACGTTATTTGGATCTATACACAATTTTTCTATTATTTTCAATTTTCACAATCTCGACACATTTTTTTCTATCCTCTAAATAACTTTTTACCCATTCTTGCGCTGGTGCTCTTATTCCATATCTACATAGTTTATAAAATAATTGTTCATAATTTAAACAAAAGAATATTATAATAGTATAATTTAACTTGTTTAACGCAAGTAGTGGTATAATACTATACTAACAAATTCTCAATGTCAAAAAAAGATTCGTCGACTACTACTACTCATCTTAGCGCTTTCCCGGTTGCATCCTTGGGTGATTGCCTCTGAGTCCAGGGTCCGGTTTCCTACTTTTTCTTCTCCGTTTCGCACGGTCTTCGGCATCCCTAGTTGTTAGTCCATTAGCACGCATATCCGAAAGATTCGTCTCTATTGATTAATTTTTGTAAGCAATTTGTTGTTCCAAAATAACATCAACGAAAAAGTACCTCCGTCACTATGACACAGAATTATTAATACTATGTTTATGTTAATCCACAAAATCTACACTTCGAATTTAAATTACTTCTTTACTAAACATATATGACAAATTCAACCATACATTTAAAAATAATAATTTAACTTTGAATGAACTAAGTCACGCCATCTGTATTTTCTTCAGCGCATTAAAAAAAAGTTGATTCATTTCGTCGTCACAATGATACTTTTGATATCGATCCCGTCAGCCTTGCTTACGTTTATTTTGATGTTTTACAATTCATTGATATAGATGGCGCAACACTCGTCACATGAATATAAGGTAAGTACTAAGTATGTATAATTAATTATTAGATTATAAGAAAGTTAATTTTTTACCAAAATACTTAGACTATTTTAACTCTTAACATGAATTAATGTTCTTCAAACAGTCTCGGTGTTAGAAAATCTAAAACTTTTCATGCCCTATTAGATAAACTGAATTTCATCATATTCCATTTACTATGATTTTCGTAAAGACAGTATTTATCTCAAAAATTTTTACGAAATCAAACATATGAATATGGTATCTGTACTTTAAGTGGGTGGGATCCAACGAGCTCCATTTTAGAAAAGTGTTAAAAAGTTTTAGTAACTAATAATATTAGTACCTATATAAATAAAACAAAAGATATGAAAAACAACACTTTATATTATTCACACGCAGTATAATAATATTAAAAATATACATTAGTTTATATCATCACAGACAGTATTCAAACTCACAGTGGACATGTCATAATTTACTTTTAAAACATACTTGCGCTGTATTTTTACAAAAAATATAAATATCTTTGGGTTTTACAAATCTTTGCGTAATACTATTTAAATATACATGGTACAAAATTAAAAAGTTCTGATTTCCAGATTTGTAAAACGTAAAGATGAAATACGAAACTTATTTAAAATAAAAATCATTAAAAGTTCGCCTATTTTGCGACCAGCACACATACAGGAATACACATTTGTACTTAAAATTAATTTAAATTCATCCCAACAACATCGTCACCTTGTATTCAAAATAAAACTAAAAAATACATCTACGGAATGTAACATTTCGAAAACTATAAAAAAAAATCACTTGTAAAATATAAAATACTTATAATTAAATCACAAACTGTACAATGTCTATTAAATTAATTGCTATAAGGAACATTATTTCTTCTCTAAATCTTTCTCCTGCATCCAATAAGAGTTGAAGAACTCTTTATTTTTCTCCAAAGACACTGCCGCCCCTGCACTGTGCCTCCTTTGTACTGGTCTGCCTTCAATACTACATATTTTCTCTTTCGTATAACCTGCTTCGGCATCTGAATCCTTTCTTGCATCAAACTGCTTCATAATCTCAGTCAAAGACTTCCCTTTGGTCTCTGGCAAGAACCAATAGCAATACGCAGCTCCTAATAACGCACAACCGCCAAAAAGATATAGGGTACCGTTAGATGTCAATAAATTCTCCAATTGTGGATATGTTTTGATATTGAAAAATATAAGTACATAAGCGCAGCAAGATGTAGCTCCAGACATGACTCCTCTTATATCCTGAGGGTACAATTCACCAGACATAATCCAAGGCAATTGTAAGAAACCGACCATACTAAATGATACGTGTAATAGTACACACGCTAATTTTACTAATGGAGGTCCATTAATACTGTCGCATACTGCTGCTCCTAGCATGGCCATGCCTAGTAATAATCCTGATGTTGCAGCTAGAGTTTTTCGCCTAAAGCTGTTTATGAGACATGCACCAACTGCTCCCATGAACACACGAACTCCACCGACAATGATAGAAGCTGTAAATTCATTGACACTGGTTCCTACTGACTTGAAGAAGTCTACTGCGTAGTACAAAATGACGTAGATACCAGACATCTCTTGAAAGATGAAGAATACTATCAAAAGGATGAAAGGTTTCATAACGCTTCTCCGTTTGAATAAGCACATTTTTTCTTTGAATGTCATCGTTTCACCGCTTTTTCGGTCTTTGGTGAACTCCATTAGTTCTTGTTGGGCGGTGTTGTTGTTTTGTCGAAGCCAGAACATGGCATTGTAGGCATCTTTCATGTGGCCTTTAGAAGCAAGCCATAAAGGTGATTCTGGGGCGAAATACATTAATGTCGGAGTAAGAAGTGAGACTCCAGCGCAAATGGCTGCAACTTTCCTCCAATGTACGAACGCTCCTAAGGAATACACGATAAATATGCCAGTGGAGACTAATCCAGGACCTAGAGCACTGAGGACCCCTCGTTTTTCTGGTGTTGTGATTTCAGCGACGTAAATGTAGGACACTGTTGACATTCCTGGAATAAATTAAAATACATTTTAGTTATAACAGGCTTCATCATCTAAAATTTGATTGATACTAATTTGTCTACTAGTCATTGAGTAACAATTTATAGTAAAAATTTAAGGTGATTTATAAACAAATCAAATACATTAGTTCGAAAAACTTTATAACACAAGTTTGAGAATCAAATGAATTAGTGGAAAATATGAAATGAAGATTTTTAATTCGGTATATCCTCTCCAAAAATCATGTAATACTGAACCCTTTGAAAATGTCGCCTTTTTTAAATTTTCTAATATCAATAGCTTCATTTTCATCCTATTTCAGGCATTTGTAGCGTATCTTACTACAGATTAAATCACTTTTTCGTATCGAGATATATGTACTAGCGCACATACATGCTTTTTCGTCACTAACATATTTAACGTCGATATTGAATTGAATCAATAGTATCTCAATAGTAAATCATTTATTCTATTCATCATCATCATCATCATCATCAATTACCATTACTTTAAGATCAAACAATGTGGAATGTGTTTATTGCATATTGTTAAATTCTTACCTATAGTGAATCCAGTTATAAACCGGCCAACGCACAAGAACACGTAAGTCTCGGAGAATGCTATGACGAGCCAGCCGATCAGATTTGGTAGGACTATACTCTGCAGCAGTAGCCGCCTTCCCACCGCATCTACCATCATCCCCCCGAGGAGTGCCCCCACCGGGTTTGATATGACGCCCAAACTTGCTGGAAAGAAAAAATATTATATCATTATCATCATCATCAACAAATGAGGACAATCGACAAATACCAGATGGACTTGGATTAGATACTATCTGCATGATCATATTAGGAAAATTTTGACACTTTTTCATCTGTATCAATCGACACATTGGTCTTTCTGTTTGTATGTAAATGGTGCAATAAAGTGTTCATTCATTCACATAAGTTGAACATAATTAGCGAGACAAAACATAATGGCTTATCGAAAATTAAGGTCAACTTATTTATTTATTTATATAATTTTATTACATGACATGTAAATGACGGACTTAAACCCGTAGGCTTTTTCTACCAGTCAACCAATTGGTGGTGCAGAAAAAGTTATTAATTAAAAACTATTATTATTTATTAATAAAAACTTATTTGTCGCTACCTATGACAAAGTTTGAAGTGAATATTTAAAAGTATTTTTTCCCCGTCCCACTACTGCGCAAATGTCCCCCGCATCTCATAATTGTATCAATTTGATGTTTCATAGATTTAGACATTCCGACTTTGTCAACCCCAGTAAATAGGAAACCATAAACATTGATTTTAATTTCGCAAATAATTTCACCCCCAATACGTGTCTATGAATATAATAGTATGATTAAAACCCTCGACTTTCTAATCTACAGAGCACTGTATGAGCAGGTACACTCCACGCTGAGTAAACACTGATATCAGCACTTGTTAGTTTTTCCACTGGTAATCACTACTTTGTGTGATGATAAATGTCTGCGTTTGTCATCACTGGACGAGTGGGTTTCGAAATATTTGCTTTTCTTTCACACCGATTTTGCCGCGACCATGAACGCTGTAAAGTGTTTGAAACGTCAGGTGTAAATAAATAAGTAATAAACGCGATGAAAACCATATTAAAATAGTTTAATTTAATAGATCATTTATTTATTTATTCACGGCTACTCACTACACTTACAGTTTCCCAAGACGTGTAGTGAGTTGAACCAAGCTGAGTATTATCTTTAGTCACAAAATTAATAATAGTACTACCGTACAGGAAGGACACTAACACCCTCCCACCCGAAACAGATACCGCACCTCACAGCGGAGATTTGGGGTAAAATCGAGAGCAAAATAATGCAAGGAGGACTCGTTGACCGCACGGCCGCATCTACGACTGATACGGTAAATAACCAAGACCCTGCGATTAACACACGCATTGAGTAGACGACCGAATCGAAGTAGTAGTATTAGGTGTCGTGCTCGCCGCTGTAGGAGTGACGGTGAACGGCGTGTGCTTTAGTAATATTTCTATCACACTGTCACTCTGGCGTTTGCCTTATTATCTGAACAACGTTGTTTGTTTTCAATGAAGATATGGATGTATTTAGTTTAGCTATTATTAGCATATTCATTGACCTGGAAACGTGATGTTTTTGCCCAGCCCCCGTTTGGCGCGCCGTCTGTATCGAAAATAAACGTTTTCAGCTCCATTCAATTTCTGTTTTATATATAAGTATATTCTTGCTGTTTTGTTTCCGTCCTAATGACTGCTTTCTTTGTGACAATCGTTATTAGCCACGTTATTTTTTACTCATTCTTCTTCTAATTAAAGAGATTTTTCCCATAGAGATTGGTGGCTGAACCATATTTTCGAATGTTGCTAATTAGAGATATTATGAAATTGCATAAATTCTTGCAAACTTTTGAAAGTTAGTATAACTATTAGAAGTAGTAGGTATGTTGCAAATATAATTTAAAACTAAATATTAATAATTTAAAGGAATCACCAATTGACTTATAATGCGCATTAATCATTAGGAGAAAAACAATAGGAAGCCATATACTACGTCGTGAGGCTGTGAATACTAATAATGCTTAGTTTTTCGAAATTATGCTTACGAGGAAAGCCGAGTTGTTTTATAATATTGCCTATATAAATGTAGTAAAATGATTCGATCACGTTTCCAAACCACGTTGGGTTGTTTATCACAGAAATTATTTGATTAGAGAGAATACTCGCGAATAGGTGTTGCATTCAATTTTATTCCTTTGTTTTTGTTATCGTAGCGTGGTGGTGACGAATTGTAACATTAACCTTTTGACGGACTTTTATGTTTGTATGAAAAAAGGTCTAGTGCTTCTACCACAGGATTTATATTTTAGATTTTTGAGACGCTAGATGTGCACTACGCTAGTACTATTATGTGACTACGCTTAATGAGCTCTCTAGATGCTCATTTTGCGAAGTACCCCTTGTGAAAAAATGCACAATTCGCCATATAAAGATTTTATGTGCGGATGAATGCACATTCTGAGTCAAAAAAACGTACGTTTTTAAAAAAATAAAACAAATTTGCTTCATTAAAAGATCTGTTTAGCCTATGTTCTGGTGTCAGAAAATTTAATAATAAAAGACGTACCTATCCATGAGCTCTGTTCGTATGTGATGTTCGGATACTCGTGTGTGTACTGGGGTAGCAGGACCGCTGAGAAGCCCTGACAGAAACCCACCGATATGTTGATAGACTGCGCGGCCAGCGCCGCCAATACCTGTAACCAATTATGATGTCCTGGTAGAATATCGAGAAGTCCTATGGGAAAAGAGTAATAATATTTATTTCTGTTAACGCCCAAATAGCACACTGGCCATTCGATTTGAGTTTAAACAAACAATTAAATAATTTACGATCTTATTGGTTGAAATTTACAAAGACTGTAATTGGCAAACTTAAAGCCCTGGGCTTTTTTTACCGTAATTCTATTTCATAAACCATTCTTCTTCGCAAAGAAGATAAAACGTTTTCGTACAAAAAAAAACCAAGCTTAGCACAAAATTATGATAAATATTTCTTCATACATTTTATCAATCTTACGGATTTTGTATAAATCTCATAAAAATTATAATAACCTTCATCATATAACAGTTACAATCAACAGTAGACAGTAGTTAGCAAACGTTTATTTGCCATGTGGCGCGGCCACGTGGAAAACGAACTAAATGACATCATTAAAAAACTCCACGCTTTGACATCTGCAGTTTTTTTAATTCATAATGTTTGAAACGGAGTCCTTAGAGGGAATGAAAGTGGAAATCGTACTTACGCTAGGAAAACTGCTGTTTTTAAATTATTATGTTTTGGGCGTTAACTTCATTTCAACAGAGTGTACCACAACACCATCTCTCAGTATTTTTTTAATTAAAATTTACAAGTTAGACCAATCTTGCAAATGGGCTTAGGCAAAATAAGGCCTATTTAGGCCTTAATTTGCTATATAATTGCTATATAGTTATTAGGCGTTAAATTGAGCTGAAAACTTATAACTATAATTATGCCCGAATTAAATATTTTAAGTACCAAAATGATAATGCTCATCCATCAAATGTAATTTTCCATTGACGTTCAAGTTGACAATTGGAGTTTAAAGAGCGTAACGCAACGAACCCATAAATCCCATGTAATGGTGGTAACAGCCACCCATTTATTCGCAATGACTGTGTACTTTGGTATAATGAGAGAAGATCTGTCAATTATCCTGAAGATGTTAGTATAGGGTGACCAGATGTGCATACAACTGCTGGACCTGTGTTTATGACAACCTGGTACAGGGTTTGCAACCGAGGAACTTGAATAGTCGCCAATCTTAAAGATGAAGGACCAACGGTGCATTTTTGAAAAGTGTGACACAAGCAAAATTGGTGTGTCGCATGATTTTCATCCGACATTTCAAAAATAGATATTTCGACTACTAAAAATGGTATATTTTAAGATTTTTCTCAATTTACAGTCCTCAAACTAACTTACATATTCCTACAACTAAAATACATTCTGTTAAAGTAGTATTTTGAGTAGGTTTTTGCTTAGCGGATATTTGGGGATAAAGGAACGAATGTTCAAATGATCAAAGTCGAGATGTCTCATTTAAAAACAGTCTTGTTTCGATGGTTACTCTATTAAACTCTAGTTGGAGAAACTTATCTGTAAATTAATCATTATACATCGTTTAATCATAACAAGCACCTACGTACGTACTTACAGTCAGACAAACACCGATAGAATCAAAATCTGTCTGTCTCGTCTTGCGCATGCGCATGCCACTTTACCGTCGTTAACTCGGGAGACTACTGAATCATAGACCAAATGTAGTTCAATTTATAAATTGGTTGTCTTCGAAATAAACATTCTGGAAATGACTTTCAAATCATTAAGATTATGAATTTATGTTCATTTGAAGAAAAATAAACGAAAAATATGTGATGTAGAGTTGATTAGAAGTATAAATTTTACCCTTTCTTTTACGATAAATATTTTTGACTTATTTACATGTTTTTTCTTTGTCATATACGAAGATATATTTTAGATTTAGAATAATTAATACAATAATACATACAGATGTTTCGAAATGATATAGTTAGTAACAATCGGTTGCCTTGTAGATTTCTACAATATTTTCTTTTAATAAACGTTTTTAAGTTATTGAAACCCCACTTTAATTTCACAGATAATTTGTAAAGCATCAAATAAGTCATAATCAATTTTGTTCTTGGTCATTACAGTGTCTCTTCCAGTGGACTATATCTATACGTAATTGAGTGAATGTAAGGTAATGTGTATTTTCACATGGTTATCCATAATATAAACCATATGATAGTTTCTAGAAGCCTACTGTATACTAATATAGATACATAACTATCATATTAACTATTATTTTTCTGTTTTTTCTTCTGAATAATAATAATATAATTTTAAGCAAAAATTTGCGCAGGCTGTTAACAAAAGTACTTTTTTTCACATAAAAGATGTCTTGCTTGTATTTTAAATTTCAGGAAATGTACCGATTAAAAGCTACACACAAAACGATAAAATTTGCAGCCGGTCTGACTAGGGTTGCCAACTTTTTTTTTGGCGAAATATAGTATTTTTGAAAATAAGCTATCAAGAATATAGTACATTTCTAAAAAATATAGTATTTAATGGAAAAATGGCAAAATGGACAAAGATATACCTATTTCTTTTTACCTATTTATTTTGTAGGTGAAACTAAACTTTTTGCAATTTTTAACAATGTTTTGTATAAAACTATCTGTGGGGATTTTACTTATTAATTGCCACATTTTTTGAAATAATCTTATCTTCTTCACGATGTTCTAGTTCTCTTAGCATATCTATTTTATTTCATTTAGCTTTCTTAAGAAACAACAACTACCTAATAAGTGGAATTATGATATTACTAAAATCCCATAGCAAAAATTAAACGAAATGTTTTTTTATTTAAAGTAATATTTTGTTGTTGTCAATTTAATATTGAGAAGTTCGGAAGTAATCATAGTTTTAGCATTTTTTTTAATCTCTCCTAAAAGCTAGTATAAAGGCGCGTTGCAAAATGTTTTAAAATAGGGGTTTGTTTGTTTGTAGATTTCGGTGCTGAAAATATAGTATTTTTGCGTACTATATTTTTGCTCAACAGTATATAGTACGCAGACCCAAAATATAGTAAAATACTATATAATATAGTACGGTTGGTAACCCTAGGTCTGACCTTAACTTGATTCGTTGGGTTACTCGGTAACCTCAAACTTTCTGAGCACTTTGGCCGACTTCCGTAGAAAAGTACCAGGAGATGATAAGTTGTATGGATAATTATCCTGTTACCTTGAAGCGCTAAGTACTAAATGTAATATTTAAAAAAAATGCAGAGCTCTTGTTTAATTTTATGAATCGAGGCATCTGTCAAAATTGATATGCACCTACATATTTATAATTTTGTACGCTTGTCTTCTTATAAGAAAAAAATACAAATATAGATTATTTTTTAATTATAATTAAGTAGGCAAAAAGGCATACGGCAATATATAAATTCTCACGATTTCGTCTTTTCTTTTCATCACATGATTTTCGGCATTTGATTGAATAAAAAAGTAGGCAAAAATTGTCCACTGTAGTGGCCGGCAGAGTAAAAGATCAGTCTCGTGTTTTTGCAATGGCATATCATGTTTCTTTTGATATTTTTTCCAATCGGATTATTATTGCAATAATTAGTCATTTGATCTTTATTTTTTGTCAACTTTGGAACTTTCCTTCCACATCGTATGAAAAATTAGAATATGCATGAATATACACGAGTATATTCATGCATATTCTAAATGCTCTCATAAATGTAGAGTTACGAAACTCTACATTTATGAGAGTAATGTCAATAAGACACAAAGATTTAGGTTTAAGAATCATTTGTTACGCCCATGTTAGCTAAAATGTGTTGCGTCTCGTTTTTCCACGCTAAATATCGAATAGAAGAAAAAGGAACGAAACATTCTTTAACTAACATATGCTTAACTCTGCGTGTATGAACTATGTGCCCACTATGCTGTATGTACACTATGTATGAATATAAACATGACTGTACATTTGTCGAGAGTAATGTCATGCAAGATTTAGGTTAAGACTTTTTTGTACCTATGTGACATGTGTTAGTATCTAACTACTTAGCAAATCGTAGTCAGCGTACCGTGACGTTAATAACACATTCGGCACTGAACTTGACATTACATTGCAAGGGAAAATTGACGACTCTACAGAAAGATATCAGTTGCAAATAGTCAGACACGTGCGTTATACTCTTGTTATTGCTGGCGTCCTGGTCCTAAACGTACATTTTCGGTTTGATTTACTTTATTGTTACTTTAAGAGATGGCTGGATTGTATCAGAGATAACAGGAGTAGGAAGGGCGTTATAAGGAAATGGCTAGAGATAGAGGAAAGTGGAAGAAATTAACTTACTGTACCGATCGCGAATAACAAAGTGGGACAAGGTAAAGGATAAATCTAGAACCTATTGAACCCAATAACTGTCAAGTCCAAGATAGTTAATGAAGATAATAATCATGTCATACTGCTTGCCCGAACCAATCCTCTCCTTGTAAAATTTTTAGGACAATATTGTCAGCAAAATACAATCTAATACGTAATTCCTTTAAATAATTTATTATGCCATTCATGACATAATCTGCCTATTCTAATACCAAAATTTAGTTTATTAGACAATTATTGTATTATCGACCCATTATGCGATAGTTTTATACCGAATCGAAAATTTATAGTGTGGAAATTTGTAAAAGTCTGAAAAATCGACTAAACATGTCGCTATATTATATGTATTCACTATATTTTATAACGCAATTGCCAATGTCAATGTCAAAATAAACTATCCGTCATTATAGTTCACTACTCCTAATAACTACACTTTTTGTGCGTTTTAAAAGTCGTGAAAATTTGTTTACTTTGTGAAACTATGTACCTACTAATACGTGATGTCCGGTGTATGACAACTCAATTAATGTTACATTATCTTAAGGGATTGCACAATGGTGACGTTAATTAAACGCGCTATGTGTAAAATGTGTAGTTGACATTTTAGTATTGGTTCTTGTATGTAAAAAATAAAGTTCTTTTTGTAAAGAATCCCCCTTATATTTTTAAGAGTTAGGTAAATAGATAGATAGGATTTGATTTATTGTACCATTAACAAGAATTATAAGTTATTAATGTAAGTTTTCATGGTAGTAACTATAGAAAACTAATCTTTAACTTACTTATTCATAAAAATAACGAACGTTTGTTAAGTTCACTTTATCTAAAATATGTTTAGTCCTCTCTTATCGATAGTTGGAAGTGAAAGAACGAGACACATGATATTTTAGTTAAAATGGGCTTAATAAACCTTTCTCCTGCGTCAAACTAGATAACAAAAATTCCATTGTTAAGAACCAAATATGCTTTCCACGCAGGTGAAGGGTAACAGAGGTTTGAAAATTTATATGAATAAAATGATTAAAATTTCATCTCTAGCTCGTTACCGAGATTCAAGTCATTATCGCTAATAGGGTAGTAACAACTGGTTTGTCAATTATTTTACATTTCGTTCGAAAATCGTGCAAAAACTGCCATATATTATTGCGAACTGTCAACTTAACACATGTGTAAATAGCAAATCAGCGAAGGTGATTTACTGCATAATTGGCGGAAGCGGAAGTGAGCAGTTGACACGCAGATTCCGAAGTGGTACCGCTCTGATAAGATACTATCATATGGTACATGACCACATGAGTAGGAATAGCTTCAGAGTAAAAGCTTCATACAAAGGCGCCGAAATCGGTAAAAATCAAGTGTAATTAACATTTATTTGTACACATTTTGGCGAAATAAATAAAAGTGAGCAAAATTACAGCTGAGGATCAAGAATTTTCTTTATTGGTTCGATACCTACACAAATCGTGAAAAATAAATTCTGTTATTATGAGGCATGGGCGGAAATAGTTGTCATTTTTACTGTATTTGTAATAAAAAAATAGTTTGGTTGAGTTAGTATACCATAGTACAAACAAGTCTCGGATTTACTTTGTTTGGTTATGTTTAAGAATACGGGGGTTAGTGTCTATAAAACAGTTATAAGTCTGATCTTAATGTACGGTTGCGAGGCTTGGACACTGACATTACGAGAAGAAAATAAACTCTTGGTTGCGGAAAAGAAGATCTTGCGGAAAATTGTAGGCCCAATCAGAAGAGAGGGCTGTGGATGGAGAATGCGGAAGAACAAGGAATTGGAGGACCTAGTGCAGGAACCAAATATAATGAGGGAGACTAAGGCGGCGAGGCTGCGATGGTTGGGACACGTGGAGAGGATGGGAGAAGAACGTGTACGTGTAAGCTGCCAAGAGAGCGTACACGGTACGACCAAGTGGAAAGCGGCCAGTTGGTCGTCCCAGGTATGGCTGGAGAGACAAAGTCGTGAAAGACCTGGAAGCCCTCCAAAGAGCCGACTGGCAGGAGGTTGCGCTGAACAGGGAATAGTGGAGATCTCTTGTGTCGGAGGCCAAGATCCTCTTTAGGTCTCTGAACCAACGCAGTAAGCAAGTAATCTTAACGTTAAATTTACAACTTTCATCTTATGTCTCTCTCTGTTTCAATATCAACTCATGTGCACTGACATTTAGCTACCGTCATATGGCATTGATGGATATATGGTTTATATGTAAATTCACTGCAATATATAATAATTAATCAAGAAACGTCTCTAATAGTGCAGGATTTTATATACCCAGAGAAATAATAATAAAAGCGTACCCAAGATGCTATTTTTTTAAATTCGTGACCTACTCGATACCAGATCAGAGGTTTCAAAAATATAACTCCAGGGCTCCGAAGTAAAATGAAGAAAAATAATCATCATCATTTCAGCTGCAGTCAGTCCACTGCTGGACATAGGCCGCTCCTAATGATTTCCGAAATGACCTGTTGGCAGCAGCCTGCGACTGTTTTCAGGTCATCTGACCACCTGGTCGGTGGATGTCTAACGCTGCGCTTGCCGGTATGTGGTCGCCATTCGAGAACCTTTCTGCCCCATCGGCCATCGGTTCTCCGCGCTATGTGCCCCGCCCACTGCCACTTCTAGCCAGAACTAATCCGCTGGGCTATATCGGTGACTTTTGTTCTCCTACGGATCTCCTAATTTCTGATTCGATCTCGTAGGGAAACACCGAGCATCGCACTCTCCATGGCTCTTTAGGCGACCTTGAGCTTTCTTAAGAGGCCCATAGTTAGGGACCACGTTTAGGAAAACAATAATATAAAGGAAAAAATAATAATAGTCATGTTTATTCAATAAGTCACCGTGACTATCAAACAGAGTGTAAGGGGTAAACTGTGATCTAAATGGGTACAAGAAACTATTTATTTATTTTTCGAAACGCTTCCGAGTAACATATTCGTCCTAGACTATGTTACTCAGAAGAATGAAAAAAATCTAAAGACACTAACACGTCTATATCTAATAAGCCGTTCAAGACTTATGGTGGAATAAATAACATACATGCATACTGAAAACATAACACACCTTTGGCCAGTCGAATTCGTAACAATAGAATTGACGATTTTATATCGGAATGGTTAAGATGGCATTGTCCATCTTTTGTTCGCGAATATTATTACGAAATGCATACAAACTTGTTCACAAGGCAAAGTAAGTGAAACAAGGTATTAATGTATAATGACACCCACTGTTATCGATTTTTACCTTAAACGAATATTTATTGCAAAATTTATTATCAGTAAATTTAAGTTCATTCATAATATTACCATTTTTGTGTTATTTCGGAATGCTGACCTAGCCAATTTAGGTGTAAGGGGGTGTGTCATTTTTTGGGTATCTATTAATAAATTAAATGTTTAAATATATTTAAGTGCATTGTAGAAAGCTGATATTTCGGGGTCTGTATTCAAGGTTACTCATACTCTTGCTAATTGAACAAGAGATCTTTAAATATATTTCATTGATCTAAAGCTTGGCTTTTAAATGTAGGCACTTCACATTATGTTGAATGTTGTAAATAGGAGTCAAAGGAGAAATTTTGTAATAGTGTAAGTGTTTGATCAGATCTCTAGTTAGAATTAGAATTTTGTGCTATTTAACTAATTGTTTTGATTGTCACTGGGTGTTGCAATATAAAACTAAATTGAACATATTTTAAAAAAATTGATAGTAATTTTTTTTCTATTGAGAGGATAAAAGTTAATAAGTAACTTACTCTAGCTTCGCTAGCGTATTGAAATTTAACTTGTTTTGTTTCTGAGATGAATTTCCCAATTATTATCGATACTCCCCCCCCCCAATCTTCTAATTAAATCAAGAATAATTCAGATAAAGCGACAAACAAATACACACAGAAAATTAATTGTCACGATATAGGACATAAAACATATTAATTGTCGCGTTAAAATGCCGTTCTTCGTTAATCTATGCAAATACACAGTCATTTTCGGTGTTATAATATCAGTAACGACTAAAATAACATACCATGTAAAGGTCACCATATCTGCACACCTTCCAGAAGCCCTTGATGCTAACGAGCATGTTGCGCGCGCGCCGTTCGCCCCACCGCGCCGCGCTCGAGCTAGACGCAGCGCGACCGCTCCGAGCGCACCTGGTGTCGAAAAAAAACAACTTCATACACAATGATCATCATCATTTCAGCCGCAATCAGTCCACTGCTGGACATAGGCCTCTCCTAATTATCGTCATTTCGTGTAGGTTACATTTTCAATAGACTATGTACAGTGTACACCCGGATTAACATACGAGTAATATTCCAAAGTTGAAACTGCACATTTGCCTAGCTTTTTACCGTTCAAAATGCATATTTATTGCAATGATAACAAAATGAGGCATTTTTACGATTTGACATCTTCACCATGAAGTCAAATGGGACCTATTAAATTGGCGTAATAATTTAACTCATGCTTTCTGTGAATAATTCACAATTACTATATTTAACTAGAAAGAGATGGACAGACGATCTAAGCGAAGATTGCTTTTGCTCAGCAGTGGAAGGAAAATAGTTGTTTAAAAATTGCATTTCTTTTCATAATTGATAATACATCATTTTTAAATGGTTCTTAACTATTGATTCGTGCGCGCGCGCCGCTAGCTTCCAATTGACACATATGTCGAATGCAAATCGTCTCTCGGTGTTTAAAAAGTCGCAACAAGAATTTTATAAAGTCTGTCAGTTATAAATAAAACTCTAGGAAAGCCACGCCATAAGAGGCCATTAATATTTGTAAAAACTAGTCAATTTAGTATAATTTTAGATAAATATGGTGTTTGTTATTCAGTATATGATGTAAGTAACGCACTCGATTCACATTACAAAATATTTATTTACAGCTTATTTATATTAGATTTAACATGTGTGCCAACTACCTAGAATGGTCTATAATTGATTTGCTATATAATTATTATATAACATACAGTCGGAAGTACGATTAGCCGCTCAAACTGCGCTCGCTAACCCCCCTGCCAGAAACCAACCCTTTAATTTGGGGGAGGCCTATGTCCAGCAGTGGACTGACAACGGCTGGAATGATGATGATGATAATGTTATTACTTTCTTCAAGAAATCGAGTAGCTGTATGTACAGCTACTTGATGTCGAAGAAAGTAGTATATTACTGACGGAGCCTAGAAAAGGCTGAGGGTTAACAGCCCTCGCCTCAAACTGTCCCGCTGTAAATTTTAAAGCTCACAGGAGCTAAAATTGTAGGTCAAAAAAAAAATTAAAAAAAAATTAAGATTTCGATAGGGACTCTACTTCGTCTCATACTTTTAAAGAACTAGCTTCTTCCCGTAGCTCCGCCTGCGTCAAAAGTAGCCTATGTTTGACCCCGGGTCTTCAACTATATTCATACCACATTTCAAAATCCGTTCAGCGGTTTGGCCGTGAAAGCGTAACAGACAGACAGACTTTCGCATTTATAATATTAGTATGGATTTCTTCTGCGGTGGAGGCTACTAGCCGTACAGTGCTTTTCTTCAACTTGAGAGGATGTATTATCGTGTCAAACTTTATAATAGCGCCAAAATTATACCGTTTGACGATAACGAGGGACTATAAGGTCCAGTCTAAATCAAACTATATTTTTGTCAAGATAAAAACAAAATGAAAATTCATTTTTATCAGATAACATTCAATCCATTAGAATGACATCGCTATACCATAAATAATTACAAAAAAAAATACAAATTATAAAAATCAAAATGAAATAATATATTATGCCTTTCAGTGTCTTGTCTTGAACCCTTTGAATTTTCTGTATTTATTTATTCTTAAATAACGTCATAAAATCTTTCGAATATTTACTTAAACAGCCATTGCATGAAAAAATATTGATTTCAATAATCATACTTTACTAAATATAGATACAATACAACAGCAGTACAATTCTAGTTGCAATCATTTAGCAATGTGCTGTTTCAGAGATTGCAAAAAAAACTGGATTCTATACTACTGGAACTTCAATAATACATATTATATCCGGAGTTATTTATCTTTATCAAACAGTCTATTTAAATATGTTTGTATGATACGAGGCTATCAGCTTCTGATAAGTGAGATAAATTATATTTGCATACAAGTGATGCAAGAAAAAGTCCAGCCGCGAATTTGTATTTACATCTAAGTCTACTTCCCTTTACCCTTTTGATATCACGATCATTTAGAACGTTAATTATTTTTGATGTTAATCAACAGTATGTCCAATTTCTCTTTCTCTCTCTCTCTCTCCAACTCTCTCTTGATAACAAAGAGAATTCCAGGATTAGACAAACGAATTAGCGTTACCTCATTAATGAGGTTCGTCTGTTCCCTGGGTTGTCTGAGGACAAGACGAGGGAGGCTTAGACCCCAAAAGAAGCTTCCCAACTACTTCTCACCACTTATCCCGATCTTGTGCGTATCGGACTGTCACCACGGATGTATCCAGTTGGCTCGTGCCTCTCAGTCTTTTACCTTCCTTATCTCCCGTTACGATCAGTTTCGCAATGATGTCCTGTATTTTGCTGACAATATGACCAAAATATTGCAGTCTTTCATTCATACATATCGAATGGGTTGCATATTCAACCGACCCTGTATGTGACTCTGAAACCAGGTCAGTTTTTCTGAACCGCCTTCCGGCAATATTGCAGTATTCTGTTTTCATACGCTGCGGCGTAAAGTCTGGGTTACTCCGTTAGGGCACTAACTTCAATCGATTTTTACGATTCGTACGGAACACAGAAGAATTCCCTTGCTTCTAGTGAACGTGTGACGTCAATACATTCATTAATAACACATGTTTTGGAACTGGTTACTGCATCAATAGATCTCAATAGATTTGTTATTGAAATATTTATTTATAAACTCATTTGGCTGCGGGCCACTGGATTTTCTATTTTTAGACAGATGGCGACTCGGTCGTGAACTTGATGTTGTTCTAAAAATTGTCAAGTTACCCAATATAAAAAGGGAATGATTGAATGGCCGACTCACGGAAGTTTTTACTGCGCATTCTCAACCGCTAGGTCTATAAAAAGTTCCTTGGAGGTTTCTTACGCGATTTAAGAGGGAATTTTGGGAAAGTCGTCCCCTAAGAGAGTTAATAAAAAAAAATCGTATGAAGCCTAAAGAAGAAAAGAAAATAAGGAAGCGGTCCATGGATTTACATACTAACTGAGCATGCAACCTAAAAATCGCTTAGATGATAGAGAGAGAGAGTAATAGTAGTAGTAGAACCAAAGTGCGTATAAGTATTTTTTTTAAATAATAATTTTAAAAAAAAGCACTAGTGTCTTGTTGCTATTAGTGTTATGTTAACACTTGAGTTATCGACGTAATTAACGCCTTGTTTTATAATAATAACTAGCTCGTAAATATAAATCAACGATGTCAATACTGTTATCGTAATCACGGGACGGCTTATCAGATGCTATTCATTGTTTCACTGCGTTTTCTCATAGCTACCTTATTTACGCTTATAAACACATATTTTTTTTACAATTTAGTAGGCAAACAGTCTCGCGGCCCACCTGATGGTAAGTGGTTACCGCGGCCCATGGACGCCTGCAATACCAGAAGTATCACGGGCGCGTTGCCGACCCTGAAGAAATTTATTCACACCCTTGAAAGCCCTCATGTTGTAGTCATTGGGAAAAACCGAGGCAGGAAGAAAGACAGGCAGGTTGGATCCATGCAGGATGAATGCCATACGGAATGATGACGACCTTATATACGCTAAAGAAAAACATAAAACATGGGTCAATCGACCCTGCAAATCCTGGTGTTTCTTGAGTTTGTCGGATCCGTGACGTGCCTCTGACGTGGTTCCTATATCAACCACCATTTTATGTTCTTGCATATTCCATCATTAAATATTTTTTAATTTTTTACCATTGCCCTATCCTTCCGAAGAAGGCTTTAGTATAATAATAGAAAATGCCACATAACGAAAAGAAGTGCAGTAAATTAGTCGTCTACTAGCCAATTCATATCGGGTAGGGTACATGATCCTCGAACCCTGTACACCCTGGTGTCGGAGCTTTTCGGAACCGCCTCTTCGCCTTTGTCGTAGTTCCGACTATTACTGTATACAGTATTGAACTCTGTTTTTTACCGCGCTTTGCTCGTGGCGTTTTACATCTATGGAAATAAAAATCGAACTAGTTATTGTGAAAGAAAATATATATACGTCATCCAATTGATTGGACTAAGCTATCGGACTAAGTGTTCATAGGGGTGTATACCATATTATTCTATACGAGTTTATACTCTACGTAAATAGATTAAGGAGAATAGGGAGGAGTAGAGAAATCTTGTGTTGGAGGCCAAAATCCATTTCGGGTCGCCGAGCCAATGCAGTAAGTAATGCTCTACGTGCAATGTACTATCATATCATTCACTATTCTTTCTACTTATTTACCAATAACACTATCAATTTTCGGCTGCGCGGACGTCACAACTATTTCATTTAAACACGTGCGTGTTTATAAAACAATACTATTGTTCTTGAATGTATCAAACTGTTAGTCTGAAGTATTGAATGTGTTGTTACATTGAGTAGGCTACCGTAGGCTTTGACTGGAAATGCTTTTTCCTGTGTCTTCTTTTGAAAATTTTCAAAAACACAACATCAAAATTTCTCTTACTTATTAATTGATTTATATCGAATAGGTTAGATGATCAATCGAGCCTGGTGTCAGAGTGTTTTTGAAACCGTCTTTCGGCCTCTAACGTGGTTCTTTTAACGACTAATAGATGACTCTCTTTGATGGCTATTATATTCTAAAATGTTAATGGGATATTCTTACTCAATCACATTAAATATCTTTTTGCTAAATATACTCTATACACATGTAAAATCACAAGTTACTTCACACAAGACTAAACCTAAACGCATACAATTTTCAGAATAGAGTAGTCGATCATTTCCGCCCACGAAAAGATAAATAGTAGCTTATTTAGTCACAAACTAAAAAGGTTGCATGTAGAGTATAACATTATACATTTGTTAATTATTTTCATTTGTGCAATAAAGAGTTTTTTACATACTTACTCAATGAAATATAGCATACGGGTAGAACCGAACCTAGCAAGTGTTTTGGTAGGCTCTGTATGCTTTTAATTAAAACATATGACTGAAATATCGGTCTGAGACTTGAACTCATCTAATACTAAATAAGAAAAAACTTTAAAACATTATTTCGAATAAACAATTAAGATCTATTTACGTTTCTTCACTATGTTTCGCTTTTGGCACTTTTCCAACAACACTATCACAAGCACACTGTCGATTTTCTTTACGACACTTACTTTTCTGAAAACACAGCATCCGATGACGACATTATCAAGACTAATTATAATGTAAAAATTGTGCCGAGAAAAGTAGTGTTGTCGTCACAAACAGTAATCATATCGATAAACAGCCGTGAACCGTGAGAGATGAGACGTGACGAACTGCGATACAACACATGCTCGATAAAAATCAGCTCGAATGAATGATTTCATTTTCAGAGATCCGTGATTAAATGGGATCTGGCATTAAGGCAAATGATTACTGAGCACTTCTGTCAGTGGACACTCTTTAAACTAAGCCTATATTTAATGAATTTTATATTGTTCATAATAGATGAGTGATCAAGTTTTTCACACAGAACAACAACAAATTGTAAAACAATTAATTGCAAAAATCTATAAATGTTATTAAATATATATTATTTTTTTCTTAATCTTAATGTGGAGTTGTAACTTTTTCACCATTATGCGTAGATATACCTATTATTTTGTTTAAATAACAAAAAAAAAAGTTATTAATGACTTATACAACAGACGCAAGTACATTACATTATGTATGCCCAATCTTTGGTCTGGGTACGGAACTCTATGTGTACAGTTCCGACATGCACTTAGCCGGTTTCATTCTTATCTGATTTATGTACATATTTAATGAATAGATATAATAAGAAACCATTCATATATTATATACAGTATTTTATTTTGATTAAAGAACAAGTGTTCTTTATCACAAATGGGAATATAAGACGTAGGCGGAGCTGCGGGAAACGGCTAGTATAAAATAATTGATTCAGTTTGAAAGAAATATGTAAATGCTTAAAAGTTATTCTTACACTGTATTATGCATTTTTTGAATACAATTAAGTAGGCAATCATGCATACGGCCCACCTGATGGTAAGTGGTTACCGTAGCCTATGAACGCCTGCAACTCCGGAGATGTCGCGATCGCGTTGCCGATCCTGAAGGAATTTTTTCACGCCTTTTTTGAAGGCTCCCATGTTATAGTCACTAGGGAAAACCATGGCAGTGAGTTCATTCCATATTCTTACATATTTTATAATAAGCATCATTTTATAAAAAAATATCAATCGGAGCACCTAACTAACTAAAATTGACTAATTATTGAGATTCTTAATCTTTTTAAAACATTCATATATTTTTTTAGGTTTTATACAATCTTCGGCAGTAAATTAGTTTATTGTAATTTATGACAAAATTAATAATTACGGTATAATAATTACTCATCAAATGTCTGTTGTTTGTTAATTATACTTAATTAATTTGTCTACCGCCTGTGGAATGCAATGCAAATACATTGAAATGATTCAACGTATTTACATAAATGACATATTTTTCTCTTTTCTATGAAAATAAAGAGGGGCATTGTTATAACATTAATGATAATAATACAGAACATACATTACCTACATATTATTATTTTTTTAATTTTTACACACTGCTGAGCTGTGTATAAAGAGATTTTCTGGCGAAAACTTCACAAATTATTATAAGTAAAACTTACTAGTAATCAGGCGAATAACTTTCCACAATTGTTGCAATAACACATATATTTTAATCCCTTTAATTATTTCAAACAAAACAATCCCGAAAAATAGCAGAGCACAAAATTTTCCCGAATTTCACTGAATCACAGCTTTTGCGCGGGAAACAATCCGCACGAGAGCTTACGTTCAAATTTAGAACACGCACGTGCGCGCGCGAATTTGTTTTTAAATTACCAAATTAGCTGCCAGTTATATTGTATTTTTTTTTTCTTAACTTTTTTTTATTTTTAAGGTAAGGCTATGTCACATCACGTTTCGGACCGGCGATCGACTGTTTTGAAAAGAGCCCAGATGTTCTTGACCTTGTGCGGTTCCACGGCGGACTGAAGTGGCTTTTCGTTCACTCGTCGTGTTTTATAACGCTTTATTGTTGTCATAACTTTTACTGAACACTACACACTGCGATAATGAGTGGTCGCGATGAGAGCGCGGTTTATCTGTCACCCTTTTGTGGAGTATTGCCATAAATTATGGACATTTAGCACGCGGAAAACTATTTATTCTTAGTAAAACGAAGTTATTAATTGTTACAATTAATGAGGTTTTTATATTTTATTCAGGAAACCTGCTTCTCTGTTTGCGAAGTAGAAATATTACATCATGGGCTCTGAGAGAATATTGAAAATTTAAAAACATGTTTAAAGACAAGCCCCAATCACATTTTTTTTCCAAATTCGCTTGTGCAACTGTGTTGTGTTAACAATAGACAGAGAGAAGATACCTCAAATGTTTGAGAGTATGTTAGTCCGAACGTCTATAGCTCTGGAACTACGTCGAATTTTCAAAATTGTTTTTCGCATTTCATTTCTCTTACTACCCTGCCGCAGAAACCCAATGGATCTCGGGCCTCGAGACGAGAAGGTGCCATTTAAACGTCTATATTTCGTATCCATATATTTTATAACGCTACGTGCACGCACGCCATTGGCGAGTAAAACGCGGAGTGCCGCTAGTTTTATTTGTGTTCCCCATTCATTGTTCCCCATTTCCCTGACACCCCTTTGTAACTTCGTAGTTTCGTACCCTTAGATACATGCCTAAATGATAACACGCGAGTACACAATAAACTTGCGTGACCATGTCCACGTGGTAGACCACTGGTCTGTCACAGCTGATCTTCCACAAACCCCTGACGGGTAGCGGAAACCGCATCGGATACCTAAGATCAGCCATCTTATTTACCTGTCTTCGACTTAAATTTCCTTAAGCCATCAATAAGAGGCCGTAAAACTAAGTATAAATGACATTATTGTTTGGCTACTGTCATAAATCCATATATATTACTTATAATATATATACTTTCTATTTGTTGCGCTTTCACGGCCAAACCGCTGAACGGATTTTGATGAAATTTGGTATGAATATAGTTTAAGACCCGAGGTTAAACATAGGCTACTATTTGACGCGGGCGCAGCTGCGCGAAAAATCTAGTAAAATAATAAAGAAAAAGTTATTTATTTCAGACACGTGTGTACAAAACATATAATACTCATATGGAAATCTATATAAAAGAAAGTGGTATTAGTTACATTATTTATAACTAACGGCTGAACCGATTTGGCTGAAAATTGGTGGGTAGGTAGATTAGAACCAGGAGACGAGACCCGTTCTTTAGGGATGGGACATAAAACGTGGCACAAGGCGGAACAAAGTTCGCGGAGTCATCTTTTTTTTTTTATACAATTAAGTAGGCAAACAGGCGTACGGCCCACCTGATGGTAAGTGGTTACCGTAGTCTGTGAACGCCTGCAACACCAGGGATGTCACGAGCGTTGCTGACCCTGGAAGATTTTTTTCACGCCCATCTAGTAAACAATATTTATAAGAAGTCATAGAAAGGCTTCACATAGTTAAACCCTGCGGAACCTTATGTCCTTACCCTTTCTCTTAGCTATGCGTATGCGCATTTTCTGCATGAAGAAACTCACTTTCGTTAATGGTAGTTAGAATTACGATTTTAAGTAAGACACCACTAGGTTATGTTTTCACACTAAATAAATAAATAATTTACTTATATATGTATGAATATAAAAATCTTTATTGTACACAAAGAACATAGTAACAGAATATAGGGTACAACAAAAGGTGGACTTATCCTAAATAGGGATAAGTCCGCCTAAAAAATTACGAAACTTAATGTTTCCTCTTGTTACTAAACTGTTTCTCTTTCACCTTGTAAGGGTTGTCTGGAAGAGATTGTCTAGCAATAAGTCCGCCTTTGCTCATATTATGTTAAAGCCTTTGCCATAAATGTTAAATTATTTGTTACTGTACGTGGGCAATAAAGATATTTTGTATTGTATTGTTGCTTATGGTTAAAAAAGGTTTGAAATAAATAACAAATAATGTAGCTATTCATTTTCTCAACTCTGACTGTTATCATTGTTATCAATAGCAGAGATATGCAGACTGGGTCGGCAGCTATCAACCAAATGAGATCTTATTTTAACATGACTGCTCTCCATTTGTTTTTAGAAGACTAGTTTCCACACGCGGCTTCGCACTCTTTCTAAGGACTATGATTTAAATAGGAACTGAGTGTATACTATAATGAAACTCTAAAGAGTTTAAACTTTAAACAGATATACCAACTCGATTTGCATTTATACAATACTAGCTTTTTCCGCAGTTCCGCCTGCGTTAAAAGTAGCCTATGTTTGACCCCGGGTCTTCAACTATATTCATACCAAATTTCATCAAAATCCGTTCAGCGGTTTGGCCGTGAAAGCGTAACAGACAGAGAGACAATAAAATAACTAATCGTCATTATATTTATTTATTTATCAGCTAATAGTTTTAGTAGCTTTTGAGATTTTGCGGTTACAACACGGGTGACTTTTCGCTTTTTTATGTTTTTTTTTAAGCAACTAAGTACGCAAACAGGCGTACGGCCCACCTGATAGTAAGTGGTTACCGTAGCCTATGAACGCCTGCAACACCTGAGATGGCACGAGCGCGTTGCCGACCCTGAAGGAATTTTTTCAGGCGCTTTTTGAATGTGTAGAATACTTTGTAGAGTAGAAGATTATATATGTAGATTGTAAGAAATAGTTCCTTATGATTTTGGGCTAAGCACGAATGGCCTAGTGATCTGAATAGTATGTTTGCAGAGAAAGTGAATTGTTCATTGTTTAATTTATAGTCTGTCTAGAGCAACAATAGTGCCACTCCTAAAATCCATACTAATATTATAAATGCGAAAGTCTGTCTGTCTGTTACGCTTTCACGGCCAAACGGCTGAACGGATTTTGATGAAATTTGGTATGAATATAGTTGACGACATGGGGTCAAACCAGTGGCGTGTGTTAAAAAAAAAATCTCTGGATAGGCTAAAGTCCAGCTCGTATATTGAGGGTTTTGAACCGGATTTTTTTGTCATAGCAACACACAATTTCAGTTTTCCAGTTATACAGACTATTCGGCCTTTGCAATACTTTATGCCCTCTAATAAAACAATGATATTATATTAAATAAATAAGCCCTAATAATTACAACACCTACCTACCTTAATATGTTTTCATGAAATTGAACAAAACAATATGTTTTGGCTTACCGCTTCTCAGCTGATCCAATTTAGGCCAGCGTCGTCAATATTTATCGTTTTTGCACAAAACACACATGAACACTCATTTACATTTAATCTCAATATTTTTCACTTCCACATACGACATTATGCAAATAAATCGAACGGAAACAAATAATCTCTTTTGTGAAGTTTTAAAGTCTACTTTCTGAATCATCATCATCATTTCGTGTAGGTAACATTGTCAATCGACCATGTACACCCTGGTGTCAGAGTTGTGCGGAACCGCCTTTCAGCCCCTGACCTGATTTCTTTAACGACCACCAGATGGCAGCCGGGACCCACGGCTTGACGTGCCTTCCGAAGCACGGAATCATCTTTATTATCAGACAATCAGGTGATTCAAGCCTGCAATGTCCTAAACAAACTGGAAACAACTAAACAAAGTATGCTTCCCGTGGGAATCGAACCCACGACCCCCGGGCCAAAGGCGAACGCCTTAACCACTGGACCACGGAGGCAGTTAGGTTAATGTATTTAAGTGCCGTGGGTCCCGGCCGCCATCTGGTGGTCGTTAAAGGAACCACGTCAGAGGCCGAGAGGCGGTTCCGCACAACTCTGACACCAGGGTGTATATGGTCGATTGACAATGTAACCTACACGAAATGATGATGATTCAAATACATTGGGTGAAAAATTATAATTTTAATCAGAGAAGTCAGAAAGTAATCCGTGCTAAGCTAGGACGGTCCGCAAAAATAAATTGGACAAATATATACTTCAGAGGAGTTATAAATAAATCGTGATGAGTATATGTCATGTTACTTGTAATCGTTAATCGTAACGCCATGATATATACCACGCAGATCCGATTACATAATATAAATTACAGAAAACAGACGAATATCGTTATGTAACATTTAATTGCGAATGCATGCGATTCCTGATAACATAATATCTTCTCGTCTTCCGTTGCAGACAGCAATTATGCACTCGTGTTGTATTCTCACAAAATCATGCCGATGGAAAAACCTGAAGCGAAAATTGCAACGTTTCTTTAACCTTCTGTGCCTATGATTGTCGATTTTATCATAGTCATCGTCATTATTTCTTTCTTTTTTAGGGTTAAAGGTAATAAATAATAATAATAATAAATCTTTATAGCGAACAAAAAAGTGTTTACACAAACCAAGGTTAACGATGGCACCCGCAGTAGTTAAAAACTGTGTCGCGAGTGTCAACGCCCACCTCCAGAAATACAAAATTTTTCCCTACACGTTTAAAATTATCAAATAAATCAATCAATTATCTTTTCAAAATTAGGTGAATGTAATTAATTAAATTTAGACAAATCAAATTAAGTTTTTAGTTATGTATACTAACGTGATCGTAGGAAGGTAAATGTCCGTCTGTCACCAGGGTCAATTTCATGAACCGTGATAGTTAGATAGTTGAATTACGAATACTAATTAACCCTTCTTCTGCCGCAGTCAGAAAACAGAATAAAATTTAAAAAAAATTGGACCACCACTGGACCGGTTTCTATTCTTCTGTTGATGCTTTGAAAAAATCTTTATTCTCCCTACCGTTTCGCTTACTCTCCTAGTTACTTTTTTTCGAAGCTAAAGTAACTTTTATTTTTGTACTAAGTCAGATTTTAGCATTTCCTCTACCTCTTTCCTTCACAATTCATTTAATGTAAATTGGTTTCTTTGCTGTATATTTTCTAATATGTATGTAAATGGTGCAATAAAGTGTTCATTCATTCTTTTACTGAACCAATTTTCTTTAAATTTCGCATACACATATTTATAGGTACTAAGAAGGGCGCAGAGTACTTCTCATCTCGAAAATACATACTTCTCCCGTGGGATTTACTGAAACGAATTCGCGGGTAAAAGTTAGTCTTAAAAAATAACTTACGATTGTATCATTTTCCGCATTGATGTAAATCATCAGAATCATCAGAATGAAACGAGAAATATGATTTTTATTGTCAGTTGTTGAGTGACATAATATCACTACGAGGTAAGCAAATAACTTTACATAACTAGACTAATGCAGTCTATGCTAGGTTTACCTATATGACCATGTAACGTACTTATTATGAGACTGCACACAATGATTATTGTACTTGTGTCATTATCATTCTCCTTACGATTTCCACATTATTTGCGGTCGGCGTAATATGTCTTTTCCTTCCAAAGTTCCCGATCCCGCCAAGGCCTTATCAACTCCTACCATCCTCATGTCCTCTTCTATGCAATCTATTCATCGCTTCCTTGGTCTCCCTCTCTTTTTAGTTCCATTCACATTTCCGTTTTTTTTTTATACAACTAAGTAGGCAAATAGGCGTACGGCCCACCTGATGGTAAGTGGTTACCGTAGCCTATGAACGCCTGCAACATCGAAGATGTCACGTGTTTAGGGGTTTATTGAGCCTTTTTTATTATACTTATATAACAGTATGAAAGTTGTATTCTGCTGTTTCATCTTCCCCTATGCACTAGAGGCATTTTTTCTTATTAGCGAGTATACTTTAGCAATTATACTTGCTAGGACCAAAACTCTGTTTTTCTCTATCAATGGTAAGATTATTTGCGTCGGAAGGTAAAAATTCCTCTAATTTTTTTTTAATACAATCAAGTAGGCGTACGGCACACCTGATGGTAAGTGATTACCGTAGCCTATGCACCGGGGATGTCACGAGCGCATTGCCAATCTTGAAGGAATTTTTTCACGCCCTTTTCGAAGACTTTCATTCCATAATCGCAGTGTACCAGCCAATTAGTGGTGGGTCCCCTTTTACAATCTCAAATTAAAAATTCTACCTTGGAGACAGAATTTACAAATGTAAACTAAAAAAGTTGCTGATTTAAATCTATACTAATGAGTGTTAATATAAAAATTGTTTCTAGAATGGAGTGTTTTCATTTGAGTTTGAAGAATTTATACTATGAGCAAATTTACCTACACGTTCAAATATAAATTAGTTAGTAGCTGGAGTTGCTCATCATCATTATCATCCTAGCACCTTCCCGGTTGCATTCTAAGTCGTTCCCTTCTAAGCCCAGGGTCAGCTGGAGTTACTAACATTTGTTAATTAATAGTGTTAATCAAAACAACCGACATGATATCATAAGGGCTTAAGGTATTTTTCACTAATTAATGTGACTTTTTATTGTTTTCAATGTGTCGTATCAAATTTTATTTTATTTCAATGGCAATTACAATACAATGATAGATAACCGTTTGTTTACAGTGTGTTTCACACGCCTCCTTATGCTACTAGAGTCGGTTTTCATTATTTGGTTAGGTACATTGAGAACAATTGTAAAAGAGGTGACAAATTTAATACAGACATAAATAATGAAGGACGCGTGATCTACGGCTTCGAATATAGACTACAGGGATAAGTCCTTTTGTCGTGTGCAATTTTTTCGTATAAATGTTTTTTTTTCTGTACAATAAAGTTTTTATACACATGCATACACTACCTACTCCCAAAAAGTTCACACTCGCATATATCAATAGAATTCTGGCTACAATTTTGAATTTGCAAAGTTAGAATTTCTGTAACTTTTGACATATTTCTATTATAACAAAGCACAAAGAGTATCGAAACTGAACACAGAATGAAAATATACTTTCTTTGAATTAAATAACTTAAATAAGAAAAACTTATTATATACAAAGTTTATAATATTGCATCATTTGTTGTTGAAATTGTGATTATTTTAGATACGAAGATTTTGTAAGGATAAATGTTGATTATGGAGTTGTCATCTCTTTGAATTTAAGTCAAAGTATTTTTTCTATGTATATTTGTATACACTAGATCGTAGTTTCTCGAATAATGGAATCTATTTGAACAAGTGCTTTTAAAAATCGTTACTTGGCATTACGAGTGAAATTTTTTTGGATAATACATTACGTACATAACAATTACGTAGTAGTTTTTCCAAGATTTATTATTGCAATTAGCATAAATAAAATTTCCCAAAATCGTATGTCTGTTGTACTCGAATGTCACTTTAAGTTATTTGCTAGAACTCATGTCTATTTGATATGTTTATTCTCGGTATTACAATTTTATAAGAACCTAAATGTGGTTTTAGCAGATTTTTGTTTGTATTGACCGATTTGATTGTCTGGCGATCTTCGTTCTAGCGTGTTTCCCAGTTGCGTCTTCGGTTTATGCTTCACTCTTCAGCACCTAGGGTAAGCTTTAATCCTAGATTTGAAGATACTGGTTATTACAATGGAGCGGCGTCCGTCTGATCTCAGTAACCCTTTTTACAGGGAAACTTGACCAACAGAAACATGACCCGAGGTGTGTTAGTGGCCAACACTGTTAGAATTTTTCAGGCTGCCTTAAAGGCTTTTTAGGAATAATTGGAATCGGAGTAACCAATGATGGCAAATCAAGGACCACGACTTACAGCATACGCTAGCCACGCAACTAGGAAAGCACTCTTGGACTCGTTTTACATAGGTGTTAGGCGTTTACAAGACTATGTAAATACTCATTAATATACCAAATTGCCCCGCGGAAATGATAAATACTTAATATACTTATACTTAATACACAAAATAAGGAAAACCTAATCCACTCCTTGGTTTTTACAATTTTGATTTTTGCATTCACAGCGTTCATAGGAATATAGGCTTAGCGCATAACAATTGGAAATTCGTCATTTAGCCTTCAATTGCGGTTTTTTTTTATTGGCCTGACCTGTTATAAACGTCTTTGTTTTATTTCGTAATGTCAGAGTAATTTATTAACTTCTGGTTTAAGGAAAACATGACCAAGCATACCTGACATCAACCCTTTGCCATTCAGATCCACGGATAACGTGATCCGAACATATTCTTAGCCACTGATAAGTAAATCAAGACCCTTGGAGTGGTATTTTTGAAATCTAGAGCCAGCTCTAAAACAGTGAATCGAATGAATTATTGTTCGATTTCGAATAATTTTCATTCGACATAGTCATAGATCTCTAAAATGGAACTCCTGTTCGGACAAAACTTGTATTGCATAAACTGCTAAATAAATTGCTATTATATTCTTCAGTCGGAGACTACATGACCCAGGTCCCAAATGATAACACTGTAATTTATTTTTTCTTATAACTTTTTTTGCGCCGAACTATCTTTCTAATTCTCCCAATGGTTAGGCTGCGTTGCCACCAGAGATGTGCGAGGGAAATGTGTCGTACGAGGATGTGTAGCTGTGTTTTGAAAATGTGTGGGCGTCTCCACTGAAGCTGTGTAGCGGAGCTGTGAAAATGCGCATTAATGTGCGGTGCGAGCCGCGCGAGGATGTGTTGCGAAACTGTGAAATGTGTCGGGGCGGGGGTGCGGTGTAGTGGGAGCGGAACCTCGCAACGCATTCCTTGCAACACATTCCTCGCGACACATCCCTTGTAACACATTTATCGAACAATCTCGCTTGTTTTGTACGAACAAAAACTTTGCTCCGCTAAGCCGTTTCCACCAGAGCTTTTCTAAGCGAGGCTAGGTAAATGAAGCGATTCTATTGGTTCTTCAAAAACACATTCCTCGCTACGCATCCTCGCTCATTTCTGATGGAAACGCAACCTTAACTGGTAGATAATACTCTTTGGCTCTTTCTTCTTTCATAATAGTATTTGTGAAACAAGTTTTAATAAATAAACAAATAATTAATTATGCGTCATAGTCATCACATATGTGGAGAGAAAAAAAAAACATGTTTATCATCATTCGAGAGTGTGTCCCAGTTGAAACCTCAACTTACACATAAGAGGTCAGGACTCGCTTTAATCATGGTGCTAGATTTGGCGGCACAAACTAATAAGTTAATGCACATCTAGTACCAGATAGACGAACTAATCCAAACAAACAATACATCATACTGAAAATAGCTATAAATAAATGCTATTTACATGTCACGATCTCGCTTCGTCAGGGTAACGACATCGCTCTCAATGTCAAGACCGAACCGACACCGGAACAACTACGTCTGCAAGTACAGTCACGGGCATTAATATCTATTCCCCATATATCTATACCTATCGGAAGTAATTGAAATAAAGTCTAAATTAATGATAATTGACACCTAGTATTTAGATTATAATTAAAAAAAAATTAAAAAAATACTAACTTTTCAATATGACATGAGAAGTATGTACATATAGTATAGTAACAATTTAGCTATCGGAGATTTTGCGCACCTTGAAAGATACAATTTAGAAGATCTAACAAATGTAATTGAACACAGATTGTTAATTAACCTACATTTATGCAAACAAATAAATAAATCAAAATTTATTACATGTGTGACTTAAACACCAGCCTAATTTTAACAGGGTGGTTTAGCAAGTGATACTTAAAAAAGTCAAAATTCACCTCACTAGCATAATATCACCCTAAACCATCGTCATCTTTTTCCGTTTTCATCTCTTCTTTTTTGTATGTATATGTATATAGTTTTGAATACTGTATGTAAATCTATGTATGTTTATTTAGCAGTAAGTGTTTTTATTTTTTCACTCATTGTATTTTTTAAATAATTCGCGCCGCACATAACTTTTCTGTTTTTCCTAATAGAAAAGCCAACCGGCTAGGAGAGAATGCTTTTAGCATTAAATCCGCCAATTGTAATTTTGTTTTTTTTTTTACTTTTGGTACAATAAAGATTTATAAATAAATAAAAACTCAACATTTTCTAAAAAAAAATTAAATCGATCTTCTATGTAAAATCCAGTCAATTGATTACTAGATTTGTATGAGACGTATCAAAAAAAAAAAAAAAAACAAAAATCGTTTTCCGGGTTTTTTTACTTAATTTTTGTATAGAAAATAGTCAAGCATCACGTACAAACACCCTTTAATAGGCTAGTTTCCAGGGTCAAAAGACTAACATTAAAATTAGTCCGTCATTAAGGGAATCAAAATATATTAGTGACGTATTTTTTCTTTTGTCAATAGAGCGACAAATTACAAAGATATAACGCATTAAAGTTTAGGAGTGGGGGCTCGTGACGTCACATACCTATTGCGAAAAAGTGTAGCACACTGTGACGTCACACCGAACTTTAACGCGTCATATCTTTACCATTCTTTGTTTAATTTTCAAAAGAAAAAAAACGTCTCCAATAGTTTTTGATTATCTAACTGACGGACTAATTATATTTTTTTAGGAAACCAGCCTATTGTGCTTGTGTTTAAAAACAGCCTGTTTAATGCTTGTGATTGTACAGTACATGAATACATAGGGCGCACTGTAAGTTTCCGGAACTGGCCACTTACATAAACAATATTTAAAAATTTATTGCAACATTTGAAAATAGAACTCTTTGGCTGTAGAATGCAGTTTGTTTCATCTGACTGTCTTTTGTTTTTACCTTGTGGCGCCATTTAAAAAATTGTGTGTCTGCATCAACATGGATTTAACTCGGGAAAATTTTCGTAGTATGATTTTCTACGATTTTAAGTGTAATTTGACAGCTCAACAGAGCATCGCTCGGCTTGAAACAGCTTTTGGCAATGAAGCACCATGCAAGACAACTGTTTATAGCTGGTTTGCAGAATTCAAGCGTGGTCGTATCAATCTCAGTGACGAATCTCGCGATGGTCGGCCGTCCACCGCTGTGACCAACAAAAACATCAATGCTGTGCGCCGTATGATTGAAACAGACAGGCATGTGACCTACCATGAAATTCGCGCATCCTTAGAAATAGGCATGAGTCAAATACAATTAATCCTACACAAACATTTGGGTGTGAGAAAGCTGTGCTCGCGGTGGTTCCCACACAACTTGACCGAGGCTCAAAAAACGGACCGCGTCACTTGGTGCAGTGCCATGCTTACCAGATTCAACGAAGGTGCGTCAAATTTGGTGTGGGACATAGTAACAGGTGACGAAACATGGATTTATTGCTACGATCCCAAAACAAAGCAATCGAGCGTATGGGTCTTTCAAGATGAGCCGAAACCAACCAAAGTGGCGCGCGTGAAAAGTGCATCTAAGCGGATGATTGCTTCTTTTTTTAATAAAACTGGACACGTGGCTACTGTTGCTTTAGAGAATCGTCGTACAGTGAATAGTGACTGGTACACGACCATTTGTTTGCCGGAAGTTATTGACGAACTCCGTAAAAATAACCGTAAACACCGTATCATCCTGCACCACGACAATGCTAGTTCTCACACGGCCAGACAGACAAACGACTTTTTGAAGGCGAAAAATGTAGAACTCATGAGTCATCCTGCATACAGTCCCGACCTGGCACCTTGTGACTTTTTTCTGTTCCCAAAAATTAAGAACCAATTACGCGGTCAACGATTTTCATCACCAGAAGAGGCTGTCGAGGAGTATGAAAAACACGTTTCAGAGGTCACCACAGAGGAGTGGCACAAAAGTTTTCAAAACTGGTTTCATCGAATGAAAAAGTGCATAGACGCCAAGGGAGATTATTTTGAAAAACAATAAATTAATTTTGTATCTTTAATTGTATTTTTTCATATTCATTCCGGAAACTTATAGTGCGCCCCACGTATACACAAATCTGATACATTTTCTACAGTTAATTGAATATGTGTAAAAATAAACGACTTGACCTTTGCAAGACCGAGAGTATTCTATCTTTATGCTAAAGGTCAATATTGTCAGATGCTTTCTCGTATTAACTTTGGTTCACGGATACGTTTTGGACAACGGTTGTGACAGACAGACAGACAAATAATACTGATCCTATCGTTTATTTTTCGATCTGAATACGGAAATACGGAAGGGATCGAAAAATATACGATTAGTACTTTTTTATAACGTGTTTTGCGGTCGTGGGTTTAAGCCATATAAGGCTCCTGCTCATTCATTTCTCCATCTTCTAATACTAATTTTATACATGGTTACGTTTTTCAAAGTTACGTAAAAATAGCTCTATAGCTTAAGATCATTTTATCAATTGGCTAAGTCGAACAGTAGAGCTGTACTTAGACCAAAGTAATATTAGATGTCGATTAGAGATAAGTAATTAAATCGTTCATATCGTATTCTTTTTATATTAAAAGTAGGCAAACAGGCGTACGGCCCACCTAAGTGGTTACCGTAGCCTATGAACGCCTGCAACACCGGAGATGTCACGAGCGCGTTGCCGACCATGATGGAATTTGTTTTTTAAGCAAATCCTTTTGTCATTAAGGCGATTTAAATAAATACAATGCCAACTATATTCGTAGGTACTTTTATTTATTTTCAGCCAGTGTGTCACGCATTTTTATAATGACGAGTAAATTATTTAACCGAATAAGGCTAGCCGCTAATTATAATTACTTAAGTCGCTCGAAACTTGTAATAGGCTAGTTTCCTAAAAAAATATAATTAGTCCGTCAGTTACATAATCAAAGAATATTGGAGATGTATTTTTTCTTTTGAAAAATTAAACAAATAATGGTAAAGATGTGGCGCGTTAAAGTTCCGTGTGACGTCACAGTGTGCTACACTTTTTCGCAATATGTGACGTCACGAACCCCCACTCCTAAACTTTGATTAAAAGAAAAAATACGTCACTAATATATTTTGATTGCCTAAATGACGGACTAATTTTAATGTTAGTCTTTTGACCCTGGAAACTAACCTATTAAAAACTTACCTGAATATGTAAGGCTTGTTAAACTTTATGTAACAGTTGCTCTGTCTATATGGTTTATTTATGTATTGTTCCATCCATACTGTCTGTCTGTCTGTCTGTCTGTCTGTTACGCTTTCACGGCCAAACCGCTGAACGGATTTTGATGAAATTTGGTATGAATATAGTTGAAGGCCCGGGGTCAAACATAGGCTACTTTTTGACGCAGGCGGAGCTGCGGGAAACAGCTAGTATTCTATAAACGTAACTTTATTATTACTTATTGAGAGCTCTTGTCTGTCGGATGGTTAAAATGATATTTTATCTTATTATATGAAATTTTTCATTCTATTATTATATTTTATATAATTAATATTTCTTTTTTATTTGAATCTTTCTTCTTGACGAATTTAGTGCATCAGGCAGCAGTGGAAAAATCAATATGTCAAAATATTTCAGTCGCAACCGATTAGTCTCAATACTGCGGCCGGCCTAAGGCTCCTTCCACTCGGAAGGTAAATATTAAATACCAGTTTCGATAGGAAGTGTAGCAGTTTCCTCATACCCGTTCACATTTACTGCATTGTTTTATATGTAATTTGTTAATACGCCGCCCACTAGTGAGCGATATACTGATATTTTATGTCAATAAGCTGGCGAACAGACATCAGACTCGTTTTATGCAACTTTAAGTCCTTATTTTAAGGATAAGGACGCCCCAGTATTCCGGCCTTGACTTTATTACAAATTATTATGGCCGTTGTTTGTATCTAAGTATCGAAAATCGTTTAATTATGAAAAGTGGGAGCATGGTGGGGACGTCTTGCTAGGTATCTTTCTTTCTTTACGCACGAAATCAAGTGGCAGTGACGTCACTGCACACATGTGCGTCCTTTTCTTGCTTTTTGACAGTTACTCCTTCCACCGAATTTCAAAGGCTTTTATAACTTATTTATGAACGGGTTAAAAAAAGCCTATGAACGCCTGCAACACCGGAGATGTCACGGGCGCGTTGCCGACCTGTCCGCTATCAGTACAGCGACCCCTCTGGAGCCGGGAAATTGAGTAGAATACCCTATTTTCTTACCAAACCTCGAACACAGGAAAAAGGAGACGCTTTGGTCAACGAATAAACACTGAGGTCATCAAGTTAACATTAAAAAAAATATTAAACTAGCTGCTTTCCGCAGCTCCATCTGCGTCAAAAAGTAGCCCATGTTTGACCCCGGGTCTTTAACTATATTCATACCAAATTTCATCAAAATCCGTTTGCCGGTTTGGTCGTGAATGCGTAACAGGCAGACAGACTTTCACACTTATAATATTAGTATTATATGGAAGTATGGATTGTTTACTTCACAAATTTACAAAGTGACTGAAATGAGCCATCAATTCGACATAAAGCTGATGTTTAATTTTTTACTACACTTAAGGTAAAAAGTGGTTCCTGTGTGGTTTCGCTTCGTCTCCCACTATTTGTGATAATCGTGTTTATATTATCTCGTAAATATTTATTTATTAACTCGAATTGTACGAAGGTCGGTGAAAATCGTAATGGTATAAAGCGACCTTGCGTTGTAAAAAAAAAGCTTGCTGCGGAAGTTATCTAAGAATTCGAAAATGTGTCCTCTCTCAATTATATTAAAAAAAATTACTTGGCATGCTAAGGTTATCCCAATACGAAATTTCAAAAAGAATATTACATTTTATTTAAAACTAATTGATCTGTTTTTTAATTTCCTGATGTCTAACTGTAATTAATTCTTGATCAATAAAATTTAAAATTAACTTCCGAACAACACTTAAAATGTGTAGCTTATTGTAATACATCAAAATCTAATTCCGTACAGATTTCCATACAATAATAATTATCATTTTCGCAAAGGCTTTTCAAACTACTATTTTGCATGTTTATATGGTAAATCATAATTTATCTTTTATTTTTGGACTTTTAAATACGGTAGTGTATGCCTGTCTCGTTATACGTAGGCGCAAAACTGTACTACAATGTTTATTTACAAATCCGACCGGAAACGCAGAGGTCGTGGGACCAAGCGTACAGAATAACGAGAGTACGAAAGTGAAACTTCGAACTAAACTCGCTCTTGTTTTCAAATTGTTGTGAAATGTTAATTGACAAAAAGTTTCAGACGTCTGCCAATTTTAGCTAAAATATGTTCTGTTTCGTTCTTTTACGTTAAATTATCGATAAGAGGAAAAGACTAAACATATTTCGTTATTTTAATGAATAAGGCGGTAGGTCTGATTGACAATAATCGTGTATTGTAATTGACAATACTTTACCATGCCAAATAAAGGATTATTAACACGATGCGTATTCGCCATTTGATTAAAATTAAGTACGAGGCTTGAAATTTTCAATTAGGAGACTCTGAAGAAATCTGTATAGTTGAACTCGTCGCGTGAGGAAAACATTTTGCCATTTATGGCATGTCGTGCTATAAAACCCGTAATAATGCATGCAACCCTATAGAAGTGACAATTAAGGGAGAGAATGGCTTAACAAGAGAGCATGTAAACAAGGCAAAGTAGACGGGAAAAGCGAAACATAAATAAGAAAATAAATATACGTTGAGTTACACATCTATAGTCTAAATATTTCCATACAAAAATAAATATAATTATTACTAGGAAATAGAGGTGGAGTCGTTTTTGTTGATTATAATTCAAAGTTTATCAGTTTGGTAAATGCCCATTTTGAACGAGGGAATTCGGTAATTCTTTAATCCTACGCGAAAAAAAATATATCTTTATGAGACCTATTTCTGAACATAACTTTGTGTTTCTTTTGTTGGAAATGGTGCAATAAAGTGTTCATTTCATTCATTCATATATATCTTCTATCGATAGCCGAGAATTGGTTTAGCAAGAGTTATAATAATACGCAAGCTTCTCAAAAGTCCGGCGACAACAACAATCAAAAATCAAATATTTTAAGTTAAAGATATGTTTTAGGAAATCATGAAAATGCAATATTCTGAGTTATTGTCATGTACCTACCTAGCTTTGTAGACGTATATAGAAAAGTAAAAAAAAAATGCTTAAAATTCATAACACTGTTGTGAGTTAATATTTACCATATTTTAGAGGGCATAAGTCTAATGTAAAATAATTTATAAACCGTACGTTAGCTGAAATATTTTTCGACTTTTTCTCTCCTATTCGATATTTAGCGTGACGAAACGAGACGCAAAACATTTTAGCTAACATCAGCTTAACAAAGATCTAGATCTTACAAAGTCAGCTAGCTGGACCTAACCATATTTTCGCCGTTTTCTTTCAAACCTTGGCTTAGGAACTTCGGTACCCTTAACCATCATTTTCCAAAGATCTCTCACTGAAGGCCTGCAACCAGAAATCTGGAAGCGCTTTTAAGACTGCACAAGAGAGGTGCAAAAGATAAAATCGATAACTATCGCCAAATTTCGAAATTCTGTTTAATGGTTAAGATTCTTGAGAGTATAGTGTATGATCAGGTGTACTCTTCACTCAAAAATTCATTTTCACCTAATCAACATGGTTTTTAGCGGGACCATAAACTGTAACCAACCTAATCGTACTACACGTTGATCTTACTTACAACATAGAAAATGGTGCACAAACGGACGGTTAGATGTTGACATCCATGGTGGCAAGGTTAGCTAGCTCTCTAAAGAAAAGTTTAAACGATTTATTATTTTCCAACATGAATAAGTGCACTCTTCTCTCAGCAATACACATCGCATCGTAACACTTATACTGTAACATTTACGTAGCTACAAGAATGTAGGCCTTAATTTGAGGTTATCATTTTGCCAAATTGTCGGTTCAAAATTAGATTAAGATAATTCTATCAGTGGAGACTTTTAAATGACTTTTTGAACTTGTAGCAACCATGTATAAATAGTCAATAGTCTTCCAAAAGTTAAAATAAAATAAAATAAAATAAAAATTATTTTTAATATGGAGGACTTACACATTCGTTGTATAGCCGCTAATTGCTCAGCGTAGCTATTTTTATCATTTTATCATTTTATTAATCAAATGGCTTATTAATTAAATAATAAGCCATTTGATTGTGTGTGCACTATGGGCCATTGTAGCCTGAAATAAATGGATTTTATTTTTTATTTTATTTTTTTTTCTATAAAGTAATAGTTTTTAGTTTTTACGTGACGTCTTGCTAGGTATCTATCTTTCTTTACGCACGGAATCAAGTGGCAGTGACGTAACTGCACACATGTGCGTCCTTTTTTTGTTTTTTGACAGTTACTCCTTTACAATTAAGTAGGCGAACAGGCGTACGGCCCAATAGTAAGTGGTTACCGTAGCGTATGAACGCCTGCAACACCGGAGATGTCACGAGCGCGTTACCGACCCTGAAGGAATTTTTTCACGCCGTTTTTGAAGGCTCCCATGTTATAGTCACTAGGGAAAACCTCTAATTTACAATAATGTGAATATTTACAGTATTGTTTCTCTTTCTTTCTTTGTTTTGTTGTCCCATGATTTGGAACCAAACAAACATATGAATTTTTCGTCAATCCACTAGTTGATTTATACTATTATACATGCGAAAGTCTGTCTGAATTGTCACTTTCACGAACCTCTGGGCCGATTTTCATGAAATTTATTATGAATGTAGTGTATTGTATATTGTAGAAACAACCAAACCTAAGCATTTTTCGTCAAAAATGTCAACCTCGCGAGACTTCGCGCCTCTGAGACAGTATGGCGCGGGTCGACAACCGCTCGCCCTTGGCACACTTCGCAGTTACCGCTCCACGCAATCATGCGGAAGAACTAGTCACTGCAATTTTTTTACCGGAGTATACCCGGGAGCATATACTCGTAACTTGGCTATATGAAAGCGAGACGAACCCATACCGATAATTAGATTAGTATAAGTTTGTCCCGCTTACATCCTTGCCAACTTACACGCTTTTACTATAATATATATAGTAATATATTATAGTAAAAGCTTACTTACTTACTTTTATTACAGCGGGGCAGTTTGAGCGAGGTTAAACGCTACACAGCCTTTTCGGCAAAAGCGCGATGGGCTTGCTGGGCCTTTGAGCAATGCGAGCAAAGCAAACTCGCGAGCGGTTGCAAACGCTCAATTGTCGAATTGTTATTATTTATTTTACTTGCTGTGTCGAAGTCACTGTAATTGTAACTCACATCTTTTATAACTTCCTTGTAACTCTCTCTTTCTCAAAAGTAGTTTGGCGTTACTGCATTTTAACTATCTTTTATATCTTCCTTGTAACTCTCAGAACTGGTCACTGACGTCACTAAATTTGTAACTCTATCTTTTATATCTTCATTGTAACTCTCAGTACTAGTCACTGCCGTCACTGCATTTGTAACTCTGTCTTTTATCCTGGCAGGGTCGCCATGTAGAGATGGGGCGACTTAATGATACGAAGGTTGGCGTTAGACTCTTTTATTCATTGTTTAGTAATACATTATATACTTATCATCTTACTTAGCTAGGTACTACTACACTACAATATCTTCCTTGTAACTTTCAGATCTAGTCGCTGACGTTACTCCCTTTGTGATGCCATCTTTTTATGTTTGCCCTCTCTGGTTGAGTTTAGCATGTCAAATAACGGCGAGAGCAGCATGTCTTGAATAGTCGTCACTACTAGTATTTTCGTTTGTTTGTTTGTAATACATTTAATACACATTACTGAATTATCATAATATAGAAAAGTTAAATGGAGTTGCAGTGGAATTTGTGGCGCCGCTTCTTCTCCACTTGCGCTTTGGAAGTGATGGTAAACTAATTTTAAGTAAAACTTAGTAAGTGATATTTATATCCTAAAATCGAAAATAAAAATGCAACGGTGGTGTTGTCCCTTATGAGTCTTTGTACTTCTCAAACCTTGCTTTAGCTAAAATGTCTTGTATATTAGGGCGTTTAATAATTAAATAAATAGCTAATGGAAGTAAACCACAAATCCTAGAATTGCATGTAATGTGATCTGTGTCAAGCTCGAGTTAGTCACAGTTTCTCTTGTTACACGAGGCCGTTGCGACCAACTCCTGTAATAGCTTACAGTGTACTACATTTATTGTTGTTATTTGCATAATAATTTAAAATAATAGTACCTATTGTTAATTATTTTCCTCATTTTGATATAAAAAATTTCAATCGACTATTAAAATATAGGAGTATTTTTTTATAAAAGCTGGCTAAACTTTGGTTGTAGTCAGAAGTGCGCTGACGTGATGATGACGATCAAAATGAATCTATAAAAAATAATATCTAACATCTAGCTTGTGTAGAAGGTTGATCAGGAAGTAGAGTGGAGTAAAACCAAAGTTTTTGAATACACAAAATCCCTAGACCATTTAATGGCTCTAAACCCTAAAGTTATTTGTACACCTCAATAATATAGGATATCACTTATACGGACGAAATGCTCTATACGATTAGCGGAATCATCAAAATTTTATGACATATTTTTTTTTTGTTACAGACGCGCATCGATGATGTCTCCCCGACAGCTGATGCGCAACTCCAACATGACACAGAAGTGGCAGCGGCGCGAGATCTCCAACTTTGAGTACCTCATGTTCCTTAATACCATCGCTGGTGAGTTCTTCTTATTCATCGTTATAAATAAAAACCTTGTATTCATCACGGTCTTCCATGAAATTACCCAGGACAGACTGTCCTGGTGCTAACGTACGAGGAATGCCGACCCCAGATAAAGGTATAAGGCACGGAAGAAGATGAAGACAGTCTTCCACGAAATCTTCTTTAAGATCACATAGTAGTCGTAGCGACTAGATGTCTTCATAGTTAAGTAAATCTTGGTTCTAAACACTTAGTTTTTCTTCATTGTAAGTAACACCATTTTCTTTATCAAATTAAGCCATGTGAGCAAATCCAGAATTGGCAGCGGCGCGAGATCTCCAACTTCGAGTACCTCATATTCCTTAACTGGTGTTAAGTTTATATTATTTATTTATTTACATTTGGGAAACATACAGTTATGTATCTACATTACATTTACAATACTACTTAAATCAATTAAGTTTCCTCAGATTACTTTTGCAAAAACAATGACAAGTAAAAATACTAAAATGAATATAATATAAAATTAGGTAAACATAGAATACATTGAACTTTAGTGACTTTTACAGTGAAGCATTACGTGATTTAATATTACTTTTGAAAGAATATATGTTGTGCTAAGTTCGCTGTTGAGTTCGTATGTAAAAAAAAAATTATATTATGAAATGAAATCACCCTAGATAATGGGAAAATCTTCATAAAGAATTCTCCCATGAAAATTTCATTGTCTATATAATTATATTGTTCATGTTTCATGTTACTGAACACCACGCCTGGCGATTTCTACGTCATTATCTTTTTTTTCTTTGCGAGTCGATAGATGAGATAAAATTTTGGAAGGACACAAGAACGCAGCTCTTAAATTTCATAAAGCCTCGACTATAAAACTGATATTAATTGGCTTTTAGAAATCTTCGATTAGTTCAAAATAGCAATACATAAGATTGATAATATTTCGAACAAAATATCTGGGTTCAGAGTTAAATAGAAGAATAGGTAACCTCTTTGCATCATCTCTCACGAGAGATCCATTTCATACAAATAAATAAACCTTTTATCGGGGACGTGCGGTCATTATCACATTGTATATTTGAGAGTGTGTCAACTTGTGTGTTATCTAAAAATGTAAACATACTTAGAAAGTATTATAATGGTCTAAGGCTTTGGGGTCATTTGAGATTGTAAAAAAGTAAATAACTTTGATATCGAGTCCAAAGATTAACACATCTAGATACTTTATTCTCATTAAGACACAAAAGCCACATGAGAAATTAATTATAAAACAGTAATGTTAGAACTCAAACACTTAATAAAGAACAGCTCACTTATGTTTATGTCACTATATAACCGTACAATATTTTTTTGTAACAAATAAAAACAGAAAAATTAAATAAAAACTAGTAAATAGTTAAAATTTTAAAATATGTTCAGCTAGTTTCGATTTAAAAGAACCAATAGTTTTAATGTTTTTTTATATCAGAGGGTAGTTTATTATAAATCTGTGCTCTCTCAAACGTAAACATTCGCTTACCATAATTTGTTCGAAATTTAGGCAGAACAAGGCAACTAGCTCGTCGTGAAGTCGCTTGACAACATGTTTTGTTTGTGTGGGTATGATCGAAGTGTGAATGGTTTTGTTTAATACTTTCCGAACAACTATGCACGTTGCAGATTCATTAGTTTAGTTTCGTTGTAGATTGTAGTACAGGAGCTAAGGTACGAATAATGAAATAGCGATTTTATGAATATGTATTATAACAAAAATTCGAGAAGTATTGCTGTCTACAACACCAGTTCAGCAATTAGCCAGATCTTAAACTCGAGTCTTAATAACTGGTACTCTTTATTATTCAAAAAAGAAAAACATTACAGAAACATATCAACAAAAAACAAAATTCGGGTTTAATTTTTTTTTTTAGTAATGGGTTTTACGGCCATGGATACAAGTCCTTTATAGCCCTTCTTAATTTTTCTATCTTCTTCAGTTCTACAGTGTGGTTTCGTCAAGTCCTAGTAAAGTCTGAAAATCTAGTCGGTACCTAGTAAAGTCTTGTCAGAAGAATCAGCCAAGTGAAGTGGTAGAAAAACTGCTATTAGCGATTACTAGGAGCTTTTGATCACTTCCCAACACTCGCGCTTATTCTCGAACATTTTGCGAATAATAATTCACGATTATTATGCGCAAACACTCAAAAAAATATACCAATTTTGGAAAATAAAATACAGCGCCGAAACCGTCCCTTTTCAGCTTCCCGCCAAAAGTCTCGGTGACAAGTTCAGTGATTTTGTTCATCAGATATTGTTTTTATTTCTTTTAAGGCTTTTCTGACGTACTTATAGGTGCATTAATATGGTGTAAAACTAAAACTCGTCGGGTTCGTAGTAAAGTTGAAAAAATCTAGTCAGACTCAGAGGGATAATTGAGGCAGTAGAAAAACAACACTTATCTTGGAGATTTTGGTGACAAAGATTGAGTCCAGAAATCGAACACTGTACCACTTCGCAACACTCATACTAGTTTACGAACATTTATGGAATAATAATACGCAAGCACGAATGCTCGAAAAAACTACAATTTTTGGAAACAAAATCATCAGATATAAAGTTTGAGCCAAAACCCAATTTTCTGGACATAGTTTTCTCCCAAAATTTTGTACTGGCGTCAAAAATTTAAACCATAGAGCAAAGAAAATTCAGTGGACGATTGGCTTTTTTGCGATTTTCATTCCGTTGCCGAATCGTAATTTTTTTATTTGGTATTGCATGCAAACAACTAACGAATAAGCATATCATTATTTTTAACGAATAGTTATGTAGATTAATCTACTATTTACTCAACCACTGATTAAAAAAGGTATAATCGACAGGCGCGTGACACAAACAAGGGTGCTACTTTAGCGTGCATGTGACTACTAAATTGAGTTATTAGGAGCGATGATACTTATTTTCTAATTAACTCTTTGAGGTTTGGACATATTTTTTTTGAGGTATATTTAGCACTAGCTTTTTCCCGCACCTCCGCCTGCATCAAAAAGTAGCCTATGTTTGACCCCGGGTCTTCAACTATATTCATACCAAATTTCATCAAAAACCGTTCAGCGGTTAGGCCGTGAAAGCGTAACAGACAGACAGACTGTCGCATTTATAATATTAAGTATGGATTTGGTCATAGATTAATGTGATCTGAATAGACCCTCCTAATGATTTTAAGCAGCCTGTAATGAGCATCCGTTTCTATAAGCTATATTATTTTACCAAAGATGTATTGCTAAAAGAAAAAATTGAATAATACAGTTTTAATTTTCCTATATGAAAATAATTAAGACGTACAATTAAATGTAAGTATCAATGTGTAACAATCGCGAAAACATAAAAAATAATTAATAATTTACTTATTTTTGAAAAAAAAAAAATCTGATCCTTATCTGGCTCCCTTGCAAAATATAAGTATTATTTAACAAATTAAATTATAGTTTTAAAGAAGCATTAGATTCTCGTTTAACTCCAATCAAACGAGGTAAACACGAGATAACCATCGACAATTACTTAGACGTCGACGTTGATTAGCTATAATTGATGCATTTGCATTGTTACGACCAAGTGGACGCCAAATGAGGAATTCCTCCTGAGGCTGCCACTTAACCAGTTTGGTTTGTTTGTATGCTAATCATGGGATTTGGGGTAAGTTCGTCTGTGACACCTTACTAGTAGGTAGTAAAACGGCAATTAATAACATGGGGGCCCAACCCATTGCCAAAGAAAAATAATTAGTTCCCATATCTGAAGTTAGGTGGCCTTTAAAAAAGAAAATATTTAAATTAAGTAAGATAAAGTACCTAATGAATTTTTTAAATACACTTTTATTACGTACCTAAATTCTAGCAAGTTGCGCAAGTGCAGTATTTAAAAATGTTTAAATTTTAATTTTTAACTTTCATATTTTCGATAGATTACATTACAATGACCGTATTGCCCAGGCCCAGGAGTAACCAAAATATTTGGCGTGTTTCAATGTATGGTGGTTTAATACGTGGGGCGCACTATAAGTTTCCGGAATGAATATGAAAAAATACTATTAAAGGTACAAAATTAATTTATTGTTTTTCAAAATAATCTCCCTTGGCGTCTATGCACTTTTTCATTCGATGAAACCAGTTTTGAAAACTTTTGTGCCACTCCTTTGTGGTGACCTCTGAAACGTGTTTTTCATACTCCTCGACAGCCTCTTCTGGTGATGAAAATCGTTGACCGCGTAATTGGTTCTTAATTTTTGGGAACAGAAAAAGTCACAAGGTGCCAGGTCGGGACTGTATGCAGGATGACTCATGAGTTCTACATTTTTCGCCTTCAAAAAGTCGTTTGTCTGTCTGGCCGTGTGAGAACTAGCATTGTCGTGGTGCAGGATGATACGGCGTTTACGGTTATTTTTACGGAGTTCGTCAATAACTTCCGGCAAACAAATGGTCGTGTACCAGTCACTATTCACTGTACGACGATTCTCTAAAGCAACAGTAGCCACGTGTCCAGTTTTATTAAAAAAAGAAGCAATCATCCGCTTAGATGCACTTTTCACGCGCGCCACTTTGGTTGGTTTCGGCTTATCTTGAAAGACCCATACGCTCGATTGCTGCTTTGTTTTGGGATCGTAGCAATAAATCCATGTTTCGTCACCTGTTACTATGTCCCACACCAAATTTGACGCACCTTCGTTGAATCTGGTAAGCATGGCACTGCACCAAGTGACGCGGTCCGTTTTTTGAGCCTCGGTCAAGTTGTGTGGGATCCACCGCGAGCACAGCTTTCTCACACCCAAATGTTTGTGTAGGATTAATTGTATTTGACTCATGCCTATTTCTAAGGATGCGCGAATTTCATGGTAGGTCACATGCCTGTCTGTTTCAATCATACGGCGCACAGCATTGATGTTTTTGTTGGTCACAGCGGTGGACGGCCGACCATCGCGAGATTCGTCACTGAGATTGATACGACCACGCTTGAATTCTGCAAACCAGCTATAAACAGTTGTCTTGCATGGTGCTTCATTGCCAAAAGCTGTTTCAAGCCGAGCGATGCTCTGTTGAGCTGTCAAATTACACTTAAAATCGTAGAAAATCATACTACGAAAATTTTCCCGAGTTAAATCCATGTTGATGCAGACACACAATTTTTTAAATGGCGCCACAACGTAAAAACAAAAGACAGTCAGATGAAACAAACTGCATTCTACAGCCAAAGAGTTCTATTTTCAAATGTTGCAATAAATTTTTAAATATTGTATATGTAAGTGGCCAGTTCCGGAAACTTACAGTGCGCCCTATGTATCTGTTTAGCAATTTTATTAACTATTATTATATCTATTGGTATAAACAAAGTAGATACATGTTGTAAGTTGGTATAATAAAATGACTCTGTTACGTAAATGAATGAGTCTGTCTGTTCGATATCTTCATACAAGAGAATGGGCATCGAATTAAGTAGCGTCGTTACATACACGCTTATAATTTATGCCAATACATACGTGCTGTTACATAGTCACGCAGAACCAGAAAAACAGTTTTTTTCCTTATAGTCCGATAAGAGACATGTCCTAAATATATGTATAATATGTGTATAATACTGTATGTGGGCAATAAAGATATTTTGTATTGTATTGTATTGTAAATATCACTGAAGGGAAAAGAGGTAGAGGTCGCCTCCACATAACTTGGCCTAAGAAGGGAGATATGAAGACGATGTCGATAACCCCTGATATGGTGCACGATAGGGAAGAGTGGCCCAAGAAGTTCGGAGAGTCGACCCCAATTGAAATGGGAAAAGGCTAAGATAGATGATGATGATGATTGCGATAAGGGACTCGGATTAGGACAATTAGCCATTCTAGAGAAAACTTAGTCTAACTGGTGTGGCCTTTTTATAATTTAAAAACAGATTGGACAATTTTATAAACTGTCCAAACTTCAAGATGCACACGCATCAGCTGATATAAGCTGCTAGTGTGTTCAAAAAATATAAAATAAATAAATAAATAAAGTGAGTAAGAGATTGAGACTGTCTGTCAAAGAAAATTAAAAATAATTTGACAATATTTTGTTACGCATTTACCTTTTCAAAACTTCCATCGCTTTACTTCGCAACCGCATTTCGCGCTGCAAAATTTCCAATTTCGAACACTTTACCACCGACTGTCATTTGTTTTCGCGCGAAATGATCAATATCACTTTCGTTGTCTTTGGCAGAATTAAAAAAAACAAGCACGCGCACCGTGTATGACGCGCAATTTAGCCGCCAAATCCGTAAGAACTGTAACTGTCTACCGTTCCATTACACTCTTACTTTCGCCCAAGTTATTGTTACAACACTTTTTATTTTAACTTTTGTTAGATTATTCGCGTATTATATTTCGTGTTGACGACTGCGAAAGTTGGCAAGCGTTTGACGAATGGAATGGCCCGCCCCTGCAGACGGGAAAAGTATTTGCAATCGTCAACCGCGTAACTACAACAATAGGAGAGATGCTTGCAATGGACAGCTAATGCTGTTATCATGTGATAAATTCAATTTACGACCAGCGTATCCTTTTGGTCAAAGTTCATTTGAAGTATAGTGAACCACATAAACTTACATCTAAGGTGGTAGGTATAGTTAAATATTTATGTGCCCCCCCCCCCCCTGTACACAAGTAGATACAGTCTTGATAAAGTATACTTAGCATCTTAGATTAATATCCAACTGGGAGCCCCTTGCGCATTTGCCGAAAAGGCTGAGTGGTTAATAGCCCTCGCCTCAAACTGTCCCGCTGTAAATTTTAAAGCTCACAGGAGCTAAAATTGTAGGTCCATAACAAAAAAACAAAAAAAAAAAAAAAAAAATAGATTAATAATTGGTCTCCGCGGCGCGAGCGCGGGAGGATGCTTAGCATATACTTTGGAAAAATCTGGACTCTTATTTCTTTTATTTACTAACAATTTTCCTATTTCTAAGATATCATTATATTGTTCTAAAGTGTATAAAAAATAATATATGGATTTTGTGGCATGTAGTTAAACATCGATCTACTACTCTACATACTTTTTCTCAATTTAGTAAGAAAATAGACGAGTATAATATACAATACAAAAAAAAATTCTCATTATTGCATTGCTTTACTTAATATTTTCCAGTTTAGCAAAACCTGTGCGTTTTTAAACCAAAAAGTCATCCCAAAGGTCACAAGATATTAGAGAGGAAGGTAGAAAATATAGAGATGAATCACATTTTAGCTTGACCGATTTTATTCAGGACCACTAATAAAAACTTAAAAAAGGGTACTTAATGTACTGACCTACACTACCGGATGTATTACGTGTTTTCATAGCAACTACAAGTCATTTTTCAAAAGGTTTTTCTCACGATATTCTCCACCTGAATCAATCCGATACGAGTAATCTATTTATAAAACGATGAACAATATTTACTAAAACGATGACGTATTAAACTGATTAACGCCTTGTTTAGCACACAACATGTAACAAAAATAAAAATTGAACATAATAATATGATGTTTATGTAACATTGGAAATAATCAGCAGCAGATCCTTCCATCCATCCATGCATGGTGTCGATGCATTGCATGGAAGTAAGGACGAAGCTTGTGCACAGAAATCAAGAATTGGTACATTACTGCCGAGGCCGGAAATAGAGTAATTTCGTCCCAGTAATATCGAATGGCGACCACGAACAAAGCGCAGCGTTGAACATCCACCGACCAGATGGTCAGATGACCTGAAGAAGGTCGCAAGCAAACCTGGACGCAGCCCTATTTAATATATGAGAAATTATGATGATGATGAACATAAAAAGACTTTATAAGGACGAAGCGAAGCCGATCCCGTTATTATGCAACTCTTATTTATTTTATTATTTATTTATTCACTTAAAACAAATACTTTCACATTGTCGCTATTAAAATATGCTCGAAAACCTTGATAGGTTTGTTCTAAACAATATGAGTACAAACGAAAATGTTAAAGTTTGGAGCATACCATCACATTAAATTATTAGGCCGCTCTACATTCACGCGAGGATCTTGCGAGAACTGCACGAGAACCGCGAAAGTGGAGACAGTTCACGTAATTTCCTTTCATATAAAAATCTTTATTTTACATAGAGAATATAGTGACAGAATACAGGGTACAACAAAGAGCGGACTTATCCCAAATAGGGCTCTCTTCCAGTTAACAAAGAAACAAAGGTAAAGATAACTCAGATACAGAAACTTACAGCTAGTGTAACATATAAATTCACTCCATTGTTGTCGGTTTCTCTACTCGAAAAAGTTGAGAAACTAGAACAGGCGAGAACAGATTTCTTTCTGACAATTTTTTCTCGGTGAGATTCTCGCGAGATGTGTGAAGCAGTTAATTACGCTTCTTTTAAAAGTCCTTGAGACTTCTGACTCGTCACATCTTTGATAGCAGACGGCACATGACAGATCATGTGGTTTTAAAGTACTGTAGTAGTTTTTATATAACAACAACCACCACTTTGTTAGTTATCGATCCAGTTATTCGAGGTCGAGAGGGTATCTTGGGAAATGTATATAGATTATATTTGCATCATTATTAATCATTCACTTCGATAAAAGGTTTTTTTTTTACTTTTCTTGGAAAAATTTGGCAGTTGAATAAAAATGCTTAAAACTTTGTTCCTCCAATAAGAATAAGAATAAATGAATGAACGACCATATCAAATCACATACCAGCATACCAGTAAATCTAAACTTAATGTGACAATCCATACAAAACCTTGACATAGCTATAGAGCTATGAAGTAGTATGAGTAGAAGTAGTTCTATATTGTTTTTCAAAACTTACTGATATTGGTCCCACATGATAGCAACGTACTCACTGTTAATTTATGAGGGCATATGTGTTAGTTACTACAACTCATCTTAGCGCCTTCCCGGTTACATCCTTAGCTGGTTGCCTCGGAGCCTAAGGTCCGCTCCATTTTGCCCAGTCTTCAAAATCATTAATTTGCACCATCTCGCTTACTCACCGGCAATTGGATGGAATTAAAGGGTGATGGTAAGCCTCTTGGCTTACTATTTTGCCAAGTGTAGCTTAGAGTTTTCAAATCCTTGATCCAAATGATTAATAAGTATGTGATGAATGATTTTGTTTACAACGAACTCAATATGTAGGTATACATATTGTATGTTGCTATGTATAGCATTAACACTTATTTCGTGTTATCATTTATGTTTAAGTCTTTATTTAGTAGAAAAAATGTACGAATCAATGATTACGTTTAGATTTAAGTTGTAATAAAATATGTTTATTTTTGTCTCTTATTTCCTAAAAATAAAGTAAGTTTGGATCATAACGATCATTGTAAATAGGTAATTGCATAAAATTCAACACCAGACACCTTGACGCGACGCGACCGTTATAACGGCGCCGAGAGGGCGCTAGGGGGAGGAGACACGCAAGCCCACATTACAATGGGAAAACTGTTTATTCGTGGATTACGGGGCGAAATATTAACAACTTATGCAATCACCTAGATATATAATACAAGAAAAAAATATGAGGAATTATGTAAACATTAAGAAAAATGTAAATAAAGGTTTCAAGAGCGGGGACCCTGGCGCTAAAAGAATCAAAATATAATGTCTGTCGCTCAGCGGCCATAGTTCGACACGCGGATCTCTACGATCAAGAACAAGTGAACTAGTGAATACTCTGAAGAATCTCTGGTGGCTGGCCTCCCTCTTCTCATCGTTTGGCTTCACTGACTGTGTGTTTTTCTTCGGAATCCTGACACCTTCACCCCACTACAGTCCACTGCAGCTGCTGAACCCCGTCGCGTTTCAGGACGCATCGAAGGGTCCTAAACAGATATTACCTCTTCCTTAAAAGTAAATAATTAAATGAAAAGCCAAGGCATATTTTTTTAATAATCGTATTTTTGATCTGTACCCGGTCTATTAAATGTATCTTCTGACCAAGTCCAAATCGCCCAAAAAACCCTTCCGCTGCTCCACTGCGCTACCAGGGCGTTCCATTAACCCGAATCAGCTGTCAACCAATGAAACCTAACCTAAAACAATGCCAAGGAGTATCCAAGGCATTTGCGCAACTAATTGAGGCCAACAGCCATGGTGTGGCCGTCGCATTGTCAAACAGAAATAATGACAACATTAAGTGTTGAAAGATTTGTGAAATTGTCGTCATGCTTGCGAGGGTAAATGTCCCATGGTTGTAGGAGACGGTGGCGAGATAAATTGTGAATGTAGTAATGATGGCCAGATTATTTTGGGAGACCTTTAAAAAAATATATTTGAGAGACATTTGCCCACAAGTTGGAGAGTGAAAATGAAAATGAAATGAAAATAGAGTATTGTATAAATGTAGGTACAGTTTGTAGGTAGGTAAAATATTGTGGCCAGAAATGTGAAGAAAAAAACTATTCATTTATTTATTTATTGATCTAGCAAAAAAATAATAATGACGAGGTTAATTAAATAATGACTTAGACTTAATATCTTAACATCATGTGTACCGTGACTCCTCAAAAGGTGGCGGCTGAAAATCAGTGCTAGTCATGCTTGCATGTCTATCGTAACACTGAGCCACACTGAGTCAGTTGAATAAAAATGCTTAAAACAGTACCTCCAAACCTCTAATAAGAATAGTATCAATGAACGACCATATCAAATTACTTTTAATGTCACGCACTTTATCTTGTAGCTTGCTTGTAAAAATAAAAAGAAATTATAAATAAATGAATGAAAAAGACCATGCCGTGATATACTCAGGTTTATCCATTGTGCTGCCTATATTTAGCTTGAAAACAGTAATCGTACGGAACAAAACAAACGCACAGCTAAATAAGTTGTGACAGGTACGGCCAAACTTAGTAACTAGTGCCGACATCCTTACAGCTCATCTGCTCATGTGTGGTATTTTAATTGTTTTTAAGATTTAGACTTTAGCGTTCCCCACGCGCTGTCTGTAATCAATGTGAACCTAATTAGAACGTACAGAAGCAATATTTTGTTTAACTAGATTTTCTATTTTTATGCAATTCCAACACAATGCCCGCCTTTGTACTCATTTCTCTTAATGTTAATTGGTTTCTGTGCTGTATCGTTTCTTATATGTATGTAAATGGTGCAATAAAGTATTCATTCGTTCACAATATTTAAAAAAATGGTATACTGCTGGTGGCAAGCTTATTTCTGGAATGGACACTTAACTTCAATTTTGGTGTTTTCAAAAGACATCATCCATTTTGGTCCAAAAAGTGAAAAGTGCGAAAGACAGAAAAAAATGTGAGTTTTTCTGATAGATGATTTCTTCCTAACCATTTCTTCTTTATATATGTATCTTATGTCCACAATCCACATCCATACTTCCATATCCATACTATAATATTATAAATGCGAAAATATGTCTGTCTATCTGTTACCTTTACGGCCAAACCGCTGAACGGATTTTGATGAAATTTGGTATGAACATAGTTGAAGACCCGGGGTCAAACATAGGCTTCTTTTTGACAAAGCTAGTGTTTTATATTCCCGCAGCTCCGTCTGCGTCAAAAAGTAGCCTATGTTTGACCCCAAGTCTTCAACTAAGCGCAACAGACAGACTTTCGCACGTATAATATTATATTAGTATGGATTGTTCTAATCATTGACAATTATTATGGTGCATATATTATTATATTATTGTACCTCTAATGTGGGCAGGGCACAGTGATACAAATTATAATATGTAACCTTTTTTTTAACCTTTTTTTCACAATAAATATATTTAATTTTAATTTGTTATGGTACCAAAGCTAGTTCTGAATGTTCCAAAATGTATGAGTGCTGCTTAATAAAAAAATATATTTTACTCTAGACCCAAGTTTAAATTATCAAATCTTTATGTCTTGGAGATTTAGTAGATTAGCAGTACACGAAAACAACTGGCGTGCATCATGAGAGTGATGAATAAGAAAGCGAGCAAGGTATACCTAAAAGAAAAATATTCTTATTTCTCAAGAATCTTTCTTCTGTCTTACCCTGCGGGAAAAAACGTATGTAAGATGATGCGTAAGGCAGGAAACAACTCCCTTCAGGCACAATAGTGTCGGCCCTTATGGCATTGAGCGTTTGCTACCGCTCGCGAGTTTGCATCGCTCGCTTGATCAAAGGCAAAGCCCATGGCCGAAGTTCGTCCCAACTGGGAGCCCCTTGTGCATTTGCCGACAAGGCTGAGTGGTTAATAGCCCTCGCCTCAAATTGTAGGTCATGTCAAAAAAAAAAAAAAAGGAAAGAATTTTACTATAGTCACAGAATTATAGTACTGACGTACAGAACGGACACTCACACCCTCTCACCCGAAACAGATACCGCACCTCACTGCACAGATTTAGGGTAAAAATCGAGAGCAAAACAATGCAAGGATGACATTTGCGACTTTAACGCAACACGATAAACAATCTTACTTACATAGTACTCGCTACTTAACGCACACATTGACGAGCGTGCGTACGCGTTCGAATCGTAGTGGTAGAAATAGGTATCGGGTCCGCCGCTCTTGTGTGGAGTGTCCGAGGTGTGCTATAGTGGTCCTTCTTCGTCAGAAATCAAAGGATCCATATATATAATTGGTCTTCTTTCCCCCAGGCCGCACCTACAACGACCTGAACCAGTACCCGGTGTTTCCGTGGGTGCTCACCAACTACGAGAGTGAGGAGTTGGACCTCAGCCAGCCCTCCAACTACAGAGACTTGTCTAAGGTATTAATATGAATCATGTTAGTTCACTTTTGTCTAATCCCTTTAAACAGTTCTTATGATGGCAACCGAAGGGAATCGCCTGCAGGAAGTTGTTTCTTAAACTTCGGCCATAATGAGCCATTGGAAAAAATGGATGCTTCGGGTTTGACGTGTCTGCGTGTCAGTCTATGTTATTATAGCGCCTGGTATGAGCCGATTTTGATACGGGATATTAGAGGTCGTATTTTTGTTTAAAAACTGATTTGATCGAGGTGGTTCTGAACTATGTTCAGCCATCTAAAGGTAATCAACTCATTTGATAATTGTTTACAGAATTTAACTACTGGATCCTATTGAAATTACAGACCAATGCTATTGTATATGTATTTGGGCTCATACGAACGCTCTCCATGTAAATTTTTGTTAACGAGAGTTACAAACTCGAGTCACATACATATGTGGTATCTGTTCCGTACCTATCGGGGGAGTTTTGTAAATTTTTAAATTATACTTTTTCTTCTCAGCCAATCGGCGCGCTGAACCCGAGCAGGCGAGCATACTTCGAAGAGCGCTACAACACCTGGGAGCACGAGTCCACGCCGCCCTTCCACTACGGAACCCACTACTCTACTGCGGCCTTCGTGCTCAACTGGCTCGTTCGAATTGTAAGTACTCTTCTTTTTCCTCAAGAAAAACAATTGTGCAAGACGAGCACCGTACTGGTATTGAACAATGCAAATGTTCTACGTAGCTTCTCTAGAACGTTAGTACATATATCTCGATGAGCTCCGAACACATATTTGTGAGTAATAAACGACGTCTAAACCAAAGAGATGGTTTCTCAAATCTGTTATACCCAAAGTGAAAATTTGATTGAATTAAATTGATTGTTTGCCAGTAAGAACCGTATTTTTTTTTGAGCAGCCATTCGAAAGCCATTTTTTTATATTGTATTATAATAAAATAAAAAAATAATTAACATATCCTTAGATGTGACGTGACCTATTAGTAAAAAATAAAAGCCAGGACATGTCATCAAAAATGTAAACAAACAACATACCTACAATGTGACAGCTACCTTCGCATTTTGAATTTCATTCGCGAGTTGAAAGTAAACTTAAAATTAAGACATTTGACACTCTATTTCCTATCATAAACAACTCATTTTCAATTATTTTTTAATCGTCCGATTCCGCTGCCGGAATCACGCCGGCTTATTTCGTAATTCGAGTTCATTGGTCATAATGTTGCATTGACTATTATCAACACGCATTGTTGCTAGATTGTATTTTCATTTACAGTTTTTACCGTATGTGCTTTAAATGTATAACAAAATGATGATCTCCAGTCGTTAACTGGTAGTTATCATTAACATTTTTACTTCCTTGTCATTTGAAAATTAAAATATTATCTTTGGCTCCAATAACATCATTACGTTTAAAAATAAAATGTTATCATTTGCAGCAATTTTTTTTTGGAATCTTAAAAATTTATTCAGGTACAATGAGATTTTACATTTCAATTGCAACCTCTAGCTAGAACATGGAGTTAGTATTTTGTGTGAAAAGCCACGGGACGCTTTACTAACGTATTTCTGTATTAAATCCTAAATACAATAACGACATCTCTCAGTAGAGGCACACAACAGAAATTATGCTTCGCGATCCACACTTAACGACGGAGTAAAGTCTAGTTGATCTTGGAAAATGTTTCCATTTTTGAATGAATTAATACTTTGCGGCACCATTTACAGATATAAAAAACAGCAATACTTCCATTCACTTTTTTGTGCATTAGAAGTTAAAATATGTAAAAACTGTCTAGCAAAAAGTCTCATATGTCTATATGACAGCGGTCAGCGGGATGTTTGTCAACAATTACAATTATTTTTATTGTAAAGCGTGCGGAAACGAAAAAGCCGTGACTCGGTTAATTTTTAAGCGACTTTTTATCGCTTCCCAATTAATTTAATTAATAAGCACATACTCCCTTATAGGGCTGTTAATGTGCCATGTTCTTTGTAGAGTCCATATCAGTATTCTCTTCTTCCATAACTAGTTATTAATCGGCGTAAAAATTCTTCTTTTGTAACAGGTTAGAAGTTTTCAGTTACGAATATAGATAAAGGGGACCCATGGACCTAGTATTTTAAACAATACTAGGTCCATGAGGAGACCCTAGGCTCCACGAGTAACGATAAAACACAAACGATTAACTGAAGACTTGACCGGAAATATCAAACAATAAAAAAATTATAAACAATCATTGTGGATGCCCATTAATACGTGATTTGTTTTTGACGTGTTCCTTTACTCTCTTTTTGGATCTAAGATATCGTGCATATCGTTAAATTTGTGTCCTTTAGATATCTTGCATATCATGAAATTCGTGATCTCTCACCCTTTTTATTTTTATGGAAATTTAATCAATCAATCAAATGTTAATTTATTTTCTTTCATTAATTAATCTATTTAAGATTAATAACGAATTAAGTAGACGCTGATGTAGTGTAGCACATAGGTATACGTAAAATTTTGTAAAGTAGAAACATTTAATCATTGAGGAACACTGTCACTAAAAGCAAATCTACACTAATATTATAAAGAGAAAAGATTTGTATTTTTGTGTGTATGTTTGTAATAAATAAACTCAAAAACTACTGTGCCGATTTCAAAAATTCCTTCACTATTAGAAAGATACATTCACCCTGAGTAACATAGGCTATATACCGCAGGCGGAGCTGCGGGAAACAGCTAGTAATACATAAAGTAATTAATTACTTAAAAATGATAAACTAAATACAGAAGCAACATTTAATCAATTTTATGTAAGACATCTTCTGATTGATGATAGTTACTATCATTATGTTATTAATTACGCATAAATGTCATACGCGGGTGAATTAATTAATAAATAAAGATTCAATTAAATGCCAATTAATCAGATATATGTCACTTACATAAGTGCATGCTTGGCTGTATGTAAGTAATTATTATTAAATTAAACTATTTTAATACGGTTTTATCGCGTTTATTACTTATTTATTTACACCTGACGTTTCAAACACTTTACAGCGTTCATGGTCGCAGGCAGACTAAGTTAACATTTGTCTTTGATGTCATAAGATTACAAAACTACCGCCTGAAATTTTTATTGGGAACTATTCCGATTCACGCAGTATTGGCTCACAGTATCTAAAGGTCTTGCAGTCTGCTTCCGAGTTTGCGATTTTATTAAGTTAATGACTGGGTCCCAAGCTGGCGGTACCTGCCATCCATCCTCTCTATTGAAATTAGGATGTTTTTTAATTTCAATAGCTTCACGTAACATCCTTGGAATGAATCTGTTTTTTTCTTTGCAAGAACTTGAGGATTATCAAAACGCATATAGTGGTTGGGTTTGTCTAGAGCATGTTCACAGACTGCAGACTTGGTTGAGCGTCTATTTTTCATGTCAGCAATATGTTCTTTTATACGAGTATTAATGCTTCTCTTTGTTTGCCCAATGTATGATAAACCACAGTCACAGTCAATTTTATAAACTCCAGCATCTTGCAATGGGATATTGGATTTTACAGGTCTTAAAAATTGGTTTATTTTCTTATGCGGCTTGTAATAGGTCTTGATTGAAGCTCGCCTAAGTATGTTACCAATCTTGTCCGTGACTCCCTTTATGTATGGTAAGATGGCAGGAAAACGATCAACTGTGTGTGGCTTGGGTCGACTTCTGTGACATATGTGTGGGAGGCTGAGATTGTTGCTTCTTAAGACAGACTTGACTCGTTGAAGCTCCTCCTTAAGATGGTGGGTGTCACAGATGCCGTGTGCTCTCTGTAACAAAGATTTGCCTACGGTAGCTAACTGACATGGATGATGGTGAGATTTACCGTTGAGATATTTGTCTGTGTGGGTGGGCTTTCTGTACACAGTGTGACTGATACTATTGTCAAGATTTCTAGTTATTAAAACATCAAGAAAGGCTAATGAATTATTGATCTCAGGTTCCATAGTGAATTTAATTTTACTATTAATGGAATTTAAATGATCTAACAAAACAGAGACTTGAGTTTTGGGGAGTACAACAAAAGTATCATCTACGTACCGTTTGAACATCTTCGGCATAGCCAGGGTGCTTGAAAGAGCCTTCTCCTCAAGGTCTTCCATGAAAATGTCGGCAACAATGGGAGAGACTGGAGACCCCATAGCTACACCGTCAATTTGCATGTAGAATTTGTTTTCCCAGAAGAGATAGCCTGATGTTAAGCAATGCTCAAGTAACTCTGCATACTCTTGAGGTAGATGGTGGTCCTCAAGCCTTCTCTTGACAATATCAATACAGTCATGCAAAGGTAGGCTGGTAAATAATGACTGTACATCAAAACTGACCATTGTGTCTTCATCAGTTAATCGTAGATCTTTTATTAAGCTGATAAAGTGATAAGAGTCCTTGACATTAGTATCAGTATGACCACGAAGTTGTGTTAATATCTTCACCAGGTGTTGTGCTAGTTTATAAGTTGGCGAATCTATTTGGCTTACAATTGGTCTTAATGGGTGGTCTTTTTTGTGTATTTTTGGAAGGTCATATAATTTTGGTGGTTTCACACAGGAAGGCACGAGCGACGTGATGTCTAAGTTTAATGTGTCGGAGTATTTTAATATTAATTCTTTGGTTTTTGTTACGATCTTGTTAGTAGGATCACTTTTTACTTGTTTATATGTATTCTCATCCGACAACAGTTGTTGAATTTTTGTGTTATAATCAGAGGTGTCCATTATAACAGTTGAATTTCCTTTGTCAGCTCGTAAAATAGTAATGTCTGGGTACTTGCGAAGGTTGGTGAGTGCAAGATATTGTTCACGAGGAAGATTCGGTTTTGGCGGCTTGCTAAGTCGTAGTACTGATGACACATCTTGGCGTATCGCTTCCAAATCTTCTTTATTTAAGTGGTTTTTTACCAAGACATTTTCTACCGAACAGATGATATGTTCATAAGGTATCCTCCTGGGTGCAACCGCATAATTTAATCCATTTTCAAGAGCATCAATCGCTTGTTGGTCTATCGGTGTTTGTTTTGCTAAATTGACAACCGATTTAATTGACTTTGACGTTTCTGAGTTATTATCCCGGATAACATTGACGTTTTGATTTGCTGTTAATTTTTCATACTTTGAAATTTGACGTTTTTTGCATTCTTCGTAAGTATGAATAGCCTGTTTATCTGTTATGTTTTTACATTTTTCAAAGTCTTGAGATGTTAATTTTGATTGAAGCTCTTTAGACAAATTCTCAATGTTTTTTGAAACTTCTACTGCATCGAGTCTATTTTGGCGGATTGATCGTTTAAGTAAACTTATACTTGCTTGTCGGAGGATGTCCGCGCTTCCCCGTATGTCCTTCTTAGGTGATAAACGAACACAAACTAGGATGATGTTGTTGTCTCGACACCTCTTTAGAAAATTTAATGATGTTAAAAGCCGTGCGCGCTTTTTCTTGAGACACTCCAACCGACGTATTTTGTTTGAGGTTTCCGGCCCGTATACCGTAACATAATGTTTTCTTATGTTTTCGCGATTGTTATTCATTAAATTAAACTATTTTAATACGGTTTTATCGCGTTTATTACTTATTTATTTACACCTGACGTTTCAAACACTTTACAGCGTTCATGGTCGCAGGCAGACTAAGTTAACATTTGTCTTTGATGTCATAAGATTACAAAACTACCGCCTGAAATTTTTATTGGGAACTATTCCGATTCACGCAGTATTGGCTCACAGTATCTAAGGGTCTTGCAGTCTGCTTCCGAGTTTGCGATTTTATTAAGTTAATGACTGGGTCCCAAGCTGGCGGTACCTGCCATCCATCCTCTCTATTGAAATTAGGATGTTTTTTAATTTCAATAGCTTCACGTAACATCCTTGGAATGAATCTGTTTTCCTTTGCAAGAACTTGAGGATTATCAAAACGCATATAGTGGTTGGGTTTGTCTAGAGCATGTTCACAGACTGCAGACTTGGTTGAGCGTCTATTTTTCATGTCAGCAATATGTTCTTTTATACGAGTATTAATGCTTCTCTTTGTTTGCCCAATGTATGATAAACCACAGTCACAGTCAATTTTATAAACTCCAGCATCTTGCAATGGGATATTGGATTTTACAGGTCTTAAAAATTGGTTTATTTTCTTATGCGGCTTGTAATAGGTCTTGATTGAAGCTCGCCTAAGTATGTTACCAATCTTGTCCGTGACTCCCTTTATGTATGGTAAGATGGCAGGAAAACGATCAACTGTGTGTGGCTAAATTAAACTATTTTAATACGGTTTTATCGCGTTTATTACTTATTTATTTACACCTGACGTTTCAAACACTTTACAGCGTTCATGGTCGCAGGCAGACTAAGTTAACATTTGTCTTTGATGTCATAAGATTACAAAACTACCGCCTGAAATTTTTATTGGGAACTATTCCGATTCACGCAGTATTGGCTCACAGTATCTAAAGGTCTTGCAGTCTGCTTCCGAGTTTGCGATTTTATTAAGTTAATGACTGGGTCCCAAGCTGGCGGTACCTGCCATCCATCCTCTCTATTGAAATTAGGATGTTTTTTAATTTCAATAGCTTCACGTAACATCCTTGGAATGAATCTGTTTTCCTTTGCAAGAACTTGAGGATTATCAAAACGCATATAGTGGTTGGGTTTGTCTAGAGCATGTTCACAGACTGCAGACTTAGGTGTAGCTATGGGGTCTCCAGTCTCTCCCATTGTTGCCGACATTTTCATGGAAGACCTTGAGGAGAAGGCTCTTTCAAGCACCCTGGCTATGCCGAAGATGTTCAAACGGTACGTAGATGATACTTTTGTTGTACTCCCCAAAACTCAAGTCTCTGTTTTGTTAGATCATTTAAATTCCATTAATAGTAAAATTAAATTCACTATGGAACCTGAGATCAATAATTCATTAGCCTTTCTTGATGTTTTAATAACTAGAAATCTTGACAATAGTATCAGTCACACTGTGTACAGAAAGCCCACCCACACAGACAAATATCTCAACGGTAAATCTCACCATCATCCATGTCAGTTAGCTACCGTAGGCAAATCTTTGTTACAGAGAGCACACGGCATCTGTGACACCCACCATCTTAAGGAGGAGCTTCAACGAGTCAAGTCTGTCTTAAGAAGCAACAATCTCAGCCTCCCACACATATGTCACAGAAGTCGACCCAAGCCACACACAGTTGATCGTTTTCCTGCCATCTTACCATACATAAAGGGAGTCACGGACAAGATTGGTAACATACTTAGGCGAGCTTCAATCAAGACCTATTACAAGCCGCATAAGAAAATAAACCAATTTTTAAGACCTGTAAAATCCAATATCCCATTGCAAGATGCTGGAGTTTATAAAATTGACTGTGACTGTGGTTTATCATACATTGGGCAAACAAAGAGAAGCATTAATACTCGTATAAAAGAACATATTGCTGACATGAAAAATAGACGCTCAACCAAGTCTGCAGTCTGTGAACATGCTCTAGACAAACCCAACCACTATATGCGTTTTGATAATCCTCAAGTTCTTGCAAAGGAAAACAGATTCATTCCAAGGATGTTACGTGAAGCTATTGAAATTAAAAAACATCCTAATTTCAATAGAGAGGATGGATGGCAGGTACCGCCAGCTTGGGACCCAGTCATTAACTTAATAAAATCGCAAACTCGGAAGCAGACTGCAAGACCTTTAGATACTGTGAGCCAATACTGCGTGAATCGGAATAGTTCCCAATAAAAATTTCAGGCGGTAGTTTTGTAATCTTATGACATCAAAGACAAATGTTAACTTAGTCTGCCTGCGACCATGAACGCTGTAAAGTGTTTGAAACGTCAGGTGTAAATAAATAAGTAATAAACGCGATAAAACCGTATTAAAATAGTTTAATTTAATGAATAACAATCGCGAAAACATAAGAAAACATTAAGTAATTATTAATTAATTTTAATGAAGTATTCAGTTCCTATGTTATCATTTCATAACCATAACAAATTATACTAGTCGTTAAGTCATCTTAACGAGCGATAAAATATATTTTTTTAAAGATTAAAGAAAGTTTGCCTTATCTGTAAAATTAGTATTTGGGGTGTACCATCGCACTCTTGAGTTGTTAATGAATACCAAATTCTTCAAAGACATAATTCTGAGAGAAATTTTTTTTTGAATCTATATGGAATACATTGCGAATTTAAAATTATTAACTTACCTCAAACTTAATCTTTTTCTTAATTTTCAGCAGCAAACATGTTAGTACTTAAAATGTGTCGAATATAAAAAATATCGAATCAAAATAGTTCCCTTTAACATCTTTAAAACAGTTTGAATAAATATCAAAATAAACTCTTCAAAAAGCTTCATTCTACAAAAAAAAAGCTCTTTAGATTCGTTTCCGGGGCGGTAGGTCGCTTCAGCGAGCTTTTAACTTTTTTACCTTCCCCGCTGTCGTATCGTATTTAGAGTTTAAAAGCGTACGCGCAAGTTTTCAATTAAACTAATGTATTGTGGAACATTTTGTTTTTAATGTTTTTTTTTAATGTTGGTGTGCTCCTTATTCTCCTACATGTAGTAGAGGCAATCTGACAAAGAGTCCGATTTAGGTGGTAGTGTAAGCACTGGAGTTCTATTTCTGAAAATATGACTCACGCAAAACTAGTGAGTCGAATCTCTTCTCGAATTCTCGTTCGATATCGAATAATTTTCATTCATCATATTCGGTGTGACGAACAATTTTCATTCAACTCACCGATTTGGGATGAGTCGTACAAAATGAGCTCTTGGGCACACAAAATGAGCTCTTGGGCACACAAAATGAACTCTTGGGCACACAAAATGAACTCTTGGGCACACAAAATGAACTCTTGGGCACACAAAATGAACTCTTCTTGGGCACACAAAATGAACTCTTGGGCACACAAAATTTGAAAGTCATCGACAAGATAAAGAAGAATGAAATTTATTTAAATACATGTGTATAAAATTTCTACATAAGTTTTAACAATTGCTCACAATAGATAGTTATGGTACCAATTGCTCACAAGTTATCGTATCGAATTTAGAACCTCTCCTCTCCTCTTAGCTCAGGATGTATGTAAAGGGTTAATTAACAATAGGACCTACTTCTTCTTCTGATGCCATCTTCAACGAAGTTCGGCAACTAAGAACGCAATCTGTACTTTTGAGACAGCCGGAACAGGGATCGCGTGCTCCTGTTGTACCGTTGGCTTACCTAACTTTGTTGTCTTGGCATCTCCCAACACCAGCCCGGAGTCTGTTTAAGGACTTCCAAACTGCCCAGGGGAGATCACCACCGGGTGGAAATGTTTCCGCTGGTAAAATGCCCTTAATTACTTATAATTGCGTATTAATATATATTTTTAAAATAATTGTTATCTTTTACAGGAACCAATGACGACGATGTTCCTGGCATTGCAAGGCGGGAAGTTCGACCATCCCAACAGGCTCTTCTCATCCATAGCGTTGTCCTGGAAGAATTGCCAGAGAGATACCTCGGATGTCAAGGTGAGGGACAGTACAAAGACTGATAGGTAGATAAAATTGTTTAGCTGAGTTTGTCAAGCGTAAGTTCGACCGTTGGTTCCGGTTCTTATCGATAGATGGCAGTCGCTAGGCTGTGTCACATGCCTTTAAGTAGCTTGAGAAATCTGACAGTGTTGGCCACTGACACCCCGTGTTGACCACTAAAAAGTGTTACAGAGGTCAGATGGCAGTCGCTCCATTGTAAATACCAGTACCATCAAATCTAGAATCATCAATCTTTGTTTAGTTGTTTCCAGTTTGGTTAGGACTTTGCAGGCTTGAATCATATGATTGTCTGATAATAAAGATGATTTCGTGCTTCGGAAGGCACGTTAAGCCGTTGGTCCCGGCTGCCATTTGGTAGTCGTTAAAGGAACCACGTCAGAGGCCGAGAGGCGATTCCGAACAACTGTGACACCGGGGTGTGCATGGTCGATAGACAATGTAACCTACACGAAATGATGATGATCAAATCTAGAAACTTGACTAACAGCGTACCCTAGGCTCTCAAGCGCAAGAAAAAAAAGGTACTTAGATAAAATCTTTCTAAGGGTGTATTTTTAGAGAGGTAGGACATTTTGTAAGGAGTAGTCCGTCTGGGGAAGTACCTCCACCCTACAGAAGACCGCAGCCAAATAACACTGTGATGCAGTGTTGTGTTCCTGCTGGTGAGTAGGGTCGCCAGCCTCCACAGGGGTCGCTGTGCTGACAGCGGACAGCTCGGCAACGCGCTCGTGACATCTCCGGTGTTGCAGGCGTTCATAGGCTACGGTAACCACTTACCATCATACGCCTGTTAGTACAAAAAGAGGTACCCTATTACTAAGACTGCTGTACGTCCGTCTGTCACCAGGCTATAATATATCTCATGAACCGTGATAGTTAGCCAATTGCAATTTTGACAGATAATAGTTGCCGCTATAATAAAAAATACTAAAATAACTCCCATACAACAGACATAATTTCTTTGCGTAATAAGACATTAAGAAGATCCGCCATATTTTTTACCACCGGTCTTTTTAACGCTAAATAGATCATTAATCTCTTTGAAATCTATTCTTGAATTTCTACAATAGTATTTATCAACAACACCATTGTTAATTTTTTGAATTTTTTGTGCGAATTTAATGTTTTCGCAAAAGATCTTTTTAACGCTAAATAGTTCATTAATCTCTTTGAAATCTATTCTTGAATTTCTACAAAAGTATTATCAACAACACCATTGTTAAATTTTTGTATTTTTTTGTGCGAATTTAATGTTTTCGCAAAAGTTAATCGCACAAAACGGGGCCGACTCGGTCCGTTAATGACGCGAGCCTAGTTAACGCAAGTTTGGTACAAATCATAGGAACTTGAACGCTTTTCGTTAATTCTACGAAGTCGATAAAAATAAATAAAAAGTTGCAATGCAATGGAACGTATCGCACATTTTTTTTTGTCGTTTGCTGGAAAATATTTACAAATAAGCGGTAAATCGCTGGACATTCTGACATAAAAAGACAGCAATTTTGTATTCATGTTCCTATAACTAAAATTCCGGCATATCATCTACTAGCTGTGCCCGCGACTTCGTCCGCGTGGAATAGTTATTTTGGGAATCATGGGCGAGCGCTCATCACGCGGCGCGTGTGAATTTTGTTTCAGAGTTATTTTAAAATTGTATTATCTTATAAGATGTTTATTGAAATTAAGTGATGTCAAAGACAATTTTGTTCACAGTTAAATACTCTTAATCAATAACATATTTATTTGGATAAAGAATAATATTATTATGTTGATACAACTCTGACAAATAATTTGTAATAATGCATTAATTTCGACCAAATTTGATTATCATAAAAACTGTTATTGTGAGTTAATCTTAAAAGATAGACATATACTGCCGCGGACATTTTTTTAGATAATTTAAAGAGGAATAATTCTTTCATACTTATTTTTGGGTATCTCGAACGGTTTTCGCAGCGCACGCAACGGAAGCCCTCAAAGATGAATAATTTTCCCCGTTTTTTCCACATTTTCGAGTGTTTCTTCGCTCCTATTAGTCGCAACGTGATGTTATATAGCCTAAAGCCTTCCTCGATAAATGATCTATCCAACACAAAAAGAATTTTTCAATTCGAACCAGTAGTTCCTGAGATTAGCGCGTTCAAACAAACAAACAAACTCTTCAGCTTTATAATATTAGTATAGATATACTCGTATATACGATTATTCGTGCATATGAATGTAATGTAGGTCGAATGAATGTAGTGTAGATCAATAAATTAACGTCATTTTGGGTATTCATTCTAGCTGTTTTATTTCTCACAAATCAGTCATAAACCCCTCGACACTTCATTATCATCATATCACCAGTGTAGGACAATATCAAACCCTACATTTGCTTTGGTCCTTCGAGCCGGATTTAAACCAGCAGCGGCCTATTATAAATTAAACTTAATTTAATACGGTTTTAATCGCGTTTATGACTTACATATCTATTTTACACATAACGTTTCATAACTTTACAGCGTCAAACAAACGTAAAGTAAAAAAAAGTAAATCATTCCTGTGTACATATTTGTAAAATTAAAAATCACGCTGTCGCCTATGACTTTAAAGCCTAAAATCGCCAATGTTACATGATAGGCATTCATTTCGCGACAATGGTAAGGTGAACGATCTCTGTTCCGTGAAACTTCGACTACAAATGAATGCTTCATAGTTGAAGGAAACACATTTTTAAAAAGTTGACAGCTCTTTGACACGTTAAGTATGCGACACGTTTTGATGAGTAAAATAACTAAATTGTATTGTTTTTTTTAATTACTTTGTGCAAAAAACATTGAAAGTGTTTTTTATAGTATCAAAAGGCAGAATCATTTTCAATTTGAATAACAATACATTGATACGAAATAAGATATTCCGAGAGATGCAAAATAAGACTTTTTTTCAGCTCTATAATATTTATAGATCAAGAATATACCTACTACCTCAAATAACATTAGTAACGATTTTTACACTGCCTAATCTTATTTGACATTTACAAGAATTAAACTACATAAATAGTAAAGCTCGACCAGGAAAATAAAAACCCTGCGTCGTTACTGATCGCCTTTAAGTGGCAACATGTTGTATGTGTCATGTCAACAACAAAATTGAAAATGTCATTTAGTGAAATAGAAATCAATCCTTCGTTTTCATTCGCATCAAATATGATAACATCTTTTATATCAATTTTCTCTCATTACTATGTATTATTTTTACCATTTTCATAAATATTTTTATTTGATAATCACACAATACCCAACGGCCACTCCTGTCTATTTTTGACAGATGACATTGAGATGACGGAATGTTACTTGAATACCTAGTTGCCAGTAAAAGAAATTAGTTGTAATATTTTTTCCGCAATATGGCCAAGGCTGCTACTTTCCTGGTCGGGCTATAATAATAGTAGGATAATAGTCCACCTATAGTGCTTTACAATTACAAGAATTATTTGTACAATAAAGTTTAACTAAATAAAGAATGTAAAAGTAATGATTTCTTATGTTTTCGCGATTATTATTCATTAAATTAAAATAATTAAAATAGTTTAATTAGCCTTAGGTAAAGGTATTGAAACAAACTTATAAAATAAACTAAATTTACTAAAACCACAATAAGATAAAAAAAAAAACATCTCTCCCACAGGAATTAATTCCAGAGCTCTTCTTCCTGCCAGAGATGCTAGTCAACAGTTCAGGGTACAGACTCGGCATTCCTGACTCCCCGTCCGGTGACGTCATCCTCCCGCCCTGGGCATCTTCTGCTGAAGAGTTCGTGAGGATCAACAGAATGGCCTTAGAGTCGGAATTTGTCAGCTGCCAGCTGCACCAATGGATTGATCTTATCTTCGGATATAAGCAGAGAGGTCAGTGACAATACTGTTACAAAATAAAAAAAATCGGTCCCATAGTTGACGACTGACCGTCATTTAAGAGTCACCCGGTGTTTTTCTCTAAATTGTGAACCCCCAATACTATTTAGTGGCATCATTCTGATATAAAAATAGATTAGTTTTCACCAGCAATAATTTAAAGCCATGAAATTAGTAAATTGATCTATCTTTAGTAGATTGTACGATTTACCTTCGCTTTGGCATAAACTACTTACAAACTTACTTACTTTAATTTTAATTTTAACTTCCATTTTTTCTAGAGTAACACGAGCTATAGTTATAAACAAATTATATCAGCCTACTTGTCACAAAAATATTTACAAAAGAAACGTATATAATATGAGCACAGCATTATTTAATTATCTACCAGATGATTTAAATTGTTAAAAGGAATTACATTTAAGTTAAAATTGACGGAATGGTTACAGAAACATTGTTTTTACTCCGTACGAGAATATATTGACTATTGTAAATTGCACAAAAGTAATGACTTAAGTAGGTACTAGATATATTTTCATCAATCTTTCAATGCACAAATTTTAATTTTATTAGTGATTGGACTTTGTTTAATTGTTAACTGTTGGACTCATTAATTAGTTGTTAGTGTTAGGTATTTAGTTGGCATTTGCATGCCTTAATATAAGGTCAAATACATTGAACGACATAACTGTTTTAAAGAACTTCCTGTACTGTGTTTTGGCAAATAAATTATTTGATTTGATTTGACCTTTGAACTAATCTCTAATCTAATGATATAATAGTTGATCCCGGCGTTACTTTAGTCTATAGGCTAATTAGTTAAATGATTATGTGATACGTGACAGACGTCTCTATCGGTGATGGCTCAGCATTAGACATGCACTGATTTTGAGCAAGCATAACTAGCACTGATTTTCAGCCACCTTCTCGAGGAGTCACTGGACAAGTGATCATACTACGTATGCGAAGGAAACTTACATTAGGAATTTTTAATCCTAGTAGCTTCCGATCTTGTACCTCTCAACTGTCAACAACCAGCTCCTGGTCGATTTCAAAATCCTCGGATCTGTCAAACGCCAGTTGCTGTTCGATTGCGCCCGCCTTACTTTAGCGACGAATTAATTATTAAAACCTATACTTATGACTTATTATAATCCACCATTTTTCAGGACCCGAAGCGGTACGAGCGACAAACGTGTTCTACTATCTAACATACGAAGGCGGCGTTCGTTTAGAACAAATCACCGAACCAGTGACCAGGGCGGCAGTGGAAGACCAAATCCGAAGCTTCGGGCAGACCCCAGCTCAATTACTGAGCGAACCGCATCCGCCCAGAGCGTCTACAATGCATTTAGCTCCTTTGATGTTCGCCGCGGCTCCGGATGACGTCTGCTTGCGATTGAAGTTGCCGTCAAACGCTGCGGTTGTACATGTGTCGGCTAATACTTACCCCCAGTTGGCTATGCCTGCCTGTGTGACGGTGAGTTATTTTTAAATTTTGTTTATTAGATTTTCATGCTTCAATTCAAGATAAGACTATCGTGTTATACTTACTAAGCTTAGCCAGCGCTCAGCGACCCGAAGTGAATCTTGACCTCTGAAACGAGAGAGCGCCAGATTTTCCTATTGTCTTATAGATTATATATATCAATAAAGCCGACGAGATTAATAGGTGATCAAATTAACATAAGTAGGTTGACAGAAAGTAGTCTAAAAGCACTTACCAAATTATTTTGCGTGCTTCCGCCACCAGTTAGTTGATTAATTCATGCAAACTATTGCCGGCCGGCACCCATCTACTACTATTAGTCCCAAAATGCCCGCCACCATTAGTTTTTACCCTAAATCTTCGCTGTGAGGTGCAGTATCTGTTTCGGGTGAGAAGGTGCGAGCGTCCTTTATGTACCTTAGTACTATTATTAATTCTGTGCTTTGGTTCTTCCTCTTTTGTGTCAATAAAGTAAATATATTCAGGTCAATAGGACGCAACACCCACAGCCGAGTCAGAAGCCACAACCAAATTGTCCCATGTGCATGTGCATGTGAGGTGGGATATATTCGAGAGCAGCGGCTGTATCTGTGGTCCGGTACCATCGATGGACGATTTGCTATCGTGACCCAGCTGCGCCTTCTCATGGACATGTGCTTTAGTCATAGAATTATTAATGGTGCTAACTTATACGGATACTCACACCCGAAACAGACACATATGTCCGCATATGTCTAACCTAACTATCTATAATTTAATATAGAAAGTAAAATGAGAGGAGTATGGCGCGTCGTTGTAAACAACACATGCGTCTACCACCTCCACCATTATCCCTACTGTTGCCCCTTCTTTTGCAGCGGGTATAAATCTATCGCAAAATGACTGAGTCAGTCCCCCTGCGGCACAGACGCCCGAGGAATGTTCTCTCTGACCCAGACGACCCCATCACGGTGGCCAACAAACCCTTTGAAAATCTCCAGATTCGCCGGAGTCCGGGATTTTCCATAGGTACATACAACCGTACTCGCCGGCGAGTACGACGTAGTAGGAACAGTAGCTCGTTTTCCAGGTATCGAAATGTACCAGGGCGCTTCACGCCACCGATAGGTTCTTAGTAGGCCCTTCAGGCACAATAGTGTCGGCCCTTATGGCAATGAGCGTTTGCTACCGCTCGCGAGTTTGCATCGCTCGCTTGATAAAGGCAAAGCCCATGGCCGAGGTTCGTCCCAACTGCGAGCCCCTTGTGCATTTGCCGAAAAGGCTGAGGGTTAATAGCCCTCGCTTCAAACTGTCCCGCTGTAAATTTTAAAGCTCACAGGAGCTAAAATTGTAGGTCATTAACAAAAAAAAAAAAAAAAAAAACTGAGTCAGTCTGAGTCTTGGCCAGTCATGGCTTTGACTCGGTGAGGTGCACTTCGGTGCACTATCCTTGTTTTACTCTGACTCTTGATAAGTTGTTTCCTAAAATGTTAGCATAGGAGAGAACCAGGTAGATTCTTGGTTGTGGATCATCGTATGACGCGGGGAGTCGTGTGCGTCTGCTTTAACCATGATTTGGGATACCGTTTCACATGTCCCAATGTTGATTGTTAACCTAATCATATCTCTCTCTCTCATTAAAGAGAGCTTTCATTACCGCCATCCGGTCCTGTCGCTTGATGACAGCCTACCTTTTTCGTCATTTCGACATACTATTTATTTTCCTCCACAATAAATTAGTATGTTCATATTTAACCAATTAAAAATAACAGCTACTGATAAATTATATTCAAGTATTTATGTCGTCGTCGTTTCAGCCGTAGTCAGTCCACTGCTGGTCTTAGTTCCCCCCAAAAAGTATTTATGTTGATAATAATAATAGTACATTGAGTACTTACTAAGTTTGTAAAGACTTGGCTCGCTTGCTAGGATTCAGTGGAACCTGAAATGGTCGTTGACATGTGCTTCAGTTATAAAGGTCCATTCAAACTGACGCGAATCCCGCGCGGCTGACGGGACGCCTATAGAAATAAGAATCGCTAGAAGTGCCGTAGCGTATGCCAAAGTTAACTGGTGCCTTGGCAGCAGAAACTAGTGACCTAGCGAGATGTCGCCTTACACCTTGTATTGCGCTATCAATATTAAAATATTATAATAAACTACCTTTTTCCCGCCAAAAAGTATGTTTGACCCCGGGTCTTCCAACTATATTCTTACCAAATTTCATCAAAATCCGTTCAGCGGCCGTGAAAGCGTAACAGACAGACAATTGACTTTCGTATTTATAATATTAGTATGGGTGTATATTTAGTGTCATGTATATTCTATGAAGTAATATTATGATAAACCTTTTTATTTATTATGAAATAATTTAAAAATTTTGTCTACAAAATGACGCACAACCGTATTTAAAGTTAATCGAAGTCTACTATTAACAGAACTAGTAGTAATAGACGTGTAGTTACAAGTTAGTGTCGTGGTTCAGGTGAGCGCAGCGCGCGCGTTCGCGGCGCACCGCTGGGCGGGCGGCGGTTGCTCGCACGCCCCGCTGGCGCCGCGTCACGCCGACCACGCGCCCGCGCCGCACCATCCGCTGCTCATGGACCCCGTCTGGGGTGAGTCACCTTCATTATTCACTTTTAGGATACGGCGGGAGCGTGTGTATATTATGCTCGACCGCCGCGAAGGGAATTTCTTCCTTCTTTCTGTTTTTCTCTTTGGCGCCGACCGGTGGACGGCCGTGTGTCCCGGGCGTGGGCTGCGGTGGATGTGCCGGTCGCTTAAGTCCTTGAGTTGTGAGGGTGGTTGCAGGACCAAGCTCAAGCTCAAGTCAAGTTCGGTTAGTCGGCTGCGATAGACCTAGATATACCGTTGTTGGCTTGCTGTGAGACTGCTTGCTGCTGACTAGATGACAGAGCTTGAGAGTATCACAGATAATGAAAGATTGGAGAATATTGATGATGAAGAAGGCTGATTCCGGTCACGTCAGGGTCACCAGTTTGGAGTACGGCGGGAGCGATGGTGTCATGCTCGACCGCCGTAAAGGGAATTTCTGTTTTTCTCTTTAGCGCATCTGTTGCGTCTCGTGGTTTGATTATTTGCTGTGCGATTGTGTCACCACAATCTAAATCCCAAAATATTTAGCATTTTTTTAAATCTCATTTAAGGTCCATTCAAACTGACGCGAATCCCGCGCGACTGGCGGGACGCCCACAGAATTAAAAATATATGGAGCTGTAAAAAACGTGTTGATTTTTTTTTTATTAGATTTCAGTGTTGAAAATATAAGTACGCAGACCCGAAATATAGTACAATACAATACTGTATATTGTGCGGTTTTCATTCCTAGTCACCTTTATCGCTAGTTTACAAGGATTCAGTGCTAGCAATCCAGTAGAGTTCATGGACACGAAAGGGGAATACCAGACGTCTATACATAGTAACTTCGGCGCACAGTGCACACATGAGAATATTATAAGATTATTTGAGCTTATAAGTACGAATATTTCAGATAAAAATAAATTACATAATGTCGAATGTAAGCAAAAACTCTTGTTTTGAACACAATGAGTGTGTCTAGCTAAGGTTGTGCCGTATCATTCACTACTTACTCGCGCGATATTTTTTATATTTTTATAAAAATACTCCCAACTACGGTTATATAAATGATATCAATCAATTATAACAACTATTCTAGAACATTTACTTATTATAATATTCTGTGTGATGATGATCTTTACTCACATACACAAACATTTTCTTATCCATGAGCGAGTCTACATTGACAAATTCGCTACTGGATTGCAGCACTGGATCCTCATTTACACCTGCAAGAAAAGTGTTAACAGCCTGTTCGATTGTAACTAATTTCCTTCGCAAGTTGCTATCGTATTGTTTTAGAACAATTTCATTTCCTTCCCATAGCTGCCGGCGGTGCTCAAACTCTATCCCGTCGTCAGTTGGGCGACAACTTTTCTCAAAGAGTGCGCGCGCGCAGCAACTGCTTCGTGACGACCGTGGACTCGCGGTTCCTCATCGCGGCCGGTTTCTGGGACAACAGCTTCCGCGTATTCTCCACGGAAACAGGTAATTAAAAAAAAATCCATACCAAAATATTGATATGTCACCGTAAAATTGTTTGTAGAGATTGTACAACAATGTACAATTTAAAGAATTTAATTTCGTTATAATCTATCAGTAGGAAGCCGTCAAATTGTGAACTGTCATGCGACGGTTTTTTGTTTTTAACAAAACGATTTTTTTTGAGAAGCCTTTACGACTTGTACGTGCTATAAGTTTCCGGAATGAATATGAAAAAATACTATTAAAGGTACAAAATTAATTTATTGTTTTTCAAAATAATCTCCCTTGGCGTCTATGCACTTTTTCATTCGATGAAACCAGTTTTGAAAACTTTTGTGCCACTCCTCTGTGGTGACCTCTGAAACGTGTTTTTCATACTCCTCGACAGCCTCTTCTGGTGATGAAAATCGTTGACCGCGTAATTGGTTCTTAATTTTTGGGAACAGAAAAAAGTCACAAGGTGCCAGGTCGGGACTGTATGCAGGATGACTCATGAGTTCTACATTTTTTGCCTTCAAGAAGTCGTTTGTCTGTCTGGCCGTGTGAGAACTAGCTTTGTCGTGGTGCAGGATGATACGGCGTTTACGGTTATTTTTACGGAGTTCGTCAATAACTTCCGGCAAACAAATGGTCGTGTACCAGTCACTATTCACTGTACGACGATTCTCTAAAGCAACAGTAGCCACGTGTCCAGTTTTATTAAAAAAAGAAGCAATCATCCGCTTAGATGCACTTTTCACGCGCGCTACTTTGGTTGGTTTCGGCTCATCTTGTAAGACCCATACGCTCGATTGCTGCTTTGTTTTGGGATCGTAGCAATAAATCCATGTTTCGTCACCTGTTACTATGTCCCACACCAAATTTGACGCACCTTCGTTGAATCTGGTAAGCATGGCACTGCACCAAGTGACGCGGTCCGTTTTTTGAGCCTCGGTCAAGTTGTGTGGGATCCACCGCGAGCACAGCTTTCTCACACCCAAATGTTTGTGTAGGATTAATTGTATTTGACTCATGCCTATTTCTAAGGATGCGCGAATTTCATGGTAGGTCACATGCCTGTCTGTTTCAATCATACGGCGCACAGCATTGATGTTTTTGTTGGTCACAGCGGTGGACGGCCGACCATCGCGAGATTCGTCACTGAGATTGATACGACCACGCTTGAATTCTGCAAACCAGCTATAAACAGTTGTCTTGCATGGTGCTTCATTGCCAAAAGCTGTTTCAAGCCGAGCGATGCTCTGTTGAGCTGTCAAATTACACTTAAAATCGTAGAAAATCATACTACGAAAATTTTCCCGAGTTAAATCCATGTTGATGCAGACACACAATTTTTTAAATGGCGCCACAAGGTAAAAACAAAAGACAGTCAGATGAAACAAACTGCATTCTACAGCCAAAGAGTTCTATTTTCAAATGTTGCAATAAATTTTTAAATATTGTTTATGTAAGTGGCCAGTTCCGGAAACTTACAGTGCGCCCTATGTATCAACATATCCGCCTCGCCAAAGACCAAAGCGTACCTAGCAACTACTAAGAACAAAGTGCGTACAGACCCTGTTGTCCTACCCTAACGATGGCGCAACTGTTGTTGTATCCCATTTCTGATGCATCCCACATCATGGACTTCATAGAAACCAACAGGAAAGCTACTTTGAGTCGTTTTACTTCCAACTTTACGTGTTGGATCAATATCCCGCGCAAGCCTCTCAAAAGACCAATGTATAAAACAGATTATATTCTTAATACGTTTTTTTAATTTCCAGCCAAAATAGTACAGATAATATTCGGCCACTACGGAGTGGTGACATGCGTCTCCCGTTCCGAGTGCAACATCACTTCGGATTGCTACATCGCCTCCGGTTCTGAAGACTGCACCGTACTTCTGTGGCACTGGTAATTTAATTCACTTCAAATTTCTTCCACTTTGTCACACCCCTGACACTCCACAACAGTGGCGAGCTCGATACCTATTATGACTACTAAGATTCGCCCATGTATGATGATGTATGTTTGGTTATTAACTGTAGCCGAAGCGTCATCCTTGCATTGTTTTGCTCTCGATTTTTACCTTAAATCTGGGCGGTGAGGTGCTGTAACTGATTTACGTGAGAGGGTATGAGTGTCCATTCTGTACATTACTGTTGTACTGTTAATTCTATGACCTTGCCCCAAAATAGCTACATTATTGAAAATATATATATTTTAACAATTAGGTTTTTAGTTTCAATATGGTGGCAATTGAATATGTTGATTTATTTTGTTATATTTGTTCTCAGGTCAGCACGGCACGGCGGAATCGTGGGTGAGGGCGAAGCGCCCGCGCCGCGAGTCACGTTAACAGGACACGATGCTTCCATCAACGGAGTGCTGGTGTCCGCCGAGCTGGGGCTTGTGATCTCTTCATCAGTCAGTGAGTGTCTTCCCAGATCTCTCTGTATGTTCTGATCTCCTGGTACATTAAGTGTTAGTTCAACATTGTGGGCGAGGGCGAGGCACCCTCACGCTCACGGGACACGATACTTCCATTAACGGAGTGCTGGTGTCCACCGAGCTGGGGCTTGTCATCTCTTCCTCTGTCAGTCAGTGCCTTTTCAGAGCTCATTGTATGTTATGAACTCCTGGTATTACTCGGATCTATTGTTAGGTTCTTGGGACTTGTCATTTCTTGAATTATTTTAGTAAGTCTTTGTTTTTCTAGTTCTGCGTTCTGGCTTATGTAGTAGAACTCTCTATATTATCTGCTCTCCCGGTAGGTTAAGAACCTACCTACCTATTGTTCGTATATCTTTTAAATTAACGATTTACATAACCTAGCAAAAGATAATAACAATTGATCGTTCGATCAGTCATTCGCGCGATTGTTAATTTCGATAGACCGTCTGCGCAATACATAAAGTTAACTTTTCAGACGGTCCAGTATTAATCCACACGACATTCGGCGAGCTGCTTCGAGCGTTACCTCCGGCAGAAGGCGTGTCTGCTCCACAACAACTAGCTCTGTCTAGAGAGGGCGTGGTGGTGGTCGCGTACGCGAGAGGTCACCTCGCTGCGTTCACACTCAATGGACGGCGGCTCAGGAACGAGACGCACAATGATAACTTCCAGGTTAGTTATGAATGCCTAGTACTTAGTATGTTTTTCTTATTTCCTAAATCCATCAGAAGTTCGAAAGTTTTGTTTTGTTTGATATTTCGTAAGATGAAGTCGTAAACAGGATTTCGCCGATTTCCGTCCAAAGACAATGTGAGTGCGAAAATAGATAAAACTTATCTGCAACTGAAAAAGAAAGTTGGTCAGAAGAAAAAGATCATCATTCTCCTAATCATTACCGACGGACGACACAATATGTCTTATCCTTGCAAAGTTCCCAATCCCCCGCCAAGTCCCTATCAACTCGTACCATCCTCATGTCCTCCCCTCCTATGCAATCTATTCATCGCAATTTCGCCATTTTGATCTCCCCGTCTCATTACATGTCCAAACCGAGACAACCTATGGCTTCTTAGCTTGTCGTTCACCGATGCTACCTTCAAACTTTGAAAATGGAAAAGGTAGTCATCCCTTTGTGCATCTTCCATTTTCACCACTTCATTTTATGTTGATTGATTTCAGTGCCTAGCTTTATCACGATGCGGAGAATACCTCGTGTGTGGAGGCGACGCGGGCGTAGTGGAAGTGTGGCGAGCCTTCACGTTGGCGCCGCTGTACGCCTTCCCGCCAGCCGGCGCGCCTGTGTGCTCGCTTGCCCTGTCGCACGACCAAAAGTAAATCCTCTTTGTTGATTCTGATCTCCTAGTAGGTACTAGTAATTATGGAAGTGAGGCCGGGGATTCATATTGGCAACTGCTGAGGCGCCCGTGTGCTCACTTGCTACGTGTTGTTAGGATGGCGGGTGTAAAATCAAAGGTTTATATTGTGTTTGATTTCAATGTGCTGTGTACTTTTTATAACATAGAGCGCCATCTTGGACCCCCTATATTTGAAATGTATGACTCATAATATGTCAAATGAAAATTATTCGACTCTCCGTTTTTGCGTGAGTCACACTAATTAATAATAGCACTCCTGACGTCAGGAAGGCAGGTGTCATTTCTTTTTGAAATATCTTGGCACGCTTGCAACTTTATTTAATTGTACCTACCCCTATCTTACCTCTTAAATTTGTTTAATATTACCTACATCTTTCCAGGTTCCTCTTAGCGGGTCTCGAGAACGGATCCCTAGTGGTGTTCCACATAGATTTCAATAGATGGCACCACGAGTACCAGCAACGGTACTGAGAGTTAATGCGACTATTATTCTCAGACCGCGACTAAGTTACGTCTTAAATCTCTATAAAATATTAAAACTATTTGGTGCAATAAAGAGTTATTTATTATTATTATCATTATGCTAACCATAAAGCCAATTACATTCATAAATAATTGATGTGAAATCTTTAAATGAATTGTCACCGAATTGTAGAGAATTAAGACTTTCTTAGCAATATAATAGTTAATAGATGCAAGTCCGATTTAAATCTGTACTGTTAATAAAACTAACCGTTTGTCTATATAATTAAAGTCGAAATTAGTAGAATTTAGTGTATAGTGTCATTTATTAACAGCGCGTTGTGAAAATTACATTTAAAAATCAATTTGATTCAGATTAATCGTATTAAAAGCGCTATGAAATAAAATTTAGAACACTGTATGTATTGTAATTTTAAATAAAAATGTATTATTCAGCTCGTGTTTCAGAAAAAGCTTAAATAAAATACAGCATTGTTTTTAGTACAGATGGGTTACTATGCTCTCTTAAATCCATCCATAAATGCGAGTGAGTAAGCGAGATGGCGTAATAAAAGATGAAAGACGACATCTCGCTTACTTTGTTTAAGATTTGTTTCATTTATGTGACCGTGAGGGTAACCCTTCTGATGTTAAATTTGAAAGCAACTGGGACATTTTTTGTGATTAGTATTTAAAAAAAATGTTTTTATTAATGGTGCAAGACATAACCGGACATAAATAATTTAATTAAATCTGGTGGTTTAAGTATTTTAGTTGTAAGTGCAAATACAGCTATATGACATTCCAATTTTATGTATTATAGAGTATTAATTTATTAACATTATTAATTATGAATGAATTGTATTGTAACGTAGTGCCATAGGTAACTTTTATTTATAACAAAGAACTTAATCGGGAACTATTGTATTATTGAAATATTTATTGTATTATTTTAAAAGTATTCCTTTATTAGTTCATTACCAATTATTTGCGTCCAATATAGTGAGTAGAAGTATTTTGTCGTTTTAAATTTTGTTGTACTTTGACGTGTAATATTACATTCGTGAAGGCATCTTACATTTTATCTTATCCTAGTACTTAAAATATAAACAAAGAAATTCCTTTATTACATTCCTGTTTGGTGTTGGGTACAAGTACTTAATTTTTATTAAATGATTGTTATTATATTTTGGTTTTCATTAAATGGTTGTAAAAGTTATAATTTTTTTTTTTATTATTTTCCCTTTTATTTCGTTGAAAATTATATGTACACATTAATACACACCCGCCTTTATTAAGTATAATACACTTCACAACTTACGTCCTTGTGCAAATAGGTATTGTAATTACTCTATATTCACTTAACACTAGCTCGTTATAAGTGAAAGTGCCAACGCATGCAGCCTTTGAATTCAAATATCTGCGCAAGTAATACTGCTAAATTGCCTAGGAACTTTTTGAACTGATTTAAATTAAATTCACAATTCGAATTTGTGGAATAATCACCAAATACACTAATTCAAAAAATCTTGGATTACGTTATTTGAAAATAAGTCAATAAATTGAATATTTGAACAACAAAAAACGCATTTACCCATGTAAAATTATTAGGTAATTTTCTATTTAAATCAATTTATAAAGTTTCCAAATATAAAAATCTACGATATATATTTTTGCATCTCTTTCCCGCTCCGCTCCTTTCTTTCTGTGATGTAGGCCTAATAGCACTCATAATCATAAAATAAATTATCTTTTCCTATACTGTGCCAAATACTTATAACAGATGAAATTAAAAAATCTATTTAACATCTCAAATTAATCCTTTCAGTCTACTAGTAAGTAGTTAATGAATTTTAGATTTTTTTTCTAGTAATATACCCACTATGTCGTATGAATTAGCACTTATATTCCATCATGCATATTTTATAATGACGCCTAAGACATGTTACTTTAGTAGCCATTTTCTGTTCATAACTAGCGTCATCTACAAAATGCGTACTTTACGTCATATGTGCTACTCCATACGGCCAAAAGTGTAACTTACGTGTACCTTTACTCTAGCTAATTCTAAAATATGTACAAATAACTCGATCCCTTATTCTCACGTCCCATGGTAGCCTCTATCTAGATCCCAAATATTATTGTAGATCGTATCTTCTACTGTAGATGTAACCTATGCTTGAGCCTGTCTATTTATAGATTATTCTAATATCTTCAAACCTTATTTGAATTATAAGCATAGTAAAATCCCCATACTTAATCCAAAGCCCCAATTAGAAAATATTTACTTAAATAGATACGCTTGAAATGTAAAATATTTATGCATCTGAGAGCTCTTCCCACGTTATATTTTGTCTTGGCAAATTAAAAAGAAAAGTAATCAGATTACAAAATATATATGTTTAGTTAATCTATTGATAATGTCACCAATCTGCACATGAATTAGTATTGTCTTAATCCAACACGCGTCACGCCTCACTTTTTGATCAAACACGCTACTGACACGCAATCTGTCCATTAATATAAGGTAATATAGGTCAATGTTAACTTAGAATAATTTATTATAATAAACGTTTTTATTTTATTACAGGAGTAAGTACACCTCGTGTAAAATATTAATCACTGTCCATTTATATATAAGTGAAATTCAATTTATAAGCATTTAATAATGAAAGTTAAGAAAAACTTTGGTGATTATTTTTACGCTGCGAAATAGAATATTTCTTGCTATTCCTTAGTCAGTAAATCTGTCAAGACCATTTCACTGCATATAGCGACCAATGAGCTTTGCACGCTTCAAGTCAAAGTAATTCGAACACACTTAGCTTCAAATACCTGTACAGCCTCGCTCGCAATCTACTAACCGCTTATGTTACACTTTTACTCAATAATGTTGTTGAACGTACCTATATTATAACAATAGCGAAGTAATAGTAGAAATTTAGATTTAGTAGCATAGTCCTGTTTAGATCGTTAGCATTTTTAAATGTTTCAAGACACAGAAATGTCTTTAATAATTTAAATGTTTGTGAATGTTTTATTAGGTAATTTATAGTTACAGTTCTTTGGCGGCAATATTGCTTTAACTTTTTAGATCAGTTTGAGGGTACGTACATAAAGTAACATAAATGAAACGTAGCAAGTAATGCCGCGAGAAGACTTTTTTATTACGTCTTTTGTAGTTAACATTAGCACACTGTAGGATACATGACCACGAGATGTTTGCGTGTTTCAGTCAATTTGTAAATTATGTTCAGACTAACATTGTCCTGTCAGCATTAAATTAGTAGCGTATTGAGCGACGGTATAACCGAAATTGTATTTTTTTCTTAATAGATTAATTTCTTAGTGATGTTGTCAAAAAACTAGTTATTGTATCACAGTAATAAATATATTTTTTTCGTTGTACTCGCGTGCTTAAATTATTATGAAGTTATACATTTGTTAGTTGATATAAGTGTCTTCGTAAAGCAATAGTGTAATTTTTTAGTTGCTATGCATCAAATGTTTAGTTTGCGGACACAAGTCATTTTTCAATATTTTATAGGGCAATATGTCCATAATAATAAATTATTGTTATGCTAAATATATGGTGCGTTTGTATGTAACGGAAAGATCTTGAGTAATAAATAAATTGCATTGAATAAAAATTGTTGCTTGTATTTTTTTAAACTCCTTCCTTGATCAGAATGGCGGGTCAAAGGAACTGTCGATCTTAAACAATCAAGAAATACTAGAAAAGCCGTTTGTCGTCCGTTTGTCTGTCTGTCGACTTTTAGTACAAGTACCTACATATCGTCCATATTTAATTGTACCCAGATTTAAACAATAAAGCCAAAAAGATACACTAGGGGGCAAATTGTGCAACATGCCCCGAACATGTCGCTCGTCAACAACGTGAAAGAATCTCTGGGACAAGTATGTCGCGGGACATCCTGTACAGACTATTTAGTGGCTGCACAAAGAGATTTTGTCAATTTAGTGTTGTATATTGTTGAGGGACACGTTGCGCAAGCGTTCACACACGGCGACAATCATCACGGCACTGTCGCGCAACACGTGCGCCCGCTTTCAATGCGAGAAAAAGCAACATGTCCCGCGTCACGTAGAATGTTGCGAGGAATATCCCGGAACACTGTGCAACGTTGCGGGAACATTTTCTCTTCTAATTCTCTCTTACTAAGTACTCCTCTTTTTCGCACCAGCTTTATGGCTAATTCCTTCACTTTACAATCTACTCGACTTTGGAATGCTTTGCCTGCTGATATTAAGGAAAGTCCTAACAAATTTTTATTTAAAAAGCGGGCACGTGTGCCCATTTTGGACTCGCTCAGTTAATGAAAACTTCTCAATGTGACTTGACTTCATCATTGATATTTGTGTAGGTATATGTAAGTATATATATATATATAGGTATATATTTAAAATGAAATAGTATTTGTGTATGTTTTATGTATGTTTACGTAGTGTATAAACTTAAGCTTTTGATAAAATTTGCTCTATAAGTAATACATGTTTCCCCCTTAACTTTTTTGCGATAAACTATCTTTCCGTTTCTCCCAATGGTTGACTGGTAGAGAATGCTCTTAGCATTAAGTCCGCCAATTGTTATAAGTATATGTGTACTTTGTGGAACAATAAAGTTTTAATAAATAAATAAATAAACACGTAAATAGAGTGTTGAAAGAAAGAAAGAAAAGATATTTTTTTTTGGTGGTTGCGCGTCATATTGCGAGACAATTTGTTCCCTAGTGTATCTTGGGTTTAAAGACTAAACTTGTTAAAGGGTGCTCAACACAGCAACACTAAACAACTGCATTTAAAGATAACTTCAATAACCAATAGCTGTACCACGGGTAAATAAAAAAATGAAAGGAGAACGTCACATATTATATAACAAGCTTCCGAAGAATTATATTTTTTAGTTCCATTTCATATGGCACCATCATTCGCATTGTGACGTCGAACGATTTAACTACTTAACCGCATAACCGGTCTTTTAAGTTAGTGAGTAAATGACCTGACTCAAGATATGATGTACGGCGGCATTTCGCTTACTGGCAGTTGGATGGAATAAACAAACCAAGGTAATACTATGAAAATAATTATTAATCGATAGACCGTATGTGGGCGTATTTTACAAAAAAAGGCTATGTCTTGAACGCACCCATTAACTACCAAATCTTTCACGAAACGGAACGCAGCAAAATTTTGATTTGACTTTGACATGTTCTATGACTGCATCCGGCCTTTCAAGTTTTCTCAGCTCCCATTGCAATCATGGCGGTGAACAACATTTCTAAAAAGCGAAAAGTACGTCTAATAATTCTATTGAATCATAGAAATACCATTTCCACAACAAAGTAGAATGTTTAGTACATGCATATTAGTGATAAACCATTAAATTTCATAAGTGAAAATTGTGATGTTAGTGGATAAACTTAGTACTTGTGTTTTACTTTGTGGCAATGTTTTTGGAAAATAGTCGTGTTTTGTGGCTTGAATCTATAATGATTTCCTAAATATCCCTATCAAAGCTATATTTGTGTGTCAGGATCCTCGTGATTTGTGCCAAAAGTCTGAATCAAAACATAACCTCTCTTGAACTTTTCAGTTCGTCGGAGACGGAGTTTTCAAGGCGGAACTCAACGAGTTCTTGACCAGGGAGCTTGCTGAAGATGGGTACTCTGGCGTGGAAGTCCGCGTCACTCCTACCCGATCTGAAATCATCATTATGGCTACCAGAACCCAGAGTGTTTTGGGCGAAAAAGGCCGCAGAATTCGTGAGCTAACATCTGTTGTCCAGAAAAGGTTCAACATTCCTGAACAGTCTGTTGAGCTGTACGCCGAGAAGGTCGCCACTCGCGGTCTTTGCGCCATCGCACAGGCCGAGTCTTTGAGATACAAACTCATTGGAGGTTAGTGGTCCTTAATAGTTTTTTTAACCTATTGTGTCCCATGCAATTTGTACTATGCACTCTAGCTCAAACGTTTTCATTGTATCATTCTTATTTGGCCCTCAATATTCGTAATTTGTTGCACCAGATTTTTCTGTGACACTTGCCTCGGCATGGATGACAATTTACCTGCTATTGTTATTGTTAGTATATGGTCCTTTATAAATTTTTACATGATAAGTTAATTACTAATATTATTGTCAGGAATCTTTTGTCATTCTTTTTAAGCGAAATTTTCTGAGCAGATATACATTTATTGTAATACATAAAATTTCATCCCTAGTCTTACAGTATCTGCCTGGATTGTCCAAATTATTAGTAACAACCACAACTCAGGGGTTGCAAGCTCTATGGCTTGTGATCTAATTATTTGTGGTAAAGCAAATTGCAAGTTTTTTTAGAGGGTTTGTGCCATACAAGCCCTTGTACATTCTTGCTAAACAAAAAGTAAAAAAACTGCAGTGGATCTAAAATGGCCACTTTGCACGAATTACAATATGATCATATTATGAATCATTGCAAATCTTAAAATAGCCACATTTTGGCAGTTCATGAAATGAATCATTTCATGGCAATTCTGCTGTTTGACGGAAAGTCGCAAAATGGCTTACTTTTCGTGAATTACTTTACCTTATTGCCAGGCGTAAAAATATTTTTTATTTTTGCATAGAGTGCGTACTTTTACGATGTTTTTAGTTAAATAAGTTTTTCTAACCAATAATGTTGATTTACCATCATTAATTTACTGTAGAATTATAAATATCAATAAAAATATTAAATATCAATAAAAATATTAAATTTTTAAGACCTGTAAAATCCAATATCCCATTGCAAGATGCTGGAGTTTATAAAATTGACTGTGACTGTGGTTTATCATACATTGGGCAAACAAAGAGAAGCATTAATACTCGTATAAAAGAACATATTGCTGACATGAAAAATAGACGCTCAACCAAGTCTGCAGTCTGTGAACATGCTCTAGACAAACCCAACCACTATATGCGTTTTGATAATCCTCAAGTCCTTGCAAAGGAAAACAGATTCATTCCAAGGATGTTACGTGAAGCTATTGAAATTAAAAAACATCCTAATTTCAATAGAGAGGATGGATGGCAGGTACCGCCAGCTTGGGACCCAGTCATTAACTTAATAAAATCGCAAACTCGGAAGCAGACTGCAAGACCCTTAGATACTGTGAGCCAATACTGCGTGAATCGGAATAGTTCCCAATAAAAATTTCAGGCGGTAGTTTTGTAATCTTATGACATCAAAGACAAATGTTAACTTAGTCTGCCTGCGACCATGAACGCTGTAAAGTGTTTGAAACGTCAGGTGTAAATAAATAAGTAATAAACGCGATAAAACCGTATTAAAATAGTTTAATTTAATGAATATCAATCGCGAAAACATAAGAAAACAAAATATTAAAATTTTAAAATCTATTTTTGTTTTATTAATATAGCAATACTCAAACGAGAAGTGATTCAAGAAATGAATCACGAAATTAATTGAATTAGAGTTGAAACGTCAATGTCAAAATTTGCAGAATTGCTAAGCTTCGCAATTCACGAAATGATTCCTTTTGATGAATTGCTCAAAGTGGCCATTTTAGACCTGCTGGCTCTTACATGTTTATGATATCCCGGTAGCGCTGATCTCATTGTTTGACTGGAAATACTACTCATTTTGTGTTTTAAGAATTTCATTATTAAAAGTATGTATTTATAATTTTGTAAATATTACAAATACTTAAAAATATTTTTATATTTGACAAACAATAGTTCTCAATAATTCAAACAAACTAATTTTACATTAAATACAGACATAGGAAAAATGTGCTATTTGAATACTTCGAAAAATCACCATAGCTTGTAACATCTTGACACCAATTAATTCCCACTCTCTTTTGTGAAACAAGGGTGCAAAATTTTTTTTATAAATTTTATGACAAGATTACCAAGTCCAATAAACTTAGTCTTTCCTACTAATGTACCACAATCACAACCTCATTTATTATTTATTTATTAATACACTAGCAGCTTAGAGCTAATGCTGATTATATCTCTGCAATTGTGTTCTAAATGTTTATAGTCTATTTTTAAAACTTCACCAATATGCAGATAACATATCAATATTCATCCACATAATATTTTAACCAAACCAAAACATTTTTCAGGTCTGGCCGTGCGACGTGCCTGCTACGGTGTGCTTAGATTCATCATGGAATCAGGAGCTCGTGGCTGTGAAGTTGTTGTGTCCGGAAAGCTCCGTGGCCAGCGTGCCAAGTCAATGAAGTTTGTTGATGGCCTCATGATCCATTCTGGAGACCCATGCAATGATTACGTCAACACAGCCACAAGACACGTACTGCTAAGGCAGGGTGTGCTTGGTATTAAGGTGAGGATCTCATAAACATTTTTTTTGTTTGTTTTTACTTCTGATGAGAAGAATCACTTTGACCCAACAGATTTTAAAATAAATCATTTTAACTTGACTGCCTGAAGGAGGGTTATGTTTTCGAAATGTCGTGGTCTAATTAATTGTATAATATGAAACAGCAAGTCAATTAGAGGGTTTGTTTCAAACAGGGTCTGGTCCATACCAGCAAGCAAGCTTTTTTGTTCCGCAAGTAGCATTACTTGCTGAACAAAAATCCTATGCAAGCTGATCAAGCACTGAGGTACAATATACAATGGCATGATTGTCATCATCTTAACATTATCTTAGTTTAAAAATTTGTATGCCCTTATAAATTATAATTTCTTTAGAAATTATGGTGTCATCACCGGTTTTACCATAAAGCTTAAATAACAGTTGTAAGAATGGTAACAGATCGATGGTGCAACCAAGTTGTATCCACTGATAGAAACTCAATCTTAGTATTTGTTTTGGTGATTCTCACTTGGTAGCTCTAGTCTAGACATAGACACCATAGTATCCAAATGAAATAGGGCACTTATAGCACTGCTAATCGAGCATTCTAGTGTGAAAATTTTGGTCTCTGTCAGTCCCTAACACTCATATTCTCAAATGTTTGCTCAAACTTTTTTTTTTTTTTTTTTTTTTTTTGTTAACGGAGGGGAAATGCATTTACGCACAAAGTGTGGCACTCGCCGGGCTGCTAGTCAGCCCGGAATACCCACTAAAACCCCTCCGGCGTTTCCGCACCGGCTGTTGAGGGCGCCATGGGGTCGCGTTAGCATTCTACCACGACGCCCTCCAGCCATGGCCTTGCGGCCCCCTCAAATGGCCTTTCGGCCCCCCCCCAAATCGGGCAGTGGCCCATAAATGGACCACGCCCGTCCCCCAGACCCACATCCATTCGCCGTCTCATCATAGACGGCGGTGGAATGGGCTGTTGGCAGAAATTGGCCGACAGCCAATAAGACCCCGACTACCAGGGAGTTATTAACTGTCGCCCAGGGTGCACCGTCCCGAGTCCCTTGTCAGCCCGCCCTCTCACCGGATCCTTGGGATCAAGTGAGAATGCAAAGCTTGCAAAGGACCGGGCGCTCGAGGAGGTTCTCTGCCCTGCACCTCTGCTCAAACTTGACTCAACCTTACTCCAACTCATTGGTATGATTAGTCGACACTGGCCTTCTCGACTTAATGAGATTCCTCATTGGAGGTGGGTATCGAACTGTCAAATATAAGGTTGATAAATAAAAAGATGGATTAAGTACAAGTTTTTGTATTCTTATGACGTACAGACAAATATTAACTTGTCTACTTGCCTAGTTAGTCTACTTAGACCATGAATGCTGTAAAGTGTTTGAAATGTTAGGTGTAAAATAAATAAGTGATAATTGTAATAAAAACCGTATTAAAACAGTTAACAGTTACTGGTGATTATTTACACACTATTTAATATTTGATTTCCTCCAGCATTTGTTATCAGATCTGGCAGAAAATTTTCTAATCGAAAAGTGCAACGTAATATTTAGGTCTCACTTTTGCCAGATTTTTATACGAAACATGTTATTTCAATTTTTTTTTTTTTGTATTCTTAATTTGCAATCAGTCACTTCGGACTATAAGCAAATGTGGTGTGTGCTTCTTGTCATGCCTGGTGCTGCTCCCATTGGAGTCAGCCCACTATTTTTTAACACTATTCATCATAGGACTTGGCCGAAAATGTCCCGGCTCCGTTTTAGCCGACGGATGGTTTCAGGGATTGTGAGCTGGCCCGCCAGGGGATTTGGATGTCTTTCCAGTCTCTTTTTGTATGTATCTCCATGACCAGCTATTTCCTCCTTTATTGTAGGCATGCATAGATTTTCATGGACCTCTGTATTTCTGATGAACCATGGTGCGCTTGATATCTGTTTCAGTATGCAGTTCTGTACTCTTTGAACTATCATAATGTTTGAGGCACTAGCAGATCCCCAGAGCTGGATGCCATATGTCCAGATTGGTTTCAAAATAGACTTGTATATTAGCAGCTTGTTATCCACAGTCAGTTTCGAGTTTCGTCCCATGAGCCAATAAAGTCCCCTGTATTTCAAATTGATTTCTTCCCGTTTAGTTTTAATATGCTTCTGCCACGTAAGTCTGCGGTCCAGGTACATTCCCAGATATTTTACTGTACTCTGGTGTGTGAGTTGGGTGCCATTTAGCGTAACGGGTGGGCAGTCATTTTTTCGCAGGGTAAATGTTACCTGGACTGACTTTGACGCGTTGGCCACTATCCTCCATTTTGTAAGCCATTTCTCTATTTTATCAAGTCCGTTCTGTAGGACTCGTGTGGCTTGTGCCGGGCACACATCCGAGGACAGTAATGCCGTGTCGTCTGCGTATGTAGCAACCGTAACGCCCGGTGCTTGTGGTAGGTCATATGTGTATAGAGTATACAGTATCAGCCCAAGTACCGATCCCTGTGGCACTCCTGCACATATGTCATAGAAGTTCGAAGTGCATTCGTTTTCCCTCACTTGGAATATTCTGTCACTTAAGTATGATTCCAGGATTTTGAAGAAAGTATGAGGTAGAATAGTTTTTATCTTACACAATAGACCCTTGTGCCACACTTTGTCGAAGGCTTGCTTTATGTCCAGGAAAGCTGATGAGCAATATTCTTTTTTTTCCATGGAAAGTCTTATTACTCTACAGACTCTGTGGACTTGTTCTACAGTTGCGTGTTCCTGTCTGAATCCAAACTGATGATTTGGAATTATTGCTTTTTCATTCAAGACTTTCATCATTCTATGCAGAAGCAACTTCTCGAATATCTTGGAGATTATCGGTAGAAGACTAATTGGTCTGTATGAAGTGATATCATGGATTGGTTTTCCAGGTTTGTGAACCATAATCACTGTTGACACTTTCCAGAGTTTCGGGAAATATCCAACCCTCATCATTGCATTGAATACCATTGTCAGAAACACAAATACTTTTCGAGGAGACTCTTCAAGAACTTTCTTATCGATTAGATCATAGCCTGGGGCTTTATTGTTCTTTAAGGCCTTTAGATTCCTATATAATTCTCTCGATGTTACCAATTTTAATGGCTTGTCGAGTTGTAGATTTTGGTTGAGAATCAAGTCAATTTCCGCTTCGTCCACATCAGGAGCCGGATCGTTTGGAGTAAACACTAGACTGAGATGCTTAGCAAAGACCTCTGCCTTTTCTTGCGATGTTCTAATCCACTTAGAGTCTTCGGTGCGTATAGGCGGTTTTTGATGTAAGGGTCTGTTCATGTTTCGGCAAGCTTTCCATAAGGAGTAATTGGATGTTTTTGTTGCTGATAGACCTTCTAAGTATGTATCCAGGGCAGCGCTATTTGCCTCTGTAATCAGAGTCTTCAGCTCTCGAATTGCCTTATTAAGTTCCTTTTTGTCTTCGGGATGCCTACTGTTATGCCACACACGACGTAATCTCCTTTTTTCCAGTATTTTTTGACAAATATTATCTGAATACGTTTTAGTCTGTGGCAAACGATCGGTGACTATGGGTGTGGACGACCAACAGCTTTCTTGTATCACTGATGTCAACATACGTACCGCATTTTCAATGTCTGTTTCGGTTTTGAGAGCTATTTTAAGATCTAATCTCTCGTCGACAAGTTCTCTATATGACTCCCAGTCTGTGCGTTTGTTGAAGAGTGAAGTGCCATGTTCTATGTAGAGCGCAGTGATACCAATTGTGAGTACAACAGGAACATGGTTGGTATTGGAGTCCAGACATGTTTGTATTTGATGACCAAATCTAGAGAGGCCTTTTACTACAAAGAAATCTATGACATCGGGAAGTCGATTTGGATCGGTTGGCCAATTGGTCGGTTCCTCTGTTGAGATTGTATAAAGTTTGTTCTTGTCAATAGACTTCTTGAGCTCTCTTCCTCTAGTTGTAGTAAGTCTAGAAGCCCAGGATGTTATTTCAATTAAATTAAACATGATACAAACCATATTACTAGTTTAATGTGTAACAATTGCGAAAACATAGAAATTATTAATCTATAAATATGTTGTAATAACTATGTTGATGAAAATGAATATACACCATGAAATTTTAGTCGTTTCGGTCCCATCGTCCAGTGACTCCATTCATGCAGCTGAACAACTTTCCCCAAAAACATGGGTCATAATATGGAGTAAATTTTTGGACATCCCATACAAAATGTCTCATCACGTAACCTAACTTACTATGGGAAGTCCAAATTTGTTTTTCATATTTCGAGCTATGTTTATATTCCTTGGGGAAATTTGTTCGGTTGCATGAATGGAGTCACTGGACGATGGGTCCAAAATGACTAAAATTTCACGGTGTATATTAAGGACCAATTTCACCAAAGTCAGATAAGTTTTATACCAGGGATAATGACGAAATTTACGTTTCAATACACAGACCCGAGAATATACTATTAATCTACGTATGATTCCGGTATCAGTACTCTGCCCATAGAATAAAAATGTCCGCCATCCATTTTTTATGCTTAGTTAGTTACTCTTGGATAAGGACGATGTTGGTGAAATCGGCCCTAAATCGAATTATATTTATCATCAGGTTAAGATCATGCTCCCGTGGGACCAGCAAGGCAAGAACGGCCCCAAGAAGCCGCAGCCCGACCACATCCTGGTCACGGAGCCCAAGGACGAGCCCGCGCCGCTCGAGCCAACCTCCGACGTGCGGTCGCTGCAGCCCGCGACATTGCCGCCGCCAGTCGCCGCTACCGCTTAGTTTAAGCTAATAAACTTTACACTGTAAACTTGTCGTTTTATTTTTGAAGTTCTTTTACAGATTACGAGATATCCTATGAAGAAATTGAAACGCTCCAACTTTGATAGTTTTAATCGGAAAGATCATAGTATCATCTATTACCTATCTCGATTCTGATGAGCTGCACTATCGAAAATATAATTTCATAAAAGTTCCTTATTGATTACTTCACAGTCTTAACTAACAGCCGTATTCTTAAACATAACCTTAAGAATGTCCTTCACTCAAACTCATAGGAGGAAGCCTTAAGGAAGTCCTCAAACTTTCCTTGAAAACGATATTCTAAGTAGGTTGCTCAATAAATAGATGCAATCAATCATCAAGGTTCGATGTGAAGAATACTAGTGTTGCATAAGTGTGTGTTGATGTGATAGTTACACTGAAATCGATAGTATTGCACTTCCCTATAGAATCGATAGTTTTACGTCCAATACTATCGACAAAATTTGGTATTGTGATTTCTAATTTTTTTCTGTTTTCCTGGTAAAACAAGGCAAAAACTCATACAATGAAGACACTTTGAGAAGAAATAATTTGAAAAAATTAAATACCCACTTTGGAGACGAGCGCTTGAGGAGAATTGATTTTAAAAGTGAATTATCTCCTCAGACCTTATGTTCTCCTAGTAACACACGAGTCACGACGCATAACTATACATATGAAAATATTTTTTTAAGGTGAAATAACTCTTCATACTTTCTGTTGCCCTGGTTATACTAGTATGATCCAGAACCACAATGGAAAGGCGATATGAGTAGAAATTATTTGAATAGTAAAATAATTCTTCCGACTTTCTGTTCTCCTGGTAACATGGAGAATTGCACACCGTTCAAAACACGGATGTGAATGCGATTAAATATTATAAAAATATTTTAACTATTCAAACTTTCTGATGTCCTAGTTTTATACTCGTAATATCCACGCCCACAATGCAAAGGCACTTAGTGAAAAAAATATCTTAAAAATGAAATACCTCCTCCAACTTTCTGTTCTCCTGGTTATAAGATCCACAAGTAAAATTCAAAGGCAGGTGCTATGAGAAAAAACGATTTGAAAAGTAAAATAGCTCTTCCAACTTTCTGTTCTCTTGGTAACTTGGAGACCGGCAGACCATTCACGACACGATATGAAAAACACACGATGCGAGGACGCTGTAAGTACTATATGAAAAATAAAATTACTCTTCAAACTTTCTGTTACCCTGGTTTTATTTGTAAAATCCAGAACCACAATGCAAAGGCGCTTAGAGAAAAAATTAAATAACACCTTCAACTTTCTATTCTCCTGGTAACATGGAGAATGTTACACCATTCATGGCACGATGTGAATAATGCGCATACGCATCGCGCTATACTATGAGAAAAAATATTTAAAAAATGTAATCTCTTCATACTTACTGTTTTCCTGGCACTGATTCACATCCACAAAGCAAAGGCGCTAAGAGATGAAACCAATTTAACTCCTTCAACTTTCTGTTTCCCTGGTAATATGATACACAATTCAATGTGCTACGAGAAGATTTTTTTTTCTGGATTTTAGATCATAATTTAATGTATAATAAAATAAGTACTATTTATTTAAATTATTTGATATGTGAAATGGCTCTTCCAACTTTCTGCTCTCCTGCTAAGTAATATCAACAATTCAAAGCCGCTATGAGAAAATTATTTGTAAAGTGAAATAACTCCTACTTTCTGTTCTCCCGGTTATAATCCACAACCAAAATGCAAATGATTTTAAAAACATAATTTGAAAAATGAAACAGCTTCCAACTTTCTGTTGGCCTGGTCACATGAAACCCCCTTCATGTTTCATTAGGGGGAGAGGGGTAAGAGGCGTAGGCGGCGTATTCATGGAGTGTTATTTATTTATCGATAACATAGGCACAGAATTATTAATAGTACTAACGTACAGAACGGACACTCACGCCCTCCCACCCGAAACAGATACCGCACCTCACCGCGATGATTAAGGGTAAAAATCAAGAGTAAAACAGTTGACACTTCGGCGCGCGGCCGCGACGGTCAAATATGACGCAGACACAGTAAATAACCAACCCAACGACTTGAGTGACACACAAATTGACGTGACGCGCGTGCGTACACGACCGAATCGTAGTAGTAGTAATCTCGGCGCTGTTATATGGAGTGTCCGAGGTGTGGCATGGGGTCCCATTGCCTAGTCAAAAGAATTAGTTCCCCTATTTAATTAAAAGGGGCGCTGTCAAGAAAAATGTTAAATTAAGTACTAATCTCGCTCATTTTTGGCGAAATAATGAAATGAAATTTAAAAATACTTACTTTTTACGTAACCCAAACCAATAATAACAAGTAAATACAGATATTCTATTAAAGAAAGTAAATGTAGAATTTAAAAATGTTATGTTTTTCATAGATGGCGTAAGAATGACTTTGAGAGTAACCAGAAGTTTTAATGTATGGCGGTTGAATATCATATTATTCTGTAATCTGTGGTTTAGGCAACGTCGACAAGCGTGTTCAAGTTCTATCTAGTTGACAATAGCGATAGCATTTAGGAGCAATATTTTATTGATAATGCCGATGTCGATAGTATGTAATGCTTACAAAATGCTATCGACACTATTTATTACTCATCCGTAATATTATCGATAGTCCTGAAGTTTTCTAGTTAAACTATAGGCAGTGGTATTATCGATAGTTACCAACACTAGATGAGATAATATTTTGATATCTACATTTCAACGTTTAGGAAAGCAATAAAAAAAATACATATTTTCAACATTTATTAAAAAAAACATGACTACAATCACCCCAAACCAAGTGCATCTTTATTTATATAACTTAATACAAAGTGTCAGTGTTACATCTTCCATATTATTATGTATTTCATTTTGAATACACAAGGATCCAGATTTCACAACCAAATAAGAAAAATATGATGATCATGATTTTCAGTTATAGAATTTTGATAGGTTCTAATAAAATATAACTTTGGAAAACCCCACTGTTGTTTCCTAGATTTAGTATTGTTATCCTTTTCTAGACTATTAAAGTAAGACAAAGAAAACGATATATTAAGGCACAATGCCTTATTGCAAAAATTCGCGGAAGTTTTATTAAACACTTGCTGTTCCCCGCAGCTTCGCCTGCGTCAAAAAGTAGCCTATGTTTGACCCCGGGTCTTCAACTATATTCATACCAAATTTCATCAAAATCCGTTCGGCGGTTTGGCCGTGAAAGCGTAACAGACAGACAGACTTTCGCATTTATAATATTAGTATGGAAGTATGGATTTTAAACGCTTGAATTTGAATGCTAAGAATTATACAAAAACAGAAAGTTAAGATTTGTTAGAAGCCTAACGTTCTCAGCATCACCCATTTGGTTGAGTGGTAGATAAAGCCAGGCTTTACATTTGTCATTTACAATGATGTAATAAAGTTAATGTATTAGAAATAAACAGTGGAATTTCAAAATTCTTCTGACACGCGAATCTCGTTGGAATACACACCTCAGAATTTACTTAAACTAACTTAAAATCTTTTCCTTAAAAATAAATTGGACCATTTTATTTAAATAAACTTTAACTTAGTATAATACCATTCTTATACCGTATATTTAGATAAATACAACCAAAGTAAGTAAGAAATGCAAGGTAACTTGTGTCAATTTGTTCTTAGGCAATATAATAAATTTTAAGCGGTGGAGACTAAGTGAAATTGATATACAGAAAACTTTAATACAACACGTATATATCAAATACATTTGGGGAATTGAAGATTCATATTATCGTCAAAAATTCTTACCAAAAATGATTTTCTTTTTATGGAGCGCACACATTTTCATACTTTATTTAAGAACACAATATTATTTTGGCGTTATACAAGTCTTATATATTTTTTGCTCCTAAATTTTACCCCTTTATTTGTAAAAGTGGATACGTATCTGTACCCATCCATTACTTTATGGAATATGAATTTTAATCAAATTCTTCGGAAAGTTATTCAAAATTTAAATTAATAATATTTGGTAATAGATTACAAAATAGATAATCATTAATTAATATTTATTTAGTCCATTGAGCGGCCATTTTGGCGCTAATCGTTATGAAAATATTTGGTGAGTAAACTGCGAACTAATTTGATTATTTTTATACTACCTACATCATGCATTGCGAAACAAAACAATAGAAAAGGGTTTTCCCCATATATTGACTCACTGTTGCTCGTGGTAACACTACTATTAATTTCCCTATTTTCTTTATTTCTTTTGTTTTGTCACATTTCTGTCAAAAAATACAGAACATTAACCGACTGGGAATAAAAAAAGGTTATGTTAAAGGTCCATTCAAACTGACGCGAATTCTGCGCGACTGACGGGACGCCCATAGAAATAAGAATTGTAAGAAGTGCCATTTAGCAGGCCAGTTAACACACGCTACGGCACTTACAATTCTTATTTCTGTGGGCGTCCCGCCAGTCGCGCGGTCTTCGCGATCTTAAATATTTCAAGCATATTTACCATCTGTGAAGGTTGGTTTGTCATCGATAATAGTATAAAATGTGTGCGTCCGCGTTTAAAATTTGATATAAATGAGCGACCCGTTTGGACAGTGTTGCTGCGATTCGGCTGTTTCCCGGCTGGTGTCGCTTTACGGCCGTTATCTGAAAATGTTCAAAATTTCTGTTTCGTTATCACAAGAAAAAATATTTTTATTCTACCATAATAGGTACTTCACGAGGAGCTCGATAGCCGAGCGCGGCGCACGTGTCCGAATTAATGCGCGTACCCAAGAACGGCGAAACACGTCCCGTATAGGACTGGTCCCGATTGTTATAGACAGATCGTTAGACTGTGTCAGATGCCTTTTAGCATCCTGAAAAATCTAACAATGTTGGCCACTAAACAGACGTTTAAACTTTAAACATACGTTGGTGAGAATTGGCTTTAGGACGTTATTGGAAATACCTTGCACACAGGTAGTGTTCAGAGTCTGTCTCACTGAAAAAAGACAAGAAAGTAAACAAATATGGCCGTTTGACATCGAGACAGGTTTGTCGATGGTGTTTTTGTGAAAATTATTTGTAGGTTCATTGAGATGTGAATGTGATAAGCATTGATAATCGAATGTAAGTAATTGATGAGTAATTGTAATAAATTGCCATTGTTTACATTATTGTCTTTTTCTATTGAGACATACTTTTAAATTTTCGGGTCATCATCATTTCTTGTAGGTTACATTGTCAATCGACCATGCATAACCCCGGTGTCAGAGTTGTTCGGAACCGCCTCTCGGCCTCTGACGCGGTACCCTAGTTCATCACAGTTGAAGACCCGGGGTCAAACATAGGCTACTTTTAGACGCAGGCGGAGCTGCGGAAAAAAGCTAGTAAATAAATATAACTTACTGCTGAACTCCCTCCATAGGCGGAGCCATACGACACACCAACTGTACGCCTGATAATATCACACTGCGAACAGGACCGGGCAGTCCCGGACGAGACGCCGTGCGTTCGGCTAACACGCGCAATTCGCGACACGTATTCCTAGTGTAGGGATTACGACGTGACGCGTATCGCCAGGTGACGAAGTAGTAGTACACGAACGGCGTTAGCATCCCGCAGTACCCGCTGTTAGAAAGAAAAATTGAAAAAAATGAGGGTATTCGTCACTTATGGTACTGGTCATCTATGGTACTGCTAGTTTGTGTTTTGGCGCTCCAAGTCTGTCAAATTCGACAAACGAAGATGTTAATTACACCTAAATTTCAAAATTTGATTTTGCTTTACATAAAAATTATTCGAAAACCCCTCATAAACTATCTACTATAGTGGATATTAGAGACGCCGTACCGACATATCTACATCATACTGTCTGGATTAAAAATATAATTTTTTTTATTTTATAGCCCGACCAAGAAAATAAAAACTCCGCATTGGTGTCGCTTCTAATCGCATTACTGTGACAACATGTTGTGTCATGTATGTGCAATGTTATCCACAAAATTAAAAATGTCATTTAAAGAAATCGAAACAAATCCTTCGTTTTTATTCGTGTCAAATACGTGGGGCGCACTATAAGTTTCCGGAATGAATATGAAAAAATACTATTAAAGGTACAAAATTAATTTATTGTTTTTCAAAATAATCTCCCTTGGCGTCTATGCACTTTTTCATTCGATGAAACCAGTTTTGAAAACTTTTGTGCCACTCCTCTGTGGTGACCTCTGAAACGTGTTTTTCATACTCCTCGACAGCCTCTTCTGGTGATGAAAATCGTTGACCACGTAATTGGTTCTTAATTTTTGGGAACAGATAAAAGTCACAAGGTGCCAGGTCGGGACTGTATGCAGGATGACTCATGAGTTCTACATTTTTCGCCTTCAAAAAGTCGTTTGTCTGTCTGGCCGTGTGAGAACTAGCATTGTCGTGGTGCAGGATGATACGGCGTTTACGGTTATTTTTACGGAGTTCGTCAATAACTTCCGGCAAACAAAGGGTCGTGTACCAGTCACTATTCACTGTACGACGATTCTCTAAAGCAACAGTAGCCACGTGTCCAGTTTTATTAAAAAAAGAAGCAATCATCCGCTTAGATGCACTTTTCACGCGCGCCACTTTGGTTGGTTTCGGCTCATCTTGAAAGACCCATACGCTCGATTGCTGCTTTGTTTTGGGATCGTAGCAATAAATCCATGTTTCGTCACCTGTTACTATGTCCCACACCAAATTTGACGCACCTTCGTTGAATCTGGTAAGCATGGCACTGCACCAAGTGACGCGGTCCGTTTTTTGAGCCTCGGTCAAGTTGTGTGGGATCCACCGCGAGCACAGCTTTCTCACACCCAAATGTTTGTGTAGGATTAATTGTATTTGACTCATGCCTATTTCTAAGGATGCGCGAATTTCATGGTAGGTCACATGCCTGTCTGTTTCAATCATACGGCGCACAGCATTGATGTTTTTGTTGGTCACAGCGGTGGACGGCCGACCATCGCGAGATTCGTCACTGAGATTGATACGACCACGCTTGAATTCTGCAAACCAGCTATAAACAGTTGTCTTGCATGGTGCTTCATTGCCAAAAGCTGTTTCAAGCCGAGCGATGCTCTGTTGAGCTGTCAAATTACACTTAAAATCGTAGAAAATCATACTACGAAAATTTTCCCGAGTTAAATCCATGTTGATGCAGACACACAATTTTTTAAATGGCGCCACAAGGTAAAAACAAAAGACAGTCAGATGAAACAAACTGCATTCTACAGCCAAAGAGTTCTATTTTCAAATGTTGCAATAAATTTTTAAATATTGTTTATGTAAGTAGCCAGTTCCGGAAACTTACAGTGCGCCCTATGTATGATACACTTTTTTCTCAATACTAGGTATAATTTTGCCATTTTTATAAATAAATTGTAGGAAAGCTGCTATTTTACTAGTTGTGCTATAAATGAAATTAAAATATGCTGATGTCCCTCTTCTGGGGCAGATTCTCATCCCTTTAGAAATAAAGTCGTGTCGTAAATTGTCGCGATAAGCCCTTCAATAGATAGCCGCCATTTTTCTAGCAAAACTCAAATTCGATAGTTACTCTAAATCTCAACGCATGAGAATCTAAATCCCTTGTTTCCAAATATCTACTTACCCAAGGGTCATAAGCACGACGATGGGGAACAATATAATCTCCGCAAGAGCTGCGGCTCTAAGAATGTTACGTGACTGGAACTCCACCAAAGATATAAGCAATCGCGCCACCCACATGGAATTCTGGCCGAGAGTCTGGAAGACAATAAATAATTAGTTATAATAGTGAAAATATGTTTTTGTCTGACCTTTAACCGCAGAATTATTTATAATACAGAACGTACACTCACTCCCTCCCACCCGAAACAGATACCGCACATCACCGCGCAGATTTAGCGTAAAAATCAAGAGCAGCAAAATAATGCAAGGATGTCGCTTCAGCCACCCGGCAGCGACGGACAACTTTGGCGCAGATACGGTAAATAACAAACAACGAGTAACACACACATTGACGCGTGTGCGTACACGCCCGAATTGTAGTACTTAGTCGTAATAGGTATCGCGCTCGTCGCTGTTGTATGAAGTGTCCGAGGTGTGCTTTAACGTTAAAACATCTTAAAATTCTAATTCTATCCAATTCCAAAAATTCAAGTAAGTGCAGTTTCACTTTAGCTTATCTACTGAATCAGTCTCATATGGACCGTTCAAACTGACGCTCATAGAAATAAGAAGAAGAAGAAGTGCCGTAGCGTATGAAAAAGTTAACTGGCCTGCTAATGCCACTTCTATATATTCTTATTTCTGTGAGCGTCTCGCCACGCGAGCGGGATTCGCGTCAGTGTAAACGGTCCTTTACTATACTTATTACTCCAATTAATACATACTTTATATTCCTAAACCTAACTAAAACAACCAGGAACAGAGAGTTACAAGGGTCAAAGGCACATCCACCCACCATATCGTTGCTGAGTGGACATCCACTGACTAGATCAGCAGATGATCTGAAAAAGGTCGCAGGCAAATATTGGATGCAGGCCGCTTCCAAACGGTCAATTGGGAAATCATTAGAAGAGGCTTATGGGCTGACTGCGGCGATGGGTCAAAACGCAGCGACGGATTGACGTTTTTTTTTTTAAATTACATAGGAAAAAGTCGCGGAAAACAGATATGTATTTTAATAATATACTAATTAATATGAAGAACATTGACTGTAGAAGTAAAATTTAAAATTTTGCTCCAGAAAGCGGTCATCGCGATTAATCGAAACTTCACTTTCTCCCAAGTTTTTGCGCGGAGTCGATCGATCACGCACGATCGATTCATTGTTATTGAACGATATTGCTTAAAACCGTAAACAAGTCAATTCAAGACATTTTTAAATAAAATATAAAAAAAACTTGTTTCACAGAATTGTTTTTACATACAATACAATACTATACAAAAAGTCTTTATTGCACAACAAGGATACATAACAATTTACAAATAACTGGTTTATTTGGTTGCGTTTTAAGAGTTTGATTAGTTGGCTAATTTTTTTTCGTCCATAACTGCAGCTCAGTTTAAAACTATAGCTGAAGAAAAAAAAAACACTTTTTCGAAACTAATTGAAAAAAAAGATGTGTCCGATTTTATATTCTAGAATATCTTTAATTATGCAAATTATACAAATGTCTTAAATAAGTAATCAAATACAAATTCAATACTTACATCAAGAATTGTGAGAGAGTATGACGCGGCGTGTAAAAGCGCGAACAGGAATATTGGAGTCAAAATTACTGAGAAAAAAGTCAAGGACGTTATCGTTCAACACTTCACACATGGCGGTGACCTTCAACTTGATTGTACTATAAGCAGCTACTGATTAGTCGACATTTTTAAATGCACACTTCTACAAAAGACAAGTGGTTATTTTCTAATTAATACTAAGTGTTTATTACACAAAAAATCTAATTGCAATGTGTGTGTATTGCATGTATGTTTTTATTTTGCTACCGTTGTCTTACAGATAAACGAATGCACGGCAGTTTTTCATATTTCGTGCCTAAATCAAAAAAGAGAAATCGAAGGTCAAAATACGGATTCAAGATACTTTATTTGTAGAACATATCTAAAGCTCATATATCGGAAATCTAAAGCTTGAATAATTTTTAGCAAAAATACATAAAATACAAAAGAAAATGTGGGTAATTGAAAAACTTTACAGCTAAAATGCAAATTACTTTTTTTTTTATACAACTAAGAGGCAAACAGGCATACGGCCCTCCTGATGATCTGTGCCATGCTCGTACCACGATCCACAACACATGCTGAGCGGAGACCGTTTTGGTGCATGGCAAATGTGTTAATTTTATTTTATTCGAACAAATGAAAACCAAATAAACAATTTTTCTTTCTTTCAACACAAAGGGTGTCACGAGCGCGTTCCAGGCGTCCCGTGGGAATCGAACTCAAAACCACCGGGCCTAAGGCAAACAAATTAACCACTAGATCATAGAAGCAGTTAAAATAAAATTGACAGGGTCAATAAAATAAAGAAAAAATCGATCAATGCAACTACTTCACAATTAATTGATGTGACATTGAACATCTATCCTCACTCAGTGTTACTCAATATTGCCGCATGAGATATAATTACTTGAAAACATACTCAAATACTAGTGTAATTAAATTATGTACGTCATAAATATCAATATACGAATATAATTAGATTATTTGACTCTTGACGAAAAAAGTTTGAAGTGACAGTGTGTGTTTTTGTCGCCTAATAGGTTTAAAAGGATGGACCGATTATGACGTGTAATTTTTTTGAAAGCTCACTTGTTCTAGCTAGATGATTTCACATGCAATTATCTTCAGATAAAATAGATTATTATAATTTTCAATTTTTATTTATACTAATCGTCACGATAATTTCAGCTACAAACTTCATTATAAAACCTCCCATATACAATGAAAGGTTCCGGTATAAGAGGCTTCTTGTTTCATATTTTTAGTGCTAATAAGTTTCTTGTAATCAAGTCCTCGATTTCCAAATAAAAAAATATTCTAACGTGAAAACCCAGTGTGCCCTAAGGGGCTATTTTGGTGATTTATAGCCATGCAAAAACGAATAATCGAGATAAAATGGCGTAAGTTTATATCCGCTAGCTATGGTACTATCAGGTGGGCCGCATGCCTGTTTGCCTAATAAATGGTATAAAAAATATATCTCGCTTGTTCATAGTTTTTGGATCGCTTTTAGGTGGCTTTCAGCCTAGAGAGTAGACCCTCCGGTCACAAAATTCTTAAGGTCACCACTTGGTAATAAAAAAAAGTATTAAAAGGATACACAAATTAGGCGCAACGTTCATGAATATCAGCGAGTAGAACAGGTAATGCGCGCTGTCCTCTAAGAAAAACCTCGTGAGGAACTCCCTGGAGAGAGAGATCTCTCGTGGCGGGATCCGCTGGTGAAGCCTCAGGGCTGATGTGGCAGCGTTCGCCAGGAGCGCCTTGTAGAATGCTGATACTGGACTGGTGATAAAGTGTATTAAATTTCCTCACTCGTACTCAGTTCGCCGAATCTAGGACTAAGATCGATTCAAACTGACGTAAAATAAAGGCTGGTTTACACAAGATCCAGTGCGGCGATCAAGTGTTTTTACGGACACACACATACAAACAATTATTTAAATGTGTGAGTGTGTTTGCGTGTTTGGGGTGAATTTTGTGTCCGTGAAAACACTAGATCGCCCCACTGAATCGTGTGTATAACGTGCCTTAAGATTAGGTAGAAGTGCCATAGCGTGTGCTAAAGACTACATATTCTTCTCTTTGAATGGAGCTTTGGAACCTTGTTGGTCAGGTTATATAGGTAAGTCGGCAGTTGCTCCATTCGGATAATGGAGACAGAAGCCCTTCCATTGAAAAATATTCATGGAAAACCGGCGTGATTTTCGTTCGATATCGAATGAAATCCATGGACATAATCGGTGATTCGGAACGATTTTTATTCGACTCGCAATTTTGCTTGAGTCATAATAGGCTACTTGACTGTATTCATACTTGTGCAATATTTGCATACGAAACAATATGTACACTAAAAAGTTATCGATTCCGAAAACAACAACAAAATTGGTTGTTAATTAAGGCAGTAATTGGATTTTAAAGTTTTCTCAAGAAGAAAAGTGGGAACGTCTTGCGATCTTTTTTGTAAGCACGAAATCGAGTGACAGTGACGTCACTGCACACACAGTGGATCCTTTTCTTGTTTTTTTTGACAGTTTTCTCTTCTACCGAATTTCAAAGGCTTATAACTTACTTATTTATTTAGGAACGGATTTAAAAAAATCTTTCTGCTTTCAGTTTCTGGTAGTGAAATGTTTGATATGAATGATAAAAATAAATTGAGTAGAAACCCAATTTCCAAAAATAGGGTGTCCGGGTCTTACAATGGATCAACTGCCGATTGAAATCTGTAACCCTGACCAACAAGGTTCGTTTATATGGTATATTCAAGGTATGTTTCAACAATGTGTGTTTCCAGTGGCAATCGAACCCACAACCACTTAGCCATAAAGGAAAATGTGTTACTATTACTTAAAATATCACTTCCAACATTAAATACTTTCTCCTCTCACATAAGAACCTATTACATAAAATGAAAATGCAATTTACACAAAATAACCCATAATAAGTCTCAACACGAGTATAGATTACAAGATAAGGCTTTTATTACCAACATTAAATATGTTAGTTGTGTCTTTATCTCGTTTATACAGTTGTTAAAAAAGGAAGCAACATTTTTAAAACAGTTATCCTTGGAACAGCTTATATTTAAATATAGTTTTAACACATAACATAATAATTAATCTACACTAATATTATAAAGAGGAAACATTTGTATTTTTGTGTGTATGTTTGTAATGAATAAACTTAAAAACTACTGTGCCGATTTCAAAAATTCTTTCACCATTGGAAAAATACATTCACCCTGAGTAACATAGGCTATATACCGCAGGCGGAGCTGCGGGAAACAGCTAGTTGTAAATAAAGTTATACCTGATAAGGAAGCCTGACATTTAAATGTAAAGTAAAGTAACCATGTAAAATGTAATTTATTTTACTTTTCGACCGTATCAATTAACTAAAAAACATTGACCTTTGATGAACATCTGTGGCACACTCAATAGGTCACTGTATCATATAATATAGGCACTATACATACATATATACTCCATACAAATTTTTAAATCAAAAGTCTGTTAAGCTTTCACGCCTAAATCTCTGGACCGATTTTGGTGAAAATAGGCTACTTGACTGTGTTCACATTTTGACAAAAAATTTATATGGGACAATACATACACTAAAAAGTAACCAATACCAAAAACAATAACAAAATTGGTAATTAATTAAAGCAGTAATTAGCATTTAAAGTTTTCTAATGACGAAAAGTGGGAGTGTGGTGGGCACGTCTTGCTATCTCTTTTGTACGTACAAACTCAAGTGGCAGTGACGTCATTCCACCATTAAGTGCATCCTTTTCTTGTTTCTTGACAGCTTCCCCTTCCATAGGATTTCAAGGGCTTATAACTTATGTAATATTGAATGGATTCAAAAAATTCTGTCTGTTTTCGAATTCACAGACTCAATGTTGTGATATGAAATATAAAAAAAAATTGAGTCAAGTAGCCTATTGGTATGAATATAGTTAAAGACCTGGGGTCAAACATAGGCTACTTTTGACACAAGGAAGCTGCTAGAAACAGCTAGTTAATGAATAACTAAACACTTACTTGTTAAAAATAGGTATAACATATCCTATGGTACATAATACTGTGAGCACTCGGATGCCCCATAGAGCGACGTCTACTTTGTTTGCGATCACGTGGGCCTTCAATGCGGGGATTCCTTTTGGGGGGCCAGTGTCTCCGGCTTGTGGGTCTTGTTCTGCCATTGTCTGTGGGACATTTAAAAAATAACTTTAGAAGCTTTTATCATATTTTTTCGTGAATTGTGGTAATTAGGTATAGTAATCTTCACGCTAATTACCCTTTTCTTGTTATTTCCTCACATGAGTCTGCTGGAAGAAATTTTATTTTATTAGAAATAAGCAGCTCCCTTGTACTATCTTTTCCTCTTATGTATAATCCTTTGCATTTTTATTGTGTACATGAATAAAGTAAATAAATAAATTGTGCTTAAATAGAAACCGATATTTTAAAAAAAAAAACTATTTTCAATACTTGTAGTCACAAGCATTAACACATATAAAATTGTTTTCTAACACACTTTACTTATACTATGAAGAAATATTTGGCTTTATTAATAATACTATTTATTGTTTATACTAAGAAAAATTCTGAATTTTAGTAAATAAAGACTTAACTAATGAAGTCATGTTTACCATATTTTATGTGAATAAATTATTTTTTTTTAATTTTTTTTTAATGACACAGAATAGATGCTCATGATGCATACCTTTATTGACTATATTTTGACCAAATAATGAAGTGACAAACAAATTCAACATAAGCATGAATGAATAAATTAAAATATATTATCATAACCTCATGGATTTTTGTGTCACATGCTAAATTGACAACTTATTTATCATACTTTGTACTATGACTATCAATATGTATTTGCACAGGTAAGTTTTAAAACATATTAAGTACAAGATAGACAAAAATGTTTTTCTTTTTTAAATGTGTTGTATACAACAAAAAAAAACCATTTAGCAAAAAGAAAACCATTGAGGAACTTTTAAATTAACCAAGTGGTCAAGGATTTGAACAAGCTCCCGGAAAATGTTATAAATGCACCATCAGTTAATAGCCTTAAAAATAGACTAGACAGATACCAATTCTTCAAACAAGAAGACGCACACTTATCAGCTCAAAGCTGCTAGTGTGATCCATAATTAATAATAACAATCTATTAAATTCTATAGTTGTTCTCATGTACATGGAATGATTTTGATTGTGGCTTCTCGCTCCGCTTTGGGTGGTTTGGTGGGTCATATTGGGCTGAATGTATTTAGGTTTAGCCAAAAGAATTGTGTTAGATTTTGTCTCTTTTTCTCCATTTTTGAGTCTTATGTCAAATGTACATTTCAAAGGACTTGTTTCTGATAAAGCTATCACTATCAGCAGATAAAAAATGACTGATAAAACAATTGATCAAATCGCGCAAGTTAACAGGCAAGTGAATTAAAAACTAAAAGCACTGTTACACATACCGTATAAACGCAAACTAGCGTAAATGAATGATAGAGAAAGTACGAGTACCCCACTAAAGTAGCTCAGTATGCCATCAATGAAATTTTAACCAAACCACTACGCGTCGAATTTTAATAAGCCTCCGCGAAGCCTTCACACATAAACCATTTACATAAATGACAACCAAGGACTTGTATCGAGAAAACCTGTTCTATGATCAATTATTTATCCAGTAGGCAATTTAATGAGTGATTGAAGTGACACTTCATGTCCAAGGATGTGTTTGATGATGATGTGTGACCAAAAGATAAATGGATACTTACATAAGTTTAAAGTAAATATACGCACAATATGCTTAAAATGTAGATAAATAGAATTATATTTTAAAGTCGAAAGTGCGATTAGAACCCAAATCCAACATGCATGATTTGCCAAATGAATGACAAGACAAATGTCAGATACCTACCGATTATGACAGCAATTATGATATATTACCAGTTTTAGAACAAAATAGGGTGACGTTGATCAAAAAGTGTTGCCATCAAGACACACTGCTGAGACCTTAGACTATGGATCCAATGACGTAGTGAAAAAAATTCTAAATCTATGGCTGAGACCATGGAACTAAAGGTAAAGATGGAAATCAAACCGGCATGGTACATCAGGCTAGTCCTAGAAAATTAGCCTTTTTTTTTTTTTTTGTTAACGGAGGGGAAATGTATTTACGCACTGAGTGTGGGACTCCCAGGCAGAGTGCCTGGACTACCCACTAAAACCCCTCCGGCGTTTCCGCACCGGCTGTTGAGGGTGCCATGGGGTCGCGTTAGCATTCTACCACGACGCCCTCCAGCCATGGCCTTTCGGCCCCGTCCTTTGGCCATTCGGCCCCCTCCCCAAAATCGGACAGTGGCCCATAAATGGACCACGCCCGTCCCCCAGACCCACATCCATTCGCCGTCTCATCATAGACGGCGGTGGAGTGGGCTGTTGGCAGAAATTGGCCGACAGTCAACAAGACCCCGACTACCAGGGAGTTATTAACTGTCACCCAGGGTGCACCGTCCCGAATCCCTTGTCAGCCCGCTCTCTCACCGGATCCGTGAGATCAAATGAGAATGCAAAGCTTTCAAAGGACCGGGCACTCGAGGAGGTTCCCTGCCCTGCACCCCTAGAAAATTAGACCTTTTTTTTTTTTTTTTTGTTAACGGAGGGGAAATGCGTTTACGCACAAAGTGTGGGACTCGCCGGGCTGCTAGTCAGCCCGGAATACCCACTAAAACCCCTCCGGCGTTTCCGCACCGGCTGTTGAGGGCGCCATGGGGTCGCGTTAGCATTCTACCACGACGCCCTCCAGCCATGGCCTTTCGGCCCCCTCATTTTTGGCCTTTCGGCCCCCTCCCCAAATCGGACGTGGCCCATAAATGGACCACGCCCGTCCCCCAGACCCACATCCATTCGCCGTCTCATCATAGACGGCGGTGGAGTGGGCAGTTGGCAGAAATTGGCCGACAGTCAACAAGACCCCGACTACCAGGGAGTTGTTAACTGTCACCCAGGGTGCACCGTCCCGAATCCCTTGTCAGCCCGCCCTCTCACCGGATCCTTGGGATCAAGTGAGAATGCAAAGCTTTCAAAGGACCGGGCACTCGAGGAGGTTCTCTGCCCTGCACCCCTAGAAAATTAGACCTGGAGTAACCCCTGTTTTCCCAAAGGATTTCCATCTCTTCAAAAATTTTGCCTACTCAGAAATACAGTAAAATAAAAATGACAGTTTACTTAATATAATTGGGTTTTATATTTCTTTATAAAAACAAGTATAATTATTTTTCATTTTTTAATAAAAATCTACCTAAAAATAAAGATTATATTGCTACGTAATTGGCTAATAAACTTTTTCATGAAATTGTCTAATTCGTAAACCATTTCGAGGAATAGGCTTAGGGAACAGATTACATTAATCAGATCTTCCAATAGGTGGACAGTAATTAACTTTACTTTGTTATAATTTTGAGGTAATGGCCGATTCTCGCTTTACTGAAAACTGTATTGAAAGTGTTTACTAGATGTACTCGGAAAACCGTTCTTCTCTGCCAACCATTTTAAGCAATTTTTCGCAAATATCTAAATTAGATAGAAAAAAGGTAGGTATTTAAAAGAAATTGTAATATTACAATTACACAGTGACGTGCACAGACATTTACCTCAGGATAGGCACATTTAGTACTCGCATACGTTATATATACCAATCGTTAGTTCGTATCGTGTGGATTATGTGGTCAATCGACCATGTAGATAAAAAATTATTATCCTACCAAAAATTCTTCCGAAGTATATGACTTTTTAAATTTGCAGCAATAGACATTAACCAATAATTACAAGCAATGTCGCGACACGATTTGCATTGTTGATTGCATTCGGTGATATTAGCTAATCAAAACAAGTAATTATAAGATGATTTATCTGAAATAAATCATTATTATTATTATATCTCCTTTTGGATTTCTTTTGGGTTACCCCGGTCCTTTGAGAGGCTTGCGCGGGGATATTGATCCAACGCGTAGAGGTCCTTTGGAGAAGTTGATGTTATGTGGTGCTCCTGCCAAAACCCGTTCTCGGCCATATCAATAGTTGACATTTCAAATCAAATCAAATCATTTATTTGCTAAAACACAGTACAGAAAGTTCTTTAAAACAGTTATGTCGCTAAATGTATTTGACCTCATATTAAGGCATGCAAATGTCAACTAAATATCTAACCAACAGTTAACAAAAATAAGTCCAACAATTATCAAATATACTCTAAGTCCAGTTACTAATAAAATTATTTTTTTTACATTGAAAGATGAAAATATGTCTAGTAATTAGTCATTACTTTTGTGCAATTTACAATAGTCAATATATTCTCGTACAGAGTAAAAACAATGTTTCTGTAACCATTCCGTCAATTTTAACTTAAATGTCATTCCTTTTAACATTTTCAAATCATGTTATGCACATATTATATACGTTTCTTTTGTAAATATTTTTGTGACAAGTAGGCTGATACAATCTGTTCATAACTATAGCTCGTGTTTCTCTAGAGTTAATGCCACTTTTCTTAGTAAAGTAGTATTGATGTGATTGCACAAATGTGCATACTTCTCTGATATAAAGACTAGGTAGGGGCAGTACCTTCAGCTCTGCAAAAAGCCGTTTACAACTATCGTCGACCCAAGCATTGCAGACAGCACGAATGCATTTTTTTTTAACCTTAAATGCCCGTTCCATTTCTACCGAATTTCCCCATAAAATAAGACCATAATTTAGTCGAGACGACACATAACCATGATAGGCCAATAATGATGATTCCTTAGAAATAGTCTGCCTCAATCGTCGTAATGCAAAAACAAAACGATTAAGCTTATTACATAGTTCTTCAATATGTGCCTTCCAATTTAGATTTTTATCAATCACAATACCCAGGAATTTGTAAGTATCCACTTTCTCAATAACAACTTCTCTCTCTCGCCACAAGCTGCCCTGTGGAGACTGACTGCACTGGGAAGGGAACCCAGTGGGCGATGGGGTCGTCACATCCCTACGCCTACTATTTATATATTATTATTATAATGCCCGATTTTAATTGGCGAAATAAAAGTGGAAGCGAGCGAGATGAGATGTCATTCTAACTCATTTCTATCTCTTGGCATTTCGGGTGTTTTCGTTGTATTCGGGAACACTCGGGTAAAAGACACAGGCTGGATTTTCGACAGACATCCATATTTTCGCTTGCATGTGTGTATGCGCGTAAATTGCTTACTAACACAACTAAACGCGCAAAAGGATCGTCTGTACACAATACAACATAGTGATTTTAACCATAATTAAACCATTGAAACCATAATTATGCGCTTCTACTGAACACTTTTTTAACACTTACGACTAGATACTTTGTTTGTAATTTAAATTTTAAACAGATATTTGTTTTTACAAGAAATCCGTAAGGCTGCTAGAGTCTGGCAACGAAAGCGTGACCTGGTCTTTTCTTAAAAAAATATTATGGCAACAGTATTTTAGTCTGTCAACTTGATGTCAACGTCTGTCATTGTTTTGCGAGTTTCCGTTTGTTACATTTGTTTTATAAAATAATTGCTGCAAATATGAGTAAAACGATTAAAAGTAACGTGCGACAACTGTTACATACTATGATCAATAAGTTTAAACTAAAACAAGTAGAGAAAGAAGATGTTTTCCAAGAAAAACAGCAATGTTTAGATGCTATCTCCGAATTTTTAGGTTAGTACGAGTTTGTAATCTTGATGTTTGCTATAATTAATATATATATTATAGCTGATTAATAGATTCATTTACAATATAGTGATAACGTAATAGTGATATTTTTTCTTATGGTTGTAGATAATCTTGGAGATATTAAAGGACTCAGCACAATTAAGAGCATTGTTGAAACGTTAAGAAATTTAAAGAAAAAAACATTAATAGAGTCTGGCCAACGAAAGCGTGGGTCTTTTCTTGAATAAATATTAAGGCAACATTATTTTAGTCTGTCAACGTCTGTCATTGTTTTGCGAGTTTCCGTTTGTTACATTTGCTTTATAAAATAATTGCTGCGAATATGGGTAAAACGATTAAAAGTAACGTGCGACAACTGTTACATACTATGATCAATAAATTTAAACTAAAACAAGTAGAGAAAGAAGATGTTTTTCAAGAAAAACAGCAATGTTTAGATGCTATCTCCGAATTTTTAGTTTAGTACGAGTTTGTAATCTTGATATTTGCTATAATTAATATATATATTATAGCTGATTAATAGATACATTTACAATATAGTGATAACGTAATAGTGATATTTTTTTCTTATGGTTGTAGATAATCTTGGAGATATTGAAGGACTCAGCACAATTAAGAGCATTGTTGAAACGTTAAGAAATTTGGAGAAAAAAACATTAATAAATACGCAGACAAAGTTCTTAGAAGAAATATCTTCACTGACTGGTATGTACTTGCATCGTGATGTATTTTTATATTTAGTTTTACTTCACAAAGTGCGTTGTGTTAATTATTCAATATGCATCATATATTTAGGTACTTACTTTGTTTTGCAGATGTAGGTGTCACATCACTAAAAAAAATTAAAAAATAGGGGTTTGGGAATGAAGGCATGTGGAGCACTCCAGGTAAAAAACGCCCTCACGCGAAATCAGTGTCGGTTTTGACAGTTTTGATATGAATGAATGAATGAATGAACACTTTATTGCACCATTTACAAACAAAAGAAGCACATAGTTAAAACCAATATAACTAAATGGGTACAAAGACGGACTTATCGCTAATGCAATTTCTTCCAGCCAACCTTAGGGTAGAAATGAGCTGCGGTAGAAAAACACTTACTTGATATTGATGTAATTAGAAATAAAATAAATGAATTTTATGTTGTGAGGAAGGAGGTTCCGACATTGCGAACATTGTTGGAAGAATTGCGTTCAAGTATTAACTTAAGTGGATGTAGAGAAACTCTGCGAAAAATACTGATTGCTAATGGATATGAATTCAAGAAAAATAAAAATGAAAGAATGGTTCTAGTGAACGTTATGATATTGCTGCGTGGAGACATCGCTACTTACGAGAAATAGCGGCTAAGCAAGCAGAAGGAAAATCAATCATCTATTTAGATGAAACATATGTACATAAAAAATATAAGCCGAAAATATCATGGCAAGGTCCATCGACAAGTGGTGCCCCGCAACCAAGCCCACTGGAACACATATCTTCAGGAAAAAGATTTATAATAGTACATGCTGGCTCTGAAAACGGTTTTGTACCAAATGCACTGTTAGTTTTTAGTACAAAATCAAAGTTGGCGGACTATCATCACGACATGACGCTGAAAATTTAGAAAAATGGCTATTAGAAAAATTAATTCCAAATTTAAAAAACAGTTACCACACTGTACAAAAGAATAAAGTACCTGCAACACAAACTAGAAAACCTGAAATACAAGAGTGGCTTAATTCCAATGAAATTAATTATGAGGACTATTTAACCAAAGCTGAACTATTATGCTTAGTTAACAAAAATAAACCCGAGCCCCTGTATGTAGCTGATGAAATTTTAAAACAATATGGGCATAAGGTTACCTTACCATTGCGATCTGAATCCAATCGAGCTAATATGGAGCTCAGCTAACCGTATGGTGGCAAAAAAAAACATAAATTTGTCTGCAATAGAAACTGAAACACTTATAAAAACCTCATTTGGCCGAATCACAGCAGAAGACTGGAAAACGATGGTGGATCATATAATAAAAGTTGAAAATAAATACAAACAAAGGGATCACATTACAGAAGAAATATTAGAAAAAATTATAATAAGTGTAGGTGACGATGATTCCACTGATTCAGAAGAGTCGTTAGAAGTAGAATTTTTGGACTCAGATTTTAAATATGGAGATGATTAATGCCTGTGTATTTACTTGAATATATTGTAAATCCATATTCTCCTTTGTTTCATTCACACACACCCATTCAAGTTTCCGATACATAAAATGTAACTTAACATTTTGAAATATGATATAAACTTAATAGTAGGTACTAGTCGACAGAAAAACAAGGTACTAATTTCCATATTAAGCTGAACTCTGGTTATCGTTATCATCATTTTACAAGAAGTTCACTGCGGGATGGATGCTGCTAGGCCTCCCCCAAGGATTTCCAGTATGACTTTGGTTATACAGATAGTATATTTAGAGAACTATACCATATAATGGAAATAGATACCTTAACTTGCTGGTGACTGTACCATAAGGCTTTTGAACAAAAGACATGGTTTGGTTCTTAAATTATACATTTAGTTATAACGTCATAGTATAAAAATATTTTTAAAAATTCAAGTATCAAAGCATTTTTCTCCAACTATAGTTAGGGATACCATTTTTTTTTCCGCTTTTTCTCAGGTCACCCTTTCGTTAGCTAGACTCTATGGGACATTAGTGTGTATATGAAATGGTCTCGCTCTTTATCTCATTCTAACATACGCATATCCTATATTCCCCTTTCGCATTTCCCGTGTATTGAATCCATAGTCTTAGATTAATACAGTCAAGTAGCCTATTAAGAAAATCCCTAAAATACTCGTATCCATGCCCCATGCCATGTCGTGTCGTCCTTATCGGTACCAAATTTTACAAAGGAAAAAATTAGTTTGTCATTGTCAATGAATTGTCAATGTCGTCTCAGCTGGCTTCTTTGAACAAATGTCAACCAAGATGTAAACAAATAACCTACAAATCCGTAGGTAAAGAAAATCCATAAAATCGAACTAATTTTCATTACACAGAAGAGAATATTAAATGATATCTGTATTAAAAATAAAATAATGTGGCCTAGCAAAGTTTTTAGTCAAATCAAGTATTGTTTAAATAGCACTAATTACAGAAAATACAGTGTCATTTCCACTGTATTGGAGAAAGCTGATATCGGCGTTTCAACTGAAGTAAAGGTAATAATATCATGAAATTAAATATTGTATTTTACAGCAATTATATGAAATAATAATACAGTTTTCAAATTTTACCATTTCAGGGCTGGATCAAGAACCTACGAGTTCAAAAAGAATTTGTTTTCGCCGACGTAAGCGACGGCTCTTGTGCTCAAAGATTGCAGATTGTAATTCCAAAAAGCTTGAAAACTGATTCTTTGTGTTTCGGGAGCTCTGTACATGTTACTGGAAAACTGTCAAAAAGTCCCAGAGGCCAGCTAGAATTGGTAGCTGATAACGTAAAAGTGCTCGGTGATTGCGTAGTGTTAGATGGATATCCATTTAACCCTAGAACTACTCACCCACCAGAATATGTCCGTCAATACATACACTTACGTTCTAGAACAAATTATATATCTTCCATACTCAGAGTGCGTAGTGCTGTCACTAAACACATTCATGACTTTTATACATCTCAGAAATATTTGAATATTCACACACCTGTTCTTACTTCAAACGATTGTGAAGGGGCTGGAGAAGTTTTCAAAATACAACCGGATTGCGATGAGACGGTTAAAGCTATGATGCAGGAGGGTAGGGATAATGACACAGTATATTTTGGCTCAAAGACATATTTAACAGTATCAGGACAGTTGCATTTAGAGGCTATATGTAGAGGAATGGGGAATGTCTACACACTTGGTCCGACATTCCGAGCAGAAAATAACAGATCAAGATTACATTTATCTGAGTTCTACATGTTAGAAGCCGAATTAGCGTTTTGTGATAATCTTTACTTGCTTCAAGAGAATATTGAGGATTTATTGAAATATGTTTATGTTGAAACTAGGAATACAAATGAAGCAGATTTATGTTTGATTGATAAAGAAAATAGTATGGCTCCGAAATGGTTGCATAAGAGTTTCATTACATTGTCTTATGATGAAGCAAAGGGGATTTTGGAAAAGAAAAAAATTGCATCGACCGAGGAAGGTTTGAACAAGGAACAGGAATTGGCTTTAGTAGACTATTGCGATGGGGTGCCAGTGTTTGTTGTTGGATGGCCGAAAGAACTTAAGAGCTTTTACATGAAAGAATGTCATGAAGACAGTTCTAAGGTATACCATCATTACAATAGTATTTTTAGTTAATAGAATAGAAGATACAGTTTTACGTATATAATTATTAAAATTCCTTTACAAAGTATTTGAGTAATGTGACACCAATCCTACATTCCTAGCTATTCCTTAATTTAACTATTTTATTGTTCCAGTCTTATAAATTACGTGATATATAAATTTTGATTATTTTCAAATATAGATTCACACTGTGGGATGGAAAGGAAGTTTGAATACCAAGGACCTGACAATACAATGGATTTTCTTTTGTTCTGTCGGGTCCACTCGGACACACTTCGCCTTAAGGCGCTGTACCCCTTAACCCTTCGGTATTTGATATCGCGATATTTGATTATAGTACGTACTCATAATGAAATAAGGTTGAAAGTGGCGATACCGGTTGGCCGGCCACCAGTCTCAGTTTTAAACCCGTGTCTGCAATTTCGGTTGTTTTTTTTTTCAGTTTTAATTTAATAATTCAATAATTATAACCAAATATTGTAATTTTTTTAGGTATCCCTCTTGCTCATTAAGTTATACTTTATATGTATAGACGCAAAAAAGTTGGTAGTTGTCGCTGAAAATATCAAGTAATTCGTGACGAAACTTTTTCTGGATATAGCTTTTTTTGCTATTTTATTTTGCTAGGTTTTAAATACTTTTTTTGAAAATATTTTGATGTAATCATTTATTTTGATCTTTGAACTGTACTTCATATTTTTTTCATGCTAGTATTCCATGGAAAATAAGGCGTTTTACGGTATTCCTTTGACGCACAGCGCCGCGCCTTAAGAAGCTTCTTTTTTTTATTTATTTTTATACAATTAAGTAGGCAAAAAGGCATACGCCCACCTGATGGCTTTAAATAATATGTGTTTTTTTTATATGTTTACAGGTAGATGCACTAGACTTACTAGCCCCGATAACTGGTGAAATTATCGGAGGAAGTCTCAGAGAAGATAACTACGACAAATTAAAAAGTAAACTACCCTCAGACAAACTTAATTGGTATTTGGAGTTGAGAAAGTTCGGAAACATACCCACTGGTGGGTACGGCTTGGGTTTAGAGAGGTTATTGCAAACTATGTGCAGAGTTACGAATATAAAGGATACGCTACCTTTTCCAAGATGGCCGCATAATTGTAGCATGTAAAATTTTGTGTAATGTTATTTAATTTAAGAAATGTAATAAAAATATGTTGTTAAGAAAGTTTTTTCACATGTCCTTAAGAGTTGAACTTGGAGCCCTAGAATTAAAAAATAATTTATTCGACATATATTTCCTACTGATACATTTCAAAACTAGGGCTTCAAGAGTGCTACTTTTGAAAAGTGACAAAGAAGAAAGTAGATTAGGATCTTACTAAATACTTACTATACTGAAATGAAATGAAATCGTTTATTTTCAATATAGAATATAAATATCACTTATTGACGTCAATTTACTTATGTTGAGTTTACCACTTTACTATCACTTCCAAAGCGCAAGTGGAGAAGAAGCGGCGCCACAAACTCCGCTGCAGCATTTTCTTCAAAACGTCAATTTACAAATAAAAAACTTTCCATAATTAACTAGTTATCTGTTCATCATTACAGTTATTTGGGAAGAGAAATTACATACTTTCACGACCTTCAAATCTTAGATTTATTTTTATGAAACGCACTTAGTATGCTGTATGATTTACAAAAATGTTTATATTATATCTACTTAAATCAGTCAAGAAATACGATCGATAGGTTGATACTATTGACAGGCTTTGCATAAAATATAAGTAATAGGTTCTTACTTTTGAGTGTTCCAAGAATGCAGGCGGTAACTAGGTAAGTACTTAAATCTAAATTCCGTCGATAGTTTATATAGATCGATATATACAAATAATGTTAGAGCTGATATTTTTTCGGTCGGATTGAGTCGATCCCATCCCATAGAAAAAGTTGCTCATATTCATTAGTAGTTTTATCAGTGGAAATTATGCTAATGTTTTTGAATCCACTCTGTAGAATCGCATGGATTGGTATCCACATTTTTGTCAAAAAATTCAATGCTATCGCCCTTATTTTCATCATCGACGCTATTTATAGATTGCTGTAAGTATTTAGATAAAACTATTTATAGATATCGACTCTTTTTCAAAATCAAATTTCGATAGTAAAACAATCGCTATCGCAACTACACTATTAACATTGACAGAATATACAAAGAAAATTGACTCCCCGCGCCCGCCCGTCCGGGCCAATGCCAGTCGAGAGAGCCCCGTTCCCTTCTACCATTGCAAATACTGCAATTCATTGCATTATTTACGAGTAGCTGATTCATTCATTCATCATCATCATCATCATTTCAGTCGCAGTCAGTCCACTGCTGGACATAGGCCTCTTCCAATAATTTTCAAAATAATCGGTTGGCAGCAGTCTGCATCCAGCGTTTGCCTGCGACCTTTTTCAGGTCATCTGACCATCTGGTCGGTGGATGTTCAACGCTGCATTTATCGGTACACGGTCACCATTCGAGAACCTTCCTGCCCCATCGGCCATCGGTTCTCCGCGCTATGTGCCCCGCCCACTGCCACTTCAAAGAACGAATCCGCTGGGCTATGTCGGTAACTTTTGTTCTGATAAAGCCCTCTCCATAGCTCTCTGGGCGACCACGATTCATTCATTGGCTATTGCTAATATCACTAACATCATAATGAGTCCATACATTTCAAAGATAGGGCTCCAGCTTATTTGATACTCGTTTGACACACAGGATTTCACCAACATGTGATGAAATTTGATCAAATTTGGTGTACAGCGTCGGTCGGTACATTGAATTTCAAGAAATGCTACGATCGGGATCTGACGCTACACATTCCGTAGGACACGCTACGAATTGCTACGATCGCCTACGAAAATTAATTAGTGCTACCGTTATTCACAAGAATAACAATTCAATTATTTTAGTTGCATAATTACTTATTGGTCAAGCCCTTCGATGGGACGGATAAACATAGCCCTCCTATATTGACTTCTCCGTAGTTGGGCATTAGTAACTTGAAATAACAGGTAGGCGAAAAACAAAACGGCATATCTGACATCATTATAGTTTATTATATTTGACATTTCCAGGAGTAAATCGATAGGATGTTTTATTCAGGCGGCGTGGTCGGCGGTATATCTAGAGTTAAATCGATGACGTCACCATCAGGCAGGCGATGCTTCCTAACGATGTGGTCAAGGTCTGTCTGAACATTCTTTCGCATCATGGCCAAAATTTCGGCTTTTTTAAATACTGATACAAATTTGCTCAGTTTGCTTGTTGAGGAAAGAGGGTCATGTTTGTCTGGCTGGTGCCTTGCCTGTACAGCGAAGATTGTGTTAGGGTCGTAGTACCTAAATACACATGTCTGCTGATATATACTTTTATCGTCCATGTATATGTATCGATTTGATGTTAAGTCCTTACACGAACACCTTTCTCCGTGACATTTGGATTTCTCTGAATTTTCTGACGCTATCACACTGTCGTATTCATATGACCACCATGGTAGTATTCGTGGCCTTTCTACATCTTCGTAGGTATTGGTTAAGCCACTTTCCTTGGTAACCGTGGCGTGCTTGTAGTCTTTCAGAATCGTCACCGTCGTCAACATGGTATTCTTCCTGCGCCGCGTACAGTTTAAAATTTGGTGACAGTGTTTATTACCTACCTACATCACAGTACCTATTTTGTATAATCGTGTGAATTAGTGTTGTGTTGCTGCTCGATAGTCCAGTGTCGGTAGTTGGGCAAACGCAATAGTATCGATAGGCATATAGGCTACTTGTCTGTGTTAATACTTATTTGTACAACATTTTTGTACGAAACAATATATGTATATACTAAAAAAAACAGATTCCGAAAACAACAACAAAATTGGTTTATTTATTTTATACAAACACTGACACCACTTACAGTTTCCCAATGCGTGCTGTGAGTTAGGACAGGGCAAATTACACAGGTTTATGAGACACATACATTATACACGAATGAACTAAGGATTTCAGCTTATCATAAAATATATCTTATGCGCCAAAGAGTACCATGGCCTGGTTAGTGGGCGCGTACCGCGCGGTATTCGTGGCCGACGTCGCAGCCACAAGCAGTGGCCGGTTGCGTAATTGCCTATACACCACTGGGGTATAAAGCAGCACCTAGCCAGAGGGGTTAACCCACCGGGGTTGTTGATTTTTCCATTTAGTAGCAAGGAGTAAGTATTATTTCCCGTTTTAAACAGTGTAACTTAACAAGTTTTACCTATTTTTATATTTATTTATGAATCTTTATTGTACCACAAGTAAAAAAAAAATACTTTTACAATTGGCGGACTTAATGCTAAAAGCATTCTCTCCCAGCCAACCATTAGGAAAAACAGAAAAATTATGCGCGGCCACTTGCCCTTTTCATTGTATTTCAATGGCTTATAAGTTGTTTATTTTTAAACGGATTAACAAAATTACTACTATTGTTTTCGATTTTTGACTACTAAAATGTTTGATGTGAATAAAAAAATAATTGAACAGAACACCTACTTACCCTGTTGATAGTATCCATAGTTTATGCAATATTGTAAAACACCGATGTAGGCTTATCGATATTAAAATACTTAGATGATTTATGATTTCCGAGATTAACTATCGATAATGAAACTATCGATACTTATCAGTTTACAACACTATTGCCGCGTCGCGCCGCCAGTCCGGACCAATGGCAGTAGAGAATCGAGCCCTGCCTGCCCGTCCTTCCATCATATCTAAAATTGCATTCAACGAAAAAGGTCGTAACATAATTATTATTTATTTCGATTTGTGATCAGAAAAAATCGTAAAAGAATAGAATAAGATAAGAAAGAATTTGCAGCATCGGTCGGTAAGTAAATCACTGATTTATGTTTAATTATTTTGGAAACTGTAGGTATGAGGGTAGGAGAGTAGATATCTTGAGTAGAATCAGACGACATCGAATTGATTATTTTCAATTTCAATTGAATCCATACTAATATTATAGATGCGAAAGTCTGTCTGTCTGTTCGCTTTCACGGCCAAACCGCTGAACGGATTTCGATGAAATTTGGTATGAATATAAGTACTTAGTTGAAGATCCGTGGTCAAACATAGGCTACTTACGATGCTGATTTTCAATTAATTTTAATAATAGGTATTAAAGTGTGATCATGAAGTGTCACGGACGGTTACCTTCGTCTGTCTGTGACTTTGATAAAAATCTTTTGTTAAGCCCATAAAAGCTAAAATGTGTTCGAAAATCCATACTATCCATACTTCCATACTAATATTATAAATGCGAAAGTCTGTTTGTCTTTCTATCTGTCTGTCGCTTTGACGGCCAAACCGCTGAAGGAATTTTGTTGAAATTTGGTATGAATATAGTTGAAGACCCGGAGTCAAACATAGGCTACTTTTTGACGCTGCGGGAAACAGCTAGTAATATTATAAATGCGACAGTCTGTCTGTCTGTCGCTTTCACGGCCAAACCGCTGAACGGATTTTGATGAATTTGGTATGAATATAGTTGAAGACCCAGGGTCAAAGCTGCGGGAAAAAGCTAGTATCAAATAAGTAGGAGAGAAAGGAACGAATCATATTTTAGCTAACATGGTTTTAACAAAAGATTCTTAATACTGGGGTTAGTGAAGTAGGTACCTACAAGCGTTGATTTACAAGTATTGACTCGTTGAATTTTTAGTCTGCTTCTGTGGTCCAGTGGTTAAGGCGCCTGACTTTGACCCAGATGTCGCGGGTTCGATTCTCACGGGAAGCATAGGTATGTAAAGTAGGTACTTTGTTTAGTTGCTTTCAGTTTGGTTAGGACATTGCTGGCTAGAAACACCTGATTGTCTGATAATAAAGATGATTCCGTGCTTCGGAAGGTATGTTAAGCCGTTGGTCCCGTCCAGACTGCCATTTAGTGGTCGATAAAGAACATCATGATCGTATTGGTCTGGTTTGCCTTTTGAAAAGGAATACAGAGGTCAAATGGCAGTCGCTCCAATGTAATAACTAGTACTGCCAAATCTAGGACCATGATTACATTGTACCCTGGGCTTCGAAGCATAAGCTAACGACGCAACTAGGAATACAGGAGAATCGTCGAATTTTAAGCAATTTCGTTTTAACTCTGCAGGAAAATAGAAATTAAACAACTGATGCGATATTTTACTGCAGAGAATGTTTCCTCAAAGTGCGTCAAGGGATCGAAGGTTCCTAAATACATAGGTAAGTAACATACATACAACATAGGTAGGTACGGTTGAAACGTCGGAATTGTTATTTTACGCGCTAAATCCTGCAATTTTATGTTTTAACACTTTCACGGACAGTCAAGAAAATAACAATGACACTCAATTGTTATCTACGTCGAGAGACGTTACTGTCCGCGAAAGTGTTAAGTAAGTATACTTGCTAAAAGTATCTTATAGTCTGTCAACGTCGACGACCCTACAAATTTATACCTAATCAATAGATTTTCTATCTTTTGTCGGTAAAATATTATCCATCCATCCATACTAATATTTATAATGCGAAAGTCTGTGGTCGATCTGTCTGTTACGCTTATACTGCGATTTTGATGAAACTTGGTAAGGATATACCTAGTTAGAGCCGGATTCTAAATACTTTTGAGCGCAGGCAGAGCCGCAAGTAACAGCTTGTTATTTCATATTTTAAAAAGAAAACTACATTAGATATATCAAAATATTAAAGTGATAATCTTAATTACATCACATCCATAAGCACCTATAGAAGATCTCAAGTTACAAATTAGTATTTACCTTTCTCCATTACCTTCCCAGCTCATCGGCGAGTCGAATAATTTTTGTTCGATAACGAAGGATTTTGTGTTCGACATGTCATCATACATTTCAAAAATACGGGTTCCTGGAGTCCAATCCCGACTTTGTCATGAAAAGGTTCTTCACAAAAATATTGGTAACAGATAAATTAACTCATAAACTAACGCATTTACGGCATTAAGTGCGTATAATACCGAAGTATAAAGGTATTATATAGGTACGCACAAAATCTCGGTAATTTTATGTTAAACTGAACACGCAGTTAAGTTATAATTTTTGGAAGTGATTTTTAATGACATTTCAATTCCTCAGGTCTGGACGTTCAAGAAGAATAAGCTACGAGTAGATGGTAATGAAGAAGCATAACTACCGACTAAGGAAAATATTACAAGAAATTTAATGCTAAGGTAAGAACAAAATCGCGCAAACTGGAGATACATTTGTGGTCGCTATCCTCAACATTAAGTGATCGATGAAGAAGAGAAACAAAATACTCTTCTAGCGAACAAAGCGAACAAAATATTTGGGTTGACTTAAGAAGAGTTGGAAGAGCCCAAGCTTGAGTCAAGTCAGGAGTTATAACTCAAGTGATGCAACTAGCACAAGGAATTTAGCTGTTGTTGTATGGACCACCTTGCACTAAATCAGAACTGGGTAACCGGCCGGGTATTAACGTTTAAATTTTTATTAATTCAGATTTAACGGTTGATGGTTAATGATATAATATTTAAATACTTTTGCTTTTTATTCTCAGAATAAAAAATATAAGCTAAGTATACCCAATATGTTTGTACGATCCACGGAGCGGTTCAATAAAAATTAAGAGTAAGGTTCAACTAAATAATTATCAACAATAATACAATCCAAAAGTTTACGCGGCAGCTGACTGTCGTCAATTTTCGTCGTCAGGTCAGGAGTTCTTTAACGATAGCAATGACGATAATTTAGCTACCAAGATTTTGAGCCATTGAAAGATGATTGAAGATAAGTATACCTACATATAAATTTAATTGAATTTTATACTGACTGTACAAATACAGGCAGGGCAAGTAGACCAGGTTTGAGGGGTCCATCGACAGGAGGCATACCCATCATCAGTAGGTATCCAAATACTTACTTCGGTTCAATGTTCTATGGAGTATCTGACGGATGGCAATTTGTTCGGCTCGGAGATTTTAGACTGCCAACGTGCTTGGTATTTCGATGTTTTTGTTAGCCGCAGAATTTGGTACATCATCGTGTCGTGCAATCACGACAATCTTGATCGGATGTACCAAATTCTGCCAATCATCTCAAAAAAGCCAATGCTTTTTTTGCAGATTTTTGTTGTATATAATATGAAGTGATAATCATTCCATTTCTAAAAGGGGAAAAATCTATTGCGTAATATGACATGTGTTAATCATCACTTATTTCATCCCTTGGTGACATTTAACAATTTAAAGATAGAATCGTAGTTAAATTATCTCATACTACTCGCAGCACATTGGATGGTAGTTCTGCCCTCGGTAGCAGACAGCGTTCCTGAAGTGCCACTCTTCCTCGTCATCGGGGAAGAACACTTGGAACCTGTCTCCGCACAGCGCATACGCCGCGTGTCGCGAGGTTCCCGCGGACGCGGAGGGCAAACCCCACCCAAATAAATTGTTTTTGGAGTTTTTGGCGGGAACCTGAGAGTGACAATTTTGAATCACTTAATCTGGAGTATCTGACGAATGGCAATTTGTTCGGCTCAGAGATTTTAGACTGCCAACGTAATACTTATTTTTTATTTTTAGCCACAGAATTTGGTACATCATCGTGTCGTGTAATTTCGACACGATAACTTACCAAATTCTGCCAATCATCTAAAAAGCCAATGCTTTTTTGCAGATTTTTTGTTTTGTATTCCCCTTTCACTTCGTGCCATTTCTAAAAGATACAAAAAATCAATTGCGTATCATAACATGTAATAATCATCACTGATTTCATCACCGTGTGACTTCGTATTGGTTAATGATAGAATCGTAGTTAATTCATCTCATAATCTCGGTAGCTCTCGCTAGCAGACAGCGTTCCTGAGGTGTCACTCTTCCTCGTCATCGTAGAAGAACACTTTTCGGATGATGTACCAAATTTTGCCAATCTTCTTAAAAAAACCGACGTTTTTTTTGCTGATTTTTATTTTCCTTTCCATTCATTCCATTTTCTTTTTAATACCTACTGATATTTTTTCGAATAGATAGTTGGATTGAATAAAACCAGATTTTGAATCAGAATCAAAATCATTCTTATGAACGTCCACGACACTTCGTGGATGAGCCTGATTTTCTTTATGTATAAAAATATACTCACTCGTTCATGTTTAATGAGGCTGAGAAAGGTTGCGGTTTAGTATTTAGCCGTCTAACGAGTAACGCGTCAAGCGTTCTGGGCACCTTCGTACCAGAATCATATTTAAAAAACCTTATATTTAAACTTAGAAACTACTCAATTCTGGTGACGATTTTTGGGATCACATTGAAATATAAATTAAATTGAATTTTATACTGACTGTTTAAATACAGGCAGAGAAAGTAGACCAGATTTGGGGGTCCATCGATATCAATAGGAGTATCTGACGGATGGCAATTTGTTTGACTCGGAGATTTTGGACTGCCAACGTGCTTTGTATTTTCGATGTTCTTTTTTAGCCATAAAATTTGGTTATGTACCAAATTCTGTCAATTATTTTTAAAAAAGCCTATGCTATTTTGCTGATTTTTGTTGTATTTTCCTTTCACTTCATTCCATTTCTAAAAGGGGAAGAAATCAATATCGTTATATCACATACATGTGATTATCATCACTGATTTCATCCCTTGGCGTGACTTCGCATTGTTTAAAAATAGTATCCTAGTTAAATCACCTCTTAGTCCTCGCAGCACATTGGATAATAGTTCTACCCTCGGTAGCAGACAGCGTTTCTGAGGTGCCACTCTTCCTCGTCATCGTGGAAAAACACTTGGAACCTGTCTTCGCATAGCGCGCACGCCGCGTGTTGGGCGCGGAGGGCAGAACCGTGGCGACCGTACATACTACGCGTACAGAATTTACAGAATTTGGTTGGTATTTTATTCCTTGTTTTTACTTCCCTCTCCTTGATCAAATTTTAATGTACTTAGGGGTTGCCTGGAAGAAATTGCTTTTAGCGATAAGGCCGCCGCCTTTTGCGTATTTAATGATAAGATTCAATGTATAACTTCAAAGATGTAAATTTGTGCAATAAAGGGTTTTGTATTGTATTGGTACATCATCGTGTCGTGCAATCAGGACACGATAATTTACCAAATTCTGCCAATCATCTCAAAAAAGCCAATGTTTTTTTGCTGATTATTGTTGTATTTCCCTTTCACTTCATTCCATTTCTAAAAGGGGAAAAATCAATTGCATAATATGACATATGATAATCGTCACTGTTTTCATCCACTGGTGTGACTTTGCATTGTTTAAAAATAAAATTGTAGTTAAATCATATCATGTACTCGCAGCACATTGAATAGTAGTTCTGCCCTCGTTAGCAGACTCTCGCAGACTCGTCATCGTGGAAGAACACTTGGAAGCTGTCTCCGCACAGCGCACACGCCGCGTGTCCCGCGGTTTTCGCGGGCGCGGAAGGTAGAACTGCAGCAGCCGCGCACACTACGCAAGAGGGATGACTTCCTTCAACAATAATTTGTTTAGTGAGATTTTGGCGGGAAACTAACAGTGACAATTTGGAATAGCTGATTTTATTCGCAGTATTTAAGAACAAGTGTTCGTTCTAAGTGCCACATGCGGCATATGTAGCACCTCACCCTGGGAAATGTCGTTGAACTGGTGTTCATATGTCTGTTGCTGCCGTTCGATTGCCTATTAGGCATGTATCCATTTGATGTGATTTGGCTAGGCCGCTGTACATTTTCCAAGGTTGTTTTTCCGAATTACTCAAGACCGGAAGGTCTAGGAAATATTCAAACATCTCAGTTTTCACTGAGCTCCGATATGCTTGAATATTTTCGAGTTAAAAGAAATAAAGAAATTTATTTATTTATTTGTTTTAAGTACATTAACCATAGATTTCTTTTTGTTATTTATTATTTGTGCAATAGGGTTGTTAGAGTAGTGTCAGCTACAGTAGTGGGTAGGTAGTGTAGGTACAACTTACTGCACTTCTCATTCCAGTCCTGAAAGGGAAATACTCAATTCAAGAAACCCATTAATTCCTTCTCTAGATGTGACTTAATTAAACATATCTCATGACTTGTGTCAAAGCAACCGATCTTTTAATTCAGAAGTTTTAGAATCCGGCTTTAGACTGACAATAATGACTTATGTCAGTTAATTTTAATTTAAGTCCATTACAAATCTCTATTCTCTCTCAAATAATGATGGCATTAATATGGTTGGCGAAGTCAGATGGTACTGCAGTACCTACACAATCAAGAGTAGACATATTTATGAGAAGTGTCAAAATATACCTATAAACATTTCCCCATATGGTTGACAGGTAGAGAATGGTTTTAATTTTTCTCTAACTATACAAGAACAATAGGACAGATTTTTTAAACAAAAGGAAATTTTAAATGTACCTAACTTACATTTTAAGAGTCTGTGCGTTCAATAGATCCACTGCGCTCCCGTCTTCCTTCATCTTAGGCTTTTCCGGACTTGTCTCTTCCTCTACCCGCTTCTTTATTGGCACTAGCCCCGTTGCTTCTAGCCTTGCGAACAGTTTGTTCACATTTAGTTTCGTGTAAAATACTAACTAAGCCAGAGACTCAGAGCGATATGCTTTATCTAGTAAGTACATTATACTTACGCATCAAAATTGTGCTTGGTCTTCTTCGCCTTTTCATCCAGGAAGTGTTTTGGAGGTCTCTTGCACCATTTACAGTTGAGTTTTACGTCAATTGTTATACGCCAATGAACTCGTCCATGGGGTTTCGTGGGTGAGCTGTGTTGTGGCTGTGTGTAGCCGGATACCGCCCGTAACACGTCACGGCACGGCATTACTCAGATGCCAAATTTTTGTCGACCTCGTTGAAGAGAACTTGGAAGCTGTCTCCACACACCTCACACGCAGCATAATTGTGGGAGTTATAGGCCGGAACCTGAGTGTCAATTTTAAACAGCTCTTTTTTATAATTTAGTAGAGAATACCTTGGCACACTTTTTAAGTATTTCTATGAAGGGTTTGTAATGTTAATAGATTCGCCATTCATCTTCAAAGAGCCATCTTCCTCGCACTGCATCCGATCCAAAGGACTATAGCTCCAGGTTCTGCTTCGTGTAGTAGTTAGAGTATCGCGGCGGGAACCGCATGCCGCAGTTGCTGCACTGCCAGCGTCTTTGGTTAAATACGCGGCCTATATTTGCAATCTGGGTACAAGAAAAAATGCACTGCTCGTAGTCTCGAAGCTTCGACTATGAAAGGTTGTTTTTCCGAACCGTTCAAGAGTCCTGCACTGAATTCCGAGGTGTTTGAATATTTCCGAGTTGTGCAACTTAGGGTTGTTAAGGTACTATCAGCTACAGTATTGGATACAACTAAATTTACCATCCTCTAGTCCAGACTGTATTGGCTCGCGCCTGCGCGGTCCAACAACGTCAGAGGCGATCGCTGGCTTTGTTGTAAGTATTTACACTTCTCATTCCAGTCCTGAAAGGAAAAAATTCAATTCAACTTGTGCTAACATAGATTTGTGAACACAAATGTAACTCATTTAAATTATTTCTATGAAGGATCCGTATTGTTAAAAGATACACCTTTCATCTTCAAACTGTCATCTTCCTGGTACTGCATCCAATCCGACAGACTATAGTTTCAGATTCGGGAAATCACCTTCCTTGCGCACCCTGTGACTCCTGTAGTGGCAGAGTGTCGCGGCGGGAACCGCATGCCGCAGCTGCTGCACTGCATGCCGCCATACAACTGCGCTACTACACCCAGTTGTTTGCTAAAACAATTAAATTTATAATTTATAAAAATATACTTAATTTAAAGTATAAAATTTCGAAATTAAAAACTACTTAATTAAAACTAAGAAACTTAAACTAAGCGTTTTAAAATAAAAAGCTAACCCTAAATATTACAAATAACATGTACAAAATTGAATTTAAAAAAAAATACGCCATAATACTTGCGGATAATATAATAAACTCATAATATTACGCATAAATTTTGGATTTAAAGGATGTTAAATAGAAAGGCATCACTAGGTGTCAGTCCAGACGCTGCCAAACAGCGGGCCGTGATATTTCATGCACAACGCTATCATCCTCCGACTTCAATAAATGATTCGTTATCGGCACTGGCCCAGTCGCTACCGACTATATCAGTAACAAATCAGACCAGTGTAATTTAACTACAACATTATACTAGAATTACTTCTTATCACCGGGAATTGCCTACTCAAAATTTCCGCAACTAACTTGTTATAAGACGTTTTAAACTTTTAATATTTATGCTGATTCCAGCCGCTAACACCATAGTAGAAACTGGAGTGGCATCAAATTTCACATTGCCGTTTCTTGACGTCACCATCGTCAAAGTAGCGTCAGATAGTGTTGGGTACAACTTAATTTACCACCCAGTGGTCCAGATCGTATTGGCAGGAAAATAAGGTCGCGCCTTTGCGGTCGAACGACGGCAAAAGGCGATCTTATTTTTGCAATTTTTTTTTGCCGCAGTATTTGCCCCGTCCGCTGCTGGCTTTTGTTGTGTTCACACTTTTCATTCCAGTCTTAAACTTGAAAAATTTAAAAGACACGACTACGCTACTACTTACTTGCAGGCTAGTTGACGTCGATAGCGTAGTAACGCTTATTTCATTTTGCAGATTTTGCTGCTGGACTAATTGAGTCAGAGGCTCAGAGCGATATGATTCATCTAGTACATTATGCTTACGCATCAAAATTGTGCTTGGTCTTTTTCGCCTTTTCATTCAAAAGGTGTTTTTGAGGTCTCTCGCGCCAAACGTTTCTTACAAAACGCTTATTAAGGCATCTCTTCTTTGTAATTACTCCATGGTCCAGACCGTATTGGCAGGAAAATAAGGTCACGCCATTGCGGTCCAACGACGGCAGAAGGCGATCTTATTTTTCCAATGTTTTTTTGCCGCAGTATTTGCCCCGTCCGCTGCTGGCTTTTGTTGTGTTTACACTTTTCATTCCAGTCTTAAACTTGAAAAATTTAAAAGACACGACGACTACGCTACTACTTATTTGCTGGCTAGTTGACGTCGATAGCGTAGTGACGCTTATTTCATTTTGCAGATTTTGCTGCTGGCCTAAGTGAGTCAGAGGCTCAGAGCGATATGATTCATCTAGTACATTATGCTTACGCATCAAAATTGTGCTTGGTCTTTTTCGCCTTTTCATTCAAAAGGTGTTTTTGAGGTCTCACTGTCGGGTTTCACGTCAATTGTTATGGGGTGTTTGCGACAATGAACTCTTCCATGGGGTTTTGTGGGCAAGCTGTGTTGTGTCTATGTAGAGCGGTATGCGGATACCGTTCGCGTACGCGTTCCCGTCTATACTCGATGTGACGCCGGTCTGAGTCATGTCGATCGAGATTGTTGATACACATAGTCAGGGACGTATACTGAACTAAGTCGGGACAAGCTCCACCACTCCACAATCTAAACAAAACAATTTATAATAATCTCATGGCATGGCAGGGCTAAATTACCCTGCCGACATTGGTAGGAGATCTTTTGAGATGTCAGTTTCGGAGGCTTTCTTAAAGATGCTGAAATTGAATGTGTAGAGTACGGCGGGAGCGAGAGTGTTATGCTCGACCTCCGCAAAGGGAATTACTTCCCGCCAGGCGAGGCGGTATGCCTGGAGAACCGCGGCTCCGACGGTGTTCTGTCGGAGGTTGTATACCTATATTGCTCCAATCCTTAGAAACTTCAATTGTGCGATTTAATTTTTCCATGCTGTTTGGACGGCTTGTTTGGGAATTTATTTTTCTCTTTAGCGCCATCTGTTGCGTCGAAGTTGTAGTTATTTGTCGCAGCTGCCATATTATAACTTCCCATGGATGTCACCCAGACCCACGACTTCTGGGTCTAAGGCCGCCTGACCGCGGCAGTTATCACGCTTCAGTAAAAAAATAATATTCTTTATTGTAACCCTTCGATCACATTATAGCACACAACCTAGATTGCTCGTTATCGTCTCATCTCAATCTTTTTAAGCCGCAATATTTGGCCAATCAGCCGCTGGCTTTTGTTGTATTTACACTTATCATCATTCCAAAACTATTCAGTAAAGTTAAATGCGCGACGACGCTACTACTTGTGTGCAAAATACTACTTACTTGCTACTTGCGGGCTAGTTAGAGTCGTCGCTAGCGTAGTAACGCTCATAGATTTTTCTACTTTCTGGAACATGCATGTAGAATTAAATGATCCTTCAGAGGCTCAAAGCGATTATGATACTCGTACATGTAGTACATTATACTTACATCGAAATTGTGCTTGGTCTTCTTCGAATTTCCCCCAGAGGCAAAGAACATCGAAACTGCACACGAGGGGGGGGGGGACGCATAGCGGATTAACGTTCCTTTTTCAATGTTTGAAGGCAACTAATGAACGTTCCTTTCTTAATGTTTGGGAACAAATAAACGTTCCTTTCTCAATGTTTAGAGGCGACAAATGAACGTTCCTCTCTCAATGTTTGGACGCAACAAATGAAAGGTCCTTTCTTAATGTTTGGAGGCAACAAATGGACGTTCCTTTCTTAATGTTTGGAGGCAACAAATGAACGTTCCTTTATTAATGTTTGGAACAACAAATGAACGTTCCTTTCTCAATGTTTGGAGGAAATAAATAAAAGTTCCTTTCTTAATGTTTGGAGGCAACAAATGAACGTTCCTTTCTCAATATTTGGAGGCTACAAATGAACGTTCCTTTCTCAATGTTTGGAGGCAACAAATGAACGTTCCTTTCTCAATATTTGGAGGCAACAAATAAAAGTTCCTTTCTTAATGTTTGGAGGCTACAAATAAACTTTCCTTTCTCAATGTTTGGAGGCAACAAATGAACTTTCCTTTCTCAATGTTTTAAGGCAACAAATAAAAGTTCCTTTATGTTTGGAGTCAACAAATGAACGTACCTTTCTCAATGTTTGGAGGCAACAAACATGCCTTTCTCAATGTATGTAGGCAAAAGGTTCACGTCGATTGTTATAGCGTGTGTGGGCCAATGAAAACAAACAACGCTTCAGGCACAGTAGCGAGATGATAGCGAACGAAGTTTCTATTGGTGTAATCTTTGAAATGCTGGTAGTTTGGAAAAAACATTAATATCCCACAAGTAAGAAGTGCTGAAGTTTATTTCTTTAGTTAAATGTATTTTATTTTTATTTTTTACTTTATTCATGTACACAATAAAAATGCAAAGTATTATACACTAGCTGTTTCCCGCAGCTCCACCTGCGGTATATAGCCTACGGTACTATATGGGTGAATGTAGATTTCCATAGATTAATAATTGGTCTCCGCTGCGCTACGACTAGATACCGTCGGCATACTACATAAATTCGCAACTAAAACCATGCCGAAACCGGCATGGTTGCGGCATACCCGCGTCAGTCATGCCGCGACCGATGAGTGAGTCGGATGTCTAGATAAATATAAAATTTAATGTAAAAGTAGACGCAAAATGTGCAGTTTGCGTAGTCAAACTGTGTAAGAATAATACTAAAAGAAATAAGGAAGATACTGGTATTACATACCAACAATAAGTATTGTATTATTTCGAAATAAGGACATAAATTACTCACGAAAATAATATAACCCTAAAATATGGCGCGAAGTACCGCTCGGTGCCCAATGTTGCCGTGTATTAAATAATCCCAAATTCCCCGAGGTTTCGATTTTTATTATTTAGATATTTTGTTTTTTAACTCCCAACTCCAAAAGAGAGATGTTGTAATTTTGACTTTTTCTGACAATTTTGTCTGTCTTTAACATAAAGCGGGGTGCGTGCGTAATGTGTATGATAAGTTAGGCTATTGTGCTATGAGGCGGGATAATTAAAGTCAATATGTAATTTAACACTATAATTAAAAGTTCAGCACAATTAAATAGAACAAATACAATACAAGCACACCGACAACTTAAAGATTAACAGAAGGTTATGATAAGCACAAAATACAGGTGAGAAAAGTGAAGGAACGGATCAAGCGAGAAATGAGTTTACGTAAGCGCGCGAATGCGAGCGCAAGCAACGTGCGTTCAGTCTCAAGATGGTATTCGGACTGGCGAGCCGGCGAGACTAGTGGTGGTTAATATAACGAATAGCTGATAAAAATAGCACGTGATTTCCTTGTAACGAATAGCGCGCGCTATAAATCTATGCATATGACGCTACGTTACAACGTAGCGCGCGGTCACTGACCTAGCACGGCGCGACCGCCTCTCGTGCGTTTTAGCACGCGACTGTCGCTCGCGCGCTATTTTCGTGAAATCGTTGTCGTGACTCGTGTCGTTTCGTAGGCGAATCGGGTTAATTCGGCTGTTATAATAGTTGTGGGCGTTGTGGCGTTACAACAACGCGTTCGGAATTCACAATTTCATTCGTTATAATATAGCGCCAAAAATAGCACGCTATAAAAATTTAGCATATTCCATATAGCGCGCTATGAAAATATAGCCGTTAAGAACACCACTAGGCGAGACGCACGGATCGCCGTGGCGTGGGCTGCGCGCGCATCGTCCGAGCCGATCGCAGCGGCTGGCATGCATGTGCGCGCATCGCATTCGCTATCTATATAAAATAACAACACTTGTCCGCTTGTTCGTTGACATTAGAAATATACAAATTTTTAAGTTAATATATCTAAAATTAACAAGTTTTAGTATTGCAGTTTATTTAAAATATTTACAAGTAATTATCATAATAAAAAACTTATAATACTAATACTATACAACTTACTATAGCTTCCTTTTTAATTAAAAGACGTGGACGCACGCAACAAACATCTTATTTCTTTAATGCTGATCTGGGAGAAAAGTAAATACGTGGAATGTACTACTGCTTCTCTTCCCGCGCAGACCATATAAGCCGGCCGAGGAAGTGGGCGAAAATCGAAGAACCATACCTATCAGTAGGCGATGCGACTAGCAGCCTATCACTATTTTGATTCCATTTCCACTTTACGCCGACCAACATTCTAAATATGGCCTTTAGGTAGTTGGTACCCCGTAGGGTATTGTTGCCGGATAATTGATTAATCGAATTTGTTTTTTTTTTTTAATAATCTATGATATCGAAAGTATTGATATAATTAATTTAATCAAATTTTGACAATTAATCGATTATTAACTGCAATATCAAACAATTAGTCGATTATTGAAATGGGTTGATATAAATTATATCGATTTAATTAACAAAGGTAATCGTTCATATCAATGGTTATTAATCGATTATGTATCTGTAGTATCGATATAATCTAATCTGTAGTATTGATTTTTGAGAATTTATGAAAAATAATCGATTAATGGATTAACAACAATACCAAGCATTACTATACAGATATACCGGAACTCGGCGGCGGGATGTACAGCGAGCATAACACAAATCATCGTCATTCAACTCATACAGAAAAAAATTACACAAATATATTATCAATAGTATCAATATCGATACTATCGATATATGATCACTATCGATACCTTAGATTATATTTTCAACTATCAAAGAATCGATTATTATTCGATGTGTAATGTATTTTCCGGCAACACTACTGTATGGATAAAGGCCATGATAATATCTACTCGTATGTACAAGATGTTTACCGCTGCTCCGCCTGCGTCAAAAGGTAGCCTATGTTTAACTCCGGGTCTTGAACTATATCCGTACCAAATTTCATGAAAATCAATTCAGCGGTTTAGTTGTGAAAGAGTAACAAACATCCATTAATACTTACAAACTTTCGCGTTTATAATATTAATAGGATGTGTATGTCTATTTATTTATCTGTATTTAAACCCGGGTTACAACTAAAAAGAGGTCAGTAATCAATTAGCTCCAAGCTAAATAGAAAATTAAAGTAACGTTTAACATACTGTACTGTGTAATAATAAATCAAAAGAAAGTTTTTCTGCAATTTTAGGATTCTATATTAGAATTATAAAATAAAGTAGACAAAAACTAACCATTTCCCCTACCTTATCTTCGAAACTATCGATTCCAGAATTTCGATTCATAAATTACAGGAAAACCTATGAGATAATTTAAAATTTGTTTAGGAGGTCCAAATAGAGAAAAATAAAAAATAGTACAGAACCCTCTACGAGCGAGCCGACTCACACTTGGCCAGTTTTATTTTAATTTCATTTTAAAGGTTTTTCTGAGCTACTTTTTATAATTCGTAACAAGACCGCAGCAATTAATAATTTTCCCATAGGTCGGGCACCAGTCAAGTAGCTGGCAACACACTTTCCTATTAAGTGGCCGCATTCTGGAAACTGATTTTTCTTCACAGCGCGGTATCTAGTCGAGCGCGCGAGACCAATTATTAATCTATGGTAGATTTCCAATGGTACTTATTAGAATTTTTGAAATCGGCACAGTAATTTTTGAGTTTATTAATTACAAACATACATACCTACAAAAATACAAATCTTTCCTCTTTATCATATTAGTGTAGATAAGAGAAAAAGACAGTACCAGGGAGCATTTCTGAAGAAATTTATTCCAGCAGATCCAAGAGAGGAAATGACAAAAATAGGGTAATTAGCGTGTACAAAAAAGAAAGGAAAAGTAAAGACTATACCTACCTAGGTACAAATTTAATAAAATTATTGTAATATAAACATACTTAATTTAATACACAAATACTATTATAAATAATACATACTTAATAAACTTACATATAAAATACATACATAAATATCTATTGTGCTACATAACTAGTTTCTTAAAAACTGAGATAGTTTTCGAGTCTCGTATATCAGCTGGCAATGAATTCCACAATCTTACCGCTTGGACTGAAAAGGAGTGAGTTTAAGAGTCGGAATGATGGATGGGAATATTGAGGAGGGTTCTAAGGTGGGATCGGCAAGGTGCATCAATCGGTCGGGAGAAGAAGAAACGATCCTTTAGGTATGAAGGATAGGAGGGAATGTACAGGACGTCGAATAGGAGACAAAAGATTCTCATATTTCTGCGAAGTCGAATAGGGAGCCACTTGAGTTGGCCGCGGAAGTCAGAGACATGGTCGATTTTTTTTTAAACCATAGATAAATCTGATTCATGAGTTTTGCAGACGTTAAAGTTTGTTCAGCAACTCCTCTGTAGCGTCCAGATAACATGCATCGGCGTAATCAAGAAATGGCAATATAAGGGACAGGCATATGTAATTATATTGTATACTAGCTGACCCGGCGAACTTCGTTCAGCCTAACAGTCAATTCTTTAATTTTTAGTTTTTTTACTTTATTTTTCTAAAATTTTTTCTTAAATAAACGTAGCCTAAGTTACTTCTTATTACATCAGCTACCTGCCAATAAAAGTCCCGTCAAAATCGGTCCAGCCATTTCAGAGATTAGCCGGAACAAACAGACAGACAGACAGACAGAGAGACAAAAATTGTAAAAAATGTTATTTTGGTGTATGTATCGTATAAGTATATAATATTCATATGCATTTAGTACAAAACGGTTATTTCAATATTACAAACATACACTCCAATTTAATTTATATGTATAGATGTATAGAAGATAATGTAACCTTAGTTAAGTACTAATTTTATATTTCTTGTTAACTATGCACGTATTTTTATATTAATAAAATATAAATAGGTAGATACTTAATGATGAGTCATTGTTTTTTTTTCAACCTTGAATTCCCTTACTCTTCTATTTATTTCAAACTTTATTACCTAACTTGCTGTTTCTCGCAGGTCCGCCTGCGTCAAAAAGTGGCCTATGTTTGACCCCAAGTCTTTAACTAAGTAGGTATATTTACACCAAATTTTATTGAAATCCGTTCAGCGGTTTGGCCGTGAAAGCGTAACAGACAGACATACAGAAAGACCGACAGACTTTCGCATTTATAATATTAGAGTATGGATGTAAGTTTATTAAGTATGTATTAGTTATAATGGTATTTGTGTATTAAATTAACAATGTTAATATTACAATGATTTTATTAAATTTGTACCTAGGTAATTAGGTATAGTTTTTACTTTTCCTTTCATTTTTGTACACGCTAAAATTACCCTTTTCTTGAAAAGATTATATAGTGTGTAACCACGTGCTCGAATCCGACTCGTCCGTGCCCCTCGCCGCCGCCAGACTCGAGTGAGAGCCCCCGGCGCTCGCTACTCGCTGTTAGCAAAGATGGCCGGAGGAGGCGGGGCTTTGTTCACGATCGCCATTGGCTTGTATTGTGCCGCTACAGGGCGATAGTGGTGCGATGCAATAATGCAGCATGCCATGCAGAAAATTGCTGTTACAGGTATTAACAGTAATTTTCTGCATAGTCATGGTGGTTTGTACCATGTACCCATGAAATTGCGTAGACATGTATTGTACTAGTATATTACAATCATAGATTTAGATTTTTTACCATTGCCCTTTTCAACTTTTATATACTTACTTAAGTACTCTTATTTATTTTTTCCAAAGAGAAACAGGCTTAGGTTTTGCTGAAGGTATCTACTTATAATTTTTCCTGGGCAACTTTAAAATTTAGATAATAAATTTAATAAGATAAAATACCGATTAAGGCTAAAATTTATTTCAGGCAGGTAACGTCAAATAAGTAGGTACCTACTGGTCATATCTTTTCGTTGGCTATGTGCCTAATCCTTATTAGTTTCCTTGCCGCAAAACGAGTTGAATATTTTTTTTCGACAAAAGATATGTATATTTATCTCGTCACAATTTTCCAAAATAGCACTCCTGGTTTAAGCTACCTAAAAGTATAAATTCGTAGAAGTAATGAATACTTGTCTGCATGGTCTAATGTATTTTTTATTAGTTACAAATGTTTTTTTTTAATATATTAAAAAAAAATACATTGTTACATTGGATACATTGTTCTTACATGGACTAATGAAGAAGGGTGCAATAATACGAACCGATCTAGTAGGAATCTTAAATTGGATACTAGATAGGTACTAAAGAAGTTGAAAACTGGCCGTGAATTATTTTGTAAAGATAAACAAACCAATTTAAAAAAAATTAAGGTGGTCTTGATTAGTGCATATATAGTACCCTCTTATATCGATATCGTCTGGATAGTAGGCGAAGAAAACGTCTTTGAACTGATTCTATTAGATTTATTGAGGAGGCATACTATGGAGACCAAGCACCTTCGCATATACTAATCTACTCAATATGAGAGATTTGAAAAGAAGTATCAAACTTTTGGGCCCTTTAAAATTACTGGCCATACCCAAAATAAGTCCAAGTAATTGGTTGCATTTTTAAGAAACCCCGATAAAGTGCTTATCAAAAGTAAGAGTGGAATCAAAAACTATACACCAAGATCTTTTACTTCAGAGTTTCTAGTAAGATTCGTATCTTCTGCCCTGTATTCAAATATAATAGGATTTTTCTTACGAGTAAATCACTGAACACTTATTGGCATTAAGACTCATTTATTGAGCACCATATAACCAATCCCTCAATATCTCTTTGCAGGTAAATGCTGTCTGCATTAAAAAAAGGGCATCATAAAAAGGGTGCCTAGTAAGATAATCATTTGTCAATAATTTTGAGTGCACATGGTTTTTGCTGTTTCTAGGGTGAATTTCAGACTAGGCGGGAAAAATACGATGAGATCTTAATGTTGAATACGATTTTCACCTAAGGTTGATAAGTAATTAATTACTATTTAACAACTACTCGAAGATTCAAATAAAATAAAAAGAATTTAATTTTTTTTTTTTAATAAAATGAAATAGAAACTAAAAGAGATGTTATAACAAAACAGTATAATCATTTATTTAATAATATTTGCAATAAGTACAATACAAAATAAATTAGTAAAGAGTAATATGAACACAAACATTAAAAATTAAAAACTTAAATTCTAGTGACAAAGCTTTTACAATGAATGCTATTAGTAACATCAATAAAAGTTGCTATAACAACAAGTCTTAAGATTATGAATACAAATAATCTCAGGTCTTACAAAATTTAAGTAAGTACAGAAAAAAATAAGAATTATCAAACATTGGTTACATCGCCACAGCGTGAATTGAATTAATATGGATACCTAAAATAACCAAACTAGGAAACAACTAATCAAACTATGCTTCCCGTGGGATTCGAACCCACGATCTCCGAGTCTAAGGGTAAGGCCTTAACCACTGTTCCACAGAGGCAGTTATCATGCCTCGTTGAAAATATATTTGTGTTCTATAACTCGTTGAATTATATAACACAACCCCGACTGTTCGTTACCCCTCATCACCGGGGGTTGTATGATCAAATGTTTCCCCGCTAACCCCGGTTTGAGGAACCGTGGTTCTTGTAATTGAGGTAACGACTCCTCTTCAATGACAGCTTCCACTTTCTTTTTTATAACTGTCTCATTAATAACCGTTTTGATATTTATGCGAATCCCTCCCTTTGGACAAGCCGCACTGGAAATCGGCGTGGCGTCAAGTTCGGCGTTGCCGTCCAAGCCTGACGTCACCACAGTCACAGTATTATCCGCTAGAGTAGTGGGCACTACATCTTCGGATACCAATATCGCCTCGTCATTTGAAAAGATTAGAAAGTAAGTATTAAAATCATCATTTATTTGAACTAAGGGTAAGATGAAGTTCTTTTAGATAAGATGATTCCGCCAACATAAAAAGGCTTCAGTTTCAGTTATTCTTAAATTGAGAGTTAAATAGAATAGATAACTATTTAAAAACTGAAAAAATAGGTCTACATTTATAGCTGACTATCGAGCCAGCTTTCAAACAATATAATACCATGTCGAAATCAGTTCGGTAGCTAAAAGTTTCTACCCTATACAAATTTCATCATCAGTGACCAATAACTCACCAGGGTCAATGGGCTCTTGCTTGATCTGATCATCTCAGCGGCGTCCCGGTCGCGCTCGGCTCTCGTCTGAGCGGTCTCATCGTAGGTTTTGTCGTCCTCGACCACAACCTCGACTACTGGGTCCGCTTCGTAAATAACATCATCGTCGTCTTCAATCTGTTAAGAGAATAGAAAAGTTATTTATTTATTTTCACTTCAGTTTTTATGTTTCAACTGTTATTCAAGAGTTATATGATGTGATGATATTGACCTCCGAAGTCTAGTGGTCAAGATCTTAGACCCAGAGGGCGTGGCATCAAAGCATAATTTATTTAGTTGTTTCTACTTTGGTTAGGATTTTGCTGGCTTGAATCACCCGATTGTCTGATAGTAATGATGATTACGTGCTTCGAAAGACACGACCACCATCTTGGATCCGTATGACATTTGGTTGTCGTTAAAAAAAACACGTCAGAGGCCGGGTTTACATAGTCGATTGACTATGACACTCACTCGATGTGAATGAATTAACTCACCTCAGCAGAGTCTGGAACATCTTCAACAGCCTCGATGACCTCGTCAAACTGTAACACGTCGGAGGAGGAGTTTAATTTTTGTAAAATAAAAATAACTAAGTAAGTTAAAATTAAAAAAAAAATATTTACCATCCACTGACGGAGACTGGTCTTGCGGCGCCCGCAGCTTGTCCAGCTCTTTCTGTAGCCGCGCTATTTTCTCACACAGCGCGGCGTATTCTGATTTTTGCTGATAGAAAGAAAAAATTACCTAATTGATTATTTAGTATAAGAAGAGTCTAGGCCTAAAACTTTAATATATTTATGCTCAAATACAATAAAAGTGTGTTTTAGTGGCTTATAGATCCATTCAAAGAGAATAATAATCACTAAAGAAATTTCGATTTGATATGACGAGGATTAACGATATGCAAAGGATCAACGCAGAAGACGATTTTATACTGTGTGTTTGGTAGTCGATAATCGTGCAGTAATCGTAACCGATTCAAATATGAAGAAAACAAAAGAAACATTTTGCCAACATCAGGAATCAAACCAGGTAGACTAGATGTTTGTCTAGTCTACTTACATGTTCATGTGTGCTAAAATAGAAAGTTACTTATTAAAGTTTGTAAAACTTAAGTAGTGATTTACCTCAGACTCTAAGTATAAAGGTTTCACGTACTCTGCATCGTTGATTTCAGGAGAGGGCGTGGCGGAAACATCGCTAGTTAGGACGTTCTCATTGCTAAAATAAAAAGCTAGCTTAATAGGCCTTTAAGCACGTAGTGAAAAAAAAAATCATTTTTATGTGAAATCCAAGTTTGGATATTGTCTTTGTGTATAAAATAAATGCAATTATAAGACTTACAGTTGAAATCTCGCTCTCGCGGGGATGCGGGGACTCCACAAGCATCGTCCAATCGTTATTTCGATATAAATTTGAGCGTTTTTTCGTCGCCCCAGCGAGACATTTTGCGTGAAATTGTGCACGCGCGCCTGTTGCGAACGACTGATCGATACTAGCATGCTCAATAAGCAAACCTGTTTAGACGCGCTTAAAGCACGCCCCCTTCCACCCGCGCCGCAGGTAGCATGCTCAAAAGCGCACGCTTGTCGATTTTTAAGCAAACTCGAAATGAGCATGCTGTTTGCTACCGCTCGCGAGTTTGCATCGCTCGCTTGATCAAAGGCAAAGCCCATGGCCGAGGTTCGTCCCAACTGGGAGCCCCTTGTGCATTTGCCGAAAAGGCTGAGTGGTTAATAGCCCTCGCCTCAAACTGTCCCGCTGTAAATTTAAAAGCTCACAGGAGCTAAAATTGTAGGTCATGTCAAAAAAAAAAAAAAAAAGAGCATGCTAATTTTGAGCAACATTCCGACACACATGCTACAAAGTAGCAACTGCTCAATAGAAGCATGTTTTCATGCTTGAAATGAGCATGTGTAACTATACCTTTAGTGCTTTTTGATTTCAAACTAACAAACGAAGGAGTTATGTCTAGCAAACTAACCTATTAGTATAGGGAGACCGAGGACAGTTGTAACAATTTTCACATTTCGGGGCATATCTCATTCCATAAAAACGCTATTCTTGCGATTTCTTTAACACATAGTAAGTAGCTAATTCTATATTATATGTAAATCCAGCATTGCTTTGTGCAAAAGTAAGCCAAATATATAAAAAAATTAAAAAAACTTAATCTACTACTTTTGTAACAACTCTCCTAATTCAGAGGTAGGTTGTAACAGCGGCCAATGTGAGTTGTAACGCATAGTTTTTGTCTAAAATTTAGATAAATAAATTAATAAAATAAGTAGTCGCTAGTTCTGAAATAAGAAACTTACTTAACATAATAGGAACAGTATTACAGTATCGTTTACTCTCAAAAGTCTTAACTTAAAGCATATGAATATAATATTAACATAATAATAAAATGGCACATCGACAATGTCAAGTAAATCAATATTTTCCGATTTATTCGTAATCTGACATACAATTATGGCAAACATATCGCAATTCTCCTCCTGTGCAAGCCTCATGTGACCAATCCTTGCAGTCCATGCACTGAACCCACTTTTCTCTTGCTTTGCTACTACAATAGGGCTCTAGACAACAAGGGCAGTAACAATCTTCGTCATCGTCCTCTATGTCTGTCTCGTTACAATTTTTCTTATTTTTCAATTTCATTTGTTTTTTCTTTTTGACTTCTCGGGTTTTCGGTCTCTTCTTCATATTTTGACCTTTGTTAGCTTTTCCTGATTTTTCATCACTAAGAACTCTCTTTTTCACCTTTTTAGCCTTTTTATTAGCTTCAATGGCCGCAATTTCATCCTTTATAGGTGTGTCCGTTAATACAGCCGACTTTATTTTGCGTCTTTTTGTCTGGTTCACTTTTCTGGGTGGTGCTTTTGGTAATGGTCTTATTTGTTCGGGAGAAAACAAATTCGGGCTTTGGATGTCGATGCAACTGATTCTGTTTCAGCTATTAATCCAGCTGTCGACGTAACAGGTCGTTGATTTTCAGGTGTAAGGCTTATTACTTTGGAAGAAAACACGCCCGATATAGCTTTAGATGTCGACGCAACCGGTTCCATGCCGGCAAGTAATGCCGCTGTTGGTGTGAGCGATCGTTGTTTTTCAAGTGTGGGGCTATTAGTTTTAGGCATGTTGATAATGGGTTCGTCACAATTAGGCAATGGGCTATTCAATAATGATAATACAGTTTCATCTTCAGTGTTTATTGTAGGTTCACAGACCATAATAGAAGGACTGCTAGCTGATGTCCTATCGTCTTCTTCTACTACAAGTATCGTAACATCTTCCTTATCTTGTTTCTCTTCATATACATTTTGTGCTGTATCAGGTAAAGGGCGATCGGAGACTTGACTGGGTAAGAAATCAGATTCATTAAATATATCCGTGTTAACTGGCCAAATACCCGTACCACGAAACCCTGCGCTGATGTTTTTTGCTGTAATTGAAACATCAAACGCAGTCTTAACTATAGACGGGACGTCATATATACTCATAACTTTCATTGGATTTGAACGCATCCAATTATCGCATGCTGTATTGACAGCTTTTTTAGGCGGACCAAAGATAGCACGATCCATTGGCGTGGCGTGGTTTGTGCGTGCAGTGTGGGGGAAATGTTAGGAGGATTATACCATTCTCTCTGCAAAACTCAATATTTTTTAAAGCCCTGTGTGAAGAATGGTTATCTAAAAGCAATAAAGCCTTTTGATCGTTAGATGGTCTCACATGATTTTTAAAATGCTGGAGAAATTTATAAAAATCATCTTCCCGCATCCAACCGGAGCCATTAGCTGTGCCCATACATCCTTCTGGACCATCTCGTATAAAGTAATCTTTAATTTTTTTTACAGGAAATATAAACATCGGTGGTATGTAATTACCTATAGCATTCCCTGCAAAAGCCAAAGAGACAAGTTTTCCCCTTTCTTGTGATGTCATTGCACTAACTTGTTTATCTCCACGTCGCGCAATTATTCTGTCTGGTTTTTGGACAGTGGTTATCCCCGTCTCGTCCATATTCCATATGTCTTTTGCTTCTAAATTGTGTTTGCCCAAAACTGATGTATAGTTGTTAAAAAACGCGGTAACATTAGATTTATTAAAGCTTGTTGCGCGAGCAATGCTTGTGGCTTAAGGAATTCTCAACGATAAATTTGGATGGCGTTTCATAAACAGGTTCAACCACACCTCACCTGCCATTTCATTGGCTTCCCACGACGGTGGCATTTTCTTTCCATGCTTTTTAGCTAGCAGGAACGCTAGTTTTCTGGTTTCTTTTGTAGTTAAACCATAATTTGTAGCTGCACAAGTCAGCAAATATTCACAAAGGATGTCTTCTTCTCTTTTATTAAAAATCGTTTGCGTAGCATATCCCACAGATGGTGCATCTTCAACAAGCCCCTCTTGGTAAGCCTTTTTTTTATATATCTATACTAGCTGTGCCCGCGACTTCGTCCGCGTGGAATAGTTATTTTGGGAATCATGGGCGAGCGCTCATCACGCGGCGCGTGTGAATTTTGTTTCAGAGTTATATTAAAATTGTATTATCTTATAAGATGTTTATTGAAATTAAGTGATGTCAAAGACAATTTTGTTCACAGTTAAATACTCTTAATCAATAACATATTTATTTGGATAAAGAATAATATTATTATGTTGATACAACTCTGACAAATAATTTGTAAAAAACGGTTATTGTGAGTTAATCTTAAAAGATAGACATATACTGTCGCGGACATTTTTTTAGATAATTTAAAGAGGAATAATTCTTTCATACATATTTTTTGGGTATCTCGAACGGTTTTCGCAGCGCACGCAACGGAAGCCGCCCTCAAAGATGAATAATTTTCCCCGTTTTTTCCACATTTTCGACTGTTTCTTCGCTCCTATTAGTCGCAACGTGATGTTATATAGCCTAAAGCCTTCCTCGATAAATGATCTATCCAACACAAAAAGAATTTTTCAATTCGAACCAGTAGTTCCTGAGATTAGCGCGTTCAAACAAACAAACAAACTCTTCAGCTTTATAATATTAGTATAGATAAGGAAACGTAATTGAGGTTATACGAAGACGCAGCATTTCTGAGACTCTGATTACGCAGAGTTACCTCCTCGTATGCCAGTTCAAAAATTTCCTTACTTGACATACCCTTATCTGTCTTTGTTTTGTACTGATTCGGCATTCTGAAACAAGAATTAGGTAACATATTTTAACATGCAAAGAAATATTTAAAATTTAAACACTAATTTGCTAGCGGTACTAACAATGACGAGCATTAAGCTGCAGTAGTCTTGCTGAGGGTGAGTTGAAACAAGCTGTTACAATTCACCTCGATGAATAAAAACGTGACTTGGTAAGAATAATGGTCTATAACCTCAAAACTAAGCGCATGCCCGAAACAAACATATTACGTTATATATCTCAACGTATCGCTGCATATGAATAAGTATGAAACATACATATTTTATGAAATAGAATACATTTTAAGTACTTAAGTTCTTTAATTTTATTGCAATTAGAGTGTGTACGGACAGAATCTAATAGACACAAAATTTAAGCTTTACGTATAAATTATTAGTTAATATTATTGTCTATTTGAAAATTAGTAATAGATAAATTATTTATAACTTTTAGATTTTCAAAATCAAAACAAACACAAACATAAATGCAAATGAAAAATAAAACCAACCTTTTTTAATCTCGGGTCTCAGGATACGAAGCGCGAGATCGTTTTGTTAGAATGCGAATACATAATAGGGAATTTTTAAAATTAAAAGTTATTAAACAAGAAAAATAGTGGTCTTTAACTGAGACCGTGGAATACTGGTGGTTTGTGCAGTACCTGGGACCAGAAAATCTTGCAGTTTTTCCGGGATAATTGATACACTCTCTTGTCAGTAAATGCTTTACTGGCAAGGTAAAGTAAATTTAATTTCATATTATCTGTTAGCTTTGAAGCCTTATTTTTATTTATTTGTAGTTACAAAGAAACTGTAAGTATCTATAAGTAATAACTTAAGCATATTCTATATCGACCTCCCCCATGCTTCAGAAGGCACGTTAAGTCGTTTGGTGTTGTCGATAGAAAACAATCATTAAGCTGCGTCAGAAGCCTTTAGGAAGCCTGAAAAATCTGACAGTTCTGGACACCCATGTTCCTGTTGGTCTGGTTTTCGAGTAAAAAGCGTTACGAGGTGACACAGCAGTCGCTCCATTGTAGTAACCAACCCCAAAATCAAGGTCCGTCGCGAGTAAAAAACGTTTCGGCTTCGAAACTTAAGCTGAGGACGCAACTGGAAAACACGCTTGGACGAAGACGAATAAGAATTTAATAACGATTTATTTACAAAAGGATTGAATTCTTAATTGCCTCGCGCGAAATACATTTGGTCAAAATAGTGTGAAAAATAAAATTTATGTAATTTTTAAATTTTATACTCAATAATTGTACTTCTACAAAACTTTTTGTAAATTAAACATAGATCGGTCATTCCTATTTGCCATAAAAATGAGACGTATCGATGAATATCTCGACACCTGTTTACATTATGGGCTTCTCAATTTTTTTGGTGTTAGTTCTAATACTTAACTACCTCGACACGGAAGATAGTGTGTTATTTGTCAATATTTCTCCAAGAGTCATTCTCCTAATTTACATTTGCTGTCCCTCATCCAGAATCTGTTAAATAATGAATTTTAATTGTTATATAAACTTTTATGGAGTAATTCAGTAATTCGTCCCATGTACCTACGGCCCATTTGGGACGAAACGCAGAAAATCAAAATTAATTAAAATTTCATTCTGCAATTCGTCCCATGTTTATAAATGGTACAATCAGTAAAAAAAGTGTTAGTGTAGAAATAATAAACATTGAATTTTTCATTAAGAAATGTAATAATCATAGAATAGTTACATACAGAAAAGGACTTAAAAAAACAACAGAAAACGTAAAATCAAGAAGTATTTTTACTAGTAAACTAAAACTGACATTAGGCTTTACTGTCCGTTTTAGTTTCTTATTTACGATGTATTATACTCGTCACAAAACAAGAAATTTTAAAGAGTTTCTATTACAGTCTTATAATAATTAATCACATTTAAAAACTATTCTACATACATATAAACCTACAATTTAAAAAATAAAAAATCAACAGTAATAAATATAAAAGATGTTATTTATAATAATAAAGATAAAACTAATCAACAATTTGTAAAAGATTTATAATGGGCTAGTATCCTGCTCTTATTATTAACATAAAGAATAATCACAGCTCTGTAATAATCAGTCTTCCAAACTTAACAAGTAAAAAATTCTCACTTTCATAATCAGTCTTATATGTTACTTATTACATAAATTTAAAATGTTAATAATTCTACACACATTTCTACGGATATTTCAAAATTAACAAAATCTTTCAATACTTTTTCAATGTAGTCGTCTATTTCCTGAGTTTCTTTTTCTTCTGAAATATTGAAGATCCTTTTTTAATTAAAGTATCATAATAATTAGCTTCTTTTTCGAGGAGAGTAAGGAACTTTGCTATACTTTGCGGATTTTTTATGGTTTTTTTGTTAACACAAGCATGTTAATTTTCTACCATGTTTGTGGTACGATGTTTCTGATCAAAGCAACACCATTTGTCTCTAAAAAATGATGTTTCAGTTAGCCACGTCTCAACAAAATAATCGTTAAATTTTGTGACTTTTACATTATCTGGACTGCGAGACATAACGTGTAGGAAACCATCATCCACTGCATAACATGGTAAATGGGCTAGAGCAGTACATCTACGAATATGTTTTCGCACAAGTCTCAAAATCAGAATTCTGTTTTCATTACGATAGTCAGCAAATAAAAAATCGTTAAATTGGTCCGGTATTACAACAAGGCCAACTTTTTTAAACCACACTCTTTCAACGCCCAACGATTTATTCCTTTTTCAATACAACTTATCTTTTATATTTTTGAAATCTGGTATATTTCTTATTAAGTTTAGCCCTCTATCTTTTAAATTACCAACCTCTTCCCGATAAATAGATGGAATAGGCACATCAACATTGGCAACAATTTCTTTGTGACACTTCTCCATCTCAATATCGCATTCATTTTTGGCTGTGTCCGGCTGACAATCATGACGATCTTCTCTTTTGATATTATTTGTACAAGTAATTATTCATAGTACTTAATAAGTAATAGTTATTACGAACTTCATTCCCATAACCCATATAAGTACATAATTCTTTTTATTCATCACAAATAGTTCCTACTCCTGCCGAGACCTGCAGGTCTAAAATGGCCACTTTGAGCAATTCATCAAAACGAATCATTTCGTGAATTGCGAAGCTTAGCAATTCTGCAAGTTTTGACATTGACGTTTCAACTCTAATTCAATTCATTTCGTGATTCATGTCTTGAATCACTTCTCGTTTGAGTATTGCTATATTAATAAAATAAAAATAGATTTTAAAATTTTAATATTTTTATTGATATTTATAATACTACAGTAAATTAATGATGGTAAATCAACATTATTGGTTAGAAAAACTTATTTAACTAAAAAAATCGTAAAAGTAGATACGCACGCTATGCAAAAATAAAAATTATTTTTAAGCCTGGCAAGGTAAAGCAATTCACGAAAAGTAAGCCATTTTGCGACTTTCCGTCAAACAGCAGAATTGCCATGAAATGATTCATTTCATGAGCTGCCAAAATGTGGCTATTTTAAGATTTGCAATGATTCATAATATGATCATATTGTAATTCGTGCAAAGTGGTCATTTTAGATCCACTGTTCATTGATGTATTGATCGTCTATTTCATTGATATAGGCAAGAACGGGTTTTAACAAGAGTACCAAATTACATAAACTCTCCAAATGGCCTTTTCGCGAACTATGGATCTAGATTTGGTAGTATACTGGTTATTCCAGGGCCGTCTGATGTCCGTAACCTTTTTAATTAGGGAGACCAGACCAATGGGATAAAATCATGATGTACGTATGTCCTACTTTAACGACAACCAAAGGCAGTCGGAACGGAACAACGAACTAACGTGCCTTCCGAAGCACGGAATCATCTTTATTATCAGACAATCGGGTGATTCAAGCTTGAAATGTCTTTACCAAACTGGAAATAACTAAACTGGAAAACTATGCATCCCGTGGAAATCAAACCCGCGACCTCTGGGTCAAAGGCAGACGCCATAACCACTGGACTACAGAGGCAATTAAAATAATAGTTATTAACGTTAACAAATAATAATTACGCGGTCCTTCGGTACCTGCCTCTCCGCCTTCCGCGCCCCGTGCCGCCACCCTCGACCGTCCCTCCCCCTCCACCCCAAACATGGCGTCAAGGGCAGATCACCACCAGTATCCAACGGTCTGCCCACAAGGTAACTTGTGCTTTGCATTGCTTACTGTACGTGTGTATTACTAAGTCTCAAAAATGATGAACATTCCTGCATACCTACATGTTGAGGGATCCCATGATTGCAAGATTCATGAATGAGATGAGTTTCTTGTTTTTTTCTCTAAATTTATTACTTCTTGGAATTTTTCGTTTGGAAATTGTTTATTAATCAGTAAAGAATATACCTAATTATCCACCTGGCCCCATTTATACTTAGTTCTTAAATGTTTTTTAAATTACTTTTTATTTTAAGTTTAATATTTTTTGCTAGTTTCTAAATTTATTTTATTTTTTTAATAATTAAAATGCTGATGATTATTTTATTTTCTCTTACACTTTTTTCATGTAAGTAATAGACGTAAGTATCTGCTTATTTATTAAAGTTTAGTTTTTTTACGCCCATAAACCTAAAAAGGATAAAAATTTACACTGTTGACTTCAAACCAAACAATATCCTGTCTATCCATTTACTGTCTAAAAAGAATGACTTTAAAAATCATTGTGTAGATACCTTCTATAACCCACTATCGTCAGTTACCTAATGTCCTTAAGTAATGTTTCATTCATGCATTTGCATTCACTCAATTAGAAATATCACATAGGCAAAGTCAGTTAGGTACATTAACAAAAATTACAACGAACTTTTATACATTATTATAATCTTCTTTTTGATAATGTAAACACACACTACACGGTAAACTTATCCTTTTACACTGACGTGACCTCGACCGTGCGTAGGTACTGAGGGTAAGTGTAGGTACGCAATACAGCAATACAGAAGAAAAAAATATTTTTTCTTTTCGCATAAATCCCATATATAAAAAAGATGAGGTCATAACGTTTAATTTACAAGACTTAATTAGTTCGACAGCTAGATAATAAGGTAGGTACCTGCCATTAAAAAAAATAGCGACTCAATAAAATTTTCTATACTTAGGTAGGTTAGGTACCTGAGTAATTTAAGCAACTCTGTACACTTTAAACGCTAAATATTTAACATGTTTGTCTATTGTCAAACCTGGTTTTAATAAATAAGTATGATGTTAATTTCCATTTCCATACTCAAAAAAATACACTTTTGTCTTCAAGACCCGCAGAATGCCCCTACAAGCGCAGCGGTGAGGGCGATCGTTCAAGCGTTGGGCTCGTTGGTAAGTGATATTTTTATGCCCGTTATGTGAATGTTCATTTAGTTTTCTCTGGGTAGACTATCTTCTTCTTCTTAGCGGGTCTACTCTGACCGTTATTAAACTTAAGTTAAAGTACAGATTTTTGTTGTGAAATATCAAAGTTGAGTATGTTTATTTTCAGCCGTCAAGCAAACGCTCCCAAGCGGAAGCGCACCTCGCCAGACTCCGCGACAACGCTGCGCACGCGCCGCTTCCGCCGCAGCTCTCGCCCTCCCTGTCAACACCGGTTGGACGGGTTCACAGGAGTAAACGCGCCATCACTGTGGACGTCCATCCTGAAATTCTCGATGGAATGGCAAAGAGGACGAAACTAAATTCTGATGGGTACGTATCTCAAGCTCTATCTTACTGATCAAAATATTGCACTTAAGGGATCTTTTTTCCTGACTTAGTCGTATCCATATTCTATCACAATTTTTACTGAACCTAAGGAAAGTTCTACATTAGATTGTACGAAATAAAGTATCGACAAAATTAAATCTTTACCAAACGAACATTATTACTGTATAAATTCTGATCCAACTTTCTATTTCAGCATGTTCAACGATAACCATGGCACCTCCGAAACCGAGGTCTCTAGACGTCTCCTACCCCTTCCGGCAATGCAATTTGGGCACACAGGCACTGCTCCGCTGCTTTCGCAGCCTATATCTTTGGGTGGTAATATATAGTTATACTTACTGTTTTTTTTTTTGTTTTTAAATATAAATTGTTTTTTTTTTTTTTATTATTCAATCGATAGTACTTAATCATTAAATATATAAGCTCACACAGAAATTCTTAAATTTAAGGTTTTAGTTTTATGTTTATATTTTCAATGAATTAAAATTTCATAGGACTAGACGTGAACCAACTCTTCGCAAGTCTAGTAGCGACGGGGCTAATGCCAATAAAGCGGATTGAAGAAGAGACAAGTTCGGATTCCGAGACGCCTAAATCAGAGGAAGAAGCCAGCGATCAATTGATTGAAGCGAGCGATCGCAGCGAAGTGGATCTATTGAACGGACAGACGCTCAAAATGTAAGCTTTATTCATTTTTCCCGTTGTTGTTAGAAAACATCTATCTGTCAACTTTTATTTAACATTTGTCACAAATGGATCTACTCTTAATTGTGCATTACCATCTCACTATCCTTTCAGAGTTAATAAATTGCTCTGTTTGTTTTAGCAAAAGGCCGGGTGTAGTAGCGCAGCTGTACGGCGGCATGCAGTGCAGCAGCTGCGGCATGCGGTTCCCGCCGCGACACTCGGACCGCTACAGCCGGCATCTGGACTGGCACTTCCGGCAGAACAGAAGACATCGGGAATCCGCCAGGAAGGCATTTTCCCGACCCTGGAACTACAGTCTGCCGGACTGGATGCAGTGCCAGGAAGATGACCCAGTGAAGGTGAAAGGTGAGTCTCTAAACAAAGCCTTTATAAACATTATTCAAATATATAGGTGCTTCTGTATGCTGTAGGTTTGGAAATATCATGATTATTCAAAAGAACACTTCCATGGCGCTCGGGAAGAACTTGATAACTTAACTTACATGTTTTTTTTATTCGTTCATTCGCTTTCTATGCCTATGCTTCACCTAATAAAAATTGACAGCTCAATTCGTTCATTAATTGAGGAGATATTTTATTTCGTTGTATGTGGATAACTCGATCAGCGTTTATTTTTTGACAAAACGATGTATCAATTTACGAACCACAATAATTTTTTTTATATTTCGTTATATCAACTCACGACCTGAACTCGAAATTCAGTATGTAAGTTGACATATGGATTCGTATTTATGAAAATTTGAACTCTTCTCTATTGTAACTTGATAAATTTTGTTGTTCAGTTTTGCTCGGTACAGAATGAAGTGCTATTCTTTGTATACGACTAGTCAAAGCAGTACATGATATTGTTATTAGATAAGTAGTTAGTTCTCGTCAGCGTTGGGTGTAATTAATTATTATTTTATTTCATTAAAAATTCTAGGAAAAGTAATTGACCTACTTTAATTCAAATTATATTCAATTAAAATTATTTTGATATAATTTGTATGGTCAATTACACCAGATTTTAGATTAAGTTTTTATTTTTAATTTAATTTTAGTTTGTAGTTTAGTTTATGTTAAATTGAATAAATAATTTACTTGATTTGTAATTTTAATTACTTCTAATTCTAATTTACCAAAATAGCACAAACTTTCCGACAGTGAAAGTAGTATTGAAATTTATAATAACGCCTCCTTTTATATTGATTTATATAATTATTTATGAGTTAAGATTTTCTGAAATAAAAATTTTATTTTGTAACTTTCAAAGAAATTTAACATGTAATTAAACAATTTATATTAATTCATTTAGTTTTATTAATTCAATTACAAACTACAAGTTAAATTATAAACTACAAGTAATTGTTGCTGCTAATTACATTTTGTTATACCAACACTGTGTGCAATAAAGATTGGTGTACCTACAATGCTAGATTGTAAAATAATAATAATTAGTATGTTATATAATATACAGAAAGATCCAGGGCGGCAACTGACCCAAGCTGGCAACTCCAGCTTCAAGGACGAGGTCTTTCTACGAATCCGACTCGGGTGGGCGGCATTCGGGAAGCTACGTAGCGTCTTCTCGTCCAAAATACCTCGGTCCCTTAAAACTAAGGTCTTCGACTAGTGTGTGTTACCAGTGATGACTTATGGGTCCGAAATGTGGTCTTTGACTATGGACCTCATAGGAAAGCTCAAAATCGCCCAGAGAGCTATGGAGAAGGCGATGCTTGGTGTTTCCCTAAGAGATCGAATCAGAAATTAAGAGATCCGTAGGAGAACAAAACTGACCGACATAGCCCAGCGGATTAGTTCTTTGAAGTGGCAGTGGGTGGGACACATAGCACGGAGAACCTGTCATCAATATAATACTTACATATTTTGACTTTGGGACTTTGGGAAAGCACTAATGAATATTTTAGTTAAATTATTCGAGACATATTTTTAGTGGATGAATGGGTTTGTTTCTCTTATTACACTACATTCTATATCAAGGTGTTTTTCTTAATCAGGTTAATCTCTTATCTATCACCTGTACGTTTTCAATTTTAAAAGATTTCAGCAACATGAATCGAATAATTTATTATTATTATTCGTTTGAAACACATCATTAAATACAAAACGATTCCACTGATGTGGTAGTAAAGTGTGTGCTAGTAAAACTTTTGTTTAGTTGTATGTCTGATTGTCTTTGTTTTATTTCTATTTCCTTCAATATTATCAGCCCATACATCATTATGGCTAACATCAGATGGCGTATTATGACCAATAAAAAGCTATTAGATCATCTTGTAATAGAAAGAATAAAAACCATTCTGATCCTGGGTTTGGCTGGTATTAGGGTTGCAAAGTGTGCAGATGACTTTGCTAGTACTATTCTTTGAAAATATATAAGTTAAAATTATGGAGTAAAAAATACCGGACAAGTCGTTTGTACGTACATCGATAAGTGTGTCAGTCAATTGATAAGTCGTAAATTCGTATGACATGTCGATTTTTAGAAAAACTACGCCAGATTTTGCAAATAATTCGGCATCATTCAAAAGAGCCCAAAATTTACCTTAGAACTTTAACATGTAAAGATGCTGTTTTTGAGATATCAAGTTCTTCCCGCGCGCCACGGACTTGAGCATAATGCTTTTTATAAAATTTCGTAATTAACACGCATTTCTTGTCATAGCACTGTCTGCCAATTAGTGGTCTTTATAAAATGCGCGTCAGAACTCGCAGGTTGAAAGCAGGATGCTAACAATTCCTAACTAAGATTGGTTGTGTTACCCTTGTCACACACTAGATACGTTGTATGAAGTGGTAGTGGTTCTGACGATGACTGTAATCGATTAATACTTATCACTTTTTTCTAAAATAGATAATAGTAATAGAAAACTTATAAACTACCTATAACCTAAACTCTTTTTCTTGTCACAGAAAGTCGTCCCTCGTCTCGTGTAGTGAGCGCCTCCGCCGCAGTTCTGCCCTCCGCGCCCGCGGGAACCTCTCTACACGCGGCGTGTGCTTTGTGCGGAGACAGTTTCCATGTCTTCTTCCATGACGACGAGGAGGAATGGCACTTGCGGAACGCTGTCTCCTATCGAGGGCAGAATTTCCATCCTGAATGTTGTGAGGACTATAAGGTAAGCGAACCGCGATTTAATGTGATGTCATTTATAAGGGGTCACATATAACATATGTTCTAAAACCACTGAGCGCACTCAGATTAATTATTTATAAGTACAGAAAACTCGT